>CM050170.1:150241-210736 GCA_027410445.1 Discoglossus pictus
GGGTCATCTATAGACAGTGAGAGTGGGTCATCTATAGACAGTGAGAGTGGCTCATCTACAGACAGTGAGAGTGTCTCATCTATAGACAGTGAGAGTGTCTCATCTACAGGCAGTGAGAGTGGCTCATCTATAGACAGTGACAGTGGCTCATCTACAGACAGTGAGAGTGGCTCATCTATAGACAGTGAGAGAGGCTCATCTACAGACAGTGAGAGAGGCTCATCTACAGACAGTGAGAGAGGCTCATCTACAGACAGTGAGAGTGGCTCATCCACAGACAGTGAGAGTGGCTCATCTATAGACAGTGAGTGTGGGTCATCTATAGACAGTGAGAGTGGCTCATCTATAGACAGTGAGTGTGGGTCATCTATAGACAGTGAGAGTGGCTCATCTATAGACAGTGAGAGTGGCTCATCCACAGACAGTGAGAGTGGCTCATTTACAGACAGTGAGAGTGGGTCATCTATAGACAGTGAGAGTGGCTCATCTACAGACAGTGAGAGTGGCTCATCTACAGACAGTGAGAGTGGCTCATCTACAGACAGTGAGAGTGGCTCATCTACAGACAGTGAGAGTGGCTCATCCACAGACAGTGAGAGTGGCTTATCCACAGACAGTGAGAGTGGCTCATCTATAGACAGTGAGAGTGGCTTATCTACAGACAGTGAGAGTACTCATCTACAGACAGTGAGAGTGGCTCATCTACAGACAGTGAGAGTGGCTTATCTACAGACAGTGAGAGTGGCTCATCTACAGACAGTGAGAGTGGGTCATCTATAGACAGTGAGAGTGGCTCATCTACAGACAGTGAGAGTGGCTCATCTATAGACAGTGAGAGTGGCTCATCTACAGACAGTGAGAGTGGCTCATCTATAGACAGTGAGAGTGGGTCATCTACAGACAGTGAGAGTGGGTCATCTACAGACAGTGAGAGTGGCTCATCTACAGACAGTGAGAGTGGCTCATCTACAGACAGTGAGAGTGGCTCATCTATAGACAGTGAGAGTGGCTCATCCACAGACAGTGAGAGTGGCTCATCCACAGACAGTGAGAGTGCTCATCTACAGACAGTGAGAGTGTCTCATCTACAGACAGTGAGAGTGTCTCATCTACAGACAGTGAGAGTGGCTCATCCACAGACAGTGAGAGTGGCTCATCTACAGACAGTGAGAGTGGCTCATCTACAGACAGTGAGAGCTGCTCATCCACAGACAGTGAGAGTGGCTCATCTACAGACAGTGAGAGTGGCTCATCTACAGACAGTGAGAGTGGCTCATCTACAGACAGTGAGAGTGGGTCATCTACAGACAGTGAGAGTTGCTCATCTATAGACAGTGAGAGTGGCTCATCTACAGACAGTGAGAGTGGCTCATCTACAGACAGTGAGAGTGGCTCATCTACAGACAGTGAGAGTGGGTCATCTATAGACAGTGAGAGTGGGTCATCCACAGACAGTGAGAGTGGCTCATCTACAGACAGTGAGAGTGGCTCATCTACAGACAGTGAGAGTGGCTCATCCACAGACAGTGAGAGTGGGTCATCTATAGACAGTGAGAGTGGGTCATCTATAGACAGTGAGAGTGGCTCATCCACAGACAGTGAGAGTGGCTCATCTACAGACAGTGAGAGTGGGTCATCTATAGACAGTGAGAGTGGCTTATCCACAGACAGTGAGAGTGGGTCATCTATAGACAGTGAGAGTGGCTCATCTACAGACAGTGAGAGTGGCTCATCTACAGACAGTGAGAGTGGCTCATCTACAGACAGTGAGAGTAGCTCATCTATAGACAGTGAGAGTGGGTCATCTACAGACAGTGAGAGTGGCTCATCTATAGACAGTGAGAGTGGCTCATCTACAGACAGTGAGAGTGGCTCATCTACAGACAGTGAGAGTGGCTCATCTACAGACAGTGAGAGTGGGTCATCCACAGACAGTGAGAGTGGCTCATCCACAGACAGTGAGAGTGGCTCATCTACAGACAGTGAGAGTGGCTCATCTACAGACAGTGAGAGTGGCTCATCTACAGACAGTGAGAGTGGCTCATCCACAGACAGTGAGAGTGGCTCATCCACAGACAGTGAGAGTGGCTCATCTATAGACAGTGAGAGTGGCTCATCTACAGACAGTGAGAGTGGCTCATCTATAGACAGTGAGAGTGCTCATCTACAGACAGTGAGAGTGGCTCATCCACAGACAGTGAGAGTGGCTCATCCACAGACAGTGAGAGTGGCTCATCTACAGACAGTGAGAGTGGTTCATCTACAGACAGTGAGAGTGGCTCATTCACAGACAGTGAGAGTGGCTCATCTATAGACAGTGAGAGTGGTTCATCTACAGACAGTGAGAGTGGCTCATCTACAGACAGTGAGAGTGGTTCATCTACAGACAGTGAGAGTGGCTCATCTACAGACAGTGCGAGTGGCTCATCTACAGACAGTGAGAGTGGGTCATCTATAGACAGTGAGAGTGGGTCATCTATAGACAGTGAGAGTGGCTCATCCACAGACAGTGAGAGTGGCTCATCTACAGACAGTGAGAGTGGGTCATCTACAGACAGTGAGAGTGGTTCATCTACAGACAGTGAGAGTGGCTCATCTATAGACAGTGAGAGTGCTCATCTACAGACAGTGAGAGTGGCTCATCCACAGACAGTGAGAGTGGCTCATCCACAGACAGTGAGAGTGGCTCATCTACAGACAGTGAGAGTGGTTCATCTACAGACAGTGAGAGTGGCTCATTCACAGACAGTGAGAGTGGCTCATCTATAGACAGTGAGAGTGGTTCATCTACAGACAGTGAGAGTGGCTCATCTACAGACAGTGAGAGTGGTTCATCTACAGACAGTGAGAGTGGCTCATCTACAGACAGTGAGAGTGGCTCATCTACAGACAGTGAGAGTGGGTCATCTATAGACAGTGAGAGTGGGTCATCTATAGACAGTGAGAGTGGCTCATCCACAGACAGTGAGAGTGGCTCATCTACAGACAGTGAGAGTGGGTCATCTATAGACAGTGAGAGTGGTTCATCTACAGACAGTGAGAGTGGCTCATCTACAGACAGTGAGAGTGGTTCATCTACAGACAGTGAGAGTGGCTCATCTACAGACAGTGAGAATGGCTCATCCACAGACAGTGAGAGTGGGTCATCTATAGACAGTGAGAGTGGGTCATCTATAGACAGTGAGAGTGGCTCATCCACAGACAGTGAGAGTGGCTCATCTACAGACAGTGAGAGTGGGTCATCTATAGACAGTGAGAGTGGTTCATCTACAGACAGTGAGAGTGGCTCATCTACAGACAGTGAGAGTGGCTCATCTACAGACAGTGAGAGTGGCTCATCCACAGACAGTGAGAGTGGCTTATCCACAGACAGTGAGAGTGGCTTATCCACAGACAGTGAGAGTGGGTCATCTATAGACAGTGAGAGTGGCTCATCTACAGACAGTGAGAGTGGCTCATCTACAGACAGTGAGAGTGGCTCATCTACAGACAGTGAGAGTGGGTCATCTACAGACAGTGAGAGTGGCTCATCTACAGACAGTGAGAGTGGCTCATCTATAGACAGTGAGAGTGGGTCATCTATAGACAGTGAGAGTGGCTCATCCACAGACAGTGAGAGTGGCTCATCTACAGACAGTGAGAGTGGGTCATCTATAGACAGTGAGAGTGGCTCATCCACAGACAGTGAGAGTGGCTCATCTACAGACAGTGAGAGTGGGTCATCTATAGACAGTGAGAGTGGGTCATCTACAGACAGTGAGAGTGGCTCATCTACAGACAGTGAGAGTGGCTCATCTACAGACAGTGAGAGTGGCTCATCCACAGACAGTGAGAGTGGGTCATCTATAGACAGTGAGAGTGGCTCATCTACAGACAGTGAGAGTGGCTCATCTACAGACAGTGAGAGTAGCTCATCTATAGACAGTGAGAGTGGGTCATCTACAGACAGTGAGAGTGGCTCATCTATAGACAGTGAGAGTGGCTCATCTACAGACAGTGAGAGTGGCTCATCTACAGACAGTGAGAGTGGCTCATCTACAGACAGTGAGAGTGGGTCATCTACAGACAGTGAGAGTGGCTCATCCACAGACAGTGAGAGTGGCTCATCCACAGACAGTGAGAGTGGCTCATCTACAGACAGTGAGAGTGGCTCATCTACAGACAGTGAGAGTGGCTCATCTACAGACAGTGAGAGTGGCTCATCCACAGACAGTGAGAGTGGCTCATCCACAGACAGTGAGAGTGGCTCATCTATAGACAGTGAGAGTGGCTCATCTATAGACAGTGAGAGTGCTCATCTACAGACAGTGAGAGTGGCTCATCCACAGACAGTGAGAGTGGCTCATCCACAGACAGTGAGAGTGGCTCATCTACAGACAGTGAGAGTGGTTCATCTACAGACAGTGAGAGTGGCTCATTCACAGACAGTGAGAGTGGCTCATCTATAGAAAGTGAGAGTGGTTCATCTACAGACAGTGAGAGTGGCTCATCTACAGACAGTGAGAGTGGTTCATCTACAGACAGTGAGATAGACAGTGAAAGTGGTTAATCTATAGACAGTGAGAGTGGCTCATCCACAGACAGTGAGAGTGGCTCATCTACAGACAGTGAGAGTGGGTCATCTACAGACAGTGAGAGTGGGTCATCTACAGACAGTGAGAGTGGCTCATCTATAGACAGTGAGAGTGGCTCATCTATAGACAGTGAGAGTGTCTCATAAACAGACAGTGAGAGTGGCTCATCCACAGACAGTGAGAGTGGGTCATCTATAGACAGTGAGAGTGGCTCATCTACAGACAGTGAGAGTGGGTCATCTACAGACAGTGAGAGTGGCTCATCTATAGACAGTGAGAGTGGCTCATCTACAGACAGTGAGAGTGGCTCATCTACAGACAGTGAGAGTGGCTCAGTGGCTCATCTATAGACAGTGAGAGTGGCTCATCTATAGACAGTGAGAGTGGCTCATCCACAGACAGTGAGAGTTGCTCATCTATAGACAGCGAGAGTGGCTCATCTATAGACAGCGAGAGTGGCTCATCTATAGACAGCGGGAGTGGCTCATCTACAGACAGTGAGAGTGGCTCATCTACAGACAGTGAGAGTGGCTCATCTACAGACAGTGAGAGTGGCTCATCTATAGACAGTGAGAGTGGCTCATCCACAGACAGTGAGAGTGGCTCATCTATAGACAGTGAGAGTGGCTCATCCACAGACAGTGAGAGTGGCTCATCTATAGACAGTGAGAGTGGCTCATCTATAGACAGTGAGAGTGGCTCATCCACAGACAGTGAGAGTGGCTCATCTATAGACAGTGAGAGTGGCTCATCCACAGACAGTGAGAGTGGCTCATCTACAGACAGTGAGAGTGGCTCATCTATAGACAGTGAGAGTGGCTCATCTACAGACAGTGAGAGTGGCTCATCTATAGACGTGAGAGTGGCTCATCTACAGACAGTGAGAGTGGCTCATCTACAGACAGTGAGAGTGGCTCATCTAAAGACAGTGAGAGTGGCTCATCTATAGACTGTGAGAGTGGCTCATCTATAGACAGTGTGAGTGGGTCATCCACAGACAGTGAGAGTGGGTCATCTATAGACAGTGAGAGTGGGTCATCCACAGACAGTGAGAGTGGTTCATCTACAGACAGTGAGAGTGGGTCATCTACAGACAGTAAGAGTGGCTCATCTACAGACAGTGAGAGTGGGTCATCCACAGACAGTGAGAGTGGGTCATCCACAGACAGTGAGAGTGGGTCATCTATAGACAGTGAGAGTGGGTCATCCACAGACAGTGAGAGTGGCTCATCTATAGACAGTGAGAGTGGCTCATCTACAGACAGTGAGAGTGGGTCATCTATAGACAGTGAGAGTGGCTCATCTACAGACAGTGAGAGTGGCTCATCTACAGACAGTGAGAGTGGCTCATCCACAGACAGTGAGAGTGGCTTATCCACAGACAGTGAGAGTGGGTCATCTATAGACAGTGAGAGTGGCTCATCTACAGACAGTGAGAGTGGCTCATCTACAGACAGTGAGAGTGGCTCATCTACAGACAGTGAGAGTAGCTCATCTATAGACAGTGAGAGTGGGTCATCTACAGACAGTGAGAGTGGCTCATCTATAGACAGTGAGAGTGGGTCATCTACAGACAGTGAGAGTGGCTCATCCACAGACAGTGAGAGTGGCTCATCCACAGACAGTGAGAGTGGCTCATCTACAGACAGTGAGAGTGGCTCATCTACAGACAGTGAGAGTGGCTCATCTACAGACAGTGAGAGTGGCTCATCCACAGACAGTGAGAGTGGCTCATCTATAGACAGTGAGAGTGGCTCATCTACAGACAGTGAGAGTGGCTCATCTATAGACAGTGAGAGTGGATCATCTACAGACAGTGAGAGTGGATCATCTACAGACAGTGAGAGTGGCTCATCTATAGACAGTGAGAGTGGCTCATCTACAGACAGTGAGAGTGGTTCATCTACAGACAGTGAGAATGGCTCATCTATAGACAGTGAGAGTGGCTCATCTACAGACAGTGAGAGTGGCTTATCTACAGACAGTGAGAATGGCTCATCTATAGACAGTGAGAGTGGCTCATCTATAGACAGTGAGAGTGGCTCATCTACAGACTGTGAGAGTGGCTCATCTACAGACAGTGAGAGTGGCTCATCTATAGACAGTGAGAGTGGCTTATCTACAGACAGTGAGAGTGGCTTATCTACAGACAGTGAGAGTGGCTCATCTATAGACAGTGAGAATGGCTCATCTATAGACAGTGAGAATGGCTCATCTACAGACAGTGAGAGTGGCTCATCTACAGACAGTGAGAGTGGCTCATCTATAGACAGTGAGAGTGGCTCATCTACAGACAGTGAGAGTGGCTCATCTACAGACAGTGAGAGTGGCTCATCTATAGACAGTGAGAGTGGCTCATCTATAGACAGTGAGAGTGGCTCATCTATAGACAGTGAGAGTGGCTCATCTATAGACAGTGAGAGTGGCTCATCTACAGACAGTGAGAGTGGCTCATCCACAGACAGTGAGAGTGGTTCATCTATAGACAGTGAGAGTGGGTCATCTACAGACAGTGAGAGTGGCTCATCTATAGACAGTGAGAATGGCTCATCTACAGACAGTGAGAGTGGCTCATCCACAGACAGTGAGAGTGGCTCATCTATAGACAGTGAGAGTGTCTCATCTACAGACAGTGAGAGTGGCTCATCTATAGACAGTGAGAGTGGCTCATCTACAGACAGTGAGAGTGGCTCATCTATAGACAGTGAGAGTGGCTCATCCACAGACAGTGAGAGTGGCTCATCTACAGACATTGAGAGAGGCTCATCTATAGACAGTGAGAGTGGCTCATCTACAGACAGTGAGAGTGGCTCATCTATAGACAGTGAGAGTGGCTCATCTACAGACAGTGAGAGTGGCTCATCTATAGACAGTGAGAGTGGCTCATCTACAGACAGTGAGAGTGGCTCATCCAAAGACAGTGAGAGTGGGTCATCTATAGACAGTGAGAGTGGCTCATCTACAGACAGTGAGAGTGGCTCATCTACAGACAGTGAGAGTGGCTCATCTACAGACAGTGAGAGTGGGTCATCTACAGACAGTGAGAGTGGGTCATCTATAGACAGTGAGAGAGGCTTATCTACAGACAGTGAGAGTGGCTCATCTATAGACAGTGAGAGTGGCTCATCTACAGACAGTGAGAGTGGCTCATCTATAGACAGTGAGAGTGGCTCATCTACAGACAGTGAGAGTGGCTCATCTATAGACAGTGAGAGTGGGTCATCTACAGACAGTGAGAGTGGCTCATCTATAGACAGTGAGAGTGGCTCATCTATAGACAGTGAGAGTGGCTCATCTACAGACAGTGAGAGTGGCTCATCTATAGACAGTGAGAGTGGCTCATCCACAGACAGTGAGAGTGGCTCATCTATAGACAGTGAGAGTGTCTCATCTACAGACAGTGAGAGTGGGTCATCTACAGACAGTGAGAGTGGCTCATCCACAGACAGTGAGAGTGGCTCATCTATAGACAGTGAGAGTGGCTCATCTATAGACAGTGAGAGTGGCTCATCTATAGACAGTGAGAGTGGCTCATCTACAGACAGTGAGAGTGGCTCATCTACAGACAGTGAGAGTGGCTCATCTATAGACAGTGAGAGTGGCTCATCCACAGACAGTGAGAGTGGCTCATCTACAGACAGTGAGAGTGGGTCATCTACAGACAGTGAGAGTGGCTCATCTACAGACAGTGAGAGTGGGTCATCTACAGACAGTGAGAGTGGCTCATCTACAGACAGTGAGAATGGCTCATCCACAGACAGTGAGAGTGGCTCATCTATAGACAGTGAGAGTGTCTCATCTACAGACAGTGAGAGTGGCTCATCTACAGACAGTGAGAGTGGCTCATCTACAGACAGTGAGAGTGGCTCATCTATAGACAGTGAGAGTGGCTCATCTATAGACAGTGAGAGTGGCTCATCCACAGACAGTGAGAGTGGCTCATCTATAGACAGTGAGAGTGGCTCATCTACAGACAGTGAGAGTGGCTCATCTATAGACAGTGAGAGTGGCTCATCCACAGACAGTGAGAGTGGCTCATCTAGAGACAGTGAGAGTGGCTCATCCACAGACAGTGAGAGTGGCTCATCTATAGACAGTGAGAGTGGGTCATCCACAGACAGTGAGCGTGGCTCCTCTATAGACAATGAGAGTGACTTATCTACAGACAGTGAGAGTGCTCCTCACAGGTCAAGGGTCAGGGGTCATCATCCTCCTGGCTGGATGCCCAGTGGAGGAGAGAACAGGAGGTCAATGGTCAGTCTGCAAATGACCATTTATCAGGAGGCTGTCACATTCATTATTGGACAGTCTCATGCACGGGAGGGTGGTGTCACTCTTTAGAGAGTAGTGTAGCGGAACCCATCACTGTTTTACCCTGTTTTATGATTATTCTTGGTTAAAATATGATCCTACAATATGTATGCTGGTTGATGCTCTGCAGAATATTAGCCAGACTTTTGCAGACCTAGGCTAATAGATAATCCTATTACAGAGATTCAAGAGATAAGAAAGTTGTAAAGGATCCTTGCATTTTCCAAAGTGTTTTAATTCTCTGATAAGAACAAAGAGGTGTAATTGAATCAATGTCTGATTGTATCAAAGTTGCCAGGGAGGTGTGACCCACCTATTGTTCTCTTTATGGGTATTGTGCAGCCAAATATGGGGGATGTGGATTGCCTGTGGGAAGAGATGTATAAATATTTCTGCAATAACAAAATAAAGTCAGTATTCATTTGACTCCCAAATTGTGTGTCGTCCAATATGGGAGGTCGGGGATGGTGAAACTGTAGTGCCTCGTGGGTATCTTATCGTATACCAGCGGAGATTTTGGACTGCGTGTTCCTGCTCCGTTACATTTGTTGGCAAGTGGTGGAATTGTTCCCACGGTCAGAAGGACAGCTACAGGAGACACCATTCCGTGGAGTACAAATTGAGGGCAACGCTAGTATCCGTACAGCGCCCCTGGCTACAGCAGGATGGAACCGGCTAGTTTTTGGACAGCGTTCCATGATGAGGATGAGAAGGAGGCCGCAGACTACAGGGAGACAGACAGAATGGAACTCTGGTATGATGCCCTGCAAGATGCCCAATGGCGGCGAGGTGAGAGTCTCCCCAGTGATGAGCAGCGGCTACAGAAGCGTGTGGCGATGCGGATGTATCTATTGGGAGAGCAGCCCCTGGATGAGTGGGTGACAAGACTAGAGACCCTGGTATGGCGAGAGATCTGGCTAGACAACGCATACCAGGCCCTCTGGTGGTATACCGTTCGACTTACCCCCTGGACGTCTGAACACGACTTACCGGAGGGGGATGATTATGATGGCCCGGGTTTATTATGGGATGCCTTGGAGGACGATATTGATCTTGGCAGCACGGAGGGGTCTAGGTTTTGGGACATCTACGACTACCGGATGGGCATGTATGTCTGGGATGACGAAGGCGAGGTGAGCAAAGACATGACCCACCTGGTAACGAGAGAGTGGGAGCTGGAGCAGGACTACCAACACCTGCTCAGCCTTGTGCAGCCCCAACCTACTCGACAAGCAGAACCAGACTTCATTGACTGGTCCTGGGATGACCTCCAGATGGCAGGTAGAGATGGGACCGAGGTCTCTCTACCGGCCCTCCAGGGGGCAGAAGGTGTCGTCCTTTCCCCCCAGCGGCAGTGTGAACCCCAGGGGGCAGAAGGTGTCGTCCTTCCCCCTCAGCGGCAGTGTGAACCCCAGGGGGCAGAAGGTGCCGTCCTTTCCCCCCAGCGGCAGTGTGAACCCCAGGGGGCAGAAGGTGTCGTCCTTTCCCCGCAGCGGCAGTGTGAACCCCAGGGGGCAGAGGGTGTCGTCCTTTCCCCCCAGCGGCAGTGTGAACCCCAGGGGGCAGAAGGTGTCGTCCTTTCCCCCCAGCGGCAGTGTGAACCCCAGGGGGCAGAAGGTGTCGTCCTTTCCCCCCAGCGGCAGTGTGAACCCCAGGGGGCAGAAGGTGTCGTCCTTCCCCCCCAGCGGCAGTGTGAACCCCAGGGGGCAGAAGGTGTCGTCCTTTCCCCCCAGCGGCAGTGTGTACCCCAGGGAGCAGAAGGTGTCGACCTTCCTCCACAGCGGCAGTGTGAACCCCAGGGGGCAGAAGGTGTCGTCCTTCCCCCTCAGCGGCAGTGTGAACCCCAGGGGGCAGAAGGTGTCGTCCTTCCCCCCCAGCGGCAGTGTGTACCCCAGGGAGCAGAAGGTGTCGACCTTCCTCCACAGCGTCAGTGGGTACTCCAGGGGGCCAAAGGTGTCGTCCTTCCCCCCCAGTGGCAGTGTGAAACACAGGGGGCAGAAGGTGTCATCCTTCCCCCCCAGCGACAGTTTACCCTAACCAGGGGAGACACCAATCTCCCAGACGGCGCAGATGGGACCGTGGTCTCTGCGCCCACAGCTTGTCCAGATCCCCAACTACCGTCACTGGGACAACCGGAGGAGGGGGTAAGTACAAACTCCCCTCCCCAGCTAACTTCTAATGTGGCCCCAGGGTTAACAGAGGAAATGTTAACCCCCACTGACCCCCACGTTTCCCTGGCTATTGAGCCGCAATATGTCCCAAGTACCCCAGCAGAAGAGCTGACAGCGGGGCAGAGTGCAGTCGGCCTCTGCCCTCCCTTTGTCCCTGGTACAGAGCAGGAGGTCCTGCAGGTTATACCAGCAGAAGAGCTGGCATCAGGGCAGAGTGCCGCGGGCCTCTGCCCCTCAAGTCCCCTCAGCGTGTTGCACCATCACCCCAGCGAAATATCCAGGTGCCTGGTTAGACTTCCCCCCAAAGGGGAGATGTGTGACGAAGTGCCCTTCGCCACTTTGGCTTGGAGAGGACTGTTTGCCAGCCTCCTGCCCTGCGACTATGGCCCTGGTACATATTGCCCTTTGGAACCAGTGTTCGGCCATACCAGAGTGTAAGTCACTCATTCTGGCCCTTTACATACAGGGGGGTCATTCTGTACTTGCCCTGTGGGAGCGGTGATACCCCAGATAGCTATGCCATGGAGCCCATTCATATGATGAAAGACTATGGGAAAGACTTTAGCTACATGGCAATTGAACTGTGTGAAGGGGATCTGAGCGCTATTCGGTGGTTTTGTGCGCTCAGATCCCAGCTATCTGGGGATATGGGAAATGTGAGTAAATGTGAATTGCAGTAATGCTAATGGGTTGTCAAACTAGAGAATTGACCAACAAATACTTTTGTCCGGACATCCCCAGGCCGATCCGTTGGGATCAGACCGTGTATGCCGGCTTATGGTCACGGGGGAGGTGTGTAGCGGAACCCATCACTGTTTTACCCTGTTTTATGATTATTCTTGGTTAAAATATGATCCTACAATATGTATGCTGGTTGATGCTCTGCAGAATATTAGCCAGACTTTTGCAGACCTAGGCTAATAGATAATCCTATTACAGAGATTCAAGAGATAAGAAAGTTGTAAAGGAACCTTGCATTTTCCAAAGTGTTTTAATTCTCTGATAAGAACAAAGAGGTGTAATTGAATCAATGTCTGATTGTATCAAAGTTGCCAGGGAGGTGTGACCCACCTATTGTTCTCTTTATGGGTATTGTGCAGCCAAATATGGGGGATGTGGATTGCCTGTGGGAAGAGATGTATAAATATTTCTGCAATAACAAAATAAAGTCAGTATTCATTTGACTCCCAAATTGTGTGTCGTCCAATATGGGAGGTCGGGGATGGTGAAACTGTAGTGCCTCGTGGGTATCTTATCGTATACCAGCGGAGATTTTGGACTGCGTGTTCCTGCTCCGTTACAAGTAGTCTCTTTCTTTAGACAGCAGTCTCACTCATTGGGGGATACTGTCACTCATTAGAGAGCAGTCTCACTAGCTGAAGGAGAGTTTCACTCATTGAGATGACTTTCACTTGTAAGTGAGCTGTCTAATCATACTCAGTGAGGAAGATGTCTCATTCATTGTGGGTGCGAGATTAACCCTTTCATCCCATTAAGCACATCTCTCATTGTCATGGAATCCCCCAATACGGGAATCAGTGTACTAAAGCAAGCAAAACACTTTGTATAAAGCACTCTAAGGAGGAATCCATGTTTAAATGTTGCCTCCACCCCATAAGGGTTAATACGTCATTCCACGTATCTACTACCATTTTTGTAACATTTTATTTCCAATGGAGGAGGTGGCTCAAGGTGATATCAACACAATGCTCCTCGTTGGTGGAGGATTGCTGCCTTAAAGTGATTTCCATGGCAACAAGATTTGTTTTGAGGGCCATCTAAGGGTGGAGACAATCAGCTGAGCTGGAAGCCAGTGCGCTAATACATGAGACTGAGGTGAATTTAATTTTGAGTATCGTTACCAGTGCGCCCATTGGCCAATCCGAACGAAGTATAGAAAAACAAGAGATGTTTTTTTAGTTTGTTTATTTGTTTGTTTGTTTATTTGTTTGTTTGTTCTCTTAAGTTTAAAACTTTGAGTATTGAGCAGACTCACATCATTCATTTTAAGGCGGTCTAATTCATTGGAAAGTTCTCCATTCATTAATAGACAGTCCCACTCATTGAAAGAGACAGGCCACTCTTTGGAAGGTGGTCAAACTAATTGAAAGAGAGAGACAGTCCCACTCACTGGAAGGAAGTCCTACTGAAAGAGACAGTCCCACTCATTGAAAGAGACAGTCCCACTCATTGGAAGGTGGTCAAACTCATTGAAAGAGAGAGACAGTCCCATTCACTGGAAGGAAGTCCTACTGAAAAAGACAGTCCCACTCATTGGCAGATAGTCCTACTGAAAGAGACAGTCCCACTCACTGGAAGATAGTCCTACTGAAAGAGACAGTCCCACTCACTGGAAGATAGTCCTACTGAAAGAGACAGCCCCACTCACTGGAAGATAGTCCTACTGAAAGAGACAGACCACCCATTGGAAGGTGGTCCAACTCATTGAAAGAGAGAGACAGTCCCACTCACTGGAAGATAGTCCTACTGAAAGAGACAGTCCCACTCATTGGCAGATAGTCCTACTGAAAGACAGTCCCACTCACTGGAAGATAGTCCTACTGAAAGAGACAGTCCCACTCACTGGAAGATAGTCCTACTGAAAGTGACAGCCCCACTCACTGGAAGATAGTCCTACTGAAAGAGACAGCCCACCCATTGGAAGGTGGTCCAACTCATTGAAAGAGAGAGACAGTCCCACTCACTGGAAGATAGTCCTACTGAAAGAGACAGTCCCACTCATTGGCAGATAGTCCTACTGAAAGAGACAGTCCCACTCATTGGAAGATAGTCCTACTGAAAGAGACAGTCCCACTCATTGGAAGATAGTTCTACTGAAAGAGACAGTCCCACTCATTGGCATATTGTCCTACTGAATGAGACAGTCCCACTGATTGGAAGGAAGCCCTACTGAAAGAGACAGTCCCACTCATTGGCAGTCAAACTAATTGCAAGAGACAGACTCGCTCATCTGAAGACAGTCACACTCACTGAAAGAGACAGTCACACACAGTGGTAAATGAATGCAATTGGAAAACATCTGACTTTAGAAGACAATCTTCCCTGACAATCTTACTCATATGAAGGTGGTCTCATTGAACAAGAAACAGTCTCAGTTGTTTGAAGATTATCTCATTAATGAGAAGACAATCTAATTTATTTGAAGGTGGTCTCATTAGACAGAGGACAGTCTCACTCATTAAGTAGACATTGTGTCTTTTTGTGGGAGACAGTCTCATTCATTGTGTGGGCACTCTCTCTGTTTGTGGAGATCAGTCTCGTTCATTGGGTGGGCACTCTCTCTGTTTATGGTGTTCGCTCTCGATCATTGGTTGGTTATCCTCTCCTCCTTACTCATTGGGAAGGCAGTCTCATTCAATGTGGTTGACGTCTAACTCATCGCTGGGGGAGGGGGCAATCGCGTTAGTTTCCCACGGAGGCGGTTGGGCCTCGTACTCGAGGGGGCGAGTGACCCCATATCATGCCCACCCCAAGTGACTCGCTGCCCAAAATACTAGTCTCATGTATGACCTCACCCGACCCTGAAATACAAACAACGGCGGGAGGGGTATTAGAGTGTCCATGTCCCATGTTGGCTGGCCAACTAGGCTGACAATCTAATAAGCATGCGGAGAACATTAAACAGAATAGCAAGTGGTGGTCTACATGGATTACAAGTGGTGGTCTACATAGAGCACAAGTGGTGGTCTACAAAGAGTACAAGTGGTGGTCTACATGGAGTACAAGTGGTGGTCTACAAAGAGTACAAGTGGTGGTCTACATAGAGTACCACTACTCCAGACGTAATATTGTCCGCGGGTGTATTTGAGACACATCAGGGCTAAAACATGTATCCAATGTCCAACACGCCATAATGTAACACGTACCAGAGGAGGCTACTAGACTACAGAGCTTACAATCTAATAAGTATGCAATGGAGTACATAAAACAGAATAGTAAGAGGTGGTCTACAAAGTGTACAACTACTAGACAATGTTGGTTAACTGGGCTCGGACTAAACCACATATCCAATGTCCAACACACTATAATGTAAGACATTATATTAGGCGACTAGACCGCAGAGCTTACAATCTAACAAGCGTGCAAAGGAGAACACTGAACAGAATAGTAAGTGGAGGTCTACAAAGAGTGCAACAACTATAAATGTAATATTGGTTCACGGGGTTATGTGAGACACATCGGGGCACCAACATGTATCCAATGGTCATCAAGTTCTCGCCTAGGTGTAAATGTAACACATACAGGAGGTGGCTACTAGACTTCAGAGCTGACAATCTAATAGGAGAACATTAAACAGAATAGTAAGTGGTGGTCCACAAAGTTTACAACTACTACATATTTTGGGACACATTAGGGTTCGGACTAAAATGTCACCCGTGTCCAACATGCCAACATGGTAACACATACCCGAAGAGGCTACTAGGCTGAAGAGCTTACCATCTACATTAGGTTGCCTGAAGTTGTATATAAGGAGACTGGTTACGCCATGCTATAAGACATTATGGCCAAGTTTTGGACTTACCCGACCTGTGCAGCTTTCTGAAGGTGGAGGATGTCCCGGTCAGAGGGAATCCATCTGGTACCCAAAATATCCCGTCTTCAGCGGCATGGAGGAAACCACAAGAATGGACCCCTCCCCAAGGGTCCTCAACAGTCCAGACTTGAGGGACTATTCCAGGCAGGAGACCCTCTCCGCAATCCCAATTCCAAGACAAAGGCAGAGTCACCCCCAGACCCTGGCTCCAAGACAAAGGCAGGGTCACCCCTAAACCTAGGTCCAATAAAAAGGGAGAGTCACCCCCAGACTCAGGCTCCAAGACAAAGGCAGGTCACCCCTAAACCTAGGTCCAAGACAAAAGCAGGTCACCCCCAGACCCAGGCTCCAAGACAAAGGGTTATCCACAGGGGGAATGGACAAGGAGTGAGGGACAGGGGAGCAGGACAAGAAGGGGCCAGGGCTGAGTAATCTGACTGGGAGGGGAAGAAACCAGAGAGAGAGGGAGAGAAAGAGCAGAGGTGCAGGGAGGGGGTGGTGGGAGGGGGGGAGGGGGGCACAGCTGAGAGGGCCCAGACTGGGCTGGAGCTGGGGGGGGGGGGGGGGAAACTAAACTCTAACACTGGAAAGTTTCCTGCTTGGGTTAACCCCTCCACTGCCAGGGCAGCTCCTGTGCAGAGAACTGACCAGCTGCTCTGTGGAATGTGCTGTGGATATATGTGTGTATATATGATGTATACATCTATATCTATATATACAATATATACTACTGTAATGTGCTCTAGATATATGTGTGTATATATGACGTATAAATCTATATCTATATATACAATATATACTACTGTAATGTGCTGTGGGTATATGGGTGTATATATGACAAATACATCTATATATACAATATATACTACTGTAATGTGCTGTGGGTATATGGGTGTATATATGACATATAAATCTATATCTATATATACAATATATACTACTGTAATGTGCTGTGGGTATATGTGTGTATATATGACGTATACATCTATATCTATATATACAATATATACTACTGTAATGTGCTGTGGATATATGTGTGTATATATGACGTATACATCTATATCTATATATATAATATATACTACTGTAATGTGCTCTGGATATATGTGTGTATATATGATGTATACATCTATATCTATATATACAATATATACTACTGTAATGTGCTGTGGATATATGTGTGTATATATGACGTATACATCTATATCTATATATACAATATATACTACTGTAATGTGCTGTGGATATATGTGTGCATATATGACGTATACATCTATATCTATATATACAATATATACTACTGTAATGTGCTGTGGGTATATGGGTGTATATATGACGTATACATCTATATATACACAATATATACTACTGTAATGTGCTGTGGGTATATGGGTGTATATATGATGTATAAATCTATATCTATATATACATTGTATACTATTGTAATGTGCTGTGGATATATGTGTGTATATATGACGTATACATCTATATCTATATATACATTGTATACTATTGTAATGTACTGTGGATATATGTGTGTATATATAATGTATACATCTATATCTATATATACAATATATACTACTGTAATGTGCTGTGCATATATGGGTGTATATATGACGTATACATCTAATACATGTATATACATTGTATACTACTGTAATGTGCTGTGGTTATATGTGTGTACATATGATGTATACATCTATATCTATATATACAATATATACTACTGTAATGTGCTGTGGATATATGGGTGTATATATGATGTATATCTCTATATATATATACAATATATACTACTGTAATGTGCTGTGGATATATGTGTGTATATATGACGTATACATCTATATCTATATATACAATATATACTACTGTAATGTGCTGTGGATATATGGGTGTATATATGATGTATACATCTATATCTATATATACAATATATACTACTGTAATGTGCTGTGGATATATGTGTGTATATATGACGTATACATCTATATCTATATATACAATATATACTACTGTAATGTGCTGTGGATATATGTGTGTATATATGATGTATACATCTATATCTATATATACAATATATACTACTGTAATGTGCTGTGGATATATGGGTATAGATATGATGAATACATCTATATCTATAGATACATTGTATACTACTGTAATGTGCTCTGGATATATGTGTGTATATATGATGTATACATCTATATCTGTATATACAATATATACTACTGTAATGTGCTGTGGATATATGGGTATAGATATGATGAATACATCTATATCTATAGATACATTGTATACTACTGTAATGTGCTGTGGATATATGTGTGTATATATGACGTATACATCTATATCTATATATACAATATATACTACTGTAATGTGCTGTGGGTATATGGGTGTATATATGACGTATACATCTAATACATGTATATACATTGTATACTACTGTGATGTGCTGTGAGTATATGGGTATATATATGACGTATACATCTATATCTATATATACATTGTATACTATTGTAATGTGCTGTGGGTATATGGGTGTATATATGACGTATACATCTATATCTATATATACATTGTATACTACTGTAATGTGCTGTGGGTATATGGGTGTATATATGACGTATACATCTAATACTTGTATATACATTGTATACTACTGTAATGTGCTGTGGATATATGGGTATATATATGACGTATACATCTATATCTGTATATACATTGTATACTAATACTATTGTAATGTGCTGTGGGTATATGGGTGTATATAAGACGTATACATCTATATCTATATATACATTGTATACTACTGTAAAGTGTAGTGGGTGTATGGGTGTATATATGACGTATACATCTATATCTATATATACAATATATACTACTGTAATGTGCTGTGGATATATGGGTGTATATATGACGTATACATCTATATCTATATATACAATATATACTACTGTAATGTGCTGTGAGTATATGGGTATATATATGACGTATACATCTATATCTACAGTATATATACATTGTATACTATTGTAATGTGCTGTGGGTATATGGGTGTATATATGACGTATACATCTAATACATGTATATACATTGTATACTACTGTAATGTGCTGTGGGTATATGGGTGTATATATGACGTCTACATCTAATACATGTATATACATTGTATACTACTGTAATGTGCTGTGAGTATATGGGTGTATATATGACGTATACATCTATATCTATATATATATTGTATACTACTGTAATGTGCTGTGGGTATATGGGTGTATATATGACGTATACATCTAATACATGTATATACATTGTATACTACGGTACTGTAATGTGCTGTGGGTATATGGGTGTATATATGATGTATACATCTAATACATGTATATATATTGTATACTACTGTAATGTGCTGTGAGTATATGGGTGTATATATGACGTATACATCTATATCGATATACATTGTATACTATTGTAATGTGCTGTGGATATATGGGTGTATATATGACGTATACATCTTTATCTATGTATACATTGTATACTATTGTAATGTACTGTGGATATATGGGTGAATATATGACGTATACATCTATGTCTATATACAATCTATACTACTGTAATGTACAGTGGGTATATGGGTGTATATATGACGTATAAATCTATATCTATATACAATATATACTACTGAAATGTGCTGTGGATATATGTGTGTATATATGACGTATACATCTATATCTATATACAATATATACTACTGAAATGTGCTGTGGATATATGGGTGTATATATGACGAATACCTCTATATCTCTGTATCCCACACTACATCAGGACAGCACCCTGTGTCTCTGTATCCCACAATACACCAGGACAGCACCCTCTGTCTCTGTGTCCCACAATACACCAGGACAGCACCCTCTGTCTCTGTGTCCCACAATACACCAGGACAGCACCCCATGTCTCTGTGTCCCACAATACACCAGGACAGCACCCTCTGTCTCTGTGTCCCACAATACATCAGGACAGCACCCCGTGTGTCTGTGTCCAACAATACACCAGGACAGCACCATGTGTCTCTGTGTCTCACAATACAGCAGGACAGCACCCTGTGTCTCTGTGTCCCACAATACACCAGGACAGCACCCTTTGTCTCTGTGTCCCACAATACACCAGGACAGCACACTGTGTCTCTGTGTCCCACAATACACCAGGACAGCACCCCGTTTCTCTGTGTCCCACAATACACCAGGACAGCTCCCTGTGTGTCTGTGTCCAACAATACACCAGGACAGCACCCCGTGTCTCTGTGTCCCACAATACATCAGGACAGCACCCCGTGTCTCTGTGTCCCACAATGCACCAGGACAGCACCTCGTGTCTCTGTGTCCCACAATACACCAGGACAGCACCCCATGTCTGTGTCCAACAATACACCAGGACAGCACCCCGTGTCTCTGTGTCCCACAATACACCAGGACAGCACCCTGTGTCTCTGGGTCCCACAATACACCAGGACAGCACCATGTGTCTCTGTGTCCCACAATACACCAGGACAGCACCCTGTGTCTCTTTGTCCCACAATACACCAGGACAGCACCCTGTGTCTCTGTATTTCACAATACACCAGGACAGCACCCTGTGTCTCTGTGTCCCACAATACACCAGGACAGCACCCTGTGTCTCTGTGTCCCACAATACACCAGGACAGCACCCTGTGTCTCTGTGTCCCACAATACACAGGACAGCACCATGTGTCTCTGTGTCCCACAATACACCAGGACAGCACCCTGTGTCTCTGTGTCCCACAATACACCAGGACAGCACCCCGTGTCTCTGTGTCCCACAATACACCAGGACAGCACCCCGTGTCTCTGTGTCCCACAATACACCAGGACATCACCCTGTGTCTCTGTGTCCCACAATACACCAGGACAGTACCCCGTGTCTCTGTGTCCCACAATACACCAGGACAGCACCCCGTGTCTCTGTGTCCCACAATACACCAGGACAGCACCCCGTGTCTCTGTGTCCCACAATACACCAGGAACGCACCCCGTGTCTCTGTGTCCCACAATACACCAGGACAGCACCCCGTGTCTCTGTGTCCCACAATACACCAGGACAGCACCCCGTGTCTCTGTGTCCCACAATACATCAGGACAGCACCCCATGTCTCTATGTCCCACAATACACCAGGACAGCACCCCGTGTCTCTGTGTCTCACAATACACCAGGACAGCACCCCGTGTCTCTGTGTCCCACAATACACCAAGACAGCACCCTGTGTCTCTGTGTCCCACAATACACCAGGACAGCACCCTGTGTCTCTGTGTCCCACAATACACCAGGACAGCACCCTGTGTCTCTGAGTCCCACAATACACCAGGACAGCACCCCGTGTCTCTGTGTCCCACAATACACCAGGACAGCACCCCGTGTCTCTGTGTCCCACAATACACCAGGACAGCACCCAGTGTCTCTGTGTCTCACAATACACCAGGACAGCACCCCATGTCTGTGTCCCACAATACACCAGGACAGCACCCCATGTCTGTGTCCCACAATACACCAGGACAGCACCCAATGTCTCTGTGTCCCACAATACACCAGGACAGCACCCAGTGTCTCTGTGTCCCACAATACACCAGGACAGCACCCCGTGTCTCTGTGTCCCACAATACACCAGGACAGCACCCCATGTCTGTGTCCCACAATACACCAGGACAGCACCCAATGTCTCTGAGTCCCACAATACACCAGGACAGCACCCTGTGTCTCTAAGTCCCACAATACACCAGGACAGCACCATGTGTCTCTGTGTCCCACAATACACCAGGACAGCACCCCGTGTCTCTGTGTCTCACAATACACCAGGACAGCACCCTGTGTCTCTGTGTCCCACAATGCACCAGGACAGCACCTCGTGTCTCTGTGTCCCACAATACACCAGGACAGCACCCCATGTCTGTGTCCCACAATACACCAGGACAGCACCCCATGTCTCTGTGTCCCACAATACACCAGGACAGCACCCCGTGTCTGTGTGTCCCACAATACACCAGGACAGCACCCCGTGTCTCTGTGTCTCACAATACACCAGGACAGCACCATGTGTCTCTGTGTCCCACAATACACCAGGACAGCACCACGTGTCTCTGTGTCCCACAATACACCAGGACAGCACCACGTGTCTCTGTGTCCCACAATACACCAGGACAGCACCCCATGTCTGTGTCCCACAATACACCAGGACAGCACCCTGTGTCTCTGTGTCCCACAATACACCAGGACAGCACCATGTGTCTCTATGTCCCACAATACACCAGGACAGCACCCCATGTCTGTGTCCCACAATACACCAGGACAGCACCCCATGTCTGTGTCCCACAATACACCAGGACAGCACCCTGTGTCTCTGTTTCCCACAATACACCAGGACAGCACCCCGTGTCTCTGTGTCCCACAATACATCAGGACAGCACCCCATGTCTGTGTCCCACAATACACCAGGACAGCACCCTGTGTCTCTGTGTCCAACAATACACCAGGACAGCACCCCATGTCTGTGTCCCACATTACACCAGGACAGCACCCTGTGTCTCTGTGTCCCACAATACACCAGGACAGCACCCCGTGTCTCTGTGTCCCACAATACACCAGGACAGCACCCCGTGTCTCTGTGTCCCACAATACACCAGGACAGCACCCCATGTCTGTGTCCCACAATACACCAGGACAGCACCCTGTGTCTCTGTTTCCCACAATACACCAGGACAGCACCCCGTGTCTGTGTATCATAATGCACCAGGACAGCACCCTGTGTCTCTGTGTTCCACAATACACCAGGACAGCACCCCGTGTCTCTGTGTCCCACAATACACCAGGAAAGCACCATGTGTCTCTGTGTCCCACAATACACCAGGACAGCACCCCATGTCTGTGTCCCACAATACACCAGGACAGCACCATGTGTCTCTGTGTCCCACAATACACCAGGACAGCACCCCGTGTCTGTGTCTCACAATGCACCAGGACAGCACCCTGTGTCTCTGTGTCCCACAATACACCAGGACAGCACCCTGTGTCTCTGTGTCCCACAATACACCAGGACAGCACCCCGTGTCTCTGTGTCCCACAATACACCAGGACAGCACCCCGTGTCTCTGTGTCCCACAATACACCAGGACAGCACCCCGTGTCTCTGTGTCCCACAATACACCAGGACAGCACCCCGTGTCTCTGTGTCCCACATTACACCAGGACAGCACCCTGTGTCTCTGTGTCCCACAATACACCAGGACAGCACCCCATGTCTGTGTCCCACAATACACCAGGACAGCACCCTGTGTCTCTGTGTCCCACAATACATCAGGACAGCACCCCGTGTCTCTGTGTCTCACAATACACCAGGACAGCACCCCGTGTCTCTGTGTCCCACAATACACCAGGACAGCACCCCATGTCTGTGTCCCACAATACACCAGGACAGCACCCTGTGTCTCTGTTTCCCACAATACACCAGGACAGCACCCCGTGTCTCTGTGTCCCACAATACACCAGGACAGCACCCAGTGTCTCTGTGTCCCACAATACACCAGGACAGCACCCTGTGTCTCTGTGTCCCACAAAACACCAGGACAGCACCCTGTGTCTCTGTGTCCCACAATACACCAGGACAGCACCCTGTGTCTCTGTGTCCCACAATACACCAGGACAGCACCCCGTGTCTCTGTGTCCCACAAAACACCAGGACAGCACCCTGTGTCTCTGTGTCCCACAATACACCAGGACAGCACCCCGTGTCTCTGTGTCCCACAATACACCAGGACAGCACCCTGTGTCTCTGTGTCCCACAATACACCAGGACAGCACCCCGTGTCTCTGTGTCCCACAATACACCAGGACAGCACCCCGTGTCTCTGTGTCTCACAATACACCAGGACAGCACCCCGTGTCTCTGTGTCCCACAATACACCAGGACAGCACCCCGTGTCTCTGTATTTCACAATACATCAGGACAGCACCCCGTGTCTCTGTGTCCCACAATACACCAGGACAGCACCCCGTGTTTCTGTGTCTCACAATACACCAGGACAGCACCCCGTGTCTCTGTGTCTCACAATACACCAGGACAGCACCCCGTGTCTCTGTATTTCACAATACATCAGGACAGCACCCCGTGTCTCTGTGTCCCACAATACACCAGGACAGCACCCTGTGTCTCTGTGTCCCACAATACACCAGGACAGCACCCCGTGTCTCTGTGTCCCACAATACACCAGGACAGCACCCCGTGTCTCTGTGTCCCACAATACATCAGGACAGCACTCCGTGTCTCTGTTTCCCACAATACACCAGGACAGCACCCCGTGTCTCTGTGTCCCACAATACATCAGGACAGCACCCCGTGTTTCTGTGTCCCACAATACACCAGGACAGCACCCTCTGTCTCTGTGTCCCACAATACACCAGGACAGCACCAAGTGTCTCTGTGTCCCACAATACACCAGGACAGCACCCCGTGTCTCTGTGTCTCACAATACACCAGGACAGCACCCTGTGTCTCTATGTCCCACAATACACCAGGACAGCACCCTGTGTCTCTGTGTCCCACAATACACCAGGACAGCACCCCGTGTCTCTGTGTCCCACAATACACCAGGACAGCACCATGTGTGTCTGTGTCCCACAATACACCAGGACAGCACCCTCTGTCTCTGTGTCCCACAATACACCAGGACAGCACCAAGTGTCTCTGTGTCCCACAATTCACCAGGACAGCACCCCGTGTCTCTGTGTCTCACAATACATCAGGACAGCACCCTGTGTCTCTGTGTCCCACAATACACCAGGACAGCACCATGTGTCTCTGTGTCCCACAATTCACCAGGACAGCACCCCATGTCTCTGTGTCCCACAATACATCAGGACAGCACCCCGTGTCTCTGTGTCCCACAATACACCAGGACAGCGCCCCATGTCTCTGTGTCCCACAATACACCAGGACAACACCACGTGTCTCAGTGTCCCACAATACACCAGGACAGCACCCCGTGTCTCTGTGTCCCACAATACACCAGGACAGCACCCCGTGTCTCTGTGTCCCACAATACACCAGGACAGCACCCCGTGTCTCTGTGTCCCACAATACACCAGGACAGCACCCCGTGTCTCTGTGTCCCACAATACACCAGGACAGCACCCCATGTCTGTGTCCCACAATACACCAGGACAGCACCCTGTGTCTCTGTTTCCCACAATACACCAGGACAGCACCCCATGTCTGTGTCCCACATTACACCAGGACAGCACCCTGTGTCTCTGTGTCCCACAATACACCAGGACAGCACCCCGTGTCTCTGTGTCCCACAATACACCAGGACAGCACCCCGTGTCTCTGTGTCCCACAATACACCAGGACAGCACCCCATGTCTGTGTCCCACAATACACCAGGACAGCACCCTGTGTCTCTGTTTCCCACAATACACCAGGACAGCACCCCGTGTCTCTGTGTCTCACAATGCACCAGGACAGCACCCTGTGTCTCTGTGTCCCACAATACACCAGGACAGCACCCCGTGTCTCTGTGTCCCACAATACACCAGGAAAGCACCATGTGTCTCTGTGTCCCACAATACACCAGGACAGCACCCCATGTCTGTGTCCCACAATACACCAGGACAGCACCCTGTGTCTCTGTGTCCCACAATACACCAGGAAAGCACCATGTGTCTCTGTGTCCCACAATACACCAGGACAGCACCCCATGTCTGTGTCCCACAATACACCAGGACAGCACCCCATGTCTGTGTCCCACAATACACCAGGACAGCACCCCGTGTCTCTGTGTCCCACAATACACCAGGACAGCACCCCGTGTCTGTGTCTCACAATGCACCAGGACAGCACCCTGTGTCTCTGTGTCCCACAATACACCAGGACAGCACCCTGTGTCTCTGTGTCCCACAATACACCAGGACAGCACCATGTGTCTCTGTGTCCCACAATACACCAGGACAGCACCCCATGTCTGTGTCCCACAATACACCAGGACAGCACCCTGTGTCTCTGTGTCCCACAATACACCAGGACAGCACCCCGTGTCTCTGTGTCCCACAATACACCAGGACAGCACCATGTGTCTCTGTGTCTCACAATACACCAGGACAGCACCACGTGTCTCTGTGTCCCACAATACCCCAGGACAGCACCCTGTGTCTCTGTGTCCCACAATACACCAGGACAGCACCCCCTGTCTCTGTGTCTCACAATACACCAGGACAGCACCCCGTGTCTCTGTGTCCCACAATACACCAGGACAGCACCCCATGTCTGTGTCCCACAATACACCAGGACAGCACCCTGTGTCTCTGTTTCCCACAATACACCAGGACAGCACCCCGTGTCTCTGTGTCCCACAATACACCAGGACAGCACCCTGTGTCTCTGTGTCCCACAATACACCAGGACAGCACCCCGTGTCTCTGTGTCCCACAAAACACCAGGACAGCACCCTGTGTCTCTGTGTCCCACAATACACCAGGACAGCACCCTGTGTCTCTGTGTCCCACAATACACCAGGACAGCACCCCGTGTCTCTGTGTCCCACAAAACACCAGGACAGCACCCAGTGTCTCTGTGTCCCACAATACACCAGGACAGCACCCCGTGTCTCTGTGTCCCACAATACACCAGGACAGCACCCTGTGTCTCTGTGTCCCACAATACACCAGGACAGCACCCCGTGTCTCTGTGTCCCACAATACACCAGGACAGCACCCCGTGTCTCTGTGTCTCACAATACACCAGGACAGCACCCCGTGTCTCTGTGTCCCACAATACACCAGGACAGCACCCCGTGTCTCTGTATTTCACAATACATCAGGACAGCACCCCGTGTCTCTGTGTCCCACAATACACCAGGACAGCACCCCGTGTTTCTGTGTCTCACAATACACCAGGACAGCACCCCGTGTCTCTGTGTCTCACAATACACCAGGACAGCACCCCGTGTCTCTGTGTCCCACAATACACCAGGACAGCACCCCATGTCTCTGTGTCCCACAATACACCAGGACAGCACCATGTGTCTCTGTGTCCCACAATACACCAGGACAGCACCCTGTGTCTCTGTATTTCACAATACATCAGGACAGCACCCCGTGTCTCTGTGTCCCACAATACACCAGGACAGCACCCCGTGTCTCTGTGTCCCACAATACACCAGGACAGCACCCCGTGTCTCAGTGTCCCACAATACACCAGGACAGCACCCCGTGTCTCTGTGTCCCACAATACACCAGGACAGCACCCTGTGTCTCTGTGTCCCACAATACACCAGGACAGCACCCCGTGTCTCTGTGTCCCACAATTCACCAGGACAGCACCCCGTGTCTCTGTGTCCCACAATACATCAGGACAGCACTCCGTGTCTCTGTTTCCCACAATACACCAGGACAGCACCCCGTGTCTCTGTGTCCCACAATACATCAGGACAGCACCCCGTGTTTCTGTGTCCCACAATACACCAGGACAGCACCCTCTGTCTCTGTGTCCCACAATACACCAGGACAGCACCAAGTGTCTCTGTGTCCCACAATACACCAGGACAGCACCCCGTGTCTCTGTGTCCCACAATTCACCAGGACAGCACCCTGTGTCTCTGTGTCCCACAATACACCAGGACAGCACCCTGTGTCTCTGTGTCCCACAATACACCAGGACAGCACCCTGTGTCTCTGTGTCCCACAATACACCAGGACAGCACCCCGTGTCTCTGTGTCCCACAATACAACAGGACAGCACCCTGTGTCTCTGTGTCCCACAATACACCAGGACAGCACCCCATGTCTCTGTGTCCCACAATACACCAGGACAGCACCCGTGTCTCTGTGTCCCACAATACACCAGGACAGCACCCCGTGTCTCTGTGTCCCACAATACAACAGGACAGCACCCTGTGTCTCTGTGTCCCACAATACACCAGGACAGCACCCCATGTCTCTGTGTCCCACAATACACCAGGACAGCACCCGTGTCTCTGTGTCCCACAATACACCAGGACAGCACCCCGTGTCTCTGTGTCCCACAATACACCAGGACAGCACCCCGTGTCTCTGTATCCCACAATACACCAGGACAGCGCCCCGTGTCTCTGTGTCCCACAATACACCAGGACAACACCACGTGTCTCAGTGTCCCACAATACACCAGGACAGCACCCCATGTCTCTGTATCCCACAATACACCAGGACAGCACCCTGTGTCTCTGTGTCCCACAATACACCAGGACAGCACCCCGTGTCTCAGTGTCCCACAATACACCAGGACAGCACCCCGTGTCTCTGTGTCCCACAATACACCAGGACAGCACCCTGTGTCTCTGTGTCCCACAATACACCAGGACAGCACCCCGTGTCTCAGTGTCCCACAATACACCAGGACAGCACCCCGTGTCTCTGTGTCCCACAATACACCAGGACAGCACCCCATGTCTCTGTGTCCCACAATACACCAGGACAGCCCCCCATGTCTCTGTGTCCCACAATACACCAGGACAGCACCATGTGTCTCTGTGTCCCAAAATACACCAGGACAGCACCTTCTGTCTCTGTGTCCCACAATACACCAGGACAGCACCCCGTGTCTCTGTGTCCCACAATACACCAGGACAGCACCCCATGTCTCTGTGTCCCACAATTCACCAGGACAGCACCCCATGTCTCTGTGTCCCACAATACACCAGGACAGCACCCCATGTCTCTGTGTCCCACAATACACCAGGACAGCACCATGTGTCTCTGTGTCCCACAATACACCAGGACAGCACCCTGTGTCTCTGTGTCCCACAATACACCAGGACAGCACCCTGTGTCTCTATGTCTCACAATACACCAGGACAGCACCATGTGTCTCTGTGTCTCACAATACACCAGGACAGCCCCCGGTGTCTCTGTGTCCCACAATACATCAGGACAGCACCCCGTGTCTCTGTGTCCCACAATACACCAGGACAGCACCCCGTGTCACTGTATCCCACAACACACCAGGACAGCACCCTGTGTCTCTGTGTCCCACAATACACCAGGACAGCACCCTGTGTCTCTGTGTCCCACAATACACCAGGACAGCACCCCGTGTCACTGTATCCCACAACACACCAGGACAGCACCCTGTGTCTCTGTGTCCCACAATACACCAGGACAGCACCCCGTGTCTCTGTGTCCCACAATACACCAGGACAGCACCCCGTGTCTCTGTGCCTCACAATACACCAGGACAGCAACCCGTGTCTCTGTGTCCCACAATACACCAGGACAGCACCCTGTGTCTCTGTGTCCCACAATACACCAGGACAGCACCCCATGTCTCTGTGTCCCACAATTCACCAGGACAGCACCCCGTGTCTCTGTGTCCCACAATACACCAGGACAGCACCCCGTGTCTCTGTGTCCCACAATACACCAGGACAGCACCCCGTGTCTCTGTATCCCACACTACACCAGGACAGCACCCCGTGTCTCTGTGTCCCACAATACACCAGGACAGCACCCCGTGTCTGTGTCCCACAATACACCAGGACAGCACCCTGTGTCTCTGTATCCCACAATACACCAGGACAGCACCCCGTGTCTCTGTGTCCCACAATACACCAGGACAGCACCCCGTGTCTGTGTCCCACAATACACCAGGACAGCACCCAGTGTCTCTGTGTCCCACAATACATCAGGACAGCACCCTGTGTCTCTGTGTCCCACACTACACCAGGACAGCACCCCATGTCTGTGTCCCACAATACACCAGGACAGCACCCAGTGTCTCTGTGTCCCACAATACACCAGGACAGCACCCCGTGTCTCTGTGTCCCACAATACACCAGGACAGCACCCCATGTCTGTGTCCCACAATACACCAGGACAGCACCCCGTGTCTCTGTGTCCCACAATACACCAGGACAGCACCCAGTGTCTCTGTGTCTCACAATACACCAGGACAGCACCCCGTGTCTCTGTGTCCCACAATACACCAGGACAGCACCCTCTGTCTCTGTGTCCCACAATACACCAGGACAGCACCCCGTGTCTCTGTGTCCCACAATACACCAGGACAGCACCCCGTGTCACTGTATCCCACAATACACCAGGACAGCACCCCGTGTCTCTGTATCCCACAATACACCAGGACAGCATCATGTGTCTCTGTGTCCCACAATACACCAGGACAGCACCCCCTGTCTCTGTGTCCCACAATACACCAGGACAGCACCCTGTGTCTCTGTGTCCCACAATACACCAGGACAGCACCCCGTGTCTCTGTGTCCCACAATACACCAGGACAGCACCCCCTGTCTCTGTGTCCCACAATACACCAGGACAGCACCCTGTGTCTCTGTGTCCCACAATACACCAGGACAGCACCCCGTGTCTCTGTGTCCCACAATACACCAGGACAGCACCCCGTGTCACTGTATCCCACAATACACCAGGACAGCACCCTGTGTCTCTGTGTCCCACAATACACCAGGACAGCACCCCGTGTCTCTGTGTCCCACAATACACCAGGACAGCACCCCGTGTAAGTGTCCCAAAATACACCAGGACAGCACCCCATGTCTGTGTCCCACAATACACCAGGACAGCACCCCGTGTCTCTGTGTCCCACAATACACCAGGACAGCACCTCGTGTCTCTGTGTCCCACAATACACCAGGACAGCACCCCATGTCTCTGTATCCCACAACACATCAGGACAGCACCCCATGTCTCTGTGTCCCACAATACACCAGGACAGCACCCTGTGTCTCTATGTCCCACAATACACCAGGACAGCACCCCGTGTCTCTGTGTCCCACAATACATCAGGACAGCACCCCATGTCTCTGTGTCCCACAATGCACCAGGACAGCACCCTGTGTCTCTGTATCCCACAATACACCAGGACAGCACCCTGTGTCTCTGTATCCCACAACACATCAGGACAGCACCCTGTGTCTCTGTGTCCCACAATACACCAGGACAGCACCCCGTGTCTCTGTGTCCCACAATACACCAGGACAGCACCCTGTGTCTCTGTATCCCACAATACACCAGGACAGCACCCCGTGTCTCTGTGTCCCACAATACACCAGGACAGCACCCGTGTCTCTGTGTCCACAATACACCAGGACAGCACCCCGTGTCTCTGTGTCCCACAATACACCAGGACAGCACCCTGTGTCTCTGTGTCCCACAATACACCAGGACAGCACCCTGTGTCTCTGTGTCCCACAATACACCAGGACAGCACCCCGTGTCTCTGTGTCCCACAATACACCAGGACAGCACCCCGTGTCTCTGTGTCCCACAATACCCCAGGACAGCACCCCGTGTCTCTGTGTCCCACAATACACCAGGACAGCACCCCGTGTCTCTGTGTCCCACAATACCCCAGGACAGCACCCCGTGTCTCTGTGTCCCACAATACACCAGGACAGCACCACGTTTCTCTGTGTCCCACAATACACCAGGACAGCACCCAGTGTCTCTGTGCCCCACAATACACCAGGACAGCACCCTGTGTCTCTGTGTCCTACAATTCACCAGGACAGCACCCTTTGTCTCTGTGTCCCACAATACACCAGGACAGCACCCTGTGTCTCTGTGTCCCACAATACACCAGGACAGCACCCTTTGTCTCTGTGTCCCACAATACACCAGGACAGCACCCCATGTCTCTGTATCCCACAATACACCAGGACAGCACCCCGTGTCTCTGAGTCCCACAATACACCAGGACAGCACCCCGTGTCTCTGTGTCCCACAATACACCAGGACAGCACCCCGTGTCTCTGTGTCCCACAATACACCAGGACAGCACCCCGTGTCTCTGTGTCCCACAATACACCAGGACAGCACCCCGTGTCTCTGAGTCCCACAATACACCAGGACAGCACCCCGTGTCTCTGTGTCCCACAATACACGAGGACAGCACCCCTTGTCTCTGTGTCCCACAATACACCAGGACAGCACCCCGTGTCTCTGTGTCCCACAAAACACCAGGACAGCACCCTGTGTCTCTGTGTCCCACAATACACCAGGACAGCACCCTGTGTCTCTGTGTCCCACAATACACCAGGACAGCACCCCTTGTCTCTGTGTCCCACAATACACCAGGACAGCACCCCGTGTCTCTGTGTCCCACAATACACCAGGACAGCACCACGTTTCTCTGTGTCCCACAATACACCAGGACAGCACCCCGTGTCTCTGTGTCCCACAATACACCAGGACAGCACCCAGTGTCTCTGTGTCCTACAATTCACCAGGACAGCACCCTTTGTCTCTGTGTCCCACAATACACCAGGACAGCACCCTGTGTCTCTGTGTCCCACAATACACCAGGACAGCACCCTTTGTCTCTGTGTCCCACAATACACCAGGACAGCACCCCATGTCTCTGTATCCCACAATACACCAGGACAGCACCCCGTGTCTCTGAGTCCCACAATACACCAGGACAGCACCCCGTGTCTCTGTGTCCCACAATACACCAGGACAGCACCCCATGTCTCTGTGTCCCACAATACACCAGGACAGCACCCCGTGTCTCTGTGTCCCACAATACACCAGGACAGCACCCCGTGTCTCTGAGTCCCACAATACACCAGGACAGCACCCCGTGTCTCTGTGTCCCACAATACACCAGGACAGCACCCCATGTCTCTGTGTCCCACAATACACCAGGACAGCACCCCGTGTCTCTGTGTCCCACAATACACCAGGACAGCACCCGTGTCTCTGTGTCCCACAATACACCAGGACAGCACCCCGTGTCTCTGTGTCCCACAATACATCAGGACAGCACCCCGTGTCTCTGTGTCCCACAATACACCAGGACAGCACCCCGTGTCTCTGTGTCCCACAATACATCAGGACAGCACCCCGTGTCTCTGTGTCCCACAATACACCAGGACAGCACCCCCTGTCTCTGTGTCCCACAATACACCAGGACAGCACCCTGTGTCTCTGTGTCCCATAATACACCAGGAAGGCACCACATGTCTCTGTGTCCCACAATACACCAGGACAGCACCCGTGTCTCTGTGTCCCACAATACACCAGGACAGCACCCCGTGTCTCTGTGTCCCACAATACACCAGGACAGCACCCCGTGTCTCTGTGTCCCACAATACACCAGGACAGCACCCCGTGTCTCTGTGTCCCACAATACATCAGGACAGCACCCCGTGTCTCTGTGTCCCACAATACACCAGGACAGCACCCCCTGTCTCTGTGTCCCACAATACACCAGGACAGCACCCTGTGTCTCTGTGTCCCATAATACACCAGGACAGCACCACATGTCTCTGTGTCCCACAATACACCAGGACATCACCCTGTGTCTCTGTGTCCCACAATACACCAGGACAGCACCCCGTGTCTCTGTGTCCCACAATACACCAGGACAGCACCCTGTGTCTCTATGTCCCACAATACACCAGGACAGCACCCTGTGTCTCTGTGTCCCACAATACACCAGGACAGCACCCTCTGTCTCTGTGTCCCACAATACACCAGGACAGCACCCCATGTCTCTGTGTCCCACAATACACCAGGACAGCACCCCGTGTCTCTGTGTCCCACTATACACCAGGACAGCACCCTGTGTCTCTGTGTCCTACAATACACCTGGACAGCACCCTGTGTCTCTATGTCCCACAATACACCAGGACAGCACCCTGTGTCTCTGTGTCCCACAATACACCAGGACAGCACCCCATGTCTCTGTGTCCCACAATACACCAGGACAGCACCCCGTGTCTCTGTGTCCCACTATACACCAGGACAGCACCCTGTGTCTCTGTGTCCCACAATACACCAGGACAGCACCCTGTGTCTCTATGTCCCACAATACACCAGGACAGCACCCTGTGTCTCTGTGTCCCACAATACACCAGGACAGCACCCTGTGTCTCTGTGTCCCACAATACACCAGGACAGCACCCTGTGTCTCTATGTACCACAATACACCAGGACTGCACCCCGTGTCTCTGTGTCCCACAATACACCAGGACAGCACCCAGTGCCTCTGTGTCCCACAATACACCAGGACAGCACCCTGTGTCTCTATGTCCCACAATACACCAGGACAGCACCCCGTGTCTCTGTGTCCCACAATATACCAGGACAGCACCCCGTGTCTCTGTGTCCCACAATACACCAGGACAGCACCCCGTGTCTCTATGTCCCACAATACACCAGGACAGCACCCCGTGTCTCTGTGTCCCACAATACACCAGGACAGCACCCTGTGTCTCTGTGTCCCACAATACACCAGGACAGCACCCTGTGTCTCTGTGTCCCACAATACACCAGGACAGCACCCAGTGTCTCTCTGTCCCACAATACACCAGGACAGCACCCAGTGTCTCTCTGTCCCACAATACACCAGGACAGCACCCTGTGTCTCTGTGTCCCACAATACACCAGGACAGCACCCCGTGTCTCTGTGTCCCACAATACACCAGGACAGCACCCCGTGTCTCTCTGTCCCACAATACACCAGGACAGCACCCCGTGTCTCTCTGTCCCACAATGCACCAGGACAGCACCCCGTGTCTCTCTGTCCCACAATACACCAGGACAGCACCCATTGTCTCTCTGTCCCACAATGCACCAGGACAGCACCCCGTGTCTCTCTGTCCCACAATACACCAGGACAGCACCTCGTGTCTCTGTGTCCCACAATACACCAGGACAGCACCCTGTGTCTCTGTGTCCCACAATACACCAGGACAGCACCCTGTGTCTCTGTGTCCCACAATACACCAGGACAGCACCCTGTGTCTCTGTATCCCACAATACACCAGGACAGCACCCTGTGTCTCTGTGTCCCACAATACACCAGGACAGCACCCTGTGTCTCTGTGTCCCACAATACATCAGGACAGCACCCTGTGTCCCTATGTCCCACAATACACCAGGACAGCACCCTGTGTCTCTGTGTCCCACAATACACCAGGACAGCACCCAGTGTCTCTCTGTCCCACAATACACCAGGACAGCACCCTGTGTCTCTGTGTCCCACAATACACCAGGACAGCACCCCGTGTCTCTGTGTCCCACAATACACAGGACAGCACCATGTGTCTCTGTGTCCCACAATACACCAGGACAGCACCCTGTGTCTCTGTGTCCCACAATACACCAGGACAGCACCCTGTGTCTCTGTGTCTCACAATACACCAGGACAGCACCCTGTGTCTCTGTGTCCCACAATACACCAGGACAGCACCCCGTGTCTCTGTGTCCCACAATACACCAGGACAGCACCCTGTGTCTCTGTGTCCCACAATACACCAGGACAGCACCCTTTGTCTCTGTGTCCCACAATACATCAGGACAGCACCATGTGTCTCTGTGTCCTACAATTCACCAGGACAGCACCCTGTGTCTCTGTGTCCCACAATGCACCAGGACAGCACCCCGTGTCTCTGTGTCCTACAATTCACCAGGACAGCACCCTGTGTCTCTGTGTCCCACAATGCACCAGGACAGCACCCCGTGTCTCTGTGTCCCACAATACACCAGGACAGCACCCCGTGTCTCTGTGTCCCACAATACACCAGGACAGCACCCCGTGTCTCTGTGTCCCACAATACATCAGGACAGCACCCCGTGTCTCTGTGTCCCACAATACACCAGGACAGCACCCCGTGTCTCTGTGTCCCACAATACACCAGGACAGCACCCCGTGTCTCTGTGTCCCACAATACACCAGGACAGCACCCCGTGTCTCTGTGTCCCACAATACACCAGGACAGCACCCCGTGTCTCTGTGTCCCACAATACACCAGGACAGCACCCTGTGTCTCTGTGTCCCACAATACACCAGGACAGCACCCTGTGTCTCTGTGTCCCACAATACACCAGTGTCTCTGTGTCCCACAATACACCAGGACAGCACCCCGTGTCTCTGTGTCCCACAATACACCAGGACAGCACCCTGTGTCTCTGTGTCCCACAATACACCAGTGTCTCTGTGTCCCACAATACATCAGGACAGCACCCCGTGTCTCTGTGTCCCACAATACACCAGGACAGCACCCTGTGTCTCTGTGTCCCACAATACACCAGGACAGCACCCCGTGTCTCTGTGTCCCACAATACACCAGGACAGCACCCCGTGTCTCTGTGTCCCACAATACTCCAGGACAACACCCCGTGTCTCTGTGTCCTACAATTCACCAGGACAGCACCCTGTGTCTCTGTGTCCCACAATGCACCAGGACAGCACCCCGTGTCTCTGTGTCCTACAATTCACCAGGACAGCACCCTGTGTCTCTGTGTCCCACAATGCACCAGGACAGCACCCCGTGTCTCTGTGTCCCACAATACACCAGGACAGCACCCCGTGTCTCTGTGTCCCACAATACATCAGGACAGCACCCCGTGTCTCTGTGTCCCACAATACACCAGGACAGCACCACGTGTCTCTGTGTCCCACAATACACCAGGACAGCACCCCGTGTCTCTGTGTCCCACAATACACCAGGACAGCACCCTGTGTCTCTGTGTCCCACAATACACCAGGACAGCACCCAGTGTCTTTGTGTCCCACAATACATCAGGACAGCACCCTGTGTCTCTGTGTCCCACAATACACCAGGACAGCACCCCCTGTCTCTGTGTCCCACACTACACCAGGACAGCACCCCGTGTCTCTGTGTCCCACAATACACCAGGACAGCACCCTGTGTCTCTGTGTCCCACAATACATCAGGACAGCACCCTGTGTCTCTGTGTCCCACAATACACCAGGACAGCACCCCATGTCTCTGTGTCCCACAATACACCAGGACAGCACCCCGTGTCTCTGTGTCCCACAATACACCAGGACAGCACCCCATGTCTCTGTGTCCCACAATACACCAGGACAGCACCCCGTGTCTCTGTGTCCCACAATACACCAGGACAGCACCCTGTGTCTCTGTGTCCCACAATACACCAGGACAGCGCCCCGTGTCTCTGTGTCCCACAATACATCAGGACAGCACCCTGTGTCTCTGTGTCCCACAATACATCAGGACAGCACCCTGTGTCTCTGTGTCCCACAATACACCAGAACAGCACCCCCTGTCTCTGTGTCCCACACTACACCAGGACAGCACCCCGTGTCTCTGTGTCCCACAATACACCAGGACAGCACCCTGTGTCTCTGTGTCCCACAATACATCAGGACAGCACCCTGTGTCTCTGTGTCCCACAATACACCAGGACAGCACCATGTGTCTCTGTGTCCCACACTACACCAGGACAGCACCCCGTGTCTCTGTGTCCCACAATACATCAGGACAGCACCATGTGTCTCTGTGCCTCACAATACACCAGGACAGCACCCCATGTCTCTGTGTCCCACAATACACCAGGACAGCACCCCGTGTCTCTGTGTCCCACAATACATCAGGACAGCACCCTGTGTCTCTGTGTCCCACATTACACCAGGACAGCACCCTGTGTCTCTGTGTCCCACATTACACCAGGACAGCACCCCGTGTCTCTGTGTCCCACAATACACCAGGACAGCACCCCATGTCTCTGTGTCCCACAATACACCAGGACAGCACCCAGTGTCTCTGTGTCCCACAATACACCAGGACAGCACCCCGTGTCTCTGTGTCCCACAATACACCAGGACAGCACCCCATGTCTCTGTGTCCCACAATACACCAGGACAGCACCCTGTGTCTCTGTGTCCCACATTACACCAGGACAGCACCCCGTGTCTCTGTGTCCCACAATACACCAGGACAGCACCCCATGTCTCTGTGTCCCACAATACACCAGGACAGCACCCCGTGTCTCTGTGTCCCACAATACACCAGGACAGCACCCCGTGTCTCTGTGTCCCACAATACACCAGGACAGCACCCCATGTCTCTGTGTCCCACAATACACCAGGACAGCACCCCGTGTCTCTGTGTCCCACAATACACCAGGACAGCACTCAGTGTCTTTGTGTCCCACAATACACCAGGACAGCACCCTGTGTCTCTGTGTCCCACAATACACCAGGACAGCACCCCATGTCTCTGTGCCCCACAATACACCAGGACAGCACCCTGTGTCTCTGTGTCCCACAATACACCAGGACAGCACCCCGTGTCTCTGTGTCCCACAATACACCAGGACAGCACCCAGTGTCTTTGTGTCCCACAATACATCAGGACAGCACCCTGTGTCTCTGTGTCCCACAATACACCAGGACAGCACCCCATGTCTCTGTGTCCCACAATACACCAGGACAGCACCCTGTGTCTCTGTGTCCCACAATACACCAGGACAGCACCCCATGTCTCTGTGTCCCACAATACACCAGGACAGCACCCCGTGTCTCTGTGTCCCACAATACACCAGGACAGCACCTCGTGTCTCTGTGTCCCACAATACACCAGGACAGCACCCCATGTCTCTGTGTCCCACAATACACCAGGACAGCACCCTGTGTCTCTGTGTCCCACATTACACCAGGACAGCACCCCGTGTCTCTGTGTCCCACAATACACCAGGACAGCACCCCATGTCTCTGTGTCCCACAATACACCAGGACAGCACCCCGTGTCTCTGTGTCCCACAATACACCAGGACAGCACCCCGTGTCTCTGTGTCCCACAATACACCAGGACAGCACCCCATGTCTCTGTGTCCCACAATACACCAGGACAGCACCCCGTGTCTCTGTGTCCCACAATACACCAGGACAGCACTCAGTGTCTTTGTGTCCCACAATACACCAGGACAGCACCCTGTGTCTCTGTGTCCCACAATACACCAGGACAGCACCCCATGTCTCTGTGCCCCACAATACACCAGGACAGCACCCTGTGTCTCTGTGTCCCACAATACACCAGGACAGCACCCCGTGTCTCTGTGTCCCACAATACACCAGGACAGCACCCAGTGTCTTTGTGTCCCACAATACATCAGGACAGCACCCTGTGTCTCTGTGTCCCACAATACACCAGGACAGCACCCCTGTGTCTCTGTGTCCCACAATACACCAGGACAGCACCCTGTGTCTCTGTGTCCCACAATACACCAGGACAGCACCCTGTGTCTCTGTTATATATATATTTGTATCTGGTAATGGTCGCTCATGTCTCGGGATCTCTCTATAAGTTTTATTATTTTACCAGATAAAGTTCAGCAAACAGAGTCATGCGTAACATAAACATGACCTCCGACCCCAAGAAGGGGCTTCCTGTGTCCTGGGAGAGATGAGGGAGGAAGGGAGAGAGGCCATGAGGAGCGGAGGAGAAAGGGAGAGACATAGAGAGAAAAAGTAATGTATGGGAATAGAGAAGCTCGCAATGAGCGCCAAAGGCTTGCAAAAGTGGGGGGGGGGTATAGGGGAAAAAAAGAGACACAGGGGAGGGAGGAAGGGGGAGAGGACATGAGGAGCGGAAGAGATGTGGAGCAGAATATAGAGAGACATAGAGAGAAAAAGTAATGTATGGGAATAGAGAGGCTCGCAATGAGCGCCAAAGGCTTGCAAAAGAGGGGGGGTTATAGAGGGGAAAGAGACACAGGGGAGGGAGGAAGGGGGGAGGACATGAGGAGCGGAGATGTGGAGCAGAATATAGAGAGAAAGGGAGAGAAAAAGTAATGTATGGGAATAGATAGGCTCGCAATGAGCGCCAAAGGCTTGCAAAAGAGGGGGGGTATAGGGGCGAAAGAGATGCGGGGGAGGGAGGAAGGGGGGGAAGGCATGAGGAGCGGAGGAGATGTGGAGCAGAATATAGAGAGACATAGAGAGAAAAAGTAATGTATGGGAATAGAGAGGCACGCAATGAGCGCCAAAGGCTTGCAAAAGAGGGGGGGTTATAGGGGGGAAAGAGACGCAGGGGAGGGAGGAAGGGGGGGAGGACATGAGGAGCGGAGGAGATGTGGAGCAGAATATAGAGAGAAAGGGAGAGAAAAAGTAATGTATGGGAATAGATAGGCTCGCAATGAGCGCCAAAGGCTTGCAAAAGAGGGGGGGTATAGGGGCGAAAGAGATGCGGGGGAGGGAGGAAGGGGGGGGAAGGCATGAGGAGTGGAGGAGATGTGGAGCAGAATATAGAGAGACATAGAGAGAAAAAGTAATGTATGGGAATAGAGAGGCACGCAATGAGCGCCAAAGGCTTGCAAAAGAGGGGGGGTTATAGGGGGGAAAGAGACGCAGGGGAGGGAGGAAGGGGGGAGGACATGAGGAGCGGAGGAGATGTGGAGCAGAATATAGAGAGAAAGGGAGAGAAAAAGTAATGTATGGGAATAGAGAAGCTCGCAATGAGCGCCAAAGGCTCGCAAAAGAGGGGGGATATAGGGGGGAAAGAGACGCAGGGTAGGGAGGGAGGGGAGGAAGCCATGAGGAGCGGAGGAGATGTGGAGCAGAATATAGAGTGAAAGGGAGAGAAAAAGTAATGTATGGGAATAGAGAGGCTCACCATGAGCGCCAAAGGCTTGCAAAAGAGGGGGGGTATAGGGGGGAAGAGACGCAGGGGAGGGAGGAAGTGGGGAGGACATGAGGATTGGAGGAGATGTGGAGCACAATATATAGAGAAAAAGTAATGTATGGGGATAGAGAGGCTCGCAATGAGCGCCAAAAGATTGCAAAAGAGCGAGGTATAGGGGGGAAAGAGACGCAGGGGAGGGAGGAAGTAGGGGAAGACATGAGGAGCGGAGGAGATGTGGAGCAGAATATAGAGAGACAGAGAGAAAAAGTAATGTATGGGAATATAGAGGCTCGCAATGAGTGCCAAAGGCTTGCAAAAGAGGGGGGGTTATAGAGGGGAAAGAGACGCAGGGGTGGGAGGAAGGGGGAGAGGACATGAGGAGCGGAGGAGATGTAGAGCAGAATATAGAGAGAAAGGGAGAGAAAAAGTAATGTATGGGGATAGAGAGGCTCGCAAAGAGCGCCAAAGGCTCGCAAAGAGGGGGGTATGGGGGGAAAGAGACGCTGGGGAGGGAGGAAGGGGGAGAGGACATGAGGAGCGGAGGAGATGTGGAGCAGTATATAGAGAGAAAGGGAGAGAAAAAGTAATGTATGGGGATAGAGAGGCTTGCAAAGAGCGCCAAAGGCTCGCAAAGAGGGGGGTATAGGGGGGAAAGAGACGCAGGTAAGGGAGTAAGGCGGGGAGGACATGAGGAGCGGAGGAGATGTGGAGCAGAATATATAGAGAAAAAGTTTTGTATGGGAATAGAGAGGCTCGCAATGAGCACCAAAGGCTTGCAAAAGAGGGGGGGGGGGAAGAGACACAGGGGAGGGAGGAAGGGGAGAGGACATGAGGAGCGGAGCAGAAAGGGAGAGACATAGAGAGAAAAAGTAATGTATAGGATAGAGAGGATCGCCAAAAGCGCCAAAGGCTGGCAAAAAAGGGGGGGTTTAGGGGGGAAAGAGACGCAGGGGAGGGAGGAAGGGGGGGAGGACATGAGGAGCGGAGGAGATGTGGAGCAGAATATATAGAGAAAAAGTAATGTATGAGAATAGAGAGGCTCGCAATGAGCGCCAAAGGCTTGCAAAAGAGGGGGGGGGGGGGAAGAGACACAGGGGAGGGAGAGGGGAAGAGAGAAACTGGGGAGGGAGAGAGGGGTGAGAGACACAGGGGAGGGAGAGAGGGGAGAGAGACACTGGGGAGGGAGTTGCAGGAAACAGATACTGGGGAGGGAGAGGGGGGAAGAGACACAGGGGAGGGAGAGAGCGGGAGAGAAAAAGGGGAGGGAAAGAGACACAGGGGAGGGAGAGGGGGCAAAGAGACAAAGGGCAGGGAGAGGGGGAAAGAGACACTAGGGAGGGAGTGGGTAGAAAGAGACACTGGGGAGGGAGAGAGTGGGGAGAGAGGGGGAGAGACAAAGGGGAGGGAGAGGGTGGATAAAGACACAGGGGAGGGAGAGAGGGGGAAGAGACACTGGGCAGGGAGAGGGGGAAGAGACACAGGAGAGGGAGTGGGGGGAAAGAGACACAGGTCAGGGAGAGGGGGAAAGAGATACTGAGGAAAAAGTGGGGGGAAAGACACACTGAGGAGGGAGAGAGGGACAAGAGACAAAGAGGAGAGAGAGGGGAAAGAGAGACAGGGGAGGGAGAGGGGGCAAAAAGACACAGGGCAGAGAGAGGGGGAAAGAGACACTGTGGAGGGAGAGGGGGAAGAGACACAGGGGAGGGAGAGAGGGGGAGAGACACAGGGGAGGGAGAGAGGGCAAGAGTTAAAGGGGAGAGAGAGTAGAGGAAAAGAGACACAGGGGAGGGAGAGGGGCAAAGAGACACAGGGCAGAGAGTGGGGGGAACAAGACCCTGGAGAGGGAGTAGGGGGAAAGAGACACAGGTCACGGAGAGGGGGAAAGAGACACTGGGGAGGGAGTGGGGGGAAAGAGACCATGGGAAGTGAGATGGGGGAAAGAGACACAGGGGAGGGAGAGAGGGACAAGAGACAAAGGGGAGAGAGAGGGGAAAGAGACACTGGGGAGGGAGAGGGGGAAGAGACACAGGGGAGGGAGAGATAGTGGAGAGACATAGGGGAGGGAGAGGGTGGATAGAGACACAGGGGCGGGAGAGAGGTGGAAGAGACACTGGGGAGGGAGAGGGGGGAAGAGACACAGGAGAGGGAGAGGGAAAAGAGACACTGGGGAGGGAGTGGGGCGAAAGAGACACTGGGGATGGAGATGGGGGAAAGAGACACGGGGAGGGAGAGAGGGACAAAAGACACAGGGCAGAGAGAGGGGGGAAAATACACTGTAGAGGGAGAGGGAGGGAAGAGACACGGGAGGGAGAGGGGGAAGAGACACTAGGGAGGGAGATAGGGGAGAAAGAGACACAGGGGACTGATAGAGGGGGAAGAGACACAGGGAAGGGAGAGGGAGGAAGAGACACTGGGGAGGGAGGGGGGAAAGAAACACAGGGGAGGGAGAGAGGGCAAGAGTTAAAGGGGAGAGAGAGAGAATGAAAAGAGACACGGGGGAGAGGGGCAAAGAGACACAGGGCAGAGAGAGGGGGAAAGAAACACTGGGGAGGGAGAGGGGGAAAGAGACACAGGGGAGGGAGAGAGGGGGAAGAGACACAGGGGAATGAGAGAGGGGGAAGAGACACAGGAGAGGGAGAGGGGAGAAAGAGACACAGGCCAGGGAGAGGGGGAAAGAGATACTGAGGAAAGAGTGGGGGGAAAGACACACTGAGGAGGGAGATGGGGAAAGAGACATGGGGAGGGAGAGAGGGACAAGAGACAAAGAGGAGAGAGAGGGGAAAGAGAGACAGGGGAGGGAGAGGGGGCAAAAAGACACAGGGCCGAGAGAGGGGGAAAGAGACACTGTGGAGGGAGAGGGGGAAGAGACACAGGGCATATAGAGGGGGGAGAGACACAGGGGAGGGAGAGAAGGGAGAAAGAGACACAGGGAAGAGAGAGGGGGGAAGAGACAGGTCAGGGAGAGGGGGGAAGAGGCACTGGGGAGGGAGTGGGGGAAATAGACACTGGGGAGGGAGTGGGGGAAAGATACACAGGGGAGGGAGAGACGGCAAGAGTTAAAGGGGAGAGAGAGTAGGGGAAAAGACACAGGGGAGGGAGAGGGGCAAAGAGACACAGGGCAGAGAGTGGGGGGAACAAGACCCTGGAGAGGGAGTGGGGGGAAAGAGACACAGGTCACGGAGAGGGGGAAAGAGACACTGGGGAGGGAGTGGGGGGAAAGAGACCCTGGGAAGGGAGATGGGGGAAAGAGACACAGGGGAGGGAGAGAGGGACAAGAGACAAAGGGGAGAGAGAGGGGAAAGAGACACTGGGGAGGGAGAGGGGGAAGAGACACAGGGGAGGGAGAGATAGTGGAGAGACATAGGTGAGGGAGAGGGTGGATAGAGACACAGGGGAGGGAGAGAGGTGGATAAAGACACTGGGAGGGAGAGGGGGAAGAGACACAGGAGAGGGAGAAGGGGGAAAGAGACACAGGTCAGGGAGAGGGAAAAGAGACACTGGGGAGGGAGTGGGGGGAAAGAGACACTGGGGAGGGAGATGGGGGAAAGAGACACGGGGAGGGAGAGAGGGACAAAAGACACAGGGCAGAGAGAGGGGGAAAATACACTGTGGAGGGAGGGAAGAGACACGGGAGGGAGAGGGGGAAGAGACACTAGGGAGGGAGATAGGGGAGAAAGAGACACAGGGGACTGAAAGAGGGGGAAGAGACACAGGAGAGGGATAGAGGCGGGAGAGACACAGGGGAGGGAGAGAGGGAAAGAGACACAGGTCAGGGAGAGGGGGAAAGGGACACTGTGGAGGGAGTGGTGGAAAGATACACAGGGGAGGGAGAGAGGGGCAAGAGTTAAAGAGGAGAGAGAGGGAAAAGAGACACAGGGGAGGAAGAGGGGCAAAGAGACACGGCAGAGAGTAGGGGGAATGAGACAAAGGAGAGGGAGAGGGGCAAAGAGACACTGGGGAGGGAGTGGGGGAAAAGACACTGGGGAGGGAGATGGGGGAAAGAGACACTGGGGAGGGAGAGGGGGACAAGAGACAAAGGGGAAAGAGAGGGGGAAAAGACACTGTGGAGGGAGAGGGAGGGAAGAGACACGGGAGGGAGAGGGGGAAGAGACACTAGGGAGGGAGATAGGGGAGAAAGAGACACAGGGGACTGATAGAGGGGGAAGAGACACAGGGAAGGAAGAGGGAGGAAGAGACACTGGGGAGGGAGGGTAGAAAGAAACACAGGGGAGGGAGAGAGGGCAAGAGTTAAAGGGGAGAGAGAGAGCGAATGAAAAGAGACAGGGGGGGAGAGGGGCAAAGAGACACAGGGCAGAGAGAGGGGGAAAGAGACACTGGGGGGGGGAGAGGGGGAAAGAGACACAGGGGAGGGAGCGAGGGGGAAGAGACACAGGGGAGGGAGAGAGGGGGAAGAGACACTGGGGAGGGAGAGAGGGGAGAAAGAGACACAGGAGAGGGATAGAGGGGGGAGAGACACAGGGGAGGGAGAGAGGGAAAGAAACACAGGTCAGGGAGAGGGGGAAAGGGACACTGTGGAGGGAGTGGTGGAAAGATACACAGGGGAGGGAGAGAGGGGCAAGAGTTAAAGGGGAGAGAGAGAGAGGGAAAAGAGACACAGGGGAGGGAGAGGGGCAAAGAGACACAGGGCAGAGAGTAGGGGGAATGAGACACAGGAGAGGGAGAGGGGCAAAGAGACACTGGGGAGGGAGTGGGGGAAAAGACACTGGGGAGGGAGATGGGGGAAAGAGACACGGGGAGGGAGAGGGGGACAAGAGACAAAGGGGAGAGAGAGGGGAAAGAGACACAGGGGAGGGAAAGGGGGCAAAAAGACACTGGGCAAAGAGAGGGGGAAAGAGACACTGTGGAGGGAGAGGGGGGAAGAGACACAGGGGAGGGAGAGAGGGGGAAGAGACACTGGGGAGGGTGATAGGGGAGAAAGTGACATAGGGGAGGGATAGAGGGAGAAGAGACACTGGGGAGGGAGATAGGGAGAAAGAGACACAGGGGAGGGAGAGAGGGACTAGAGACAAAGGGGAGAGAGAGGGGAAAGAAACACAGGGGAGGGAGAGGGGGAAAAAGACACAGGGCATAGAGAGGGGGAAAGAGACACAGGTCAGGGAGAGGGGGAAAGAGACACTGGGAAAGGAAATGGGGGGAAAGAGACCATGGGAAGGGAGATGGGGGAAAGAGACACTGGGGAGGGAGTGGGGGAAAGATAACCAGGGGAGGGAGAGAGAACAAGAGTTAAAGGGGAGAGAGAGTAGGGGGAAAGAGACACTGGGGAGGGAGAGCTGGAAAAGAGACACAGGGGAGGGAGAGAGGGGGAGAGAAAGAGACACAGGAGAGGAAGAGGGGTGAATGAGACACAGGGATGGACCGCGAGGAGTGGGAGAGTTACAGTCTTGCACATGAGTGCAGAACATGCTGCGGCCTGCAATGAGTGGCGAAGCCGCTCATTGCTGGGCCCGCGATGAACGCCGAATGCACACATCGCAAGAGCCCTAAAGTAGATAGGGGAGAGGCTTGCAATGAGTGCCGAAGGTGCTCATCCTGAGGCCTGCAAGTTAGAGGGGGCAGAACATCTCATTGTGTGGCATCATTGCGAGGCTTCACATTGTATTGCTGTCATTTCTGACGGTCAAGTCGCTTGTCTGTATAATAAAAATAAAGCCATAATCTCTTTTGCCCCGTGCTGAATAAGAGGGCGATGGTTAATATGCTTTAGGGGCTCCTCAATCAGACAATGAGTTTACCAACTTCGGCAATGGACCAAATCTTGGCCAACGAGTAGTCCTGGGACACCCTTTCAGGATATCACCTGCACATTGGGAGCAATAGAAAGATGTCCTACTACATGTTCACAGCTGCTCAGAACACAAACTGGTTTTCCTATCAGTACCCAATTATCTCATTGCTGGATTCCCAGCTTCCTCCTGAGGTATTAATAGAGGCTGAGAAGCCATATGCAAAAGGGAGCTATTAATGCAGTAAGCCGATGGCCAACCGTGAGATAACAAGGCCAGTCGGGTAGCAGGATCTGTAGGGCGGAGGGACAACCAAAATGTCGCCAATCCAGATTAAAGTAACTAAAACCAGACCAGGCTTTACATTTCATATTACTATTTATACTGCCCTGGCCCTTAAAGCCATTGTTTCTCCCATGTTGTGCATCATGAAGCCAGGTGCCTTCTCTTCCCAAACTCGATCCGCTAGGCTCTTCCTCCATCTTTAACTCTTTCCCCAATTTTGTGCACCTTTAAGCCAAGCTCCAGCTTTACCTTTCCCCATCCTGGGCACCTTTAAGTCAGAGTCCCTCACCCTCCTTATCTCAGTCCATGTTGGGCACCTTCCCTCCTTATCTCTCTCCCATGCTGGGCACCTTTAAGTCAGAGTCCCTCACCCTCCTTATCTCAGTCCATGTTGGGCACCTTCCCTCCTTATCTCTCACCCATGCTGGGCATCTTTAAGTCAGGGTCCATCACCCTCCTTATCTCAGTCCATGTTGGATACCTTCCCTCCTTATCTCTTTCCCATGCTGGGCACCTTTAAGTCAGGGTCCCTCACCCTCCTTATCTCAGTCCACGTTGGGTACCTTCCCTCCTTATCTCTCTCCCATGCTGGGCACCTTTAAGTCAGGGTCCCTCACCCTCATTATCTCAGGCCATGTTGGGCACCTTCCCTCCTTATCTCTCTCCAATGCTGGGCACCTTTAAGTCAGGGCCCCTCACCCTAATTATCTCAGTCCAATTTGGGTACCTTCCCTCCTTATCTCTCTCCCATGCTGGGCACCTTCAAGTCAGGGTCCCTCACCCTCCTTATCTCAGTCCATGTTGGGTACCTTTCCTCCTTATCTCTTTCCCATGCTGGGCACCTTTAAGTCAGAGTCCCTCACCCTCCTTATCTCAGTCCACGTTGGGTACATTCCCTCCTTATCTCTCACCCATGCTGGGCATCTTTAAGTCAGGGTCCATCACCCTCCTTATCTCAGTCCATGTTGGATACCTTCCCTCCTTATCTCTCACCCATGCTGGGCATCTTTAAGTCAGGGTCCATCACCCTCCTTATCTCAGTCCATGTTGGATACCTTCCCTCCTTATCTCTTTCCCATGCTGGGCACCTTTAAGTCAGGGTCCCTCACCCTCCTTATCTCAGTCCACGTTGGGTACCTTCCCTCCTTATCTCTCTCCCATGCTGGGCACCTTTAAGTCAGGGTCCCTCACCCTCATTATCTCAGGCCATGTTGGGCACCTTCCCTCCTTATCTCTCTCCAATGCTGGGCACCTTTAAGTCAGGGCCCCTCACCCTAATTATCTCAGTCCAATTTGGGTACCTTCCCTCCTTATCTCTCTCCCATGCTGGGCACCTTCAAGTCAGGGTCCCTCACCCTCCTTATCTCAGTCCATGTTGGGCACCTTCCCTCCTTATCTCTTTCCCATGCTGGGCACCTTTAAGTCAGAGTCCCTCACCCTCCTTATCTCAGTCCACGTTGGGTACATTCCCTCCTTATCTCTCACCCATGCTGGGCATCTTTAAGTCAGGGTCCATCACCCTCCTTATCTCAGTCCATGTTGGATACCTTCCCTCCTTATCTCTTTCCCATGCTGGGCACCTTTAAGTCAGGGTCCCTCACCCTCATTACCTAAAGGCCATGTTGGGCACCTTCCCTCCTTATCTCTCTCCAATGCTGGGCACCTTTGAGTAAGGGCCCCTCACCCTAATTATCTCAGTCCAATTTGGGTACCTTCCCTCCTTATCTCTCTCCGATGCTGAGCACCTTAAAGTCAGGGTCCCTCACCCTCCTTATCTCAGTCCATGTTGGGTACCTTTCCTCCTTATCTCTTTCCCATGCTGGGCACCTTTAAGTCAGGGTCCCTCACCCTCCTTATCTCAGTCCACATTGGGTACCTTCCCTCCTTATCTTTCTCCCATGCTGGGCACCTTTAAGTCAGGGTCCCTCACCCTCCTTATCTCAGTCCATGTTGGGCACCTTCCCTCCTTATCTCTCTCCCATGCTGGGCACCTTTAAGTCAGGGTCCCTCACCCTCCTTATCTCAGGCCATGTTGGGCACCTTCCCTCCTTATCTCTCTCCAATGCTGGGCACCTTTAAGTCCGGGCCCCTCACCCTCCTTATCTCAGTCCAAGTTGGGTACCTTCCCTCCTTATCTCTCTCCCATGCTGGGCGCCTTTAAGTCAGGGTCCCTCACCCTCCTTATCTCAGTCCACGTTGGGTACATTCCCTCCTTATCTCTCTCCAATGCTGGGCACCTTTAAGTCAGGGCCCCTCACCCTAATTATCTTAGTCCAATTTGGGTACCTTCCCTCCTTATCTCTCTCCCATGCTGGGCACCTTCAAGTCAGAGTCCCTCACCCTCCTTATCTCAGTCGATGTTGGGTACCTTTCCTCCTTATCTCTCTACCATGCTGGGCACCTTTAAGTCAGGGCCCCTCACCCTATTTATCTCAGTCCAAATTGGGTACCTTCCCTCCTTATCTCTCTCCCATGCTGGGCGACTTTAAGTCAGGGCCCCTCACCCTAATTATCTCAGTCCAAGATGGATACCTTCCCTCCTTATCTCTCTCCGATGCTGGGCACCTTTAAGTCAGAGTCCCTCACCCTCCTTATCTCAGTCCATGTTGGATACCTTCCCTCCTTATCTCTTTCCCATGCTGGGCACCTTTAAGTCAGGGTCCCTCACCCTCATTACCTAAAGGCCATGTTGGGCACCTTCCCTCCTTATCTCTCTCCCATGCTGGGCATCTTCAAGTCAGGGTCCCTCACCCTCCTTATCTCAGTCCATGTTGGGTACCTTTCCTCCTTATCTCTTTCCCATGCTGGGCACCTTTAAGTCAGGGTCCCTCACCCTCTTTATCTCAGTCCACATTGGGTACCTTCCCTCCTTATCTTTCTCCCATGCTGGGCACCTTTAAGTCAGGGTCCCTCACCCTCCTTATCTCAGGCCATGTTGGGCACCTTCCCTCCTTATCTCTCTCCAATGCTGGGCACCTTTAAGTCCGGGCCCCTCACCCTCCTTATCTCAGTCCAAGTTGGGTACCTTCCCTCCTTACCTCTCTCCCATGCTGGGCGCCTTTAAGTCAGGGTCCCTCACCCTCCTTATCTCAGTCCACGTTTGGTACCTTCCCTCCTTATCTCTGTCCCATGCTGGGCACCTAATAAGTCAGGGTCCCTCACCCTCATTATCTCAGGCCATGTTGGGCACCTTCCCTCCTTATCTCTCTCCAATGCTGGGCACCTTCAAGTCAGAGTCCCTCACCCTCCTTATCTCAGTCGATGTTGGGTACCTTTCCTCCTTATCTCTTTCCCATGCTGGGCACCTTTAAGTCAGGGTCCCTCACCCTCCTTATCTCAGTCCACATTGGGTACCTTCCCTCCTTATCTCTGTCCCATGCTGGGCACCTAATAAGTCAGGGTCCCTCACCCTCATTATCTCAGGCCATGTTGGGCACCTTCCCTCCTTATCTCTCTCCCATGCTGGGCACCTTTAAGTCAGGGTCCCTCACCCTCCTTATCTCAGTCGATGTTGGGTACCTTTCCTCCTTATCTCTTTCCCATGCTGGGCACCTTTAAGTCAGGGTCCCTCACCGTCCTTATCTCAGTCCACATTGGGTACCTTCCCTCCTTATCTTTCTCCCATGCTGGGCACCTTTAAGTCAGGGTCCCTCACCCTCCTTATCTCAGTCCATGTTGGGCACCTTCCCTCCTTATCTCTCTCCCATGCTGGGCACCTTTAAGTCAGGGTCCCTCACCCTCCTTATCTCAGTCCACATTGGGTACCTTCCCTCCTTATCTTTCTCCCATGCTGGGCACCTTTAAGTCAGGGTCCCTCACCCTCCTTATCTTAGTCCATGTTGGGCACCTTCCCTCCTTATCTCTCTCCCATGCTGGGCACCTTTAAGTCAGGGTCCCTCACCCTCCTTATCTCAGGCCATGTTGGGCACCTTCCCTCCTTATCTCTCTCCAATGCTGGGCACCTTTAAGTCCGGGCCCCTCACCCTCCTTATCTCAGTCCAAGTTGGGTACCTTCCCTCCTTATCTCTCTCCCATGCTGGGTGCCTTTAAGTCAGGGCCCCTCACCCTAATTATCTCAGTCCAAGTTGGGTACCTTCCCTCTTTATCTCTCTCCCATGCTGGGCACCTTTAAGTCAGAGTCCCTCACCCTCCTTATCTCAGTCCATGTTGGGTACCTTCCCTCCTTATCTCTTTCCCATGCTGGGCACCTTTAAGTCAGGGCCCCTCACCCTCCTTATCTCAGTCCAAGTTGGGTACCTTCCCTCCTTATCTCTGTCCCATGCTGGGCGCCTTTAAGTCAGGGTCCCTCACCCTCCTTATCTCAGTCCACATTGGGTACCTTCCCTCCTTATCTTTCTCCCATGCTGGGCACCTTTAAGTCAGGGTCCCTCACCCTCCTTATCTCAGTCCATGTTGGGCACCTTCCCTCCTTATCTCTCTCCCATGCTGGGCACCTTTAAGTCAGGGTCCCTCACCCTCCTTATCTCAGGCCATGTTGGACACCTTCCCTCCTTATCTCTCTTCCATGCTGGGCACCTTTAAGTCAGAGTCCCTCACCATCCTTATCTCAGTCCAAGTTGGGTACCTTCCCTCCTTACCTCTCTCCCATGCTGGGCGCCTTTAAGTCAGGGTCCCTCACCCTCCTTATCTCAGTCCACGTTGGGTACCTTCCCTCCTTATCTCTCTCCCATGCTGGGCACCTTTAAGTCAGGGTCCCTCACCCTCATTATCTCAGGCCATGTTGGGCACCTTCCCTCCTTATCTCTCTCCAATGCTGGGCACCTTTAAGTCAGGGCCCCTCACCCTAATTATCTCAGTCCAATTTGGGTACCTTCCCTCCTTATCTCTCTCCCATGCTGGGCACCTTCAAGTCAGGGTCCCTCACCCTCCTTATCTCAGTCCATGTTGGGTACCTTTCCTCCTTATCTCTTTCCTATGCTGGGCACCTTTAAGTCAGGGTCCCTCACCTTCCTTATCTCAGTCCACATTGGGTACCTTCCCTCCTTATCTTTCTCCCATGCTGGGCACCTTTAAGTCAGGGTCCCTCACCCTCCTTATCTCAGTCCATGTTGGGCACCTTCCCTCCTTATCTCTCTCCCATGCTGGGCACCTTTAAGTCAGGGTCCCTCACCCTCCTTATCTCAGTCCACATTGGGTACCTTCCCTCCTTATCTTTCTCCCATACTGGGCACCTTTAAGTCAGGGTCCCTCACCCTCCTTATCTTAGTCCATGTTGGGCACCTTCCCTCCTTATCTCTCTCCCATGCTGGGCACCTTTAAGTCAGGGTCCCTCACCCTCCTTATCTCAGGCCATGTTGGGCACCTTCCCTCCTTATCTCTCTCCAATGCTGGGCACCTTTAAGTCTGGGCCCCTCACCCTCCTTATCTCAGTCCAAGTTGGGTACCTTCCCTCCTTATCTCTCTCCCATGCTGGGTGCCTTTAAGTCAGGGCCCCTCACCCTAATTATCTCAGTCCAAGTTGGGTACCTTCCCTCCTTATCTCTCTCCCATGCTGGGCACCTTTAAGTCAGAGTCCCTCACCCTCCTTATCTCAGTCCATGTTGGGTACCTTCCCTCCTTATCTCTTTCCCATGCTGGGCACCTTTAAGTCAGGGCCCCTCACCCTCCTTATCTCAGTCCAAGTTGGGTACCTTCCCTCCTTATCTCTGTCCCATGCTGGGCGACTTTAAGTCAGGGTCCCTCACCCTCCTTATCTCAGTCCATGTTGGGCACCTTCCCTCCTTATCTCTTTCCCATGCTGGGCACCTTTAAGTCAGGGCCCCTCACCCTAATTATCTCAGTCCAAATTGGGTACCTTCCCTCCTTATCTCTCTCCCATGCTGGGCGTCTTTAAGTCAGGGCCCCTCACCCTAATTATCTCAGTCCAAGTTGCGTACCTTCCCTCCTTATCTCTCTCCGATGCTGGGCACCTTTAAGTCAGAGTCCCTCACCCTCCTTATCTCAGTCCATGTTGGGTACCTTCCCTCCTTATCTCTTTCCCATGCTGGGCACCTTTAAATCCGGGCCCTTACCCTCCTTATCTCAGTCCACGTTGGGTACCTTCCCTCCTTATCTCTCTTCCATGCTGGGTGCCTTTAAGTCAGGGCCCCTCACCCTAATTATCTCAATCCAAGTTGGGTACCTTCCCTTCTTATCTCTCTCCCATGCTGGGCACCTTTAAGTCAGGGTCCCTCACCCTCCTTATCTCAGTCCACATTGGGTACCTTCCCTCCTTATCTTTCTCCCATGCTGGGCACCTTTAAGTCAGGGTCCCTCACCATCCTTATCTCAGTCCATGTTGGGCACCTTCCCTCCTTATCTCTCTCCCATGCTGGGTGCCTTTAAGTCAGGGTCACTCACCCTCCTTATCTCAGTCCATGTTGGGCACCTTCCCTCCTTATCTCTCTCTCATGCTGGGCACCTTTAAGTCAGGGCCCCTCACCCTCCTTATCTCAGTCCAAGTTGGGTACCTTCCCTCCTTATCTCTCTCTCATGCTGGGCGCCTTTAAGTCAGGGCCCCTCACCCTAATTATCTCTGTCCAAGTTGGGTACCTTCCCTCCTTATCTCTCTCCCATGCTGGGCGCCTTTATGTCACGGTCCCTCACCCTCCTTATCTCAGTCCATGTTGGGTACCTTCCCTCCTTATCTCTTTCCCATGCAGGGGCACCTTTAAGTCAGGGTCCCTCACCCTCCTTATCTCAGTCCACATTGGGTACCTTCCCTCCTTATCTTTCTCCCATGCTGGGCACCTTTAAGTCAGGGCCCCTCACCCTAATTATCTCAGTCCAAGTTGGGTACCTTCCTTCCTTATCTCTCTCCCATGCTGGGCACCTTTAAGTCAGGGCCCCTCACCCTCCTTATCTCAGTCCAAGTTGGGTACCTTCCCTCCTTATCTCTCTCCCATGCTGGGCGCCTTTAAGTCAGGGTCCCTCACCCTCCTTATCTCAGTCCATGTTGGGCACCTTCCCTCCTTATCTCTCTCTCATGCTGGGCACCTTTAAGTCAGGGCCCCTCGCCCTAATTATCTCAGTCCAAGTTGGGTACCTTCCCTCCTTATCTCTCTCCCATGCTGGGCGCCTTTAAGTCAGGGCCCCTCACCCTAATTATCTCAGTCCAAGTTGGGTACCTTCCCTCCTTATCTCTCTCCCATGCTGGGCGCCTTTAAGTCAGGGCCCCTCACCCTAATTATCTCAATCCAAGTTGGGTACCTTCCCTTCTTATCTCTCTCCCATGCTGGGCACCTTTAAGTCAGGGTCCCTCACACTCCTTATCTCAGTCCACATTGGGTACCTTCCCTCCTTATCTTTCTCCCATGCTGGGCACTTTTAAGTCAGGATCCCTCACCATCCTTATCTCAGTCCATGTTGGGCACCTTCCCTCCTTATCTCTCTCCCATGCTGGGTGCCTTTAAGTCAGGGTCCCTCACCCTCCTTATCTCAGTCCATGTTGGGCACCTTCCCTACTTATCTATCTCTCATGCTGGGCACCTTTAAGTCAGGGCCCCTCACCCTCCTTATCTCAGTCCAAGTTGGGTACCTTTCCTCCTTATCTCTCTCCCATGCTGGGCACCTTTAAGTCAGGGTCCCTCACCCTCCTTATTTCAGGCCATGTTGGGCACCTTTCTTCCTTATCTCTCTCCCATGCTGGGCACATTTAAGTCAGAGTCCCTCACCATCCTTATCTCAGTCCAAGTTGGGTACCTTCCCTCCTTACCTCTCTCCCATGCTGGGCGCCTTTAAGTCAGGGTCCCTCACCCTCCTTATCTCAGTCCACGTTGGGTACCTTCCCTCCTTATCTCTCTCCCATGCTGGGCACCTTTAAGTCAGGGTCCCTCACCCTCATTATCTCAGGCCATGTTGGGCACCTTCCCTCCTTATCTCTCTCCAATGCTGGGCACCTTTAAGTCAGGGCCCCTCACCCTAATTATCTCAGCCAAATTTGGGTACCTTCCCTCCTTATCTCTCTCCCATGCTGGGCACCTTCAAGTCAGAGTCCCTCACCCTCCTTATCTCAGTCGATGTTGGGTACCTTTCCTCCTTATCTCTTTCCCATGCTGGGCACCTTTAAGTCAGGGTCCCTCACCCTCCTTATCTCAGTCCACATTGGGTACCTTCCCTCCTTATCTTTCTCCCATGCTGGGCACCTTTAAGTCAGGGTCCCTCACCTTCCTTATCTCAGTCCATGTTGGGCACCTTCCCTCCTTATCTCTCTCCCATGCTGGGCACCTTTAAGTCAGGGTCCCTCACCCTCCTTATCTCAGTCCACATTGGGTACCTTCCCTCCTTATCTTTCTCCCATGCTGGGCACCTTTAAGTCAGGGTCCCTCACCCTCCTTATCTCAGTCCACATTGGGTACCTTCCCTCCTTATCTTTCTCCCATACTGGGCACCTTTAAGTCAGGGTCCCTCACCCTCCTTATCTTAGTCCATGTTGGGCACCTTCCCTCCTTATCTCTCTCCCATGCTGGGCACCTTTAAGTCAGGGTCCCTCACCCTCCTTATCTCAGGCCATGTTGGGCACCTTCCCTCCTTATCTCTCTCCAATGCTGGGCACCTTTAAGTCCTGGCCCCTCACCCTCCTTATCTCAGTCCAAGTTGGGTACCTTCCCTCCTTATCTCTCTCCCATGCTGGGTGCCTTTAAGTCAGGGCCCCTCACCCTAATTATCTCAGTCCAAGTTGGGTACCTTCCCTCTTTATCTCTCTCCCATGCTGGGCACCTTTAAGTCAGAGTCCCTCACCCTCCTTATCTCAGTCCATGTTGGGTACCTTCCCTCCTTATCTCTTTCCCATGCTGGGCACCTTTAAGTCAGGGCCCCTCACCCTCCTTATCTCAGTCCAAGTTGGGTACCTTCCCTCCTTATCTCTGTCCCATGCTGGGCGACTTTAAGTCAGGGTCCCTCACCCTCCTTATCTCAGTCCATGTTGGGCACCTTCCCTCCTTATCTCTTTCCCATGCTGGGCACCTTTAAGTCAGGGCCCCTCACCCTAATTATCTCAGTCCAAATTGGGTACCTTCCCTCCTTATCTCTCTCCCATGCTGGGCGTCTTTAAGTCAGGGCCCCTCACCCTAATTATCTCAGTCCAAGTTGGGTACCTTCCCTCCTTATCTCTCTCCGATGCTGGGCACCTTTAAGTCAGAGTCCCTCACCCTCCTTATCTCAGTCCATGTTGGGTACCTTCCCTCCTTATCTCTTTCCCATGCTGGGCACCTTTAAGTCCGGGCCCTTACCCTCCTTATCTCAGTCCACGTTGGGTACCTTCCCTCCTTATCTCTCTCCCATGCTGGGTGCCTTTAAGTCAGGGCCCCTCACCCTAATTATCTCAATCCAAGTTGGGTACCTTCCCTTCTTATCTCTCTCCCATGCTGGGCACCTTTAAGTCAGGGTCCCTCACCCTCCTTATCTCAGTCCACATTGGGTACCTTCCCTCCTTATCTTTCTCCCATGCTGGGCACCTTTAAGTCAGGGTCCCTCACCATCCTTATCTCAGTCCATGTTGGGCACCTTCCCTCCTTATCTCTCTCCCATGCTGGGTGCCTTTAAGTCAGGGTCACTCACCCTCCTTATCTCAGTCCATGTTGGGCACCTTCCCTCCTTATCTCTCTCTCATGCTGGGCACCTTTAAGTCAGGGCCCCTCACCCTCCTTATCTCAGTCCAAGTTGGGTACCTTCCCTCCTTATCTCTCTCCCATGCTGGGCGCCTTTAAGTCAGGGCCCCTCACCCTAATTATCTCTGTCCAAGTTGGGTACCTTCCCTCCTTATCTCTCTCCCATGCTGGGCGCCTTTATGTCAGGGTCCCTCACCCTCCTTATCTCAGTCCATGTTGGGTACCTTCCCTCCTTATCTCTTTCCCATGCAGGGGCACCTTTAAGTCAGGGTCCCTCAACCTCCTTATCTCAGTCCACATTGGGTACCTTCCCTCCTTATCTCTCTCTCATGCTGGGGACATTTAAGTCAGGGCCCCTCACCCTCCTTATCTCAGTCCAAGTTGGGTACCTTCCCTCCTTATCTCTCTCCCATGCTGGGCGCCTTTAAGTCAGGGCCCCTCACCCTAATTATCTCAGTCCAAGTTGGGTACCTTCCTTCCTTATCTCTCTCCCATGCTGGGCACCTTTAAGTCAGGGCCCCTCACCCTCCTTATCTCAGTCCAAGTTGGGTACCTTCCCTCCTTATCTCTCTCCCATGCTGGGCGCCTTTAAGTCAGGGTCCCTCACCCTCCTTATCTCAGTCCATTTTGGGCACCTTCCCTCTTTATCTCTCTCTCATGCTGGGCACCTTTAAGTCAGGGCCCCTCACCCTAATTATCTCAGTCCAAGTTGGGTACCTTCCCTCCTTATCTCTCTCCCATGCTGGGCGCCTTTAAGTCAGGGCCCCTCACCCTAATTATCTCAGTCCATGTTGGGCACCTTCCCTCCTTATCTCTCTCCCATGCTGGGCACCTTTAAGTCAGGGTCCCTCACCCTCCTTATCTCAGTTCATTTTGGGCACCTTCCCTCCTTATCTATCTCCTATGCTAGGTACCTTTAAGTCAGGGTCCCTCACCCTCCTTATCTCAGTCCATGTTGAGTACCTTCCCTCCTTATCTCTCTCCCATGCTGGGCACCATTAAGTCAACGTCCCTCACCCTCCTTATCTCAGTCCATGTTTGGCACCTTCCCTCCTTATCTCTTTCCCTTCCAGGGCACTATTAAGTCAGGGTCCCTCACCCTCCTTATCTCAGTCCATGTTGGGCACCTTCCCTCCTTATCTCTCTCCCATCCAGGGCACCATTAAGTCACGGTCCCTCACCCTCCTTATCTCAGTCCATGTTGGGTACCTTCCCTCCTTATCTCTCTCCCATGCCGGGCACCTTTAAGTCAGGGTCCCTCACCCTCCTTATCTCAGTCCATGTTGGGCACCTTCCCTCCTTATCTATCTCTTATGCTGGGCACCTTTAAGTCAGGGTCCCTCACCCTCCTTATCTCAGTCCATGTTGGGTACCTTCCCTCCTTATCTCTTTCCCATGCTGGGCACCTTTAAGTCAGAGTCCCTCACCCTCCTTATCTCAGTCCATGTTGGGCACCTTCCCTCCTCATCTCTCTCCCATGCTGGGCACTTTTAAGTCAGGGTCCCTCACCCTCCTTATCTCAGTCCATGTTGGGTACCTTCCCTCGTTATCTCTTTCCCATGCTGGGCACCTTTAAGTCCGGGCCCTTACCCTCCTTATCTCAGTCCACGTTGGGTACCTTCCCTCCTTATCTCTCTACCATGCTGGACACCTTTAAGTCAGGGTCCCTCACCCTCCTTATCTCAGTCCATGTTGGGTACCTTCCCTCCTTATCTCTATCCCATGCTGGACACCTTTAAGTCAGGGTCCCTCACCCTCCTTATCTCAGTCCATGTTGGGCACCTTCCCTCCTTATCTCTCTCCTATGCTGGCACGTTAAAGTCAGGGTCCCTCACCCTCCTTATCTCATTCCATGTTGGGCACCTTCCCTCCTTATCTCTCTCCCATGCTGGGCACCTTTAAGTCAGGGTCCCTCACCCTCCTTATCTCAGTTCATGTTGGGCACCTTCCCTCCTTATCTATCTCCTATGCTAGGCACCTTTAAGTCAGGGTCCCTCACCCTCCTTATCTCAGTCCATGTTGAGTACCTTCCCTCCTTATCTCTCTCCCATGCTGGGCACCTTTAAGTCAACGTCCCTCACCCTCCTTATCTCAGTCCATGTTTGGCACCTTCCCTCCTTATCTCTTTCCCTTCCAGGGCACTATTAAGTCAGGGTCCCTCACCCTCCTTATCTCAGTCCATGTTGGGCACCTTCCCTCCTTATCTCTCTCCCATCCAGGGCACCATTAAGTCACGGTCCCTCACCCTCCTTATCTCAGTCCATGTTGGGTACCTTCCCTCCTTATCTCTCTCCCATGCTGGGCACCTTTAAGTCAGGGTCCCTCACCCTCCTTATCTCAGTCCATGTTGGGTACCTTCCCTCCTTATCTCTCTCCCATGCTGGGCACCTTTAAGTCAGGGTCCCTCACCCTCCTTATCTCAGTCCATGTTGGGCACCTTCCCTCCTTATCTATCTCTTATGCTGGGCACCTTTAAGTCAGGGTCCCTCACCCTCCTTATATTAGTCCATGTTGGGTACCTTCCCTCCTTATCTATTTCCCATGCTGGGCACCTTTAAGTCAGAGTCCCTCATCCTCCTTATCTCAGTCCATGTTGGGCACCTTCCCTCCTCATCTCTCTCCCATGCTGGGCACTTTTAAGTCAGGGTCCCTCACCCTCCTTATCTCAGTCCATGTTGGGTACCTTCCCTCCTTATCTCTTTCCCATGCTGGGCACCTTTAAGTCCGGGCCCTTACCCTCCTTATCTCAGTCCACGTTGGGTACCTTCCCTCCTTATCTCTCTCCCATGCTGGGTGCCTTTAAGTCAGGGCCCCTCACCCTAATTATCTCATTCCAAGTTGGGTACCTTCCCTTCTTATCTCTCTCCCATGCTGGGCACCTTTAAGTCAGGGTCCCTCACCCTCCTTATCTCAGTCCACATTGGGTACCTTCCCTCCTTATCTTTCTCCCATGCTGGGCACCTTTAAGTCAGGGTCCCTCACCCTCCTTATCTCAGTCCATGTTGGGCACCTTCCCTCCTTATCTCTCTCCCATGCTGGGTGCCTTTAAGTCAGGGTCACTCACCCTCCTTATCTCAGTCCATGTTGGGCACCTTCCCTCCTTATCTCTCTCTCTCATGCTGGGCACCTTTAAGTCAGGGCCCCTCACCCTCCTTATCTCAGTCCAAGTTGGGTACCTTCCCTCCTTATCTCTCTCCCATGCTGGGAGCCTTTAAGTCAGGGACCCTCACCCTAATTATCTCTGTCCAAGTTGGGTACCTTCCCTCCTTATCTCTCTCCCATGCTGGGCGCCTTTATGTCAGGGTCCCTCACCCTCCTTATCTCAGTCCACATTGGGTACCTTCCCTCCTTATCTTTCTCCCATGCTGGGCACCTTTAAGTCAGGGCCCCTCACCCTAATTATCTCAGTCCAAGTTGGGTACTTCCTTCCTTATCTCTCTCCCATGCAGGGGGCACCTTTAAGTCAGGGTCCCTCACCCTCCTTATCTCAGTCCATGTTGGGTACCTTCCCTCCTTATCTCTTTCCCATGCTGGGCACCTTTAAGTCCGGGCCCTTACCCTCCTTATCTCAGTCCACGTTGGGTACCTTCCCTCCTTATCTCTCTCCCATGCTGGGTGCCTTTAAGTCAGGGCCCCTCACCCTAATTATCTCAATCCAAGTTGGGTACCTTCCCTTCTTATCTCTCTCCCATGCTGGGCACCTTTAAGTCAGGGTCCCTCACCCTCCTTTTCTCAGTCCACATTGGGTACCTTCCCTCCTTATCTTTCTCCCATGCTGGGCACCTTTAAGTCAGGGTCCCTCACCATCCTTATCTCAGTCCATGTTGGGCACCTTCCCTCCTTATCTCTCTCCCATGCTGGGTGCCTTTAAGTCAGGGTCACTCACCCTCCTTATCTCAGTCCATGTTGGGCACCTTCCCTCCTTATCTCTCTCTCATGCTGGGCGCCTTTAAGTCAGGGCCCGTCACCCTAATTATCTCTGTCCAAGTTGGGTACCTTCCCTCCTTATCTCTCTCCCATGCTGGGCGCCTTTATGTCAGGGTCCCTCACCCTCCTTATCTCAGTCCATGTTGGGTACCTTTCCTCCTTATCTCTTTCCTATGCTGGGCACCTTTAAGTCAGGGTCCCTCACCTTCCTTATCTCAGTCCACATTGGGTACCTTCCCTCCTTATCTTTCTCCCATGCTGGGCACCTTTAAGTCAGGGTCCCTCACCCTCCTTATCTCAGTCCATGTTGGGCACCTTCCCTCCTTATCTCTCTCCCATGCTGGGCACCTTTAAGTCAGGGTCCCTCACCCTCCTTATCTCAGTCCACATTGGGTACCTTCCCTCCTTATCTTTCTCCCATGCTGGGCACCTTTAAGTCAGGGTCCCTCACCCTCCTTATCTTAGTCCATGTTGGGCACCTTCCCTCCTTATCTCTCTCCCATGCTGGGCACCTTTAAGTCAGGGTCCCTCACCCTCCTTATCTCAGGCCATGTTGGGCACCTTCCCTCCTTATCTCTCTCCAATGCTGGGCACCTTTAAGTCTGGGCCCCTCACCCTCCTTATCTCAGTCCAAGTTGGGTACCTTCCCTCCTTATCTCTCTCCCATGCTGGGTGCCTTTAAGTCAGGGCCCCTCACCCTAATTATCTCAGTCCAAGTTGGGTACCTTCCCTCTTTATCTCTCTCCCATGCTGGGCACCTTTAAGTCAGAGTCCCTCACCCTCCTTATCTCAGTCCATGTTGGGTACCTTCCCTCCTTATCTCTTTCCCATGCTGGGCACCTTTAAG
>CM050170.1:211236-241236 GCA_027410445.1 Discoglossus pictus
TACTGTCTGTAGATGATCCACTCTCACTGTCTGTAGATGAGCCACTCTCACTGTCTGTAGATGAGCCACTCTCACTGTCTATAGATGAGCCACTCTCACTGTCTGTAGATGATCCACTCTCACTGTCTATAGATGAGCCACTCTCACTGTCTGTGGATGAGCCACTTTCACTGTCTATAGATGAGCCACTCTCACTGTCTGTGGATGAACCACTCTCACTGTCTGTAGATGAGCCACTCTCACTCTCTGTACATGAGCCACTCTCACTGTCTGTGGATGAGCCACTCTCACTGTCTATAGATGAGCCACTCTCCCTGTCTATAGATGAGCCACTCTCACTGTCTGTAGATGACCCACTCTCACTGTCTGTGAATGAGCCACTCTCACTGTCTATAGATGAGCCACTTTTACTGTCTATAGATGAGCCACTCTCACTGTCTGTAGATGAGCCACTCTCACTGTCTAGAGATGAGCCACTCTCACTGTCTGTAGATGACCAACTCTCACTGTCTGTAGATGACCAACTCTGTCTGTAGATGAGCCACTCTCACTGTCTATAGATGAGCCACTCTCACTGTCTGTGGATGATCCACTCTCACTGTCTATAGATGACCCACTCTCACTGTCTGTAGATGAGCCACTCTCACTTTCTGTAGATGAGCAACTGTCACTGTCTGTAGATGAGCAACTGTCACTGTCTGTAGATGAGCCACTCTCACTGTCTGTAGATGAGCCACTCTCACTGTCTATAGATGAGCCACTCTCACTGTCTATAGATGAGCCACTCTCACTGTCTATAGATGAGCCACTCTCACTGTCTGTGGATGAGCCACTCTCACTGTCTGTGGATGAGCCACTCTCACTGTCTGTAGATGAGCCACTCTCACTGTCTGTAGATGAGCCACTCTCACTGTCTATAGATGAGCCACTCTCACTGTCTATAGATGAGCCACTCTCACTGTCTATAGATGAGCCACTCTCACTGTCTGTGGATGAGCCACTTTCACTGTCTGTGGATGAGCCACTCTCACTGTCTATAGATGAACCACTCTCAGTGTCTGTGGATGAGCCACTCTCACTGTCTGTGGATGAGCCACTCTCACTGTCTATAGATGAGCCACTCTCAAAATCTGTAGATGAGCCACTCTCACTGTCTATAGATGAGCCACTCTCACTGTCTGTAGATGACTTACTCTCACTGTCTATAGATGAGCCACTCTCACTGTCTGTGGATGAGCCACTCTCACTGTCTATAGATGAGCCACTCTCAATGTCTGTGGATGAGCCACTCTCACTGTCTATAGATGAGCCACTCTCAAAGTCTGTAGATGAGCCACTCTCACTGTCTATAGATGAGCCACTCTCACTGTCTGTGGATGAGCCACTCTCACTGTCTATAGATGAGCCACTCTCACTGTCTGTGGATGAGTCACTCTCACAGTCTATAGATGAGCCACTCTCACTGTCTGTAGATGAGCAACTCTCACAGTCTGTAGATGAGCCACTCTCACTGTCTGTGGATAAGCCACTCTCACTGTCTGTAGATGAGCCACTCTCACTGTCTGTAGATGAGCCACTCTCACTGTCTATAGATGACCCACTCTCACTGTCTATAGATGAGCCACTCTCACTGTCTGTGGATGAGCCACTCTCACTGTCTGTGGATAAGCCACTCTCACTGTCTGTAGATGACCCACTCTCACTGTCTGTAGATGAGCCACTCTCACTGTCTGTAGATGAGAAACTCTCACTGTCTGTGGATGAGCCACTCTCACTGTCTGTAGATGAGCCACTCTCACTGTCTATGGATGAGCCACTCTCACTGTCTATAGATGAACCACTCTCACTGTCTATAGATGAGCCACTCTCACTGTCTGTAGATGACCAACTCTCACTGTCTGTGGATGAGCCACTCTCACTGTCTGTGGATGAACCACTCTCACTGTCTGTGGATGAGCCACTCTCACTGTCTGTAGATGAGCCACTCTCACTGTATATAGATGAGCCACTCTCACTGTCTATAGATGAGCCACTCTCACTGTCTGTGGATGAGTCACTCTCACTGTCTATAGATGAGCCACTCTCATTGTCTATAGATGAGCCACTCTCACTGTCCGTAGATGATCCACTCTCACTGTCTGTAGATGAGCCACTCTCACTGTATATAGATGAACCACTCTCACTGTATATAGATGAGCCACTCTCACAGTCTATAGATGAGCCACTCTCACTGTCTGTAGATGAGCCACTCTCACTGTCTGTAGATGAGCTACTCTCACAGTCTGTGGATGAACCACTCTCACTGTCTGTAGATGAGCCACTCTCACTCTCTGTACATGAGCCACTCTCACTGTCTGTGGATGAGCCACTCTCACTGTCTATAGATGAGCCACTCTCACTGTCTATAGATGAGCCACTCTCACTGTCTGTAGATGACCCACTCTCACTGTCTGTGAATGAGCCACTCTCACTGTCTATAGATGAGCCACTTTTACTGTCTATAGATGAGCCACTCTCACTGTCTGTAGATGAGCCACTCTCACTGTCTAGAGATGAGCCACTCTCACTGTCTGTAGATGACCAACTCTCACTGTCTGTAGATGACCAACTCTGTCTGTAGATGAGCCACTCTCACTGTCTATAGATGAGCCACTCTCACTGTCTGTGGATGATCCACTCTCACTGTCTATAGATGACCCACTCTCACTGTCTGTAGATGAGCCACTCTCACTTTCTGTAGATGAGCAACTGTCACTGTCTGTAGATGAGCAACTGTCACTGTCTGTAGATGAGCCACTCTCACTGTCTGTGGATGAGCCACTCTCACTGTCTATAGATGAACCACTCTCACTGTCTATAGATGAGCCACTCTCACTGTCTATAGATGAGCCACTCTCACTGTCTGTGGATGAGCCACTCTCACTGTCTGTGGATGAGCCACTCTCACTGTCTGTAGATGAGCCACTCTCACTGTCTGTAGATGAGCCACTCTCACTGTCTATAGATGAGCCACTCTCACTGTCTATAGATGAGCCACTCTCACTGTCTATAGATGAGCCACTCTCACTGTCTGTGGATGAGCCACTTTCACTGTCTGTGGATGAGCCACTCTCACTGTCTATAGATGAACCACTCTCAGTGTCTGTGGATGAGCCACTCTCACTGTCTGTGGATGAGCCACTCTCACTGTCTATAGATGAGCCACTCTCAAAATCTGTAGATGAGCCACTCTCACTGTCTATAGATGAGCCACTCTCACTGTCTGTAGATGACTTACTCTCACTGTCTATAGATGAGCCACTCTCACTGTCTGTGGATGAGCCACTCTCACTGTCTATAGATGAGCCACTCTCAATGTCTGTGGATGAGCCACTCTCACTGTCTATAGATGAGCCACTCTCAAAGTCTGTAGATGAGCCACTCTCACTGTCTATAGATGAGCCACTCTCACTGTCTGTGGATGAGCCACTCTCACTGTCTATAGATGAGCCACTCTCACTGTCTGTGGATGAGTCACTCTCACAGTCTATAGATGAGCCACTCTCACTGTCTGTAGATGAGCAACTCTAACAGTCTGTAGATGAGCCACTCTCACTGTCTGTGGATGAGCCACTCTCACTGTCTGTGGATAAGCCACTCTCACTGTCTGTAGATGACCCACTCTCACTGTCTGTAGATGAGCCACTCTCACTGTCTGTAGATGACCCACTCTCACTGTCTATAGATGAGCCACTCTCACTGTCTGTGGATGAGCCACTCTCACTGTCTGTGGATAAGCCACTCTCACTGTCTGTAGATGACCCACTCTCACTGTCTGTAGATGAGCCACTCTCACTGTCTGTAGATGAGAAACTCTCACTGTCTGTGGATGAGCCACTCTCACTGTCTGTAGATGAGCCACTCTCACTGTCTATGGATGAGCCACTCTCACTGTCTATAGATGAACCACTCTCACTGTCTATAGATGAGCCACTCTCACTGTCTGTAGATGACCAACTCTCACTGTCTGTGGATGAGCCACTCTCACTGTCTGTGGATGAACCACTCTCACTGTCTGTGGATGAGCCACTCTCACTGTCTGTAGATGAGCCACTCTCACTGTATATAGATGAGCCACTCTCACTGTCTATAGATGAGCCACTCTCACTGTCTGTGGATGAGTCACTCTCACTGTCTATAGATGAGCCACTCTCATTGTCTATAGATGAGCCACTCTCACTGTCCGTAGATGATCCACTCTCACTGTCTGTAGATGAACCACTCTCACTGTATATAGATGAGCCACTCTCACAGTCTATAGATGAGCCACTCTCACTGTCTGTAGATGAGCCACTCTCACTGTCTGTAGATGAGCTACTCTCACAGTCTGTAGATGAGCCACTCTCACTGTCTGTGGATGAGCCACTCTCACTGTCTGTGGATGAGCCACTCTCACTGTCTGTAGATGAGCCACTCTCACTGTCTGTAGATGAGCCACTCTCACTGTCTATAGATGATCCACTCTCACTGTCTGTAGATGAGCTACTCTCACAGTCTGTAGATGAGCCACTCTCACTGTCTGTGGATAAGCCATTCTCACTGTCTGTAGATGACCCACTCTCACTGTCTGTAGATGAGCCACTCTCACTGTCTATAGATGACCTACTCTCACTGTCTATAGATGAGCCACTCTCACTGTCTGTGGATGAGCCACTCTCACTGTCTGTGGATGAGCCACTCTCACTGTCTGTGGATGAGCCACTCTCACTGTCTTTAGATGAGCCACTCTCACTGTCTATAGATGAGCCCCTCTCACTGTCTGTAGATGAGCCACTCTCACTGTCTATAGATGAGCCCCTCTCACTGTCTGTAGATGAGCCACTCTCACTGTCTGTAGGTGAGCCACTCTCACTGTCTATAGATGAGCCACTCTCACTGTCTGTGGATGAGCCACTCTCAATGTCTGTGGATGAGCCACTCTCACTGTCTATAGATGAGCCACTCTCACTGTCTGTGGATGAGCCACATTTTATGTCTATAGATGAGCCACTCTCACTGTCTGTAGATGAGCCACTCTCACTGTCTATAGATGAGCCACTCTCACTGTCTATAGATGAGACACTCTCACTGTCTGTGGATGAGCCACTCTCACTGTCTATAGATGACCCACACTCTCTGTCTGTAGATGAGCCACTCTCACTGTCTGTAGATGAGCCACTCTCACTGTCTATAGATGAGCCACTCTCACTGTCTGTAGATGAGCCACTCTCACTGTCTATAGATGACCCACTCTCTCTGTCTGTAGATGACCCACTCTCACTGTCTGTGGATGAGCCACTCTCACTGCCTGTAGATGACCAACTCTGTCTATAGATGACCCACTCTCATTGTCTGTAGATGAGCCACTCTCACTGTCTATAGATGAGCCACTCTCGCTGTCTGTGGATGAGCAACTCTCACTTTCTGTAGATGAGCAACTGTCACTGTCTGTAGATGAGCAACTGTCACTGTCTGTAGATGAGCCACTCTCACTGTCTCTGGATGAGCCACTCTCACTGTCTATAGATGAGCCACTCTCACTGTCTGTGGATGAGCCACTCTCACTGTCTATAGATGAGCCACTCTCACTGTCTATAGATGAGTCACTCTCACTGTCGGTGGATGAGCCACTCTCACTGTCTGTGGATGAGCCACTCTCACTGTCTGTGGATGAGCCACTCTCACTGTCTGTGGGTGAGCCACTCTCACTGTCTATAGATGAGCCACTCTCACTGTCTATAGATGAGCCACTCTCACTGTCTATAGATGAGCCACTCTCACTGTCTGTGGATGAGCCACTCTCACTGTCTGTAGATGACCAACTCTCACTGTCTGTAGATGAGCCACTCTCACAGTCTCTAGATGAGCCACTCTCACTGTCTATAGATGAGCCACTCTCATTGTCTATAGATGAGCCACTCTCACTGTCTGTGGATGAGCCACTCTCAATTTCTGTAGATGAGCCACTCTCACTGTTTGAAAATGAGCCACTTTCACTGTCTGTGAATGAGCCTCTTTCACTGTCAATAGATGAGCCACTCTCACTGTCTGTGGATGAGCCACTCTCACTGTCTATAGATGAGTCACTCTCACTGTCTGTGGATGAGCCTCTTTCACTGTCTATAGATGAGCCACTCTCACTGTCTGTGGATGAGCCACTCTCACTGTCTGTAGATGAGCCACTCTCACTGTCTGTGGATGAGCCACTCTCACTGTCTGTGGATGAGCCACTCTCACTGTCTATAGATGAGCCACTCTCACTGTCTGTGGATGAGCCACTCTCACTGTCTGTAGATGAGCCACTCTGTCTGTAGATGAGCCACTTTCACTGTCTGTGGATGAGCCACTCTCACTGTCTGTAGATGAGCCACTCTGTCTGTAGATGAGCCACTTTCACTGTCTGTGGATGAGCCACTCTCACTGTCTATAGATGAGCCACTCTCACTGTCTGTGGATGAGCCACTCTCACTGTCTATAGATGAGTCACTCTCACTGTCTGTGGATCAGCCACTCTCACTGTCTATAGATGAGCCACTCTCACTGTCTATAGATGAGCTACTTTCACTGTCTGTGGATGAGCCACACTCACTGTCTCTAGATGAGCCACTCTCACTGTCTCTAGATGAGCCACTCTCACTGTCTGTAGATGAGCCATTCTCACTGTCTATAGATGAGCCACTCTCACTGTCTATAGATGACTTACTCTCACTGTCTGTATATGAGCCACTCTCACTGTCTATAGATGAGCCACTCTCACTGTCTATAGATGAGCCACTCTCACTGTCTGTGGATGAGCCACTTTCACTGTCTGTAGATGAGCCACTCTCACTGTCTGTAGATGACCCACTCTCACTGTCTGTAGATGAGCCACTCTCACTGTCTGTAGATGAGCCACTCTCATTCTCTGAAGATGAGCCACTCTCACTGTCTGTAGATGAGCCACTTTCACTGTCTGTAGATGAGCCACTCTCACTGTCTATAGATGAGCCACTCTCACTGTCTGTAGATGAGCCACTATCACTCTCTGAAGATGAGCCACTCTCACTGTCTATAGATGAGCCACTCTCACTGTCTGTAGATGAGCCACTATCACTCTCTGTAGATGAGCCACTCTCACTGTCTGTGGATGAGCCACTCTCACTGTCTGTAGATGAGCCACTCTCACTGTCTGTAGATGAGCCACTCTCACTGTCTATAGATGAACCACTCTCACTGTCTATAGATGAGCCACTCTCACTGTCTGTAGATGAGCCACTCTCACTGTCTGTAGATGAACCACTCTCACTGTCTGTAGATGAGCCACTCTCACTGTCTGTAGATGAGCCACTCTCACTGTCTGTGGATGAGCCACTCTCACTGTCTATAGATGAGCCACTCTCACTGTCTGTAGATGAGCCACTCTCACTGTCTGTAGATGAGCCACTCTCACTCTCTGTAGATGAGCCACTCTCACTGTCTGTGGATGAGCCACTCTCACTGTCTGTAGATGAGCCACTCTCACTGTCTGTAGATGAGCCACTCTCACTGTATATAGATGAGCCACTCTCACTGTCTGTAGATGAGCCTCTCTCACTGTCTGTAGATGAGCCACTCTCACTGTCTATAGATGAGCCACTCTCACTGTCTATAGATGAGCCACTCTCACTGTCTGTAGATGAGCCACTCTCACTGTCTATAGATGAGCCACTCTCACTGTCTGTAGATGAGCCACTCTCACTGTCTGTGTATGAGCCACTCTCACTGTCTATAGATGAGCCACTCTCACTGTCTGTAGATGACCAACTCTGTCTGTAGATGAGCCACTCTCACTGTCTATAGATGAGCCACTCTCACTGTCTGTGGATGAGCCACTCTCACTGTCTATAGATGAGCCACTCTCACTGTCTGTAGATGAGCCACTCTCACTGTCTATACTACTCTCTCCTTGTTACTGATGGCGTTCTCTCTCTGTTTGGTTATGGTCTCTCTAGTTGGTTACGGGCTCTGTCTCCTTTTAATTGATGGCGCTCTCTCACTGTTTGGTTATGGTGTCTCTCTAGTTGGTTACGGGCTCTCTCTCCTTGTTACTGATGGCGCTCTCTCTCTCTGTTTGGTTATGGTCTCTAGTTGGTTATGGGTTCTCTCTCCTTGTTACTGATGGCGTTCTCTGTCTCTGTTTGGGTATGGTCTCTCTGTAGTTGGTTACGGGCTCTCTCTCCTTGTTACTGATGGCGTTCTCTCTCTCTGTTTGGCTATGGTCTCTCTCTAGTAGTTACGGGCTCTCTCTCCTTGTTACTGACAGCGTTCTCTCTCTGTTTGGTTATGGTCTCTCTCTAGTTGGTTACGGGCTCTCTCTCCTTGTTACTGATGGCGCTCTCTCTCTTTGGTTATGGTCTCTCTCTAGTTGGTTACGGGTTCTCTCTCCTTGTTACTGATGGATCTCTCTCTGTTTGGTTATGGTCTCTCTAGTTGGTTACGGGCTCTCTCTCCTTGTTACTGATGGCGTTCTCTCTCTGTTTAGTTATGGTCTCTCTCTAGTTGGTTACAGGCTCTCTCTCCTTGTTACTGATGGCGTTCTCTCTCTCTGTTTGGTTATGGTCTCTCTCTAGTTGGTTACAGGCTCTCTTTCCTTGTTACTGATGGCGTTCTCTCTCTGTTTAGTTATGGTCTCTCTCTAGTTGGTTACGGGGTCTCTCTCCTTGTTACTGATGGCGTTCTCTCTCTGTTTGGCTATGGTCTCTCTCTAGTAGTTACGGTCTATCTCTCCTTGTTACTTACAGCGTTCTCTCTCTCTGGTTGGTTATGGTGTCTCTCTAGTTGGTTACAGGCTCTCTCTCCTTGTTACTGATGGCGCTCTCTCTCTCTCTGTTTGGTTATGGACTCTCTCTAGTTGGTTACGGGCTCTCTCTCCTTGTTACTGATGGCACTCTCTCTCTCTGGTTATGATCTCTCTCTAGTTGGTTACGGGCTCTCTCTCCTTGTTACTGATGGCGTTCTCTCTCTGTTTGGTTATGGTCTCTCTCTAGTTGGTTACGGGCTCTCTCTCCTTGTTATTGATGGCGCTCTCTCTCTGTTTGGTTATGGTCTCTCTAGTTGGTTACGGGCTGTCTCTCCTTGTTACTAATTGCGTTCTCTCTCTCTGTTTGGTTATGGTCTCTCTTGTTGGTTACGGGTTCTCTCTCCTTGCTACTGATCGCGTTCTCTCTCTCTGTTTGGTTATGGTCTCTCTCTAGTTGGTTACGGGCTCTCTCTCCTTGTTACTGATGGTTTTCTCTCTCTCTGCTTGGTTATGGTCTCTCTCTAGTTGGTTATGGGCTCTCTCTCCTTGTTACTGATGACGTTCTCTCTCTCTGTTTGGTTACGGTCTCTCTCTAGTTGGTTACGGGTTCTCTCTCCTTGTTACTGATGGCGTTCTCTCTCTCTCGTTGGTTACGGGCTTTCTCTCGGTGTTACTGATGGTGTTCTCTCTCTCTGTTTGGTTATGATCTCTCTCTAGTTGGTTACGGGCTCTCTCTCCGTGTTACTGATGGTGTTCTCTCTCTCTGTTTGGTTATGGTCTCTCTCTAGTTGGTTATGGGCTCTCTCTCCTTGTTACTGATGACGTTCTCTCTCTCTATGGTTATGGTTTCTCTCTAGTTGGTTACGGGTTCTCTCTCCTTGTTACTGATGGCGTTCTCTCTCTGTTTGGTTATGGTCTCTCTCGTTGGTTACGAGCTCTCTCTCCTTGTTACTGATGGCGTTCTCTCCCTGTTTGGTCATGGTCTCTCTCTAGTTGGTTATGGGCTCTCTCTCCTTGTTACTGATGGCGTTCTCTCTCTCTGTTTGGTTATGGTCTCTCTCTCTCGTTGGTTACGGGCTCTCTCTCAGTGTTACTGATGGTGTTCTCTCTCTGTGTTTGGTTATGGTCTCTCTCTAGTTGGTTAAGGACTCTCTCTCCTTGTTACTGATGGCGTTCTCTCTCTCTGTTTGGTTATGGTCTCTCTAGTTGGTTACGGGCTCTCTCTCTTTGTTACTGATGGCGTTCTCTCTCTGTTTGGTTTTGGTCTCTCTAGTTGGTTACGGGCTCTCTCTTCTTGTTACTGATGGCGTTCTCTCTCTCTGGTTATGGTCTCTCTCTAGTTGGTTACGGGCTCTCTCTCCTTGTTACTGATGGCGTTCTCTCTCTCTGTTTGGTTATGGTCTCTCTAGTTGGTTACGGGCTCTCTCTCCTTGTTACTGATGGCGTTCTCTCTCTGTTTGGTTATGGTCTCTCTAGTTGGTTACGGGTTCTCTCTCCTTGTTACTGATGGCATTCTCTCTCTCTGTTTGGTTATGGTCTCTGTATCGGTTACGGTCTCTCTCTCCTTGTCACTGATGGCATTCTCTCTCTCTGTTTGGTTATGGTCTCTCTCTAGTTGGTTACAGGCTCTCTCTTCTTGTTACTGATGGCGTTCTCTCTCTCTGTTTGGTTATGGTCTCTAGTTGGTTACAGGCTCTCCCTCCTTGTTACTGATGGCGTTCTCTCTCTCTGTTTGGTTATGGTCTCTCTAGTTGGTTACGGGCTCTCTCTCCTTGTTACTGATGGCGTTCTCTCTCTCTGTTTGGTTATGGTCTCTCTAGATTGTTACGGGCTCTCTCTTCTTGTTACTGATGGTGTTCTCTCCCTGTTTGGTTATGGTCTCTGTATCGGTTACGGTCTCTCTCTCCTTGTCACTGATGGCATTCTCTCTCTCTGTTTGGTTATGGTCTCTCTCTAGTTGGTTACGGGCTCTCTCTTCTTGTTACTGATGGCGTTCTCTCTCTCTGTTTGGTTATGGTCTCTCTAGTTGGTTACGGGCTCTCTCTCCTTGTTACTGATGGCGTTCTCTCTCTCTGTTTGGTTATGGTCTCTCTCTAGTTGGTTACGGGTTCTCTCTCCTTGTTACTGATGGCGTTCTCTCTCTCTGTTTGGTTATGGTCTCTAGTTGGTTACAGGCTCTCGCTCTTTGTTACTGATGGCGTTCTCTCTCTCTGTTTGGTTATGGTCTCTCTAGTTGGTTACGGGCTCTCTCTCCTTGTTACTGATGGCGTTCTCTCTCTCTGTTTGGTTATGGTCTCTCTAGTTGGTTACGGGCTCTCTCTCCTTGTTACTGATGGCGTTCTTTCTCTCTGTTTGGTTATGGTCTCTCTCTAGTTGGTTACGGGTTCTCTCTCCTTGTTACTGATGGCGTTCTCTCTCTGTTTGGTTATGGTCTCTCTCTAGTTGGTTACGGGCTCTCTCTCCTTGTTACTGATGGCGTTCTCTCTCTCTGTTTGGTTATGGTCTCTCTCTAGTTGGTTACGGGTTATTTCTCCTTGTTACTGATGGCGCTCTCTCTCTGTTTGGTTATGGTCTCTCTCTAGTTGGTTACGGGTTCTCTCTCCTTGTTACTGATGGCGTTCTCTCTCTGTTTGGTTATGGTCTCTCTCTAGTTGGTTACGGGCTCTCTCTCCTTGTTACTGATGGCGTTCTCTCTCTCTGTTTGGTTATGGTCTCTCTCTAGTTGGTTACGGGTTCTTTCTCCTTGTTACTGATGGCGTTCTCTCTCTCTGTTTGGTTATGGTCTCTCTAGTTGGTTACAGGCTCTCGCTCCTTGTTACTGATGGCGTTCTCTCTCTCTGGTTATGGTCTCTCTAGTTGGTTACGGGCTCTCTCTCCTTGTTACTGATGGCGTTTTCTCTCTCTGTTTGGTTATGGTCTCTCTAGATTGTTACGGGCTCTCTCTTCTTGTTACTGATGGCGTTCTATCTCTCTGTTTAGTTATGGTCTCTCTCTAGTTGGTTACGGGCTCTCTCGCCTTGTTACTGATGGCGTTCTCTCTCTCTGTTTGGCTATGGTCTCTCTCTAGTAGTTACGGGCTCTCTCTCCTTGTTACTGACGGCGTTCTCTCTCTGTTTGGTTATGGTCTCTCTAGTTGGTTACGGGCTCTCTCTCCTTGTTACTGATGGCGTTCTCTCTCTGTTTAGTTATGGTCTCTCTCTAGTTGGTTACGGGCTCTCTCTCCTTGTTACTGATGGCGCTCTCTCTGTTTGGTTATGGTCTCTCTCTAGTTGGTTACAGGCTCTCTTTCCTTGTTACTGATGGCGTTCTCTCTCTGTTTAGTTATGGTCTCTCTCTAGTTGGTTACGGGCTCTCTCTCCTTGTTAATGATGGCGTTCTCTCTCTGTTTGGTTATGGTCTCTCTAGTTGGTTACGGGCTCTCTCTCCTTGTTACTGATGGTGTTCTCTCTCTGTTTAGTTATGGTCTCTCTCTAGTTGGTTCCGGGCTCTCTCTCCTTGTTACTGATGGCGTTCTCTCTCTGTTTGGCTATGGTCTCTCTCTAGTAGTTACGGGCTCTCTCTCCTTGTTACTGACGGTGTTCTCTCTCTCTGGTAGGTTATGGTGTCTCTCTAGTTGGTTACAGGCTCTCTCTCCTTGTTACTGATGGCGCTCTCTCTCTCTCTGTTTGGTTATGGACTCTCTCTAGTTGGTTACGGGCTCTCTCTCCTTGTTACTGATGGCACTCTCTCTCTCTGGTTATGATCTCTCTCTAGTTGGTTACGGGCTGTCTCTCCTTGTTACTAATTGCGTTCTCTCTCTCTGTTTGTATATGGTCTCTCTAGTTGGTTACGGGTTCTCTCTCCTTGCTACTGATGGCGTTCTCTCTCTCTGTTTGGTTATGGTCTCTCTCTAGTTGGTTACGGGCTCTCTCTCCTTGTTACTGATGGTTTTCTCGCTCTCTGCTTGGTTATGGTCTCTCTCTAGTTGGTTACGGGTTCTCTCTCCTTGTTACTGATGACGTTCTCTCTCTCTGTTTGGTTACGGTCTCTCTCTAGTTGGTTACGGGTTCTCTCTCCTTGTTACTCATGGCGTTCTCTCTCTCTCGTTGGTTACGGGCTCTCTCTCCGTGTTACTGATGGTGTTCTCTCTCACTGTTTGGTTATGATCTCTCTCTAGTTGGTTACGGGCTCTCTCTCCTTGTTACTAATGGCATTCTCTCCCTGTTTGGTCATGGTCTCTCTCTAGTTGGTTATGGGCTCTCTCTCCTTGTTACTGATGACGTTCTCTCTCTCTATGGTTATGGTTTCTCTCTAGTTGGTTACGGGTTCTCTCTCCTTGTTACTGATGGCGTTCTCTCTCTCTGTTTGGTTATGGTCTCTCTCGTTGGTTACGAGCTCTCTCTCCTTGTTACTGATGGCGTTCTCTCCCTGTTTGGTCATGGTCTCTCTCTAGTTGGTTATGGGCTCTCTCTCCTTGTTACTGATGGCGTTCTCTCTCTCTGTTTGGTTATGGTCTCTCTCTCTCGTTGGTTACGGGCTCTCTTTCCGTGTTACTGATGGTGTTCTCTCTCTGTGTTTGGTTATGGTCTCTCTCTAGTTGGTTAAGGACTCTCTCTCCTTGTTACTGATGGCGTTCTCTCTCTCTGTTTGGTTATGGTCTCTCTAGTTGGTTACGGGCTCTCTCTCTTTGTTACTGATGGCGTTCTCTCTCTCTGTTTGGTTATGGTCTCTCTAGTTGGTTACGGGCGCTCTCTTCTTGTTACTGATGGTGTTCTCTCTCTCTGGTTATGGTTTCTCTCTAGTTGGTTACGGGCTCTCTCTCCTTGTTACTGATGGCGTTCTCTCTCTCTGTTTGGTTATGGTCTCTCTCTAGTTGGTTACGGGCTCTCTCTCCTTGTTACTGATGGCGTTCTCTCTCTGTTTAGTTATGGTCTCTCTAGTTGGTTACGGGTTCTCTCTCCTTGTTACTGATGGCGTTCTCTCTCTCTGTTTGGTTATGGTCTCTGTATCGGTTACGGGCTCTCTCTCCTTGTTACTGATGGCGTTCTCTCTCTCTGTTTTGTTATGGTCTCTCTAGTTGGTTACGGGCTCTCTCTCCTTGTCACTGATGGCATTTTCTCTCTCTGTTTGGTTATGGTCTCTCTTTAGTTGGTTACGGGCTCTCTCTCCTTGTTACTGATGGCGTTCTCTCTCTCTGTTTGGTTATGGTCTCTCTAGTTGGTTACGGGCTCTCTCTCCTTGTTACTGATGGTGTTCTCTCTCTCTGTTTGGTTATGGTCTCTCTAGATGGTTACGGGCTCTCTCTCCTTGTTACTGATGGCGTTCTCTCTCTCTGTTTTGTTATGGTCTCTCTAGTTGGTTACGGGCTCTCTCTCCTTGTCACTGATGGCATTTTCTCTCTCTGTTTGGTTATGGTCTCTCTTTAGTTGGTTATGGGCTCTCTCTCCTTGTTACTGATGGCGCTCTCTCACTGTTTGATTATGGTGTCTCTCTAGTTGGTTACGGGCTCTCTCTCCTTGTTACTGATGGCGTTCTCTCTCTCTGTTTGGTTATGGTCTCTCTAGTTGGTTACGGGCTCTCTCTCCTTGTTACTGATGGCGTTCTCTCTCTCTGTTTGGTTATGGTCTCTCTAGATTGTTACGGGCTCTCTCTTCTTGTTACTGATGTGTTCTCTCCCTGTTTGGTCATGGTCTCTCTCTAGTTGGTTATGGGCTCTCTCTCCTTGTTACTGATGGCGTTCTCTCTCTCTGTTTGGTTATGGTCTCTCTAGTTGGTTACGGGCTCTCTCTCCTTGTTACTGATGGCGTTCTCTCTCTCTGTTTGGTTATGGTCTCTCTAGATTGTTACGGACTCTCTCTTCTTGTTACTGATGGTGTTCTCTCTCTCTAGTTATGGTCTCTCTCTAGTTGGTTACGGGCTCTCTCTCCTTGTTACTGATGGCGTTCTCTCTCTCTGTTTGGTTATGGTCTCTCTCTAGTTGGTTACGGGCTCTCTCTCCTTGTTACTGATGGCGTTCTCTCTCTGGTTATGGTCTCTCTAGTTGGTTACAGGCTTTCTCTCCTTGTTACTGATGGCGTTCTCTCTATCTGTTTGGTTCTGTTCTCTCTAGTTGGTTACGGGCTCTCTCTCCTTGTTACTGATGGCGTTCTCTCTATTGGGTTCTGGTCTCTCTAGTTGGTTACGGGCTCTCTCTCCTTGTTACTGATGGCGTTCTCTCTCTGTATGGTTATGGTCTGTCTCTAGTTGGTTACGGGCTATCTCTCCTTGTTTCTGATGGCGCTCTCTCTCTCTGTTTGGTTATGGTTTCTCTAGTTGGATAGAGGCTCTCTGTCCTTGTTACTGATGGCGATCTCTCTCTGTTTGGTTATGGTCTCTCTCTAGTTGGTAATGGGCTCTCTCTCCTTGTTACTGATGGCGTTCTCTCTATCTGTTTGGTTCTGTTCTCTCTAGTTGGTTACGGGCTCTCTCTCCTTGTTACTGATGGCGTTCTCTCTATTGGGTTCTGGTCTCTCTAGTTGGTTACGGGCTCTCTCTCCTTGTTACTGATGGCGTTCTCTCTCTGTATGGTTATGGTCTGTCTCTAGTTGGTTACGGGCTATCTCTCCTTGTTTCTGATGGCGCTCTCTCTCTCTGTTTGGTTATGGTTTCTCTAGTTGGATAGAGGCTCTCTGTCCTTGTTACTGATGGCATTCTCTCTCTGTTTGGTTATGGTCTCTCTCTCCTTGGTACTGATGGCGTTCTCTCTCTCTGTTTGGTTATGGTCTCTCTAGTTGGTTACGGGCTCTCTCTCCTTGTTACTGATGGCGCTCTCTCTCTCTGGTTATGATCTCTCTCTAGTTGGTTACGGGTTCTCTCTCCTTGTTACTGATGGCGTTCTCTCTCTGTTTGGTTATGGTCTCTCTCTAGTTGGTTACGGGCTCTCTCTCCTTGTTACTGATGGCGTTCTCTCCCTGTTTGGTCATGGTTTCTCTCTAGTTGGTATAGGGCTCTCTCTCCTTGTTACTGATGGCGTTCCCTCTCTCTGTTTGGTTATGGTCTCTCTAGTTGGTTACAGGCTCTCTCTCCTTGTTACTGATGGCGTTCTCTCTCTCTGTTTGGTTATGGTCTCTCTCTAGTTGGTTACGGGCTCTCTCTCCTTGTTACTGATGGCGCTCTCTCTCTCTCTGGTTATGGTTTCTCTCTAGTTGGTTACGGGCTCTCTCTCCTTGTTACTGATGGCGCTCTCTCTCTCTCTCTTTGGTTGTGGTCTCTCTATAGTTGGTTACGGGTTCTCTCTCCTTGTTACTGATGGCGTTCTCTCTCTGTTTGGTTATGGTTTCTCTCTAGTTGGTTACGGGCTCTCTCTCTCCTTGTTATTGATGGTGCTCTCTCTCTCTCTGGTTATGGACTCTCTCTAGTTGGTTACGGGCTCTCTCTCCTTGTTACTGATGGCGTTCTCTCTCTGTTTGGTTATGGTCTCTCTCTATTTGGTTACGTGCTCTCTCTCCTTGTTACTGATGGCGCGGTCTCTCTCTCTCTCTGGTTATGGTCTCTCTCTAGTTGGTTACAGGCTCTCTCTCCTTGTTACTGATGGCGTTCTCTCTCTGGTTATGGTCTCTCTAGTTGGTTACGGGTTCTCTCTTCTTGTTACTGATGGCATTCTCTCTCTCTGTTTAGTTATGGTCTCTCTCTAGTTAGTTACGGGCTCTCTCTCCTTGTTACTGATGGTGTTCTCTCTCTGTTTGGTTATGGTCTCTCTCTAGTTGGTTACGGGCTCTGTCTCCTTGTTACTGATTGCGCGGTCTCTCTCTCTCTGGTTATGGTCTCTCTAGTTGGTTACGGGCTCTCTCTCCTTGTTACTGATGGCGTTCTCTCTCTCTCTGGTTATGGTCTCTCTAGTTGGTTACGCACTCTCTCTCCTTATTACTGATGGCTCTCTCTCTCTCTGGTTATGGTCTCTCTCTAGTTGGTTACGGGTTCTCTCTCCTTGTTACTGATGGCGCTCTCTGTTTGGTTATGGTCTCTCTAGTTGGTTACGGGCTCTCTTTCCTTGTTACTGATGGCGTTCTCTCTCTGTTTGGTTATGGTCTCTCTCTAGTTGGGTACAGGCTCTCTCTCCTTGTTACTGATGGCGTTCTCTCTCTGTTTGGTTATGGTCTCTCTCTAGTTGGTTACGGGCTCTCTCTCCTTGTTACTGATGGTGTTCTCTCTCTGTTTCGTTATTGTCTCTCTCTCGTTGGTTACGGGCTCTCTCTCTGTGTTACTGATGGTGTTCTCTCTCTCTGTTTGGTTATGGTCTCTCTCTAGTTGGTTACGGGCTCTCTCTCCTTGTTACTGATGGCGTTCTCTCTCTCTGTTTGGTTATGGTCTCTCTCTCGTTGTTTACGGGCTCTCTCTCCTTGTTACTAATGGCCTTCTCTCTCTGTTTGGTTTGGTTATGGTCTCTCTCTAGTTGGTTACGGGCTCTCTCTCCTTTTTACTGATGGCGTTCTCTCTCTCTCTCTGGTTATGGTCTCTCTCTAGTTGGTTACGGGCTCTCTCTCCGTGTTACTGATGGCGCGGTCTCTCTCTCTCTGGTTATGGTTTCTGTCTAGTTGGTTATGGGCTCTCTCTCCTTGTTACTGATGGCGTTCTCTTTTTCTGTTTGGTTATGGTCTCTCTCTAGTTGGTTACGGGCTCTCTCTCCTTGTTACTGATGGCGTTCTCTCTCTTTGTTTGGTTATGTTCTCTCTAGTTGGTTACGGGCTCTCTCTCCTTGTTACTGATGGCGCTCTCTCTCTCTCTGGTTATGGTCTCTCTAGTTGGTTACGGGCTCTCTCTCCTTGTTACTGATGGCGTTTTCTCTCTCTGTTTGGTTATGGTCTCTCTAGTTGGTTACGGACTCTCTCTCCTTGTTACTGATGGCGTTCTCTCTCTGTTTGGTTATGGTCTCTCTCTAGTTGGTTACGGGTTCTCTCTCCTTGTTACTGATGGCGTTCTCTCTCTGTTGGTTATGGTCTCTCTAGTTGGTTACGGGCTCTCTCTCTCCTTGTTATTGATGGCGTTCTCTCTTTGTTTGGTTATGGTCTCTCTCTAGTTGGTTACGGGCTCTCTTTCCTAGTTACTGATGGCACTCTCTCTGTTTGGTTATACTCTCTCTAGAGTGTTACGGGCTCTCTCTCCTTGTTACTGATGGCGCTCTCTCTCTCTCTCTCTGGTTATGGGGTCTCTTTTTCACTCTCTCCAGCTGCTGTTTCTGGCCTCTGGGTCATTGTGGGAATCTTCCAAGACTCCTCGCTCCCGCCCTCCCCCTCGTCTCTGACCCTTCTCCTCCTCCTTCCTCTGTTTCCGGCCAGTTAACTCTCTCCAAGCCCAGCTGGCCCAGCAATGTCTGTGATTCTGGCATCTCCATTAGAGTGCAAGCTTTGTGGTCTATTACATAGAATACACTTCTTCTTATAGTTAATATAAATGAACACTCTCCTTTACACCAGGTAAACACTCTCCTTTTCACCAGGTAGGTTGGTTTTTTCGTAATCTCCTTATCTGTCTGGGGGGTCTCAAGGTTCGGTTTTCCTTATCTAGTATCTCAGTATATAATCTTATGATGTCACCAAGATGATGTCATAATGATGATGTAATTCTAGGATGATGTCACACTAGTGATGTCATAAGATACTTTCCTATTAATATATTATAACATATGTCATTGTACCCCAAATCTGAGCAATGCAAGTTACCCCATTAAATGCCCGCGCTGAGCCTACATTGTTCTGCACTCCTCAGCAACACGTATTTGTTCTCTCTATGTCCCAGAGGATATTAAACCCAAATAAATTAAAGTGTCTTATTTTTTCTCTGTCCCATGTTATGGCACCCCAAATCATGAGGTTACCTCTAGTTTAGTGACCAGGACCTTCATTGCTCTCTATGTCCCATGTTATGGCACCCCAAATCATGAGGTTACCTCTAGTTTAGTGACCAGGACCTTCATTGCTCTCTATGTCCCATGTTATGGCACCCCAAATCATGAGGTTACCTCTAGTTTAGTGACCAGGATCATCATTGTTCTCTATGTCCCATGTTATGGCACCCCAAGTCATGAGGTTACCTCTAGTAGGGCCTCTAGGATCTTCATTGTTCTCTTTGTCCCATGCTATGGCACCCCAAGTCATGAGGCTACCTCTAGTAGAGCATCCAGGATCTTCATTGTTCTCTATGTCCCATGTTATGGCACCCCAAGTCATGAGGTTACCTCTAGTAGAGCATCCAGGATCTTCATTGTTCTCTATGTTCCATATTATGGCACCCCAAGTCATGAGGTTACCTCTAGTAGAGCATCCAGGATCTTCATTGTTCTCTATGTCCCATGTTATGGCACCCCAAGTCATGAGGTTATCTCTAGTAGGGTCTCCAGGATCTTCATTGTTCTCTTTGTCCCATATTATGGCACCCCAAATCATGTGGTTACCTCTAGTTTAGTGACCAGGACCTTCATTGCTCTCTATGTCCCATGTTATGGCACCCCAAATCCTGAGGCTACCTCTAGTACAGTGACCAGGATCTTCATTGCTCTCTATGTCCCATGTTATGGCATCCCAATTGTTGAGGTTACCTCTAGTACAGTGACCAGGATCTTCATTGCTCTCTATGTCCCATGTTATTGCACCCCAAGTCATGAGGTTACCTATAGTAGAGCATCCAGGATCTTCATTGCTCTCTATGTCCCATGTTATGGTACCTCAAGTCATGAGGTTACCTCTAGTAGAGCATCCAGGATCTTCATTGCTCTCTTTGTCCCATGTTATGGCACCCCAAGTCATGAGGCTATCTCTAGTAGAGTATCCAGGATCTTCATTGTTCTCTATGCCACATATTATGGCACCCCAGGTCACGTGGTTACCTCTAGTTTAGTGACCAGGATCTGTATTTCTCTCTTTGTCCCATGTTATGGCACCCCAAGTCATGAGGTTACCTCTAGTAGAGCATCCAGGATCTTCATTGCTCTCTATCTCCCATGTTATGGCACCCCAAGTCATGAGGCTACCTCTAGTAGAGCATCCAGGATCTTCATTGTTCTCTATGTCCCATATTATGGCAACCCAAGTCATGAGGTTACCTCTAGTAGAGCATCCAGGATCTTCATTGTTCTTTATGTCCCATGTTATGGCACCCCAAGTCATGAGGTTACCTCTAGTTTAGTGACCAGGACCTTCATTGCTCTCTATGTCCCATGTTATGGCATCCCAAGTCATGAGGTTACCTCTAGTAGAGCATCCAGGATCTTCATTGTTCTCTATGTCCCATATTATGGCACCCCAAGTCATGAGGTTACCTCTAGTTTAGTGACCAGGACCTTCATTGTTCTCTATGCCACATATTATGGCACCCCAAGTCATGAGGCTACCTCTAGTTTAGTGACCAGGATCTTCATTGTTCTCTATGTCCCATGTTGTGGCACCCCAAGTCATGAGGTTACCTCTAGTTTAGTGACCAGGACCTTCATTGCTCTCTATGTCCCATGTTATGGCACCCCAAATCCTGAGGCTACCTCTAGTACAGTGACCAGGATCTTCTTTGCTCTCTATGTCCCATGTTATGGCATCCCAAGTCCTGAGGTTACCTCTAGTAGATCATCCAGGATCTTCATTGCTCTCTATGTCCCATGTTATGGTACCCCAAGTCATGAGGTTACCTCTAGTAGAGCATCCAGGATCTTCATTGCTCTCTTTGTCCCATGTTATGGCACCCCAAGTCATAAGGTTACCTCTATTAGAGCATCCAGGATCTTCATTGTTCTCTATGCCCCATATTATGGCACCCCAAGTCACGAGGTTACCTCTAGTTTAGTGACCAGGACATTCATTGTTCTCTATGCCACATATTATGGCACCCCAAGTCATGAGGTTACCTCTAGTAGAGCATCCAGGATCTTCATTGCTCTCTATGTCCCATGTTATGGCACCCCAAGTCATGAGGTTACCTCTAGTAGAGCATCCAGGATCTTCATTGTTCTCTTTGTCCCATGTTATGGCACCCCAAGTCATGAGGCTATCTCTAGTAGAGCATCCAGGATCTTCATTGTTCTCTATGTCCCATATTATGGCACCCCAAGTCATGAGGCTACCTCTAGTTTAGTGACCAGGATCTTCATTGTTCTCTATGTCCCATATTATGGCACCCCAAGTCATGAGGTTACCACTAGTAGAGCATCCAGGATCTTCATTGTTCTCTATGTCCCATATTATGGCACCCCAAGTCATGAGGTTACCTCTAGTTTAGTGACCAGGACCTTCATTGTTCTCTATGCCACATATTATGGCACCCCAAGTCATGAGGTTACCTCTAGTAGAGCATCCAGGATCTTCATTGCTCTCTATGTCCCATGTTATGGCACCCCAAGTCATGAGGTTACCTCTAGTAGAGCATCCAGGATCTTCATTGTTCTCTATGTCCCATGTTATGGCACCCCAAGTCATGAGGTTACCTCTAGTAGAGCATCCAGGATCTTCATTGTTCTCTTTGTCCCATGTTATGGCACCCCAAGTCATGAGGCTACCTCTAGTTTAGTGACCAGGATCTCCATTGTTCTCAGTGCCCCATGTTATGGCACCCCAAGTCATAAGGTTACCTCTAGTAGGGCATCCAGGATCTTTATTGTTCTCTTTGTCCCATGTTATGGCACCCCAAGTCATGAGGCTATCTCTAGTAGAGCATCCAGGATCTTCATTGTTCTCTATGTCCCATGTTATGGTACCCCAAGTCATGAGGCTACCTCTAGTACAGTGTTCAGGATCTTCATTGTTCTCTTTGTCCCATGTTATGGCACCCCAAGTCATGAGGTTACCTCTAGTTTAGTGACCAGGACCTTCATTGTTCCTTGCCCATGTTATGGCACCCCAAGTCATTGTTCCTTGCCCATGTTATGGCGGTCTTTGTTGTCTTCTTAGGGGTCCTCAACTGATAACAACTGATAACACCCTAAGTGCTTGTCTAATGGAGCTTTCTGGATTTCCCACAGGTTGGGCTTACCACATCAGGTCAACATGCCGGAAGGAGTCCCACGGGGCAGGAGTAAAAAATCAGGTAATAAAGCTTTGTGGTGTGTCGTAGGTGTGTAATGAGTGTGTCCAAGTGTGAGTACTAGTTTGTGTGTTTGGTTTTACACATAGACACTCACAAATACACACATTGTGTAACACACAATATATTACCACAGCAATGTGTATCATGATCCTCTCTTGTGCTCTTCAGTGGCCCCCAGACCATCGTCTGTCAGTTCTCTGAGTGGAATCGCCGGGATGTCTGGGAGTTGTACCTCTGTTAATACGGTTTGCTCGGACAGTGACCGGCCAATCAGTCTGAGCTCGTCCGCCTCCTCGGCCTCCCTACAGGACAGCCACAGCTCCTTTGGTAGCATTGGCGCTCTGGGGTCATCCCAGTACAGTGGTCCTTCCTTCGCCCAGCAGAATGGCAGTGACATCAGCTTGGACTTGACCCCTATGGCTCAGTTGGATGGGGACTCTGAGGGGCCCGGGAATGGCAGAGCCTTCCTCGATTACACATGGTCACCAATTCTACGCAAAGCCAAGGACCCAAAGACCAAACTATCCCATGTGGACCGAGTCGTATTGGAGATACTAGAGACAGAACAGGCCTACGTGAGGGACCTGAAGAGCATTGTGGAGGTAAGTAGGACACCATCACTCTGTGACCTGTACATTTGGAGTTTTATATTTATAGTGCCATCAATATGCTTGACACCCTACAGAGAGAGAAGGTGTAAGACAACTACAAGACACCCAGGGAATTACATAGTTCCTGCCCAAAGGAGCTTCCAATCTTTGCTTAGCCAACTCTTGTTTGTTTACTTTAAGGCCTTCTCCATTTCCACATTTATATGCTCATCCATCCACTTACCAGCTTCCCCACTCACTAATTACTCCTCTCCATTACAGGTTCCTACGCCTACTCATTAATTCACCTTTCTACATTACTATAAATAGGAGGGAGGTCTGCATGTAATCACTGGCTAGACATTGACGGTAGACTTGGAGAGGTATTATGGGTAATGTTTGAAGCAACATTGTGGTCAGTGACACATTTTACTGTTTAACGTAAGAGAAGGTAGAGGAATCATCGTAGAGGAATTTTTTTGTAGAGAAAAACTATTCAGTTCTTGTATTCCTCCTCGATTCAGTTAATCAATTCTAGTCGTGGTACCTTTAACCCTCAGTGGTTGTTTTGGGAGATCTATGGTTTCATGGTGGATATACAAGGAGTCCCATGAGTCCAGGGGTGCTGGAGTAGTGTAGTGGTAGTTCTATGGCTCCATAGTGGTGGTACATGGTCACTCAGTAGTTGTGCTGGGAGATCTATGGTTTCATGGTGGATTTACAAGAAGTCCCATGAGTCCAGTGGTGTTGGAGTAGGGTAGTGGTAGTTCTATGGCTCCATAGTGGTGGTACAGGGTCAGTCGGTAGTTGTGCTGGGAGATCTATGGTTCCATGGTGGATATACAAGGAGTCCCATGAGTCCAGGGGTGCTGGAGTAGGGTAGTGGTAGTTCTACAGCTCCATAGTGGTGGTACATGGTCACTCAGTAGTTCTGCTGGGAGATCTATGGTTTCATGGTGGATATACAAGAAGTCCCATGAGTCCAGGGATGCTGGAGTAGGGTAGTGGTAGTTCTATGGCTCCATAGTGATGGTACATGGACCCTCAGTAGTTCTGCTAGGAGATCTATGGTTTCATGGTGGATATACAAGGAGTCCCATGAGTCCAGGGGTGCTGGAGTAGCGCACTTGTAGTTATGTGGCTCCATAGTAGTAGTCTATGGATTGCTGTTGGCGCCGCTCTATTTACATGTCTCATTTTGAGACATAGCCAAGTGTTTTGTCTCACTCCTCACTGCCAGACATCACTTGGCTTTCTTTCTGGTTTTGTGGCTTTTGAGGCCACTTTATGTCCTTGTTAAATCATCTTCCAACATCTAAACATTTTGTACGTCTGCTGAGCAGATCCTAAAACATAGACAGATACTCATTTGTCGTTTTCGTCATAGACTTTGGCATCTCCTATCTCTCGTATAAATGAGACATAAAGGGCTTATTAGCCGCACATTTCCATATGTGACCAGTAACCGTCGGTGGCTCTTGTCACATGTGGACAGGATGGACTGACAAACTATTTCCAGTTGTTCCTTCACAATGTGGCTTCAAATGAAAGGCGAGTGCGTCGGCGCAGCTGTCCACCCTACAGAGGGGTATTTATAGCTCCCTAGATCTGTCTCTCGTGCAGCTGCGACTTGGGTTTTGGTCATTATTCGCATATTTCTTTGATGGACCCGTGATGATTGTTAATATTCTTCTAGGCTTTTAATTTCCGAGAAACATAAAAATCTGCTGACTCCAAAGGATATGTCATCCTAAAAGTACAGGACGCCATATTGGTTCGTGCATAAAAACTGTTACTGTCTGGAAAACATCACCCGATGCAACCATTTAGTTTCTCGTGTTGTTAATTTTGGGGCTTTCAGACCATCTTGCCACCATTTTACCTGCCAATCAAATGCCAAAACAGTTCAGAAATAATTATAAACCAATTGAGTCTGGGCAAAAGTGCCATGGTGGCCCAGGGTGGTATTTGTTTAATGCCAACGGTAGAGCGTTTCTGACGTTCGAGAAGAAAGCTGTGGTTCCCAACATTTCTGTGAAGGTTCTTAGTTTATGTCTTCAAGGTATCGATTAGGTAAATGCCTGGCCTAATACATTTCCCCAACAAAATTCCATAAAACTGGTGATTACCACCTGGATCAAGATAATTGACATAATTATAGTTTGTATTTATTGCACCATTTTAGTGAATAGCGCGGTTGGCTTGGCTGCTCCAGGTCCATCCATGTGAAGACCCTCTATCTTTGCTCTTTCGTAAAGTTTATTGAAATAGAATATATCCCGGTCCTGGCTCAAGGGCCAACCTCTAGGTCCAGGGTAGCCAATAGGTGGACCTAGGTCTTTCAGACCTCCATTAAATTATTACATATTTGATGACTCCAGAAGTTTTCAGTATAGAAGCTCATACTACGCCCAGTCCCCCCCTCCATGTCGTACAGTTTAGGCGTTACTCAGCATTGTTACTATATACACATTGGGTGGGGGGTCTTGGTGTCTGGGTTTAGTTATTGGGGTCAGTGCTATTGAAGCTCATACTACGCCCCGCCCCCCCTCGATGTCGTACAGTTTAGACGTTACTCAGCATTGTTACTATACGCACTCCACATATGCACTCCACATAAGCCTCCATATACGCACTCCACATACGCCTCCATATACGCACTCCATATACATACTCCATATACGCACTCCACATACGCCTCCATATACGCACTCCACATACGCCTCCATATACGCACTCCATATACGCACTCCACATACACCTCCATATACGCACTCCACGTAAGCCTCCATATACGCACTCCATATACATACTCCATATACGCACTCCACATACGCCTCCATATACGCACTCCACAAACGCCTCCATATACGCACTCCATATACGCACTCCACATACGCCTCCATATACGCACTCCACGTACGCCTCCATATACGCACTCCATATACGCACTCCATATACGCACTCCACATACGCACTCCACATACGCACTCCATATACGAACTCCACATACGCACTCCACATACGCCTCCATATACGCACTCCACATACGCACTCCATATACACACTCCACATACGCACTCCACATATGCACTCCATATACACACTCCATATACGCACTCCACATACGCACTCCACATACACACTCCATATACGCATTCCACATACACCTCCATATACGCACTCCATATACACACTACATATACGCACTCCACATACGCACTGCACATACGCCTCCATATACGCTCTCCACATACGCACTCCACATACGCACTGCACATACGCACTCCACATACGCACTCCATATGCGCTCTCCACATACGCACTCCATACACACTCCACATACGCACTACACATACGCACTCCATATTCGCTTTCCACGCTAGTGCCCGGGATTCCTCGCATTGCACAGACACCGCGGCTCTTCCTCACATCCTGTGGTGCATTCCCAGGGGGCAGAGGTCATCCTGAGAAATATCCAAAGTATTCTGTAATGGAAAATGTGGCAAAGTGACCAATGGGACTGATATATAAAGGGTTAAATGGTCAGCTCTATGTAGGGGCAGAGTGACCCAATGGGACTGATATATAAAGGGTTAAAGGGTCAGCTCTATGTAGGGGCAGAGTGACCCAATGGGACTGATATATAAAGGGTTAAAGGGTCAGCTCTATGTAGGGGCAGAGTGACCAATGACAGGGACGTGTTTAATGGGTTAAATGGTCAGTCCCTCTCTCTCTTTCTCTCTCTCTCTCTCTCATTCTCGTCACCCTCCTACCTCCCTCTCTCTCTCTCTCATTCTTGCCACCCTCCTACCTCCCTCTCTCTCATTCTCGCCACCCTCCTACCTCCCTCTCTCTCTCTCATTCTTGCCACCCTCCTACCTCCCTCTCTCTCTCTCTCTCTCATTCTCGCCACCCTCCTACCTCCCTCTCTCTCTCTCTCATTCTCGCCACCCTCCTACCTCCCTCTCTCTCTCTCTCTCTCTCTCTCTCTCATTCTCGCCACCCTCCTACCTCCCTCTCTCTCTCTCTCTCTCTCTCATTCTCGCCACCCTCCTACCTCCCTCTCTCTCTCTCTCTCTCTCTCTCTCTCTCTCTCATTCTCGCCACCCTCCTACCTCCCTCTCTCTCTCTCATTCTTGCCACCCTCCTACCTCCCTCTCTCTCTCTCTCATTCTCGCCACCCTCCTACCTCCCTCTCTCTCTCTCTCTCTCATTCTCGCCACCCTCCTACCTCCCTCTCTCTCTCTCATTTTTGCCACCCTCCTACCTCCCTCTCTCTCTCTCATTCTTGCCACCCTCCTACCTCCCTCTCTCTCTCTCATTCTCGCCACCCTCCTACCTCCCTTTCTCTCTCTCTCATTCTCGCCACCCTCCTACCTCCCTCTCTTTCTCTTTCTCTCTCTCTCTCATTCTCACCACCCTCCTACCTCCCTCTCACTCTCTTTCTCTCTCTCTCTCATTCTCGCCACCCTCCTACCTCCCTCTCTTTCTCTCTTTCTCTCTCTCTCTCTCTCTCTCATTCTCACCACCCTCCTACCTCCCTCTCTTTTTCTCTCTTTTTTTCTCCCTCTCTCTCTCTCTTTCTCCCTCTCTTTCTCTCTCTCTTTCTCCCTCTCTTTCTCTCTTTCTCCCTCTCTTTCTCTCTCTCTTTCTCTCTCTCTTTCTCCCTCTCTTTCTCTCTCACTCTCTCCCTCCTCTCTCCTCTCTCCAGATGACATTCCTGAGCCCCTCGTCTGACCTCTCTTCCTGTTTAAGAGCGGTGACCTTTAAGTAAATACAATCTAGCTATAAATCCCAAGGGGCTGAAAGAAGAGCCGTCACATGTAGTGTGTCCATAGAGCACTGACCTTGGGGCCCTGTGCACTAGAGGTCATGACCCCGGCCAGTGTAGTCTATATGTGGCATGGCCACCCAGTGGGGGTTGTACTGACATTACCTGGGTCCTACTGGTCTAATAAAGTCCAGGGAACTAGAGGCCATGACTCCGGCCAGTGTAGTCTATATGTGGCATGGCCACCCAGTGGGGGTTGTACTGACCTTACCTGGGTCCCACTGGTGTAATAAAGTCCAGGGAACTAGAGGCCATGACTCCGGCCAGTGTAGTCTATATGTGGCATGGCCACCCAGTGGGGGTTGTACTGACCTTACCTGGGTCCTACTGGTGTAATAAAGTCCAGGGAACTAGAGGCCATGACTCCGGCCAGTGTAGTCTATATGTGGCATGGCCACCCAGTGGGGGTTGTACTGACATTACCTGGGTCCTACTGGTCTAATAAAGTCCAGGGAACTAGAGGCCATGACTCCGGCCAGTGTAGTCTATATGTGGCATGGCCACCCAGTGGGGGTTGTACTGACATTACCTGGGTCCTACTGGTCTAATAAAGTCCAGGGAACTAGAGGCCATGACTCCGGACAGTGTAGTCTATATTTCTCATGGCCACCCAGTGGGTGTTGTACTGACATTACCTGGGTCCTACTGGTGTAATAAAGTCCAGGGAACTAGAGGCCATGACCCTGGCCAGTGTAGTCTATGTGTGGCATGGCCACCCAGTGGGGGTTGTACTGACATTACTTGGGTCCTACTGGTCTAATAAAGTCCAGGGAACTAGAGGCCATGACGCCGGCCAGTGTAGTCTATATGTGGCATGGCCACCCAGTGGAGGTTGTACTGACCTTAACTGGGTCCTACTGGTGTAATAAAGTCCAGGGAACTAGAGGCCATGACTCCGGCCAGTGTAGTCTATATGTGGCATGGCCACCCAGTGGGGGTTGTACTGACCTTAACTGGGTCCTACTGGTCTAATAAAGTCCAGGGAACTAGAGGCCATGACTCCGGCCAGTGTAGTCTATATGTGGCATGGCCACCCAGTGGGGGTTGTACTGACATTACCTGGGTCCTACTGGTCTAATAAAGTCCAGGGAACTAGAGGCCATGACTCCGGCCAGTGTAGTCTATATGTGGCATGGCCACCCAGTGGGGGTTGTACTGACATTACCTGGGTCCTACTGGTCTAATAAAGTCCAGGGAACTAGAGGCCATGACTCCGGACAGTGTAGTCTATATTTCTCATGGCCACCCAGTGGGTGTTGTACTGACATTACCTGGGTCCTACTGGTGTAATAAAGTCCAGGGAACTAGAGGCCATGACCCTTGCCAGTGTAGTCTATGTGTGGCATGGCCACCCAGTGGGGGTTGTACTGACATTACTTGGGTCCTACTGGTCTAATAAAGTCCAGGGAACTAGAGGCCATGACGCCGGCCAGTGTAGTCTATATGTGGCATGGCCACCCAGTGGAGGTTGTACTGACCTTAACTGGGTCCTACTGGTGTAATAAAGTCCAGGGAACTAGAGGCCATGACTCCGGCCAGTGTAGTCTATATGTGGCATGGCCACCCAGTGGGGGTTGTACTGACCTTAACTGGGTCCTACTGGTCTAATAAAGTCCAGGGAACTAGAGGCCATGACTCCGGCCAGTGTAGTCTATATGTGGCATGGCCACCCAGTGGGGGTTGTACTGACCTTACCTGGGTCCCACTGGTGTAATAAAGTCCAGGGAACTAGAGGCCATGACTCCGGCCAGTGTAGTCTATATGTGGCATGGCCACCCAGTGGGGGTTGTACTGACCTTACCTGGGTCCTGCTGGTGTAATAAAGTCCAGGGAACTAGAGGCCATGACTCCGGCCAGTGTAGTCTATATGTGGCATGGCCACCCAGTGGGGGTTGTACTGACATTACCTGGGTCCTACTGGTGTAATAAAGTCCAGGGAACTAGAGGCCATGACTCCGGCCAGTGTAGTCTATATGTGGCATGGCCACCCAGTGGGGGTTGTACTGACATTACCTGGGTCCTACTGGTCTAATAAAGTCCAGGGAACTAGAGGCCATGACCCTGGCCAGAGTAGTCTATGTGTGGCATGGCCACCCAGTGGGGGTTGTACTGACATTACTTGGGTCCTACTGGTCTAATAAAGTCCAGGGAACTAGAGGCCATGACGCCGGCCAGTGTAGTCTATATGTGGCATGGCCACCCAGTGGAGGTTGTACTGACCTTAACTGGGTCCTACTGGTGTAATAAAGTCCAGGGAACTAGAGGCCATGACTCCGGCCAGTGTAGTCTATATGTGGCATGGCCACCCAGTGGGGGTTGTACTGACCTTAACTGGGTCCTACTGGTCTAATAAAGTCCAGGGAACTAGGGGCCATGACCCCGGCCAGTGTAGTCTATATGTGGCATGGCCACCCAGGGGGGGTTGTACTGACATTACCTGGGTTCTACTGGTCTAATAAAGTCCAGGGAGCTAGAGGCCATGACTCCGGCCAGTGTAGTCTATATGTGGCATGGCCACCCAGTGGGGGTTGTACTGACATTACCTGGGTCCTACTGGTCTAATAAAGACCAGGGAAGTAGAGGCCATGACTCCGGACAGTGTAGTCTATATTTCTCATGGCCACCCAGTGGGGGTTGTACTGACATTACCTGGGTCCTACTGGTGTAATAAAGTCCAGGGAACTAGAGGCCATGACCCTGGCCAGTGTAGTCTATGTGTGGCATGGCCACCCAGTGGGGGTTGTACTGACATTACTTGGGTCCTACTGGTCTAATAA
>CM050170.1:243736-351236 GCA_027410445.1 Discoglossus pictus
TAAGTATTATTATAATAATAGTACTAGTAATAATAATAGCACTAGTAATAATAGTAATAATAATAATAATAATAATTATAATAATAGTTCTAGTAATAATAATAGTACTAGTAAAATTTTTAATAGTAATAATATTAATAGTATTATTAATAATAGTAATAATATTAGTAATAGTAATAATAGTAATAGTAATAATAATAATAATTATTATAATAATAGTAACAGTAATAATAATAATAGTATTAGTAATAATAGTAATAATAATAGTAATAATAGTAATAATAATGATAATAATAGTAATAATAATAATAATAATAATGATAATAACAGTACCAATAATAGTACTACATTCCTCTTTGTGTAACTCCACACTGACATCACCCCGCTTCGGGTGGGGGTCTCCCTGTCCTGGGACTCAGCCCCCTCCCCCATACACATATAATATAAATAGCTCAGGACTTCTCGTCCACATCTGGCATCACTTACACTGACTCACAGCCCAGGTTCCCACAGTCTTACATACACTGAAGGCCCGATCTACTAAACAGGGCCTAGTTATCTATTTGTGTGTAGCAGTAGAGGGGGACTAGCACTGGGGTAGGGGGTGCTGTACATGGAGGTGGGGGTGCTGTACATGGAGGTAGGGGGTCCTGTACATGGAGGTATGGGTACTGTACATGGAGGTGGGGGGTACTGTACATGGAGGTAGGGGGTACTGTACATGGAGGTGGGGGGTACTGTACATGGAGGTAGGGGGTACTGTACATGGAGGTGGGGGGTACTGTACATGGAGGTAGGGGGTACTGTACATGGAGGTGGGGGTACTGTACATGGAGGTAGGGGGTGTTGTACATGGAGGTGGGGGGTGCTGTACATGGAGGTAGGGGGTCCTGTACATGGAGGTATGGGTACTGTACATGGAGGTGGGGGGTACTGTACATGGTGGTGGGGGGTCCTGTGCATGGAGGTGGGGGGTACTGTACATGGAGGTAGGGGGTGCTGTACATGGAGGTGGGGGTACTGTACATGGAGGTGGGGGGTGCTGTATATGGAGGTGGGGGGTACTGTACATGGAGGTAGGGGGTGCTGTACATGGAGGTGGGGGTGCTGTACATGGAGGTGGGGGGTGCTGTACATGGAGGTGGGGGTGCTGTACATGGAGGTGGGGAGTCCTGTACATGGAGGTGGGGGTGCTGTACATGTAGGTGGGGGGTGCTGTACATGGAGGTGGGGGTGCTGTACATGGAGGTGGGGGGTACTGTACATGGAGGTGGGGGGTGCTGTACATGGAGGTGGGGGTGCTGTACATGGAGGTGGGGAGTACTGTACATGGAGGTGGGGGTGCTGTACATGGAGGTGGGGGGTACTGTACATGGAGGTGGGGGTGCTGTACATGGAGGTGGGGGATACTGTACATGGAGGTGGGGGTGTACACAGAGGTGGGGGTGTACATGGAGGTGTGGGTGCTGTACACGGAGGTGGGGTGTACACAGAGGTAAGGGTGCTATACATGGCGGTGGGGGTGCTGTACATGGAGGTGGGGTGTACACTGAGGTGGGGGTGTACATGGAGGTGGGGGTGTACATGGAGGTGGGGGTGCTGTACATGGAGGTGGGGGTGTACATGTAGGTGGGGGGGTGTACACTGAGGTGGGGGTGCTGTACATGGAGGTGGGGGTGCAGTACATGGAGGTGGGGTGTACACAGAGGTGGGGGTGTATATGGAGGTGGGGGTGCTGTACATGGAGGTGGGGGTGCAGTACATGGAGGTGGGGTGTACACAGAGGTGGGGGTGTATATGGAGGTGGGGGTGCTGTACATGGTGGTGGGGTGTACACTGAGGTGGGGGTGCTGTACATGGCGGTGGGGGTGCTGTACATGGAGGTGGGGTGTAAACTTAGGGGGTGTTACACAGAGGTGGGGGTGCTGTACATGGAGGTGGGGTGTACATTGAGGTGGGGGTGCAGTACATGGAGGTTGGGTGTACACTAAGGGGGGGTTTACCCTGAGGTGGAGATGCTGTACATGGAGGTGGGGGTGTACACGGAGGGGGGTGTACATGGAGGTGGGGGTGCTGTACATGGAGGTGTGCGTGCTGTACATGGAGGTAGGGGGTGCTGTACATGGAGGTGGGGGTACTGTACATGGTGGTAGGGGGTGCTGTACATGGAGGTGGGGGGTCCTGTACATGGAGGTGGGGGGTGCTGTACATGGAGGTGGGGGGTGCTGTACATGGAGGTGGGGGTGCTGTACATGGAGGTGGGGAGTCCTGTACATGGAGGTGGGGGTGCTGTACATGTAGGTGGGGGGTGCTGTACATGGAGGTGGGGGTGCTGTACATGGAGGTGGGGGGTACTGTACATGGAGGTGGGGGGTGCTGTACATGGAGGTGGGGGTGCTGTACATGGAGGTGGGGAGTACTGTACATGGAGGTGGGGGTGCTGTACATGGAGGTGGGGGGTACTGTACATGGAGGTGGGGGTGCTGTACATGGAGGTGGGGGATACTGTACATGGAGGTGGGGGTGTACACAGAGGTGGGGGTGTACATGGAGGTGTGCGTGCTGTACACGGAGGTGGGGTGTACACAGAGGTAAGGGTGCTATACATGGCGGTGGGGGTGCTGTACATGGAGGTGGGGTGTACACTGAGGTGGGGGTGTACATGGAGGTGGGGGTGTACATGGAGGTGGGGGTGCTGTACATGGAGGTGGGGGTGTACATGTAGGTGGGGGGGTGTACACTGAGGTGGGGGTGCTGTACATGGAGGTGGGAGTGCAGTACATGGAGGTGGGGTGTACACAGAGGTGGGGGTGTATATGGAGGTGGGGGTGCTGTACATGGTGGTGGGGTGTACACTGAGGTGGGGGTGCTGTACATGGCGGTGGGGGTGCTGTACATGGAGGTGGGGTGTAAACTTAGGGGGTGTTACACAGAGGTGGGGGTGCTGTACATGGAGGTGGGGTGTACATTGAGGTGGGGGTGCAGTACATGGAGGTGGGGTGTACACTAAGGGGGGGTTTACCCTGAGGTGGAGATGCTGTACATGGAGGTGGGGGTGTACACGGAGGGGGGTGTACATGGAGGTGGGGGTGCTGTACATGGAGGTGTGCGTGCTGTACATGGAGGTAGGAGGTGCTGTACATGGAGGTGGGGGTATTGTACATGGTGGTAGGGGGTGCTGTACATGGAGGTGGGGGGTCCTGTACATGGAGGTGGGGGGTGCTGTACATGGAGGTGGGGGGTACTGTACATGGAGGTGGGGGTACTGTACATGGAGGTAGGGGGTTATGTATATGGAGGTGGGGGGTGCTGTACATGGAGGTGGGGGTGCTGTACATGGAGGTGGGGTACTGTACATGGAGGTGGGGGTGCTGTACATGGAGGTGGGGGGTGCTGTACATGGAGGTGGGGGGTACTGTACATGGAGGTAGGGGGTTATGTACATGGAGGTGGGGGGTACTGTACATGGAGGTGGGGGTGCTGTACATGGAGGTGGGGTGCTGTACATGGAGGTGGGGGTGCTGTACATGGAGGTGGGGGGTACTGTACATGGAGGTGGGGGGTGCTGTACATGGAGGTGGGGGTGCTGTACATGGAGGTGGGGCGTACTGTACATGGAGGTGGGGGTGTACATGGAGGTGGGGGTGCTGTACATGGCAGTGGGGTGTACATGGAGGTGGGGGTGTACACTGAGGGGGGGTGTACATGGAGGTGGGGCTGCTGTAAATGGAGGTGGGGGTGCTGTACATGGAGGCGGGGTGTACACTGAGGTGGGGGTGCTGTACATGGAGGTGGGGTGTACACTAAGGGGGGGTTTACCCTGAGGTGGAGGTGCTGTACATGGAGGTGGGGTTGTACACGGAGGGGGGGTGTACATGGAGGTGGGGGTGCTGTACATGGAGGTGGGGGTGCTGTACATGGAGGTAGGGGGTGCTGTACATGGAGGTGGGGGTACTGTACATGGTGGTAGGGGGTGCTGTACATGGAGGTGGGGGTACTGGACATGGAGGTGGGGGGTACTGTACATGGAGGTGGGGGTGCTGTACATGGAGGTGGGGGTACTGTACATGGAGGTAGGGGGTACTGTACATGGAGGTAGATGGTGCTGTACATGGAGGTGGGGGTACTGTACATGGAGGTGGGCGGTACTGTACATGGAGGTGGGGGGTGCTGTACATGGAGGTGGGGGGTGCTGTACATGGAGGTGGGGGTGCTGTACATGGAGGTGGGGGGTGCTGTACATGTAGGTGGGGGGTACTGTACATGGAGGTGGGGGGTGCTGTACATGTAGGTGAGGGGTACTGTACATGGAGGTGGGGGGTGCTGTACATGGAGGTGGGGGTGCTGTACATGGCAGTGGGGTGTACATGGAGGTGGGGGTGTACACTGAGGGGGGGTGTACACGGAGGGGGGCGGGTGTCAGCTGTTTTATAGACTCCACTTACGGACCTCACATTTCCTGCTCTCTTAGTCCAGATATGCTCTCCAGATGAGAGCCATTAAATACCGGATCTTGAGTGCAGACAGGACCAGGGATGGCCCCCGGGGGCCCCTCGGACATACGCTATTATAGAGTGATACTGAGAACACATGGGACCAGGAATGGCCCCTGGGGCCCCTGGGACATACGCTATTATAGAGTGATACTGAGTGCAGATAGGACCAGGGATGGCCCCCGGGGGCCCCTCAGACATACGCTATTATAGAGTGATACTGAGAACACATGGGACCAGGAATGGCCCCTGGGACATACGCTATTATAGAGTGATACTGAGTGCAGATAGGACCAGGGATGGCCCCCGGGGGCCCCTCGGACATACGCTATTATAGAGTGATACTGAGAACACATGGGACCAGGAATGGCCCCTGGGACATACGCTATTATAGAGTGATACTGAGTGCAGATAGGACCAGGGATGGCCCCCGGGGGCCCCTCGGACATACGCTATTATAGAGTGATACTGAGAACACATGGGACCAGGAATGGCCCCTGGGGCCCCTCGGACATACGCTATTATAGAGTGATACTGAGTACATATGGGACCAGGGATGGCCCCCGGGGTGCCTGGGACATACGCTATTATAGAGTGATACTGAGTGCACATAGGACCAGGAATGGCCCCTGGGACATACGCTATTATAGAGTGATACTGAGTGCAGATAGGACCTGGAATGGCCCCTGGGACATATGCTATTATAGAGTGATACTGAGTACACATGGGACCAGGAATGGCCCCTGGGGGCCCCTCGGACATACGCTATTATAGAGTGATACTGAGTACACATGGGACTAGGAATGGCCCCTGGGGGCCCCTCGGACATACCATATTATAGAGTGATACTAAGTGCAGATAGGACCAGGAATGGCCCCAAGGGGCCCCTCGGGCATACGCTATTATAGAGTGATACTGAGAACACATGGGACCAGTAATGGCCCCAGGGACATACGCTATTATAGAGTGATACTGAGTGCAGATAGGACCAGGAATGGCCCCCGGGGGCCCCTGGGACATACGCTATTATAGAGTGATACTGAGTGCAGATAGGACCTGGAATGGCCCTTTGGACATACGCTATTATAGAGTGATACTGAGTGCCCATAGGACCAGGAATGGCCCCTGGGGGCCCCTCGGACATACGCTATTATAGAGTGATACTGAGTGCACATAGGACCAGGAACGGCCCCCAGGGCCCCTCGGACATACGCTATTATAGAGTGATACTGAGTACACATGGAACCAGGAATGGCCCCTGGGACATACGCTATTCTAGAGTGATACTGAGTGCAGATAGGACCAGGAATGGCCCCCGGGGGCCCCTGGAACATACGCTATTCTAGAGTGATACTGAGTGCACATAGGACAAGGAATGGCACCCGGGGGCCCCTCGGACATACGCTATTATAGAGTGATACTGAGTGCACATAGGACAAGGAATGGCACCCGGGGGCCCCTCGGACATACCCTATTATAGAGTGATAGTGAGTGCAGATAGGACCAGGGATGGCCCCCGGGGGCCCCTGGGATATACGCTATTATAGAGTGATACTGAGTACACATGGGACCAGGAATGGCCCCTGGGGGCCCCTGGGACATATGCTATTATAGAGTGATACTGAGTACACATAGGACCAGGAATGGCCCCTGAGGGCCCCTGGGTCAGGCTGAGGGGAGACAAGAGAGAACATTTTATAGGGTGATATTGTCTATAAGTAGGGTATATTTTGCAATACTGGATACAAATAACTACTTAATACTATAAATATGACATATAAATATACATAAATACCCCACAGTAAGTCCCACTGATAGCACGTTGACTCACTAAGACCCCCGTGACACCCTCACTGGATACCTTATGACCCCTGCTGACCTTGTGTCCCCACTACTGACCTCCTCTCTTGTTCCAGTGAACTCCTGGAGGATTTGGAGAGTTGTGATTCAGCCCACGGGATCGCCGAGTGCTTCGTCATGAGGGTAATGACCTTATATTGGGGTCTACAGTCTGGCCGAGACCCCCCTACTATAGACCTCACCATAAATATCACAACCCAACCACCAAGTTATCGCAGCCCCGGAGAGATGTGTGTTGGGGTGTGAGCCGTAGGTCGCCCATCTCTGATTATCTTATTTGTATAATTATAGAGTGAAGAGTTTGACATCTACACCCTCTACTGTATGAACTACCCAAGGTAAGCGTCTCCCCTTACACACCCTCCGGTCCCTCACCCTAATCTCTCTCCACCTGTGGTCACCATCTCCCACCCCCTATTTGTCTCCCCAGCTCGGTGTCTGTCCTACGAGACTGCATGAAGAATGACCTCCTGGTGAAGTTCTTCCGAGAACGTCAGACCATCTTGTGTCACTCTCTACCACTGGAGACGTATCTTCTCAAACCTGTCCAGAGAATAATGAAATACCACCTCCTGCTGCAGGTGAGGGAGGGTCTGCATCTTGGAGGATATTAATGTTGTCATTATGCCCATGGCATCTGCGCTACTGCCCTAAACAAACTGCTTGGGGTGGTCTTTGCTTGCCCTAGGCCTTGGCTCCGGTCTGTGTCATTGTCCTGTCTTTTGTGCCCACCCTTCTTTTCCCTAGTATTTATGAACTGTGCCATCCTCCTGCCAATGGACCCTCAACTGCTTCCTGCCATGACACCAGCCATTCTTCTACCCCTTATGGCATGTCTAGACTGTGACATAGTCCTGCCATGAACCCTGACATTGTTTCGCCCATTGTGTTTTGTCTAGACTGGTCTGTTTCATCATGTTGACCATGTCATTCTCCTGCCCTAGTTGACATCATTCCCAGACTACAGAATATGTCCCATCATGTTCCTAACTTGCTCCTTTCTTTCCCTTTGGATTTTGCCCCTCACAGGAGCTGGCAAAGCACTTTGATAAAAGTGCCCCTGGGTACGAGGTGGTGGAGGAAGCCATCATCACAATGACGGCAGTGGCCTGGTACATCAATGACATGAAGAGGAAGCAGGAACATGCTGTTCGGCTGCAGGTACAGAGATAGGGTGGACCTCTATGGACCTCTAACTCTATTCATGGTTTCCTTGTAAAGAAAAAAGTCTCTGAGACTTCTCCATAATCTCTATGACCCACCTCCATTATCTACATGTCTACCATAATACAATGCCCCTCCATTATCTACACACTGCCCCCCTTCATGTACTTTCCATTGCTCCCTCTCCCCAGGTTCTCAGTCTCTATTGGTCACACCATGGTTTCAATGATCTAATTTTTTGGTCCTCCTTCTGAACAGTGTTAATGCTTCTATCCAAAATCTATCTCACTACAATGGTCCTGCTGCTCTCTACATGACCTTAGTGTGCGTTTGTGGTCTACAACACCATCTCTTAGCTCTTTCTCAATAGTCTTTCTCTCTACCATAATCTCCCTACCCACCCTGGCTGGACTTCGTAAACTCCACGGAGCCCCTTGCCCGTTCTTTATCATTTGTCTGCCCCATAGGCTTGATATCTCTTATACCTCTCTACTTAGTTGTCCTGCACCATCTCATGGGTGTCTACTTCATAGGAGATATTCTCTCTCATCCTTCTTGTCTTACTTTGTCTCCCATAGGAGATTCAGAGCCAATTGGTGAACTGGAAGGGTCCAGACTTGTGTGGCTTTGGGGAGCTGGTCCTCGAGGGGACATTCCGCTTGCAGCGAGTGAAGAAGGAGCGAGCTTTCTTTTTATTCACCAAGATGCTTCTTATTGCCAAGAAGCGAGGGGATCTCTTTGTCTACAAGATGCACATCTTTGTGAGTCATTCCCTAATCTGCCAACTGCAAGTAGATAAATGAGATACAGATGAAAAAGATCTTGGGAACCGGGATGATCAGTGGCCACAGATAAGGAAGGTCTTGGGCCCTGAAGGTTGTGCAAATATGGTATATTCAGGGGTCCTAAACTAAACTAGATACTATAGATCTGGAGAATTGAATTAAATAGCGACCAAAATCAGGGGGTGCAGATATGGAAGATCTGAGGGTCCTGGCACATATCAGGGGGTGCAGATATGGAAGATCTCAGGGTCCTGGCACATATCAGGGGGTGCAGATATGGAAGATCTCAGGGTCCTGGCACATATCAGGGGGTGCAGATATGGAAGATCTCAGGGTCCTGGCACATATCAGGGGGTGCAGATATGGAAGATCTGAGGGTCATGGCACATATCAGGGGGTGCAGATATGGAAGATCTCAGGGTCCTGGCACATATCAGGGGGTGCAGATAGGAAATATATATGGTTATGGATTAGATCAGGGCATGAAAATAAGAATTACATTCGGGTGCAGAGTCAGGAAGTGCAGTTGAAGTGCTAGGGGATCTTAGTGCAACTGTGACCTCCAGAGGACATTGATGGGCTAGGGGATCTTGGTGCAAGTTTGACCTCCAGAGGACATGGATTGGCTAGGGTTTCTTGGTGCAAGTGTGACCTCCAGAGGACATTGATGGGCTAGGGTTTCTTGGTGAAAGTGTGACCTCCAGAGGACATGGATGGGCTAGGGTTTCTTGGTGCAAGTGTGACCTCCAGAGGACATGGATGGGCTAGGGTTTCTTGGTGCAAGTGTGACCTCCAGAGGACATGGATGGGCTAGGGTTTCTTGGTATAAGTGTGACCTCCAGAGGACATTGATGGGCTAGGGTTTATTGGTGCAAGTGTGACCTCCAGAGGACATTGATAGGCTAGGGGTTCTTGGTGCAAGTGTGACATCTAGAGGACATTGATGGGCTAGGGGTACTTGGTGCAAGTGTGACCTCAAAAGGACATTGATGGGCTAGGGGTTCTTGGTGCAAGTGTGACCTTCAGAGGACATTGATGGGTTAGGGGTTCTAGGTGCAAGTGTGACCTCCAGAGGACATTGATGAGCTTGGGGGTCTAGGTGCAAGTGTGACCTCCAGAGGACATTGATGAGCTTGGGGTTCTAGGTGCAAGTGTGACCTCCAGAGGACATTGATGGGCTAGTGGTTCTTGGTGCAAGTGTGACCTCCAGAGGACATTGATGGGCTAGTGGTTCTTGGTGCAAGTGTGACCTTCAGAGGACATTGATGGGTTAGGGGTTCTAGGTGCAAGTGTGACCTCCAGAGGACATTGATGAGCTTGGGGTTCTTGGCGCAAGTTTCACCTCCAGAGGACATTGATGAGCTTGGGGTTCTTGGTGCAAGTTTCATCCCCAGAGGACATTGATGGGCTAGTGGTTCTTGGTGCAAGTTTCACCTCCAGAGGACATTGATGAGCTTGGGGTTCTTGGTGCAAGTGTGACCTCCAGAGGACATTGATGGGCTAGGGTTTCTTGGTGCAAGTGTGACCTCCAGAGGACATAGATGGGCTAGGGGATCTTAGTGCAAGTGTGACCTCCAGAGGACATTGATGGGCTAGGGGTTCTTGGTGCAAGTTTCACCTCCAGAGGACATTGATGAGCTTGGGGTTCTTGGTGCAAGTTTCACCTCCAGAGGACATTGATGAGCTTGAGGTTCTTAGTGCAAGTTTCACCCCCAGAGGACATTGATGGGCTAGTGGTTCTTGGTGCAAGTTTCACCTCCAGAGGACATTGATGAGCTTGGGGTTCTTGGTGCAAGTGTGACCTCCAGAGGACATTGATGGGCTAGGGTTTCTTGGTGCAAGTGTGACCTCCAGAGGACATAGATGGGCTAGTGGTTCTTGGTGCAAGTGTGACCTCCAGAGGACATTGATGGGCTAGGGTTTCTTGGTGCAAGTGTGACCTCCAGAGAACATTGATGGGCTAGGGGTTCTTGGTGCAAGTGTGACCTGCAGAGGACATTGATGGGCTATGGTTTCTTGGTGCAAGATTGACCCCCAGAGGACATGGATGGGCTAGGGTGTCTTGGTGCAAGTGTGACTTCCAGAGAACATTGATGGGCTAGGGTTTCTTGGTGCAAGTGTGACCTCCAGAGGACATTGATGGGCTAGGGGCTTTGTATTAACCCCTGATCTCTCTCTCTGTATTAGTGCTGTAACTTGGCTCTGACTGAACATCTAAAGGACTCGTTGAGTTTCCGAGTGTCCGACCTGACAATCCCAAAACAGCAGCAAGTCATCCAGGTGAGTATCAGCAGGACAAGGAGGAGAAGAAGCAGAAGACTATGGATGTATAGCCAGTTTATATCAACGTAGATTGGTCTCTGTTTGCTTTGGGTGCCAAGGAGGTGCCAGTTTATCTTCATCTTGTTACTCGATAGTCTTTGTCCCGTGAGACTTTCTGGAATGACTTATCTTCTGCTCTCTTTGTGTCAGGCAAGGAATCAGGAGGAGAAGAGGCACTGGATTCATTATATAAAGAGACTGATTGTGGAAAACCATCCAGCGTCCATCCCTCAGAAGGTATGTCCGTCTCTCCGAGGGTGTCCCCACCCAATACAAGCTCTTTCTACCAGTGATCACCCAATCCTCTCCTCAATTACCCCAAACAGATCATGATTTAGATTTAACACTGTCAAGCAAAGGTGAGGAGATTCATATTCAATAAGCCCCATCTATATTCACAGTATTAAACCTAAATCATGGACTGCCTAGTGTACCTAGGGAGAGTGTTGGGAACCACCTCATGCCCATACGTCATATTCGTAATATGTGCAGCTTGGATGTAAGCGTGTACGTGTTTATATAACAGAAACTTGCAAAAAATATTAATATTCGGGGAGGGGGGGTCTTTCAGAAGATTGAGGTCTTGATTCACTGTTTAGAAGATCTTAGAGCAGATATGTGAAAGTACGACTTTACAAGGAGGGTTTGGGATTGTTGTATAGGTTTCCTGCAGGGGGTTGTAGGGTCAACAAAATTAATCAACTCATGATATAAGCACAGGGCCATCTTGAGGATTAATTAAGGCATTTTTAGGTAGATGGAATAGGTAAACTAGATGTGAGCATGGTTCATATCACTTCTCAGTCTATGTCTTGTTTTCTAGTCTTTCCTGACATCGTTCAGCTTTTCAGATGAACCTTACTATGTCATTTCTTTTACAGGCCAAACAAGTTCTTCTTGAGAATAGCTTCCAATGTAAGTTTTCGAGATGTGGGTCCCCAATGTAAACACAAGGAGATATTAAATCACAATCCCTCTAAAGATACAGCCATTGGTGGTCTATTGTATTCTTTTGCTGTTGATTACATAAAATTGATGAATCGGTGCCCAGAAACTCATACCATAACCACCAAGGCTGGCCAAGGGTGGTCCATCACCATAAGACTAGCCAAGGGTGGTCCATCTTTATTAGACTAGCCAAGGGTGGTCCATCACCATAAGACTAGCCAAGGGTGGTACATCACCATAAGACTAGCCAAGGGTGGTCCATCACAATAAGACTAGTCAAGGGTGGTCCCTCACCATAAGACTAGCCAAGGGTGCTCCATCACTATAAGACTAGCCAAGGGTGGTCTATCACCATAAGCCTAGCCAAGGGTGGTCCCTCACCATAAGACTAGCCAAGGGTGGTCCATCACCATAAGACTAGCTAAGGGTGGTCCCTCACCATAAGACTAGCCAAGGGTGGTCCATCACCATAAGACTAGCCAAGGGTGGTCCATCACCATAAGACTAGCTAAGGGTGTGCACTGTTTCAACTCAAACGTATAAAATACAAAACTTATTATATTTTCACATTAAGTCAGAATTTAGGACATTCTTAAGAGTTTGCCATAAGGTAGTCAGTAGATAGCTACAACTATAATTTAGCTGCTACAGTCACTCTTACATCTTGTCTTCTCACAGATTCCCCAGACTTTTGTGTTAGTCCCGAGCCCCTGAAATCCCCCCGGATGGATGATCTGTGGACCTTCCCTCGAAGCCGTAGGCAGTCAGGTAAAGTCTATCTACGTTTCGCCTATAGCAAAGTAACTGCCTAGTCTACAAAAGAGGAGGTATGGAAAGGGCTTTCCAAAATGATTATTTAGGTGACTCACCATTATGTTCCATCGTCGTTTGGATACTTCCACTTGACCAAACTTCTGTAAACATATATGGGGCAAATGCTCAGCGTTTCAAGATGGCAGATACTAGGTTGTATCTGGACCATATCTCAGAAGCCGTAAAGCATGTCATAGATAGGGTCATTCTTCTGAATTTCTCTTTATTAAGAGCTTCTCGTCCAATTTCAGAACCACCTCAATTCATGTACAGCCCGGAGAGGAGCAAGAAATCGTTCACCCTCCTGAGCATGGACAGTGGATCCCAACACCGTCGTGGGCGCAGGCTATCTGGTGAGTGACCATAAATGCTGCACATTTAGACACAGACGGAGACCACACAACGCTAACTCTGTTATCCCATCTCCTTTAGAGCCGGCAAAGGAAATCCAGGCAGTATTTGACCAAAGCGGTGAGTATCAGCATTAGTATTTAGGAAGGGAGATGATTCTTTATCAGTAGGTAGACCCATAAATAAATATTTAATTGTCCTGCTTCAGTTATTTGCGTGTCTAGCTATTTATATCCAGTAGACATTTACATATAGCTCGTTGTAGGTAACGTTATATCGATGACATCTTATTCCTTGCCATGACTCAACTTCTCTCTTTTTCTTTGTCCCAGGTCTGGCGCAGATCAAGGTCAGTATTTGTTTTATTAACACAAACCAAACAATTAGCTTCTTAAAGGGAATGGGTTAGGGGTTCTTGGTGCAAGTTTGACCTCCAGAGGAGAATGATGAGCTAGAAGTTCTTGGTACAGGTGTAACATCCAGAGGACATCAATGAGTTTAGGGTTCTTGGTGCAAATATGACCTCCAGAGGACATTGATGGGCTAGGGGTTCTTAGTGCAAGTGTGACCTCCAGAGGACATTGATGGGCTAGTGGTTCTTGGTGCAAGTTTGACCTCCAGAGGACATTGATGGGCTAGGGATTCTTGGTGCAAGTGTGACCTCTAGAGGAGAATGATGAGCTAGAAGTTCTTGGTACAGGTGTAACATCAAGAGGACATTGATGGGCTAGGGGTTCTTGGTGCAAGTGTGACTTCCAGAGGACATAGATGGGTTATGGGTTCTTGGTGCAAGTGTGACCTCCAGAGGACATTGATGGGCTCGGGAATCTTAGTGCAAGTGTGACCTCCAGAGGACATTGATGGGCTATTGGTTCTTGGTGCACGTGTGACCTCCAGAGGACATTGGTGGGCAAGGGTTTCTTAGTGCAAGTGTGACCTCCAGAGGACATTGATGGGCTATTGGTTCTTGGTGCAAGTGTGACCTCCTTAGGACATTGGTGGGTTAGGGGTTCTTGGTCCCATAACTGAATCTCGTCCCATAACTACTTTCTTTCATTTGAATTCATAAAATCAAAATTCCACCTTGAACTGATCCATCTTTCTCATTGAGAGGATGAAAGTTCCTCCAGTTTAAGTGCTTCTTATCACAATTTCATAATTATTCGTAATATAATATAAGACTATTAAGAATATAATTGTAATCGTGTAACTTCCATGTAATATTCTTCTTCTATATTAATGTGTACATATGGATTGTGTATTTGGTATCTCTCGATCCCGTGATTCCTACATTGACCCAGTCATTCCATCCTCAGCACGCAGGTAGTGAAGGAGAACTATTTCACTCATCAAGTTCACTCAAATCTTCAGACAGTGTGTGCACTCTGGAGTCCAGTATCCTGGAAGCCACTTGTGAGGAAGGTGAGGAGAGTCCAGAGGAGTCGTCCTTCTGTCTACCAGCAGATGCTCTGTCTGGAAGCTTGTCCATCACCGAGGAGATCATGGAACTTCTCAACCAAAGGGGGCTTCGAGGTGAGCCAAGGAATGGAGATGCAAGCAGGAGTCTGGAAGTAGAACAGGAAGAAACACAAGGACCAGGAGACAAGCAGGTATTTGGCAGGGTAACAATTTGGGAGGTAACATTTTTGTCGATGCTCTCAGACATGTTTAATGATTCGTAATGTTTGACTAATTTCCCCAGGAATGGCTGAGCTTTGAGCCAAGGATGCAGGGAACTCTTGAACCTTTGACTGAAGTGGAAAAAGAACATTCCCCCACCGAGGAAGAACCTGTGGATGTTTTCACCAACGACTGCACAGCTTCCCAAAGAAACTCAAGTGTATGTGGGGATCCATCCTCCTGTCAACCCAATCTCCCTGATGAGTCCTCAGTGGAAAAGGAACAGAACCAAGACAACAAAGAATCTCCTCATTATGTTTTGGAAGAGATTGTACAAAATGAGAAGATTCAAGAGGTTCCCATACTGAAGGAGATCCAAGAGGTCGTTTCTCCGAACAAAGAACAAAATATGTCATTAAATGGTGGTCTTAACACTAATAATGAGGGGGAACAGAAAACAGTAGAATTGGGGCCTGTTGTAGAGAAGAGCCCAAAAGCCAAGAGAGACTCAACCCTGACTCCAGATGACAGGCTACTTATTGAGAAGATCAGAAACTACTATGAGACAGCAGAAGCAGGTGGGTCATACTTGAGCAAGGAGGACAGTATCTCCTATATTCCCACTGGAGTGGTAAAGGACTCAATCTTGAGGTTCAACTATATTCTGCAACAGGAGGTCAAGAGGGATAGAGAGAAGAGCTTGTGTGGAAATGGTGGAGAGGGTATGCGGGTCCGAAAACCCAGCTCGGGTACAGAGACTGAACAAAGTCTACCTACAGAACCACCTGACAACTGGAGCCACGCCAAGCCTTCTTTGGACCAAGAGTCGGAATACAAATCCTGTGCTGAGATTCGAAAAGCCTGGAAGGAAAAGGAGAAGCCGAGCACTCCAGAGATTAATGGAGCTCTAAGAAGAGGGAAGCTACCGAGGAAAACTATGGAAGGCCAAGACAGTGCTTTGGTCATTCTGGAAGAGTCGGATTTAGAGACTGGGCACCATTTGTCTAAAGAAGGCAATGTGATTGGACAATCAAGAAAGGACTTGAAGAAATGTAATATTGTGGGTAAAGTCAGCAAACAGGATAGTCATCTCAAAATGGATACCACTAGTTTGACAGATGACATTGCCGACAGCAAAATTACCTTTTGCCCTACCGGGCTGGGGCTATTTGAGGCAGGAGACAGCTGCTTGATAGAGAACTCCGAGAAAATCATTAATAAGGTGCAACTTCTGGCGAAAATGTACAGCGAGAAGATCAGCAAGATGAAGACGCAGAGGAAGAGCGGGGACACCAGGAGACCCACACCACGGAGTAAAGCCACTATGAGGAACCTACCACTGGTCCCAGAAGAGAAGCCAGGAGACAGGAGTGTGACAGGTATGGGAACATAGGGGGTAGATAGTTGGTACTTTTGGGAGGGGCCCACTGTGGAAGTGGGTCCCTGTGCTAGCGGTAATTTATATGACCATAGCTCCTAGGAACAGCCTGTGTTAAGTATTTTGTCCACTGAATGCATGTCAGTTTAGGGGGTCCTTGCCATTACATCTGAACCGGGCCCCAAGATTTCTGAAGGTGGACCTACCACTTATTAGCATAAATCCTGGTCTGTCAGTGGGCCTAGAGGTCCAGCATTAGTAAATATCCCAGACCCAGGACAAATAATATCTACTGGCTCCATAATATATCTCAAGAAAGATGATATCAACTTAAAGTCAAGCTCCCCTTCCAACAGCTGTTTATCTCAATTATGTATCAACTTGTAAAATACAGAGTAAAAGGCAAAAGTGAAAGATCCCAATGGTTCCAAAATGATATTTCTGAGCTGAATTGGTAAAATTCTTTGTTTTTGCCCAAACAAACTCAGAAGGACCTTAAACAAAAGGGAACTCCAGCCCATCCCTAGTCACAAAAACAGCATTCCTGTGGGTGTCAGATTGTGTTACGCATCGAGGGATTCACCAGCACCATTCCAGGGAACACGCCCATGGATTATTATGTTTGAGCCAGAACCGAGAACACACCTTAAAGGGACACGGCCACTCCAAACACTATGGGTCACTGGACATTTTATGTTATAGATTGATAATTTGTTCCTGTGGTGGCCAAAAATGATCTACCATAAAGAGGGCTGGTTATGGTGCCTTTGGCACCCTAGGCAAGGCCATAGATAAAAATGAAAGATCTCTATCTAGAATGTCAGTGTGGTTAAAGGTTCAAGATGTATTTTTACAAGTTAAAATACAGAGATACTCTGCTTTTGTACCTTCTTCTTTTGGAAAGTAATGTATTTATTTCTAAATATCAGTAATAAAAAAAGAAACGGAAACATAAAATAATGAAATACCCAACTGAAGGCCATAAAATGTAACAAGACAACCTGTCCCATTCATACATGGTTGCTACAGGAGGTGCTCAGACTTGAGATGTAAATTCTGTTAAACATGTAACGCTCTTATAAGTTGGCGCTCTAGTTGGTTGACCACATGGCTCCTTGTAGTTGGCACCCTGGTTAGTTGACCACTTGACTCATTGGGTAGACAATAGCCCATGGTGCTATTACAAATGTTACACCCTTGTAGTTGGCACCCTGGTTGATTGACCATTTGGCTCCTTGGGTAAACTACAAACTACAACAACAGTGCTATTAAAAAATATTACACCCTCGTAATTTGGCACCCTGGCTCCTTAGGTAGACCATATCCTACAGTGCTATTAAAAATGTTACACCCTTGTAGTTGGCACCCTGGTTAGTTGACCACATGGCTCCTTAGGTAGACAATAGCCCAGTGCTATTACAAATGTTACACCCTTGGAGTTGGCACCCTGGTTAGTTGACCACATGGTTCCTTAGGTAGACAATAGCCCACAATGCTATTACAAATGTTAGACCCTTGGAGTTGGCACCCTGGTTAGTTGACCACATGGCTCCTTAGGTAGACAATAGCCCACAGTGCTATTACAAATGTTACACCCTTGTAGTTGGCACCCTGGTTAGTTGACCACATGGCTACTTAGGTAGACAATAGCCCACAGTGCTATTACAAATGTTACACCCTTGTAGTTGGCACCCTGGTTAGTTGACCACTTGGCTCCTTAGGTAGACAATAGCCCATGGTGCTATTACAAATGTTACACCCTTGTAGTTGGCACCCTGGTTAGTTGACCACATGGCTCCTTAGGTAGACAATAGCCAACAATGCTATTACAAATGTTTGACCCTTGGAGTTGCCACTATGGCTAGTTGACCACATGGCTCCTTAGGTAGACAATAGCCCATGGTGCTATTACAAATGTTGCACCCTCATAATTGGCACCTTGGTTGGTTGACCACTTGACAAGTTTTTTTATATGTTCCTTAAATAGAACATTTTGTGATAGCTCTCTCTTTTTCAGATATCACACTTTCCTATATTTGACCCACCATTCAGATTTCTACTTGAAATGAAACAAGCGTATACACTTAAAGTGACAGCAAATCAAAAGCACAAAAAGATATAAATAGAATTACAAAGTCTTTAAAAATATGAGTTGAATTTTTAATTAAGCTTGAAAATTGCATATTTTATGTTAAAATTACTTGAAAAAAGTCCTTTCTCTACTAATGGTGTGAATAATTATATGTATTTGATGTTCTCCTTCCTCCCACAGAGCCACAGCTGTACGGTCACGTGTTGATCTGTGAAACTCTTCTTCACATCAACTGTATTCAGGAGAACGGCCATCTCCTCTCAGCCGCTCATGGAAACTCCACTGATCTGTATAGAAGCTCAGAGCTGGCTCCGACTGCCCAATCTGCACCTCCAGTGGAGCCACCAGAAGAACGGCAGGTGGTCTTCACCCCAAATGAACCAACGCATGGGGTGTCAGTCACTTTGCCAATGGATTATTTAGAAAAGCAAGCCATTTCTGGGCCAACCCATGAAATCACAGAAGAACAAGAGTTGAAGAGTGTTAATGTTGAGTTGACTTCAGAACCTCTATTGGCGTTGGTCATTACAGGAATCCCTATAGCCAAGAGTACAGAACCCGAGAGCCCGCCAGCCTTCACAGATGTCACATATATGGATGGTTCAGTGCTTACACTCCAGAGTATGTCTAATGATGAGGTGTGGACAGATGGATTAGAGGAATGTCCACCCAACAAAGACAGGGAAAGCCTGGATGATATGGTGGGTCCTCAAGATAACAAAGAGGAAACTATTCTTTTCAAGGTACCCATTGATGAATATCAACAGAACCAAAGTTTATACTCTGAAGACGCAAACACCACAGATATATGTTGTGAGGAACCCGTTAGTAAACCGACAAGCATCCAGGAGGAGAGAACCAATAATATGGACTCAATGGTACCTGTAACAAACCTGATACCTGATGGGGAATGTGATACACAAACTACAGAACTGTCTTTAAGAGAACAGCCTGAAATCACAGAACAAGAGACTAGAGATGTGTCCATGATGTCTAGTGATAAAGAAGACCCAAGAATCACTGATGATGACGTATCACCCTTTGAAAGTTCTCCTCTTTTAGAAGAGAAAAGTACACTCCCTACTACGACTCATGAAGATCCAGAAACAAGTCAAAGTTCTCAATGTGAAGAGAAATGTCTCCCTTCCCATGATGTGCCTTCAGATAATCATTCCAAACATCCACACGTTCAGAAGACTAGAGGGGTATCCCCATCGGTATTGGATGTCATGCAGAGGCTCCAACTGGACTCAACATTTTCTGTCCATTCCAAGGGAAATGGTGACAGTGACAAGAAACTGAACCTGGCAACTCGCTCATCTTCTTTTAAGAGTAAAACCGCAACTGCCAGAGAGTTCCAGGGTATACTCCGGCCAACGCCACAACCCAATAACCAGCAGAAAGCAGCAGAGACAGCAGTGGCACCCAACCTCCCACCACATCTCGCTTTGCAGAGGAAATTATCAAGTGCAATGGCTCTGTCCAAGTATCTGTCATCAGCTCACTCAGGACAAAGGACCACCTTAACAAAGTCTAGGAGTACAGATATAGAACCTAAATTGCCACCGAAGCAAGCCATATTTGTTAAGACCCCTTGCCCTACGCCAGTCAATGTAAAGCCTCAGATTACCCCTGTGGCTCACAGCAGTACAGCCCCCTCTGCTCTACCAGAAAGCAACTCAAACCCAATAATCATGACGACAAAAGATGGCCGAATGGAAGACGAAACAAAGGGAGTTATCTCTAAAAAGCCAGAGTTGGCCATCCATCCAGGGATACACACCCCTGTCCTACAATGTTCTGACAGTCAAGAAAGGTACTTTTCAGATAAGGAGAGCAAACTTTTAGATGGTCCGGTTTGTTTATCTCCAGGATCAGCTGTTCTTATTGCCTTCCCATGTCCTCCATCCATAAAACCAGCCCCAATGTCTACTGTATCTGAGCCAAATTCAAGGGTCCAGTCTCCTCTGCCTTTGTACACCAGGGTTTGTTCCCCTCCCCCCAAATTTCCACGCACTCCTTCTTTTTCTGGCTCCAGAGCTTGCTCCTTCACCCCCCTAAGCTTTAGTCAACTTGAGAAGTCATCCTCATCATCTGCAAATTCCACGCCAACTTGCACCAGCCCACCTGCACTGCCTCACTCTCCTGGTCCACATCCTGGACTACAAAGCCTGTCAACCCATGGCAGAAGGTCTTGGGGTAACAATTTTACTAGTGGGACAGAACAAGGTAGCAGCCATAGAAGTGCCCTTCGCTCTCCACTTGGGTCAGGAGATGAGGAGAGTAGGTTTTGGTGTTCAAATGGACCATCCCCTTGCTTGAGTCCCGATGTCCAGTCACCAACTGATAGCCTCGGCTCCCACGAGCTGACTAGCATCCACTGGCCAGATGTCCGTGAACTACGCTCAAAATATGGACCTTTAAAGGCTCATGAACCGATCAGTCATCAGAAGAGAGTCGGCGTGAAATCACCAGCTCTAGTAAGAGCATTCAAGTCTCTGGATGAAGCATCAAACCGATGTATGAAAAGAGTGAGCTCTCTGGACACAGCTACCACACATTCCCTGGCGATGGAGCTACCTAAAACCACATCACATGGAGGTTCTGCAGAGTCTTCAGACACAAGAGACAAAGCAATCCCCAAGACAAGTTATTCCACAACTGTGAACATACAGATTGGGGGTAGTGGTAGGATAGCCTCATTTAGCAATGCACAGGTCAGCCTCACCCACCCACTGCTCTATGCCCCCGAATCGCAGACCATAAGGAAAATCAACATTAATGGGAGCACCTTAGACCCATCCCCAAAATCATGATGTCTTGAAGGATGATGGGCTAAAGCTTTGTGTTGCTGGCCAAGTCATGTTTCTGAGCTTGTAAGAAGACGCTTCCCATGTTCTGTGAAATCAGAAGACCTTAGACTGTGAAAGAACTGGCCAAAGGGCATCAAATTATAGGATGTGTTAAAGGGAACAATCAGATCAACCAAAAGCCAAAATTTGAACCCGAAATAGCAATTTACCAGTTTGCACTTTCCTCCTATGCAATAAGGACCGCTTTGGACATTATTTTACATGTTATGGTGGGACCAGAAGCTCTACCACACTCCGGAATAGGACTTCTTAATCTTGTAGAGCTTTGAAATTGCACTTATATTTCAGAAACAATTTCACACTTAGAACACTAAACACTTAAATGAGAACCAATGGTCAGCAGAAGTCCATCTGTTCTCCTTCTGATCTAGGCAGGAGAGTTCTGTGTCCTGTTTACGGCTAATCTTTCTAGGTTAAAGACTAGTGTGGCTCGGAGAGGTAGTAGATACAAACTCTAATCGGTTGACAATATTAGGTGGTGCCTCCATACCTTATCTACTAATACATTGGGGCCTTATTTTCCATGAAAGGTTTGGGGGATCTCTACTGAACACCATTCAGATTGCAGAGGGAGAGACTCTATAGAAGAAACTATCTGATTGAAGCGTTGATTATCCACCAACAAAAACAACTTAGGGTCCCTGTATTGATTAGTGACAAGACCTGGAGTCATTTAGATTCCAAGTTCTTTTAGAAGGTACAATTGACTGACTGGTTCCTCTAATGATCAGTGGTAGGATTGTTGGTGGAACCACTCATTGATCAAGATGAGAAGCTCTGTTCTAACGTGGGAATGGTTTACTGACCAATAATGTGATATTAAAGTCCTAAGTGCTTTACCAGTCCTGGAGACAAATATGTTGGTTATAGTGTGGTGTAGACAAGTTACCACATATAGCTGGTGAAGAATTAGGTGTTTTGGAATGTTCCTCATCTATGGACACATCGTAGTTAGGCCTTGGTTTTCCAAGCAGCACTGAGTGGCCCTTCTACTGATCAATAGATTGTTGATGGAACCATTGATCTAGATTTGGATTACTGACCAAAGATGTTATTGTCTTAATAAGCAGAAGTTCAGATTGAAGCTGTGATCATCTTTATTACATGACTAATGGCCAGTTTCACTATTGATCACCAAGCTCGGGTTGTGGCTGTCTTACAGACAAGAAGTATTGGTCAGTGCCTCTACTGATCATCAAATTGTGATTGTCTTGCTGACCAGGACTGTTGACCAGTGCTTTTACTGATCATCACGATTTTCTTACTGACCAGAATTGTTGGCTAGTACCTTTATTGATCACCGATTGTTGGTGGATCCACTAATTGATCACCATTTGAAGCTCTGATTGGATCTGTACACACTCACATATTGCTGGATGGTCATTGATTGCGAGTTGACACCATCAATGTCCTAGACTATGAAATAGATTAGATAAATGGTTAATGGCTGGTTTGATTTTCAGGTCAGTATTGTTCTTGTCTCTTGTTGTTGGGAACATGTCAATCAATGGTCTGTACTCTTTAGACCTCTATGGCATGGGTAGTTCACCCAACTCTCTGCAGGTATCTGAGGTAGTGAGCGGATCAATCACCTCTGTCTATGTGTGAAGGAAAGGAAATATCACTGCTCTGAAGCTTTCTTAGCTAATAATGGGTTAATTTTTTTTCTATAGGTGTCTATGGATGGGGCTTACCATTACAATGCATACTTCTGTATCAGGAAATGGATTAATTACTGCAACAGGGTAGTGCCAGGGGGCTTTGCTTGGCTTGCTGGGATATAGGGCATATATGATGTTGTAGGTTATTTGTGGAGATACAGGCTTGGTGATGGGAAGGTTGCACCGATGGGAAGCATCTGCAGGACTTTGCTTGACTCACTGGGATGGGGGGACAAGGTTATTTTGCTTACATGGGAGCTCTATTTTTAATTTTGCTGGACTTTTGGGACGGGTGGTAGATTATAGGATATGTCGGAGTGGCCTATGTTCGGTATCCAGACTGTGGGGTGATAGGTTATATTTTTGCAGGTGCAATTGGAGATTGTGGAAGATGCAGAACGAGGGGGCTTCACTTGGCATGTTTGAAAGTGGAAGGGGTGATAGGCTACGTTTATGGGGAGTGATTGGGGCAAGTTTGAGAGTGGGGTAGTGCTTATGGGTTATTTTCAGAAGGCTTCGCTTGGCATGCTAGTATGTAGGGGGATGTCACATTTTGGTGCTGTGATTCGCAGTATCTTTCCAAGAGACAGGTTATGGGGTATTGTCACAGGTACTTTTGCTTCACATGTTGTAGCATTTGGTTCTTGGATGAGTGAGTAGTGGTGTCCATATGTGTATCCCAGGGCTTTGCATAGCAATGGAGGAGGTAGGTTATATTTTGAAAGGTTGAATGGGGAGCTTGGAGACCTGTTTGAGAGAGCGCATGGTAATTATGGATGGTGTCCCAATGGGCTTTGCTTGGCTAGTTGGGAAATGGAGGGGTGGTAGGTTACGCTGTAGGAATAATTTGAGAGGAGAAACCTTTTGCCCGCTAGTATGTGCGTTGAGCGTGGCCTCTCTGTATAGATGTTGAGGTGGGCATGTTACAGACAATGCTACATCCTGGCAAAGGATCTTCACTGGCCAATGGGTTTATGCTATAGTCCCACTACAAAGACCCATTTTGTCCCAGCTACTGTGTCTTATTATCTTACTGAATCAAAGATGGTAACTGGCAACCACACGTTCCACCTTATTGTCAGGTAAGTAATCCCAGCTAGCATCCAACGATCTAGGCTTTACACATCCAATCAGATGGATTGTAGGTGACAGTCAGACTCTTAGCCCAGTATATTCCACCCTAAAAGAGAGTGTGTGCTCATTCAATCTATATTGATAAAGTTGGTTTTAACGTGGCATAAAGGGACTAGCGTAGGAGCTTTCCAAACCTCACAGGCCTCGTCCTCACCAGTGCAAGATTTTAGAAACCTCTCAAGTCTCTTCTGACCTGAACTTTCCAAATGTCCCACATCTCTTCTTCATAGGTACAGAACCTCAAAAGCCCCATATATGTATCACACCCGACCTAACAGGTCATGTCTGTAGGTCTATAGCACTTTGTAGGTCACTTTTTCCGATGTCTGTCTCTTCCACATGTATGTTGGGGCTTGTAAACATTGCTGTTAATCTTGGTACATACATGCAACATATATACAGTCAGAATACTTCCAGAATCTTTTACGCCAAGTGACGGGAATGTAAACTTCTGTCTAGAGAAGGAAGGAGATGGATGTATTGATCCGACAATCTCAGATGAGTTTTTGCTGTATTTTTATTAATGAAGGAATTAATTAATCATTAAATCTGTGCACACATTTAGTTTTGGCTTTAGAACCACATCAAGACCTCCGGTATTCATTGTTTACCTTCAGCTGTCTTCAACCTCAACTACTGTATAGGAATAATGTATGCGTGCACACAAAACCCTATATATATATATATATATATATATATGTTTTTTTATTGGCCAAGCTGGGAATGTAGCACCGTACGAAAGGGCATATTAAACGGTATTTGGACACGTCTGGTACATGGTGACACATTCCTCAGAAAGAGGCCAACGTTCTCATGTGTTCAGCTGGAGACGTCAGGACGGACTTCTATGAGAAGATATGTGGTTAGGAAGTATGAATAACTCCCATATCTTATTTATACCGTACGGTCAGGAGAGGTGCCATTTTGTACGTACACTTTATATTGACCTTAATTATTAGTCCTGGTTACCCTGTGGCTCATTTTTATAACTGTACATGTTATGTTTTTGTATTGTTTGTATTTTTGTGGTTATTTGACATTTACAATCAGTAAAGACTCTTTCCAACAAGGTCTACTTTTGTCATTTCTTGTACTGACTCTTTCCAACATGGTCTACATGTTTTGTTTCTTGTACTGACTCTTTCCAACATGGTCTACATGTGTTGTTTCTTGTACTGAATCTTTCCAACATGGTCTACTTGTGTCCTTTCTTGTACTGACTCTTTCCAACATGGTCTACTTGTGTCCTTTCTTGTACTGACTCTTTCCAACATGGCCTACTTGTGTCCTTTCTTGTACTGACTCTTTACAAAATGGTTTATGTGAAGATCCGAAAAAAAGCTACAGACAATCCCTGCCGTTGGCCACAGGAATTCCCCTCTACATAGGCGATCTTAAATGAAACACACCATCCTCTATGCGTTCTGTAATGGAGCTGGAACACGCAGTCCAATATCTCCGTAAAATATCCAAGAGGCACTACAGTCTCACCATCCCCGACCTCCCATATTGGACGACACACAATTTGGGAGTCAAATGAATACTGACTTTATTTACCTTTACAGAAATATATATACATCTCTTTGGCCACAGGTAATACACATGCCCATATTTGGCAGCACAATACACATAAAGAGAACAATAGGTGGGTCACACCTCCCTGGCAACTTTGATACAATCAGACATTGATTCAATTACACTTCTTTGTTCTTATCTGAGAATGAAAACACTGTATACAATAGACTTCCTTTATCTTATGCAGAGTCGCTGTAACAGGATTATCTCCCATGCCAAGTAGCTGCAAATGTCTGGGACAATATTCTGCAGAGCATCAACCAACATACATATAGTAGGATCATATTTTAACCATAATAATCATAAAACAGGGTAAAACAGTGATGGGTTCCGCTACACGTTCCAAGTAACAACAACCACTTTATTTTTTACAGCAAACTCTATATCACATTTTTTTCATGTTGGTGGGAGGACCTATCCGAAACCCCCTCCCTGATCAGGATGGTCTACTTGAGTTATTTCTTGTACTGACTCTTTCCAACATGGTCTATTTGAGTTATTTCTGGTACTGACTCTTTCCTACATGGTCTACTTGAGTAATTTCTGGTACTGACTCTTTCCTACATGGTCTACTTGAGTTATTTCTGGTACTGACTCTTTCGTATATGGTCTACTTGAGTTATTTCTGGTACTGACTCTTTCCTACATGGTCTACTTGAGTTATTTCTGGTACTGACTCTTTCCTACATGGTCTACTTGTATTTTTTCTTTTCATCTTTTTGTGGGATTTTTGGGTTGATCTGCGGCTGAGGATCTGACTCACTGAACTACTTGGGACAAATAGATATATCTTCTGGCCAATAATCTCAAATGAGGCAGTAACCTAATGAGGGCTCCATTAATTCCCAGGAACTTTGGAAGAGACGGGGCAGGGAGAAGTTCCCATGAAAGTAGGTGAGAGGGCATGGTCAGATAAATAAATAAATCAGTGGATGGGCAATGTTTGTGTGGGCACCCAACAAGAGATGGATGTGCTTAGTGACATTTTGTTTGTTATTGTAAAAGTATATATACCCCAACTGCAAAAACATCACATAGAGTGGCAGATTTAAGAGAGTTTGGTTATATTGCTAATGGAAGGCCTTTGATAAACCTAAGGTGGCCTTGTTAATGTAACTCTGGTAGTAGTATTTAAATCAGAGGCAAGAAAATCAAATGACTGAAAAAACAATAGTCTAAGCTCATTGAATTTGCTGTAGGGAAACGCGCGTCGGGTGATGTTTCCACACTGTGAGACGCTCCAGTAAATTATAGTACATGGCTTTTATTTGCTCATTGCGCTATGCCCATAAAATCACCAATCTCTGTCAGTAAGCTAACTGATTTATACCCTGACAGGAGCTAATATACAGGGAAAACATGAATAAATTAAATTTACAGGGATTTATTTTACAGGGTCTATTTGCAAAATGTTTTAACTGTCTGTGTACTGTAGCATAGTGCAATGTCCAAGCATTACAGCTATGTCCAACATGGCCCTTGAATACCTCCCTCTAGACCATTATTTGCGATTCTTATCTAATATTCTTAAATAAACAACCATTTAAATGGGTCCTTTCTCTGCTTTTCCTTCCCCGTGTGTACTTCCTTCCTCTGCCCTTTGGAAGCCATTGTCCTGTGTGTATATATATGTGTAAATGAATGTCTGTGTGTACATACATGTAACGTGAGCTTGGCGTAGGAATCCCAGAGTATTGACGTAGTAATAACAAACGACTACTTAAAGATAAAATCAAGACTGCAGTAATATAAACAATTATATACAGTGTTATATTACTCAAGCAGATGAGCTCACAAAAGCTGGCATATAAAGGCGCCATGTTGGATTTAATGGATATGATATATTATGGGCACATCTGTATGCCCTTACCCAATTCCTGGGAGGCATGAACAATGTTAAGTTTAAAAGGAGCCATGTATAAAATGGTTAAGGATTACAGAATGAGCGTGCATTGTGGTCTTATTTGCATGTCCCCGCCCAGTTTTCCCAGAGTGCAGTGCATCAACTGTATTTCTGAGAAATTTGAGCAGGAAATAGGTTTAACAACATCTTACTTATGTACTATCCATTATATATATATATATACTAGCGAATTGCCCGTCAAAAAATGACGGCAATGAAATTGTAAGTGAGCTAATGCTGTTTGTTGTGTAATAATGAAATATATAATACATTAATAAATGAATATACTTTACCTATTTTGAAGCATTGTGTTGAAGAGCTGTCAATGTGTTTTGATGTTGCTGCAGCATTAGTGGTGTGGATCTGCTGTGTAAGCGTGCTGAATGTGTGCAGTGTAACACTGTGCGTGAGCGAGCCCAAACCGTTGTCGTGTACTTCCGCATTGGCGTCAAATGGCGAGTAATGTGTGTTATACGTTTGTATCGGAATATCCGTAGGTGTTTTGTGGTGTTTTGCGAGTTTCTTGTGGTGTTTTGCGAGTTTAGAGTGCTGTAGCCTCGTTTTCGTTTTGTTCGGCGGCCATTTTTTCTCTCGCTTCGTTTTTTTTTTAGTCTCTAAACTGTTTTATTTGAAGTAAAATCGAGGTGTAAGTTGTATTTTTGAGGTGCTGGGTGCTCCCTCTTGGTGTAGGTAAGTTTTTTATGTATGTGGTGTGTGTATGTATTGTGTTTTACATTTTGTAATGTTCGCGAGTTGCGTCCGAGTGTTGCGAGTCCGTAATGTGTGTGAACGTGTGTCGTATGTTGTTTGCGAGTGTCGTAATGTGTGTGTCGTACTGTTTGGGTTGCGACGTGAAGTTTGCGAGGGTCGCAGTTGCTGGCAAGGAGCGCCTTCGGCGCTCCATGCCAGCAACTGCGGCCCTCGCTTTGCGAGGTCCTCAGGTGCTGGCATGGAGCGCCTACGGCGCTCCATGCCAGCAACTGAGACCCTCAGGCAGTGCCCTCGCGAAGCGAGGGCCTCGGCTCGCTGCGCGAGCCCGCAGCGTTAGCAACAACTCGTACGCTCACAACTATATATGTGATAGAGCATGAACTCAATGGACACGGTATACATAGAAAACTCAACCCATAGTATCGGATCCAACATATATATAATAATAACCCAATTTTCTATTTTAACTGATACATTTCTAATATATATTAACAGCCTTTTTTGGGCACATCTGGAACCATTCTCGGTGGATAGTCCTCAGTGGGACTCTACTGTCGCCATGTGGCTATGGGAGGAATTGCATTTGTTAAAACGTACGTACCGCAACTTTAATCAAATTAATACAAATAGCACTTCATCACTGGGAAATCAGCAAAATCGAGCAGCTCAAACAAGACAGTAAAGAATAATTGTATATTATGGTTAATGAAATAGTACTTCACTTCAAGATTCTCCCCCATCAAAGCTGTCTTCACATCATGTAACTAATTTATAAAGAAATGTAAGATATTACCTGGACATTTCTATGGAGCCTTCATATCCCACCTGTGGGAGGAGACACAATAGTCATTTATTAGTGGTATTTACACTATATTATTATGTTGTACACATTTAGGTACGCCTCTCTACCATAGACCAATAAAACAATGGAGATAGTGTTAGTCATTATTACATACAGTAAATGATCAATATTCCTGATTGTTTGTGCAGCATCTAATTGTCTTTTATATACTCCTCAGTCACACAATCTACCTCAGTGTTTCCATGCAGTCTGATCCACTATTTAACATTTAATAAATACAAAGGGCTACACATACAGGGGCTACCCACAATGCTCAGTATTTTGGGAATGACAACCCCCAGAACCAACAGACACCGATCTAACTGATGGTCGGCTGACCTGCAGAAGCACGGCCAAGGACCCTCACGAGATATCTCACGACCCCAAAACCTTTTGCTTTCTGCTGAAGGAACCGGTCCCCATGGTCCAGGCTCCGTAGCATTGCATGGGGATGTCTGGTGCGCTACTTAACTAGTCTGTCAGACAGCAACTGAAACACTTTGTTGCAATAGACAAAGGTCAAGTGGTGTCAAGTACTTTCTAAGTGATACCCTATTGATCCATTTTCTTGTGGTCAACCACCACTTTGTATGTGCTTATACTTGTCAATAAGCCCAGGTCCCCTGTACTTGTCTTTGCGAGAACCTATAGGAGGTGGCATACGTCAGCTGTGTTCTGATTGGCTGAGCGTTAGTGACCGCAGCCAATCAGAGAGCAGTGAGAAACCCCAGGGAAATACAAATTATTCTGGCAGCCAGACTAACTGAACAATAGAGGACAGGAACAAGGGATGGTGGAGTCACAGCCAGACTTAGCAGACTAAGAGGCACCAGCCATGGAGATGGACAGTGGTTCCCACCATAAAGTAACACACATGATCATAGTCATATAGACGTTTTAGATATATTGGGGCCATTATAATAGCCTTTGTGGGAGGCAGCATCCTCCACTGCTTCTGAGTTTGGCTCAGCTAGAAGTCTATGGCTGACTGAACTATACACTATACCCCGCGCTAGCCAATTCATCACTAACTTTCCTCTCCCAGCTCAAATAAAGACCTGCTGGTCCAGATGGAGAGCGGATGGGTATCAGCAAGCCACCATAAGCTGCCTTACCCCCTTCTCAGCTACTTGATGGCCCACGGAGAGCAGGCGGTATCTTTCAGCCATAATACGTTGACATAACCCCTTCCCAGCTACTTGCTGGCCCAGGTGTAGAGAGGAATGATATCTGTGAGCCATCATAAGCTGCCTTACCCCCACTCAGCTACTTGCTGGTCCAGGTGGAGAGCGAGCGAGTATCTTTGAGCCATCATAAGCTGCTAGACCCCTTCACAGCTACTTGCTAGCCTAGGGGAGAACGGGCAGGTATCTGTTACCCATCATAAGCTGACATACCCCCTTCCCAGCTACTTGCTGGCCCAGGTGGAGAGAGGGGAAGTATCTGTGAGCCATCATAAGCTGACATACCACTCTCCCCAGCATCTTGCTGGCCCCGGCGGAGAGCTGGCAGGTATCGGTGAGCCACCATAAGCTGCAATAACCCCTTACTAGCAACTTGCTGGCCCAGGTGGAGAGCGGACAGGTATCTGTGAGCCATCATAAGCTGCAATAACCCATTCCCAGCTACTTGCTGGCCTGGGAGAGAGTGGGTATCTGTGAGCCATCATAAGCGAACATACCCCCTTCCCAACTACTTGCTGGCCTGGGGGAGAGTGGGTATCTGTGAGCCATCATAAGTTGACATACCCCCTTCACAGCTACTTTCTGGCCCAGGTGGAGAGAGGGAGGGTATCTGTGAGCCATCGTAAGCTGACATAACCCTCTCCCCAGCTTCTTCCTGCCCCAGGGGAGAGCTGGCAGGTATCTGTGAGCCATCATAAGCTGCCATACCCCCTTCTCAGCTACTTGATGGCTGAGGGAGAGCAGGCGGGTATCCTTGAGCCATAATAAGTTGACATAACCCCTTCCCAGCTACTTGCTGGCCCAGGTGGAGAGAGGAAGGATATCTGTGAGCCATCATAAGCTACAATAACCTCTTCCCAGCTACTTGCTGGCCTAGGGGAGAGTGGGAGGGTATCTGTGAGCGATCATAAGCTGCCATACCCCTTCCCAGCTACTTGCTGGCCCAGATGGATAACAGGCAGGTATCGGTGAGCCATCATAAGCTGCCATACCCCCTTCCTAGCTTCTTGCTGACCAAGGGAGAGCATGCAGGTATCGGTGAGCCACCATAAACTGCCATACCCCCTTCCCAGCTTCTTGCTGACCAAGGGAGAGCGGGCAGGTATCGGTGAGCCATCATAAGCTGCCATACCCCCTTCCCAGCTTCTTGCTGGCCAAGGGAGAGCGGGCAGGTATCGGTGAGCCATCATAAGCTGCCATACCCCTCTTCCCAGCTACTTGCTGACCAAGGGAGAGCGGGCAGGTGTCTGTGAGCCATCATAAGCTGCTATACCTCTCTTCCCAGCTTCTTGCTGACCAAGGGAGAGCGAGCAGGTATCTGTGAGCCACCATAAGCTGCCATACCCCTTTCCCAGCTTCTTGCTGACCAAGGGAGAATGGGCAGGTATCGGTGAGCCATCATAAGCTGCCATACCCCTCTTCCCAGCTACTTGCTGACCAAGGGATAGCGGGCAGGTGTCTGTGAGCCATCATAAGCTGCCATGCCCCCTTCCCAGCTTCTTGCTGACCAAGGGAGAATGGGCAGGTATCGGTGAGCCACCATAAGCTGCCATACCCCCTTCCCAGCTACATGCTGACCAAGGGAGAGCATGCAGGTATCGGTGAGCCACCATAAGCTGCCATACCCCCTTCCCAGCTTCTTGCTGACCAAGTGAGAGCATGCAGGTATCGGTGAGCCACCATAAGCTGCGATACCCCCTTCCCAGCTTCTTGCTGACCAAGGGAGACCTGGCAGGTATCGGTGAGCCATCATAAGCTGCCATACCCCCTTCCCAGCTTCTTGCTGACCAAGGGAGAGCGGGCAGGTATCGGTGAGCGATCATAAGCTGCCATACCCCCTTCCCAGCTTCTTGCTGACCAAGGGAGAGCGGGCAGGTATCGGTGAGCCATCATAAGCTGCCATACCCCCTTCCCAGCTTCTTGCTGACCAAGGGAGAGCGGGCAGGTATCGGTGAGCCATCATAAGCTGCCATACCCCCTTCCTAGCTTCTTGCTGACCAAGGGAGAGCATTCAGGTATCGGTGAGCCACCATAAGCTGCCATACCCCCTTCCCAGCTTCTTGCTGACCAAGGGAGAGCGGGCAGGTATCGGTGAGCCATCATAAGCTGCCATACCCCCTTCCCAGCTTCTTTCTGGCCAAGGGAGAGCGGGCAGGTATCGGTGAGCCATCATAAGCTGCCATACCCCTCTTCCCAGCTACTTGCTGACCAAGGGAGAGCGGGCAGGTGTCTGTGAGCCACCATAAGCTGCCATACCCCCTTCCCAGCTTCTTGCTGACCAAGGGAGAATGGGCAGGTATCGGTGAGCCATCATAAGCTGCCATACCCCTCTTCCCAGCTACTTTCTGACCAAGGGAGAGCGGGCAGGTGTCTGTGAGCCATCATAAGCTGCCTTACCCCCTTCCCAGCTTCTTGCTGACCAAGGGAGAGCGGGCAGGTATCGGTGAGCCACCATAAGCTGCCATACCCCCTTCCCACCTACATGCTGGCCAAGGGAGAGCATGCAGGTATCGGTGAGCCACCATAAGCTGCCATACCCCCTTCCCAGCTTCTTGCTGACCAAGTGAGAGCATGCAGGTATCGGTGAGCCACCATAAGCTGCGATACCCCATTCCCAGCTTCTTGCTGACCAAGGGAGAGCGGGCAGGTATCGGTGAGCCATCATTAGCTGCCATACCCCCTTCCCAGCTTCTTGCTGACCAAGGGAGAGCGGGCAGGTATCGGTGAGCGATCATAAGCTGACATACCCCCTTCCCAGCTTCTTGCTGACCAAGGGAGAGCGGGCAGTTATCAGTGAGCCATCATAAGCTGCCATACCCCCCTTCCCAGCTTCTTGCTGACCAAGGGAGAGCGGGCAGGTATCGGTGAGCCACCATAAGCTGCCATACCCCCTTCCCAGCTTCTTGCTGACCAAGGGAGAGCGGGCAGGTTTTGGTGAGCCATCATAAGCTGCCATACCCCCTTCCCAGCTTCTTGCTGGCCAAGGGAGAGTGGGCAGGTATCGGTGAGCCATCATAAGCTGCCATACCCCTCTTCCCAGCTACATGTTGACCAAGGGAGAGCGAGCAGGTATCTGTGAGCCACCATAAGCTGCCATACCCCCTTCCCAGCTTCTTGCTGACCAAGGGAGAGCGAGCGGGCGGGCATCTGTGAGCCATCATAAGCTGCCATACCCCCTTCCCAGCTTCTTGCTGGCCCAGTGGACAGCGGGCAGGTATCTGTGAGCCACCATAAGCTGCCATACCCCCTTCCCAGCTTCTTGCTGGCCCAGTGGACAGCTGACAGGTATCGGTGAGCCACCATAAGCTGCCATACCCCCTTCCCAGCTACTTGCTGGCCCAAGGGAGACCTGGCAGGTATCGGTGAGCCACCATAAGCTGCCATGCCCCCTTCCCAGCTACTTGCTGGCCCAGGGGAGAGCGGGCGGGTATCTGTGAGCCATCATAATCTGCCATACCCCCTTCCCAGCTTCTTGCTGACCAAGGGAGAGCGGGCAGGTATCGGTGAGCCATCATAAGCTGCCATACCCCCTTCCTAGCTTCTTGCTGACCAAGGGAGAGCATGCAGGTATCGGTGAGCCACCATAAACTGCCATACCCCCTTCCCAGCTTCTTGCTGACCAAGGGAGAGCGGGCAGGTATCGGTGAGCCATCATAAGCTGCCATACCCCCTTCCCAGCTTCTTGCTGGCCAAGGGAGAGCGGGCAGGTATCGGTGAGCCATCATAAGCTGCCATACCCCTCTTCCCAGCTACTTGCTGACCAAGGGAGAGCGGGCAGGTGTCTGTGAGCCATCATAAGCTGCTATACCTCTCTTCCCAGCTTCTTGCTGACCAAGGGAGAGCGGGCAGGTATCTGTGAGCCACCATAAGCTGCCATACCCCTTTCCCAGCTTCTTGCTGACCAAGGGAGAATGGGCAGGTATCGGTGAGCCATCATAAGCTGCCATACCCCTCTTCCCAGCTACTTGCTGACCAAGGGAGAGCGGGCAGGTGTCTGTGAGCCATCATAAGCTGCCATGCCCCCTTCCCAGCTTCTTGCTGACCAAGGGAGAATGGGCAGGTATCGGTGAGCCACCATAAGCTGCCATACCCCCTTCCCAGCTACATGCTGACCAAGGGAGAGCATGCAGGTATCGGTGAGCCACCATAAGCTGCCATACCCCCTTCCCAGCTTCTTGCTGACCAAGTGAGAGCATGCAGGTATCGGTGAGCGATCATAAGCTGCCATACCCCCTTCCCAGCTTCTTGCTGACCAAGGGAGAGCGGGCAGGTATCGGTGAGCCATCATAAGCTGCCATACCCCCCTTCCCAGCTTCTTGCTGACCAAGGGAGAGCGGGCAGGTATCGGTGAGCCACCATAAGCTGCCATACCCCCTTCCCAGCTTCTTGCTGACCAAGGGAGAGCGGGCAGGTTTTGGTGAGCCAACATAAGCTGCCATACCCCCTTCCCAGCTTCTTGCTGGCCAAGGGAGAGCGGGCAGGTTTTGGTGAGCCATCATAAGCTGCCATACCCCCTTCCCAGCTTCTTGCTGGCCAAGGGAGAGTGGGCAGGTATCGGTGAGCCATCATAAGCTGCCATACCCCTCTTCCCAGCTACATGTTGACCAAGGGAGAGCGAGCAGGTATCTGTGAGCCACCATAAGCTGCCATACCCCCTTCCCAGCTTCTTGCTGACCAAGGGAGAGCGGGCGGGCATCTGTGAGCCATCATAAGCTGCCATACCCCCTTCCCAGCTTCTTGCTGGCCCAGTGGACAGCGGGCAGGTATCTGTGAGCCACCATAAGCTGCCATACCCCCTTCCCAGCTTCTTGCTGGCCCAGTGGACAGCTGACAGGTATCGGTGAGCCACCATAAGCTGCCATACCCCCTTCCCTGCTACTTGCTGGCCCAAGGGAGACCTGGCAGGTATCGGTGAGCCACCATAAGCTGCCATGCCCCCTTCCCAGCTACTTGCTGGCCCAGGGGAGAGCGGGCGGGTATCTGTGAGCCATCATAAGCTGCCATACCCCCTTCCCAGCTTCTTGCTGACCAAGGGAGAGCGGGCAGGTATCGGTGAGCCATCATAAGCTGCCATACCCCCTTCCTAGCTTCTTGCTGACCAAGGGAGAGCATGCAGATATCGGTGAGCCACCATAAACTGCCATACCCCCTTCCCAGCTTCTTGCTGACCAAGGGAGAGCGGGCAGGTATCGGTGAGCCATCATAAGCTGCCATACCCCCTTCCCAGCTTCTTCCTGGCCAAGGGAGAGCGGGCAGGTATCGGTAAGCCATCATAAGCTGCCATACCCCTCTTCCCAGCTACTTGCTGACCAAGGGAGAGCGGGCAGGTGTCTGTGAGCCATCATAAGCTGCTATACCTCTCTTCCCAGCTTCTTGCTAACCAAGGGAGAGCGGGCAGGTATCTGTGAGCCACCATAAGCTGCCATACCCCTTTCCCAGCTTCTTGCTGACCAAGGGAGAATGGGCAGGTATCGGTGAGCCATCATAAGCTGCCATACCCCTCTTCCCAGCTACTTGCTGACCAAGGGAGAGCGGGCAGGTGTCTGTGAGCCATCATAAGCTGCCATGCCCCCTTCCCAGCTTCTTGCTGACCAAGGGAGAATGGGCAGGTATCGGTGAGCCACCATAAGCTGCCATACCACCTTCCCAGCTACATGTTGACCAAGGGAGAGCATGCAGGTATCGGTGAGCCACCATAAGCTGCCATACCCCCTTCCCAGCTTCTTGTTGGCCCAGGGGAGAGCTGGCAGTTATCGGTGAGCCACCATAAGCTGCCATATCCCCTTCCCCGCTTCTTGTTGGCCCAGGGGAGAGCGGGCAGGCATCGGTGAGCCACCATAAGCTGCCATACCCCCTTCCCCGCTTCTTGTTGGCCCAGGGGAGAGCAGGCGGGTATCTGTGAGCCATGATAAGCTGCCATACCCCCTTCCCCGCTTCTTGTTGGCCCAGGGGAGAGCGGGCAGGCATCGGTGAGCCATCATAAGCTGCCATACCCCCTTCCCAGCTTCTTGCTGACCAAGGGGAGGGCTGGCAGGTATCGGTGAGCCATCATAAGCTGCCATACCCCCTTCCCAGCTTCTTGCTGACCAAGGGAGAGCATGCAGGTATCGGTGAGCCACCATAAGCTGCCATACCCCCTTCCCAGCATCTTGCTGGCCCAGAGGACATCGGGCAGGTATTCATGAGCCACCATAAGCTGCCATACCCCCTTCCCCGCTTCTTGTTGGCCCAGGGGAGAGCGGGCAGGCATCGGTGAGCCACCATAAGCTGCCATACCCCCTTCCCCGCTTCTTGTTGGCCCAGGGGAGAGCGGGCAGGCATCGGTGAGCCAGCCTAAACTACTATACTTGGAATTTTCACAAACTCGTCACCCACTAATTGGCTGGGGGCTGACTAAGCAACATATCAGTGCCTACTAAACGACAGTTGATTGTTTGTGGAAACAAGACGGGTAAGTTCAGGTAGGATCAATCTAATTGAATGACAACATTGGGGGTTATTGTTTTGGCAATCACACTGATTCTAGCCAGCACATCAAACCAGCCAATGTGTATAAATATGCAGCACACATAGTGAGTTATATCAGGAATCATGCACTAATACAATGTATAGTCAGATTGTCATGCTCTTTTCTGGGTTATTTAGGTTTTGTATGAACTGTGATATAATGTACAATAATATAATATAAATAATATCACATATATAGTTGTGAGCGTACGGGTCGTTGCTCACGCTTGCGGGCTCGCATAGCGAGCCCGCGGCCCTCGCGTAGCGAGCCGCGGGCCTCGCATAGCGAGGTCACTGGGCAAGGGCCTCAGTTGCTGGCATGGAGCGCCGAAGGCGCTCCATGCCAGCAACTGAGGCCCCTCGCGAAGCGAGGGCCTCAGTTGCTGGCGAGGTCACTGGGCACGGGCCTCAGTTGCTGGCATGGAGCGCCGAAGGCGCTCCATGTCAGCAACTGAGGCCCCTCGCGAAGCGAGGGCCTCAGTTGCTGGCGAGGTCACTGGGCAAGGGCCTCAGTTGCTGGCATGGAGCGCCGAAGGCGCTCCATGCCAGCAACTGAGGCCCCTCGCGAAGCGAGGGACTCAGTTGCTGGCGAGGTCACTGGGCAAGGGCCTAAAAACCCTCGCAAACTTCACGTCGCTACTCAAAAAACACGACACACAAATTACGACACTCTCTATAATATAAATATATGTAAGTGATATAATATCATATACAAGCACACATAGTGCTCAGTGTTATATATATAAACATAATATTGTCACAGCCATATGAAGCCATCTTCACAATGCCTTCACCAATATGGCGACCAGAGAGCGATGACGCAACAATAAGCACATCCGGATTACACCGGAAGATAAAACTATAGCGGGTCTCAAATAGGTTACGGAAGAAAGGAAGCGCAAGCTAATGTATAGAGTTGCCATGGAAACCGGAAGCGCAATGTGCTGGTATTTAAAGGCGCCATGTTGGATTTAATGGATATGATATATTATGGGCACATCTGTATGCCCTTACCCAATTCCCGGGAAGCATGAATGATGTTAAGCTTAAAAGGAGCCATGTATAAAATGGTTAAGGATTAAAGAATGAGCGTGCATTGTGGTCTCATTTGCATGTCCCCGCCCAGTTTTCCCAGAGTGCAGTGCATCAACTGTATTTCTGAGAAATTTGAGCAGGAAATAGGTTTAACAACTTCTTACTAATGTACTATCCATTATATATATATATATATATATATATATATATATAGACCATGAACTCAATGGACACGGTATACATAGAAACTCAACCCATAGTATCGGATCCAACATATATATAATAATAACCCAATTTTATATTTTACCTGATACATTTCTAATATATATTAACAGCCTTTTTTGGGCACATCTGGAACAATTCTCGGTGGATAGTCCCGAGTGGGACTCTACTGTCGCCATGTGGCTATGGGAGGAATTGCATTTGTTAAAACGTACGTACCGCAACTTTAATCAAATTAATACAAAAAGCATGAGCAAGCGCACCCTATCGTTTCGTTTTATTAATATGTTCACCACATTTCCGTCACCGGTAAATCTTTTCATTATTTTTTTATTTTTTTCCGCATTATTATTTGTATTGTTATCCTTTATGCTTAATGGACCCACATATTTATATATCTTGTTTATCCAAAGTCCTTCTGACTGTTAGATGGTTTAGCGTTTCCATTATAATGTGGTCATCCTTAGTACCAGTACTTTCAGTAGGAAAATGAATAGGTCTACCAGACACTTCATCACTGGGAAATCGGCAAAATCGAGCAGCTCAAACAAGACAGTAAAGAATAATTGTATATTATGGTTAATGAAATAGTACTTCACTTCAAGATTATCCCCCATCAAAGCTGTCTTCACATCATGTAACTAATTTATAAAGAAATGTAAGCTATTACCTGGACATTTCTATGGAGCCTTCATATCCCACCTGTGGGAGGAGACACAATAGTCATTTATTAGTGGTATTTACACTATATTATTATGTTATACACATTTAGGGACGCCTCTCTACCATAGACCAATAAAATAATGGAGATAGTGTTAGTCATTATTCCATACAGTAAATCATCAATAAGATATTTATGATTGTTTGTGCAGCATCTGATTGTCTTTTATGTACTCCTCAGTCACACAATCTACCTCAGTGTTTCCATAGCATTGCATGCTCAGTATTTTGGGAATGACAACCCCCAGAACCAACAGACTCCGATCTAACTGATGGTCGGCTGACCTGCAGAAGCACGGCCAAGTACCCTCACGAGATATCTCACAACCCCAAAACCTTTTGCTTTCTGCTAAAGGAACCGGTCCCCATGGTCCAGGCTCCATAGCATTGCATGGGGATGTCTGGTGCGCTAATTAACTAGTCCGAAAGACAGCAGCTGGAACACTTTGTTGCAATAGACAAAGGTCAAGTGGTGTCAAGTACTTTATAAGTGATACCCTGTTGATCCATTGTTTTGTGGTCAACCCCCATTTTGTATGTGCTTATACTTATCAATCAGGCCAGGTCACCTGTACTTGTCTTTGCATACGTCAGCCGTGTTCTGATTGGCTGAGCGTTAGTGACTGCAGCCAATCAGAGAGCAGTGAGAAACCTCAGGGAAATACAAATTATTCTGGCAGCCAGACTAACTGAACAATAGTGGACAGGAACAAGGGATGGTGGAGTCACAGCCAGACTTAGCAGACTAAGAGGCACCAGCCATGGAGATGGACGGTGGTTCCCACCATAAAGTAACACACATGATCATAGTCATATAGTTGTTTTAGATATATTGGGGCCATTATAATAGCCTTTGTGGGAGGCAGGATCCTCCACTGCTTCTGAGTTTGGCTCAGCTAGAAGTCTATGGCTGACTGAGCTATACACTATACCCCACGCTAGCCAATCCATCACTAAATGTCCTCTCCCAGCTCAAATAAAGACCTGCTGGTCCAGATGGAGAGCGGATGGGTATCAGCAAGCCATCATAAGCTGCCAAACCCCCCTTCCCGGCTAATTGCTGGCTCAGGGGAGAGCAGGTAGGTAGGTAGGTCTGTGAGCCACCATAAGCTGCCTTACCCCCTTCTCATCTACTTGATGGCCCACGGAGAGCGGGCGGGTATCTTTCAGCCATAACACGTTGACATAACCCCTTCCCAGCTACTTGCTGGCCCAGGTGTAGAGAGGAAGGATATCTGTGAGCCATCATAAGCTGCCTTACCCCCTTCACAGCTACTTGCTGGACCAGGGGAGAGCAGGCAGGTATCAGTGAGCCATCATAAGCTGCCTTACCCCCTCTCAGCTACTTGCTGGCCCAGGTGGAGAGCGAGCGGGTATCTGTGAGCCATCATAAGCTGCCAGACCCCTTCACAGCTACTTGCTAGCCTAGGGGAGAGCGGGCAGGAATCTGTTACCCATCATAAGCTGACATACCCCCTTCCCAGCTACTTGCTGGCCCAGGTGGAGAGAGGGGAAGTATCTGCTAGCCATCATAAGCTGACATACCACTCTCCCCAGCATCTTGCTGGCCCCGGCGGAGAGCTGGCAGGTATCGGTGAGCCACCATAAGCTGCCAAAACCCCTTCCCAGCTACTTGCTGGCCCAGGTGGAGAGCGGACAGGTATCTGTGAGCCATCATAAGCTGCAATAACCCCTTCCCAGCTACTTTCTGGCCAAGGGGAGAGTGGGAGGGCATCTTTGAGCCACCCTAAGCTGCCATACCCCTTTCCCAGGTTCTTGCTGGCCAAGGTGGAGAACGGGCGGGTACCTGTGAGCCATCATAAGCTGCCAGACCCCTTCACAGCTACTTGCTAGCCTAGGGGAGAGCGGGCAGGAATCTGTTACCCATCATAAGCTGACATACCCCCTTCCCAGCTACTTGCTGGCCCAGGTGGAGAGAGGGGAAGTATCTGCTAGCCATCATAAGCTGACATACCACTCTCCCCAGCATCTTGCTGGCCCCGGCGGAGAGCTGGCAGGTATCGGTGAGCCACCATAAGCTGCCAAAACCCCTTCCCAGCTACTTGCTGGCCCAGGTGGAGAGCGGACAGGTATCTGTGAGCCATCATAAGCTGCAATAACCCCTTCCCAGCTACTTTCTGGCCAAGGGGAGAGTGGGAGGGCATCTTTGAGCCACCCTAAGCTGCCATACCCTTTTCCCAGGTTCTTGCTGGCCAAGGTGGAGAACGGGCGGGTACCTGTGAGCCATCATAAGCTTCCATACCCTCTTCGCAGCTACTTGCTGGCCCAGATGGAGAACGGGCCGGTATCTTTGAGCCATCATAAGCTGCCATACCCCCTTCCCAGCTACTTGATGGCCTAGGGGAGAGTGGGCAGGTATCTGTGAGCCATCATAAGCTGCAATACCCTCTTCCCAGCTACATGCTGGCACAGGTGGAGAACGGGGGGCATATGTGAGCCATCATAAGCTGCCATATCCCACTTCCCAGCTTCTTGCTGACCCAGGTGGAGAACAGATGGGCATCTGTGAGCCATCATAAGCTGCCATACCCCCTTCACAGCTACTTGCTGGCCCAGGTGGAGAACGGGGGGCATATGTGAGCCATCATAAGCTGCCATACCCACTTCCCAGCTACGTGCTGGCACAGATGGAGAACGGGCGGGTATCCTTGAGCCATCGTAAGCTGCCATACCCCCTTCCCAGCTACTTGCAAGCCTAGAGGAGAATGGGTATCTGTGAGCCATCATAAGCAGACACACCCCCTTTACAGCTACTTGCTGGCCCAGATGGAGAACGGGCGGGTATCTGTGAGCCATCATAAGCTGCCATACCCCATTCCGAGCTACTTGCTGGCCCAGGTGAAGAGCGGACAGATATCTGTAAGCCACCATAAGCTGCCATACACCCTTCTAACTTCTTGCTGGCCCAGATGGAAAACAGATGAGCATCTGTAAGCCATCATAAGCTGCCATACTCCCTTCCCAGCTACTTGATGGCCTAGGGGAGAGTGAGAGGGTATCTGTGAGCCACCATAAGTTGCCATACCCCCTTCCCAGCTTCTTGCTGGCCAAGGTGGAGTATGGGCGGCATCTGTGAGCCATCATAAGCTGCCATACCCCCTTCGCAGCTACTTGCTGGCCCAGATGGAGAACGGGACGGTATCTTTGAGCAATCATAAGATGCCATACCCACTTCCCACATACCCAGCTACTTGCTGGCCAGAATGGAGAGCTGGCAGGTATCTGTGAGCCATCATAAGCTGCCATACCCCTCTTCCCAACTACTTGCTGACCAAGGGAGAGCAGGCAGGTATTTGTGAGCCATCATAAGCTGCCATACCCCTCTTCCCAGCTTCTTGCTGACAAAGGGAGAGCGGGCAGGTATCTGTGAGCCATCATAAGCTGCCATACCCCCTTCCCAGCTTTTTACTGAACAAGGGAGAGCTGGCAGGTATCGGCGAGCCATTGTAAGCTGCCATAACCCATTCCCAGCTATTTGCTGGCCCAGTGGAAAGCTGGCAGGTATCGGTGAGCCACCATAAGCTGCCATGCCCCCTTCCCAGCTACTTGCTGGCCCAGGTGGAGAGAGGACAGGTATCTGTGAGCCACCATAAGCTGCCATGCCCCCTTCCCAGCTATTTGCTGGCCTAGGGGAGAGTGGGAAAGCATCTGTTAGCAACCATAAGTGGCCATACCCCCTTCCCAGCTTCTTGCTGACCCAGGTGGAGAACGGGGGGGGGGGGGGGGGGGCATATGTGAGCCATCATAAGCTGCCATACCCCCTTCCCAGCTACTTGCTGGCACAGATGGAGAACGGGCGGGTATCTTTAAACCATCGTAAGCTGCCATACCCTCTCCCAGCTACTTGCTGGCCCAGGTGGAAAACAGACGGGCATCTGTGAGCCATCATAAGCTGCCATACCCCCTTCCCAGCTACATGCTGGCCCAGGTGGAGAATGGGGGGGGGGGGGCATATGTGAGCCATCATAAGCTGCCATACCCACTTCCCAGCTACTTGCTGGCACAGATGGAGAACAGGCGGGTATCTTTGAGCCATCGTAAGCTGCCATACCCTATCCCAGTCACTTGCTGGCCCAAGTGGAAAACAGACGGGCATCTGTGAGCCATCATAAGCTGCCATACCCCATTCCGAGCTACTTGCTGGCCCAGGTGAAGAGCGGACAGATATCTGTAAGCCACCATAAGCTGCCATACACCCTTCTAACTTCTTGCTGGCCCAGATGGAAAACAGATGAGTATCTGTAAGCCATCATAAGCTGCCATACCCCCTTCCCAGCTACTTGATGGCCTAGGGGAGAGTGAGAGGGTATCTGTGAGCCTTCATAAGCTGCCATACCACCTTCCCAGCTACTTGCTGGCCCAGTGGAGAGCGGGCAGGTATCTGTGAGCCATCATAAGCTGCCAAATCCCCTTCCCAGATACTTGCTGGCCCAGTGGAGAGCTGGCAGGTATCGGTAAACCACCATAAGCTGCCATACCCCTTTCCCAGCTACTTGCTGGCCCAGGTGGAAAACGGGGGGGCATATGTGAGCCATCAAAAGCTGCCATACCCTCTTCCCAGCTTCTTGCTGATCCTGGTGGAGAACGGGCGGGCATCTGTAAACCATCATAAGCTGCCATACCCCCTTCCCAGCTTCTTGCTGACCCAGGTGGAGAGAGTGTGGGTATCTGTGAGCCATCATAAGCAGACATACCCCCTTCCCAGCTAACTGCTGGCTCAGGTGGAGAGAGCTCGGGTATCTGGGAGCCATCATAAGCTGCCATACCCCCTTCCCAGCTACTTGCTGGTCCAGGTGGAGAGCGGACAGGTATCTGTGAGCCATCATAAGCTGCTATACCCCCTTCCCAGCAACTTGCTGGCCCAGGTGGAAAACAGACGGGCATCTGTGAGCCATCATAAGCTGCCATACCCCCTTCCCAGCTACTTGCTGGCCCAGTGGAGAACTGGGTGGCATATGTGAGCCATCATAAGCTGCCATACCCCCTTCCCAGCTACTTGCTGGCCCAGTGGAGAACTGGGTGGCATATGTGAGCCATCATAAGCTGCCATACCCCCTTCCCAGCTACTTGCTGGCCCAGATGGAGAATGGGCGGGCATTTGTGAGCCATCATAAGCTGCCATACCCCCTTCCCAGCTACTTGATGGCCCAGGTGGAAAACAGACGGGCATCTGTGAGCCATCATAAGCTGCCATACCCCCTTCACAGCTACTTGCTGGCCCAGGGGGAGAACGGTGGGGGGGGGGGGGGCATATGTGAGCCATCATAAGCTGCCATACCCACTTCCCAGCTACTTGCTGGCACAGATGGAGAACAGGCGGGTATCTTTGAGCCATCGTAAGCTGCCATACCCTCTCCCAGCTACTTGCTGGCCCAAGTGGAGAGAGGGCGGTCACCTGAGAGCCATCATAAGCTGCCATACCCCCTTCCCAGCTACTTGCTGGCCCAGGTGGAAAACAGACAGGCATCTGTGAGCCATCATAAGCTGCCATACCCCCTTTCCAGCTACTTGCTGGCCCAGTGGAGAGCGGACAGTTATCTTTGAGCCACCATAAGCTGCCATACACCCTTCTAACTTCTTGCTGGCCCAGATGGAAAACAGATGAGCATCTGTGAACCATCCTAAGCTGCCATACCCCCTTCCCAGCTACTTGATGGCCTAGGGGAGAGTGAGAGGGTATCTGTGAGCCACCATAAGTTGTCATACCCCCTTCCCAGCTTCTTGCTGGCCAAGGTGGAGTATGGGCGGCATCTGTGAGACATCATAAGCTGCCATACCCCCTTCGCAGCTACTTGCTGGCGCAGATGGAGAACGGGCCGGTATCTTTGAGCAATCATAAGCTGCCATACCCACTTCCCACATACCCAGCTACTTGCTTGCCAGAATGGAGAGCTGGCAGGTATCTGTGAGCCATCATAAGCTGCCATACCCCTCTTCCCAGCTACTTGCTGACCAAGGGAGAGCAGGCAGGTATTTGTGAGCCATCATAAGCTGCCATACCCCTCTTCCCAGCTTCTTGCTGACCAAGGGAGAGCGGGCAGGTATCTGTGAGCCATCATAAGCTGCCATACCCCCTTCCCAGCTTTTTACTGAACAAGGGAGAGCTGGCAGGTTATGGTGAGCCATTGTAAGCTGCCATAACCCATTCCCAGCTATTTGCTGGCCCAGTGGAGAGCTGGCAGGTATCGGTGAGCCACCATAAGCTGCCATGCCCCCTTCCCAGCTACTTGCTGGCCCAGGTGGAGAGAGGACAGGTATCTGTGAGCCACCATAAGCTGCCATGCCCCCTTCCCAGCTATTTGCTGGCCCAGGGGAGAGTGGGAGGGCATCTGTGAGCCACCATAAGCTGCCATACCCCCTTCCCAGCTTCTTGCTGACCCAGGTGGAGAACGGGCGGGTATTTTTGAGCCATCGTAAGCTGCCATACCCTCTCCCAGCTATTTGCTAGCCTAGAGGAGAATGGATATCTGTGAGCCATCATAAGCAGACATACCCCCTTCCCAGCTACTTGCTGGCCCAGGTGGAAAACAGACGGGCATCTGTGAGCCATCATAAGCTGCCATACCCCCTTCACAGCTACTTGCTGGCCCAGGTGGAAAACAGACGGGCATCTGTGAGCTATCATAAGCTGCCATACCCCCTTCCCAGCTACTTGCTGGCCCAGGTGGAGAATGGGGGGGGGGGCATATGTGAGCCATCATAAGCTGCCATACCCACTTCCCAGCTACTTGCTGGCACAGATGGAGAACAGGCGGGTATCTTTGAGCCATCGTAAGCTGCCATACCCTCTCCCAGCTACTTGCTGGCCCAAGTGGAGAGAGGGCGGTCATCTGTGAGCCACCATAAGCTGCCATACCCCCTTCCCAGCTACTTGCTGGCCCAGATGGAAAACAGATGGGCATCTGAGAGCCATCATAAGCTGCCATACCCCCTTCCCAGCTACTTGCTGGCCCAGGTGGAAAACAGACGGGCATCTGTGAGCCATCATAAGCTGCCATACCCCCTTCCCAGCTACTTGCTGGCCCAGTGGAGAGCAAGCAGGTATCTGTGAGCCATCATAAGCTGCTGAATTCCCTTCCCAGATACTTGCTGGCCCAGTGGAGAGCTGGCAGGTATCGGTAAACCACCATAAGCTGCCATACCCCTTTCCCAGCTACTTGCTGACCCAGGTGGAGAGAGTGTGGGCATCTGTGCGCCATCATAAGCTGCCATACTCCCTTCCCAGCTACTTGATGGCCTAGGGGAGAGTGAGAGGGTATCTGTGAGTCATCATAAGCTGCCATACCCCTCTTCCCAGCTTCTTGCTGACCAAGGGTGAGCCATCATAAGCTGCCATGCCCCTCTTCCCAGCTACTTGCTGGCCCAGTGGAAAGCTGGCAGTATTAGTGAACAACCATAAGCTGCCATGCCCCCTTCCCAGCTACTTGCTGGCCTAGTGGAGAACGGGCGGGCATCTGTGAGCCATCATAAGCTGCCATACCCCTTCCCAGCTACTTGCTGGCCCAGGTGGAGAACAGGGGGCATATGTGAGCCATCATAAGCTGCCATACCCCATTCCCAGCTACTTGCTGGCCCAGGTGGAGAACAGGGGGCATATGTGAGCCATCATAAGCTGCCATACCCCCTTCCCAGCTACTTGCTGGCCCAGGTGGAGAGCGGACAGGTATCTGTGAGCCATCATAAGCGGCCATACCCCCTTCCCAGCAACTTGCTGGCCCAGTGGAGAGCGGGCAGGTATCTGTGAGCCATCATAAGCTGCCATATCCCCTTCCCAGATACTTGCTGGCCCAGTGGAGAGCGGGCAGGTATCGGTAAACCACCATAAGCTGCCATACCCCTTTCCCAGCTACTTGCTGGCCCAGGTGGAAAACGGGGGGGCATATGTGAGCCATCATAAGCTGCAATACCCTCTTCCAAGCTTCTTGCTGTCCAAGGGAGAGCTGGCAGGTATCTGTGAGATTTCATAAGCTGCCATACCCCCTTCCCAGCTTCTTACTGACCAAGGGAGAGCTGGCAGGAATCTTTGAGCCACCATAAGCTGCCATGCCCCCTTCCCAGCTACTTGCTGGCCTAGTGGAGAACGGGCGGGCATCTGTGAGCAATCATAAGCTGCCATACCCCTTCCCAGCTACTTGCTGGCCCAGGTGGAGAACAGGGGGCATATGTGAGCCATCATAAGCTGCCATAACCCATTCCTAGCTACTTGCTGGCCCAGGTGGAGAACAGGGGGCATATGGGAGACATCATAAGCTGCCATACCCCTCTTCCCAGCTTCTTACTGACCAAGGGAGAGCTGGCAGGAATCGTTAAGGCATCGTAAGCTGCCAAAACCCATTCCCAGCTACTTGCTGGCCCAGTGTGGAGCTGGCAGGTATCGGTGAGCCACCATAAGCTGCCATGACCCCTTCCCAGCTACTTGCTGGCATAGGGGAGAGTGGGAGGGCATCTGTGAGCCACCATAAGCTGCCATACCCCCTTCCCAGCTTCTTGTTGACCCAGGTGGAGAACGGGCAGGCATCTGTGAACCCTCACAAGCTGCCATACCCCCTTCCCAGCTACTTGCTGGCACAGATGGAGAATGGGCGGGTATCTTTAAACCATCATAAGATGCAATACCCTATCCCAGCTACTTGCTGGCCCAGGTGGAGAGAGGGCGGGTATCTGTGAGCCACAATAAGCTGCCATACCCCCTTCCCAGCTACTTGCTGGCCCAGTGGGAGAGCGGACAGGTATCTGTGAGCCATCGTAAGCTGCCATACCCCTTCCCAGCTACTTGCTGGCCCAGGTGGAAAACAGAGGGGCATCTGTGAGCCATCATAAGCTGCCATACCCCCTTCCCACCTATTTGCTGGCCCAGTGGAGAGCTGTCAGGTATTGGTGAGCCACCATAAGCTGCCATACCCCCTTCTCAGCTACTTGCCGGCCCAGGTGGAGAACGGGGGGGGGGGGGGGGGGGGGGCATATGTGAGCCATCATAAACTGCCATACCCCCTTCCCAGCTACTTGCTGGCCCAGGTGGAGAACGGATGGGCAAATGTGAGCCATCATAAGCTGCCATACCCTCTCCCAGCTACTTGCTAGCCTAGGGGAGAATGGGTATCTGTGAGCCATCATAAGCTGCCATACCCCTCTCCCAGCTACCTGCTGGCCCAGGTGAAGAGAGGGCGGGTATCTGTGAGCCACCATAAGCTGGCATACCCTCTTCCCAGCTTCTTGCTGGCCCAGAGGACATCGGGCAGGTATCTGTGAGCCATCATAAGCTGCCATACCCCCTTCCCAGCTTCGTGCTGGCGCAGGTGAGAGCTCAGGGCTGACTAAGCCACCAATTATGTCAGTGCCTACTAAACGACAGTTGATTGGCTGTGGAAACTAGAGGGGTAAGTTTAGGTAGGATCGATCTAACTGAATGACAGCATTGGGGGTTATTGTTTTGGCAATCACACTGATTCTAGCCAGAACATCAAACCAGCCAATGTGTATAAATATGCAGCACACATAGTGAGTTATATCAGGAATGATGCACTAATACAATATATAGTCAGCTTGTCATGCTCTTTTCAGGGTTATTTAGGTTTTGTATGAACAGTGATATAATGTACAATAATATAAGATAAATAATATACATTTATAAATATGAATACATACAATATATATATAATATAAATATATGTAAGTGATATAATATCATATACAAGCACACATAGTGCTCAGTGTTATATATATAAACATAATATTGTCACACCCATATGAAGCCATCTTCACAAAGGCTCCTTATGCCTTCACCAATATGGCGACCAGAGAGCGATGACGTAACAAAAAGCACATCCGGATTAAACCGGAAGATAAAACTGTACAGGGCCTCAAACAGGTTACGGAAGAAAGGAAGCGGAAGCTAATGTATTGAGTTGCCATGGAAACCGGAAGCGCAATGTGCATCTCTAAACCGGAAGTTTTTTAAACCAGCAAAGGCCCGGAACCGGAAGTGAAGAAGCTACAGGGAAAGGGGGCTCAGGAGTTGGAGCCAAAACTGCGCCTGGGTAAATAAAAGGAAAAAAGGAAGAACACGTAATATATTATATGTGTGTGTGATATGTATATTTATATATGTGTATGTCATTATATGTTATATACAGAGGGAAGGGGGAGACACGAAATATACATGTGGTAGCTACATACTACATATATGTTATATATTATATACAGGAAGAGATAAATACGGTATTATATGTGCGTGTAAGGTAATATGTATATATATCATATGTTATATACAGAGATAGATACGGTATTATATGTGTGTGTGATGTAATATGTATATATATCATTATATGTTATATACACAGATAGATACGGTATTATATGTGTGTGTGAGGTAATATGTATATATATCATTATATGTTATATACAGAGATAGATACGGTATTATATGTGTGTGTGATGTAATATGTATATATATCATTATATGTTATATACACAGATAGATACGGTATTATATGTGTGTGTGATGTAATATGTATATATATCATTATATGTTATACAGAGATAGATACGGTATTATATGTGTGTGTGATGTAATATGTATATATATCATTATATGTTATATACACAGATAGATACGGTATTATATGTGTGCGTGATGTAATATGTATATATATCATTATATGTTATATACACAGATAGATACGGTATTATATGTGTGTGTGAGGTAATATGTATATATATCATTATATGTTATATACACAGATAGATACGGTATTATATGTGCGTGTGAGGTAATATGTATATATATCATTATATGTTATATACAGAGATAGATACGGTATTATATGTGTGCGTGATGTAATATGTATATATATCATTATATGTTATATACACAGATAGATACGGTATTATGTGTGTGTGTGAGGTAATATGTATATATATCATTATATGTTATACAGAGATAGATACGGTATTATATGTGTGTGTGATGTAATATGTATATATATCATTATATGTTATATACACAGATAGATACGGTATTATATGTGTGCGTGATGTAATATGTATATATATCATTATATGTTATATACACAGATAGATACGGTATTATATGTGTGTGTGAGGTAATATGTATATATATCATTATATGTTATATACACAGATAGATACGGTATTATATGTGCGTGTGAGGTAATATGTATATATATCATTATATGTTATATACAGATAGATACGGTATTATATGTGCGTGTGAGGTAATATGTATATATATCATTATATGTTATATACAGATAGATACGGTATTATATGTGTGTGTGAGGTAATATGTATATATATCATTATATGTTATATACACAGATAGATACGGTATTATATGTGTGTGTGTGAGGTAATATGTATATATATCATTATATGTTATATACACAGATAGATACGGTATTATATGTGTGTGTGAGGTAATATGTATATATATCACTATATGTTATATACACAGATAGATACGGTATTATATGTGTGTGTGATGTAATATGTATATATATCATTATATGTTATATACACAGATAGATACGGTATTATATGTGTGTGTGATGTAATATGTATATATATCATTATATGTTATATACACAGATAGATACGGTATTATATGTGTGTGTGATGTAATATGTATATATATCATTATATGTTATATACACAGATAGATACGGTATTATATGTGTGTGTGATGTAATATGTATATATATCATTATATGTTATACACAGATAGATACGGTATTATATGTGTGTGTGATGTAATATGTATATATATCATTATATGTTATATACAGAGATAGATACGGTATTATATGTGTGTGTGATGTAATATGTATATATATCATTATATGTTATATACACAGATAGATACGGTATTATATGTGTGTGTGATGTAATATGTATATATATCATTATATGTTATATACACAGATAGATACGGTATTATATGTGTGTGTGAGGTAATATGTATATATATCATTATATGTTATATACACAGATAGATACGGTATTATATGTGTGTGTGATGTAATATGTATATATATCATTATATGTTATATACACAGATAGATACGGTATTATATGTGTGTGTGAGGTAATATGTATATATATCATTATATGTTATATACAGAGATAGATACGGTATTATATGTGTGTGTGTGAGGTAATATGTATATATATCATTATATGTTATATACAGATAGATACGGTATTATATGTGTGTGTGATGTAATATGTATATATATCATTATATGTTATATACAGATAGATACGGTATTATATGTGTGTGTGAGGTAATATGTATATATATCATTATATGTTATATACAGAGATAGATACGGTATTATATGTGCGTGTGAGGTAATATGTATATATATCATTATATGTTATATACACAGATAGATACGGTATTATATGTGTGTGTGATGTAATATGTATATATATCATTATATGTTATATACACAGATAGATACGGTATTATATGTGTGTGTGATGTAATATGTATATATATCATTATATGTTATATACACAGATAGATACGGTATTATATGTGCGTGTGAGGTAATATGTATATATATCATTATATGTTATATACACAGATAGATACGGTATTATATGTGTGTGTGATGTAATATGTATATATATCATTATATGTTATATACACAGATAGATACGGTATTATATGTGCGTGTGAAGGTAATATGTATATATATCATTATATGTTATATACACAGATAGATACGGTATTATATGTGTGTGTGAGGTAATATGTATATATATCATTATATGTTATATACAGAGATAGATACGGGTATTATATGTGTGTGTGAGGTAATATGTATATATATCATTATATGTTATATACACAGATAGATACGGTATTATATGTGTGTGTGATGTAATATGTATATATATCATTATATGTTATATACACAGATAGATACGGTATTATATGTGTGTGTGATGTAATATGTATATATATCATTATATGTTATATATACAGATAGATACGGTATTATATGTGTGTGTGATGTAATATGTATATATATCATTATATGTTATATACACAGATAGATACGGTATTATATGTGTGTGTGAGGTAATATGTATATATATCATTATATGTTATATACACAGATAGATACGGTATTATATGTGTGTGTGATGTAATATGTATATATATCATTATATGTTATATACAGAGATAGATACGGTATTATATGTGCGTGTGATGTAATATGTATATATATCATTATATGTTATATACAGAGATAGATACGGTATTATATGTGTGTGTGATGTAATATGTATATATATCATTATATGTTATATACAGAGATAGATACGGTATTATATGTGTGTGTGAGGTAATATGTATATATATCATTATATGTTATATACAGAGATAGATACGGTATTATATGTGTGTGTGATGTAATATGTATATATATCATTATATGTTATATACACAGATAGATACGGTATTATATGTGTGTGTGATGTAATATGTATATATATCATTATATGTTATATACACAGATAGATACGGTATTATATGTGTGTGTGATGTAATATGTATATATATCATTATATGTTATATACACAGATAGATACGGTATTATATGTGCGTGTGAGGTAATATGTATATGTATCATTATATGTTATATACACAGATAGATACGGTATTATATGTGCGTGTGAGGTAATATGTATATATATCATTATATGTTATATACAGAGATAGATACGGTATTATATGTGTGTGTGATGTAATATGTATATATATCATTATATGTTATACAGAGATAGATACGGTATTATATGTGTGTGTGAGGTAATATGTATATATATCATTATATGTTATATACACAGATAGATACGGTATTATATGTGCGTGTGAGGTAATATGTATATATATCATTATATGTTATATACACAGATAGATACGGTATTATATGTGTGTGTGATGTAATATGTATATATATCATTATATGTTATATACAGAGATAGATACGGTATTATATGTGTGTGTGATGTAATATGTATATATATCATTATATGTTATATACACAGATAGATACGGTATTATATGTGCGTGTGATGTAATATGTATATATATCATTATATGTTATATACACAGATAGATACGGTATTATATGTGCGTGTGAGGTAATATGTATATATATCATTATATGTTATATACAGATAGATACGGTATTATATGTGCGTGTGATGTAATATGTATATATATCATTATATGTTATATACAGATAGATACGGTATTATATGTGTGTGTGATGTAATATGTATATATATCATTATATGTTATATACACAGATAGATACGGTATTATATGTGCTGTGTGAGGTAATATGTATATATATCATTATATGTTATATACACAGATAGATACGGTATTATATGTGTGTGTGATGTAATATGTATATATATCATTATATGTTATATACACAGATAGATACGGTATTATATGTGTGTGTGAGGTAATATGTATATATATCATTATATGTTATATACAGAGATAGATACGGTATTATATGTGCGTGTGAGGTAATATGTATATATATCATTATATGTTATATACACAGATAGATACGGTATTATATGTGTGTGTGATGTAATATGTATATATATCATTATATGTTATATACACAGATAGATACGGTATTATATGTGTGTGTGAGGTAATATGTATATATATCATTATATGTTATATACAGAGATAGATACGGTATTATATGTGTGTGTGATGTAATATGTATATATATCATTATATGTTATATACAGAGATAGATACGGTATTATATGTGTGTGTGATGTAATATGTATATATATCATTATATGTTATATACAGAGATAGATACGGTATTATATGTGTGTGTGATGTAATATGTATATATATCATTATATGTTATATACACAGATAGATACGGTATTATATGTGTGTGTGATGTAATATGTATATATATCATTATATGTTATATACACAGATAGATACGGTATTATATGTGTGTGTGAGGTAATATGTATATATATCATTATATGTTATATACAGATAGATACGGTATTATATGTGTGTGTGTGAGGTAATATGTATATATATCATTATATGTTATATACACAGATAGATACGGTATTATATGTGTGTGTGAGGTAATATGTATATATATCATTATATGTTATACACAGATAGATACGGTATTATATGTGTGTGTGAGGTAATATGTATATATATCATTATATGTTATACACAGATAGATACGGTATTATATGTGTGTGTGATGTAATATGTATATATATCATTATATGTTATATACACAGATAGATACGGTATTATATGTGCGTGTGATGTAATATGTATATATATCATTATATGTTATATACACAGATAGATACGGTATTATATGTGTGTGTGAGGTAATATGTATATATATCATTATATGTTATATACAGAGATAGATACGGTATTATATGTGTGTGTGAGGTAATATGTATATATATCATTATATGTTATATACAGAGATAGATACGGTATTATATGTGTGTGTGATGTAATATGTATATATATCATTATATGTTATATACACAGATAGATACGGTATTATATGTGTGTGTGATGTAATATGTATATATATCATTATATGTTATATACACAGATAGATACGGTATTATATGTGTGTGTGATGTAATATGTATATATATCATTATATGTTATATACACAGATAGATACGGTATTATATGTGTGTGTGATGTAATATGTATATATATCATTATATGTTATATACACAGATAGATACGGTATTATATGTGTGTGTGATGTAATATGTATATATATCATTATATGTTATATACACAGATAGATACGGTATTATATGTGTGTGTGAGGTAATATGTATATATATCATTATATGTTATATACAGAGATAGATACGGTATTATGTGTGTGTGTGAGGTAATATGTATATATATCATTATATGTTATATACAGAGATAGATACGGTATTATATGTGTGTGTGTGATGTAATATGTATATATATCATTATATATTATATACACAGATAGATACGGTATTATATGTGTGTGTGAGGTAGTATGTATATATATCATTATGTGTTATATACACAGATAGATACGGTATTATATGTGCGTGTGATGTAATATGTATATATATCATTATATGTTATATATACAGATAGATACGGTATTATATGTGCGTGTGATGTAATATGTATATATATCATTATATGTTATATATACAGATAGATACGGTATTATATGTGCGTGTGATGTAATATGTATATATATCATTATATGTTATATACACAGATAGATACGGTATTATATGTGTGTGTGAGGTAATATGTATATATATCATTATATGTTATATACACAGATAGATACGGTATTATATGTGTGTGTGATGTAATATGTATATATATCATTATATGTTATATACAGAGATAGATACGGTATTATATGTGCGTGTGATGTAATATGTATATATATCATTATATGTTATATACACAGATAGATACGGTATTATATGTGTGTGTGATGTAATATGTATATATATCATTATATGTTATATACACAGATAGATACGGTATTATATGTGTGTGTGATGTAATATGTATATATATCATTATATGTTATATACACAGATAGATACGGTATTATATGTGTGTGTGAGGTAATATGTATATATATCATTATATGTTATATACACAGATAGATACGGTATTATATGTGTGTGTGAGGTAATATGTATATATATCATTATATGTTATATACACAGATAGATACGGTATTATATGTGCGTGTGAGGTAATATGTATATATATCATTATATGTTATATACAGAGATAGATACGGTATTATATGTGTGTGTGATGTAATATGTATATATATCATTATATGTTATATACACAGATAGATACAGTATTATATGTGTGTGTGAGGTAATATGTATATATATCATTATATGTTATATACACAGATAGATACGGTATTATATGTGTGTGTGATGTAATATGTATATATATCATTATATGTTATATACACAGATAGATACGGTATTATATGTGTGTGTGAGGTAATATGTATATATATCATTATATGTTATATACACAGATAGATACGGTATTATATGTGTGTGTGATGTAATATGTATATATATCATTATATGTTATATACAGAGATAGATACGGTATTATATGTGTGTGTGATGTAATATGTATATATATCATTATATGTTATATACACAGATAGATACGGTATTATATGTGTGTGTGAGGTAATATGTATATATATCATTATATGTTATATACACAGATAGATACGGTATTATATGTGTGTGTGATGTAATATGTATATATATCATTATATGTTATATACAGAGATAGATACGGTATTATATGTGCGTGTGATGTAATATGTATATATATCATTATATGTTATATACACAGATAGATACGGTATTATATGTGTGTGTGAGGTAATATGTATATATATCATTATATGTTATATACACAGATAGATACGGTATTATATGTGTGTGTGAGGTAATATGTATATATATCATTATATGTTATATACACAGATAGATACGGTATTATATGTGTGTGTGAGGTAATATGTATATATATCATTATATGTTATATACAGAGATAGATACGGTATTATATGTGTGTGTGAGGTAATATGTATATATATCATTATATGTTATATACACAGATAGATACGGTATTATATGTGTGTGTGATGTAATATGTATATATATCATTATATGTTATATACACAGATAGATACGGTATTATATGTGCGTGTGATGTAATATGTATATATATCATTATATGTTATATACAGAGATAGATACGGTATTATATGTGCGCGTGATGTAATATGTATATATATCATTATATGTTATATACACAGATAGATACGGTATTATATGTGTGTGTGATGTAATATGTATATATATCATTATATGTTATATACACAGATAGATACGGTATTATATGTGTGTGTGAGGTAATATGTATATATATCATTATATGTTATATACAGAGATAGATACGGTATTATATGTGCGTGTGAGGTAATATGTATATATATCATTATATGTTATATACACAGATAGATACGGTATTATATGTGTGTGTGAGGTAATATGTATATATATCATTATATGTTATATACAGAGATAGATACGGTATTATATGTGCGCGTGAGGTAATATGTATATATATCATTATATGTTATATACAGAGATAGATACGGTATTATATGTGTGTGTGAGGTAATATGTATATATATCATTATATGTTATATACACAGATAGATACGGTATTATATGTGCGTGTGAGGTAATATGTATATATATCATTATATGTTATATACAGAGATAGATACGGTATTATATGTGTGTGTGAGGTAATATGTATATATATCATTATATGTTATATACACAGATAGATACGGTATTATATGTGTGTGTGAGGTAATATGTATATATATCATTATATGTTATATACACAGATAGATACGGTATTATATGTGTGTGTGATGTAATATGTATATATATCATTATATGTTATATACACAGATAGATACGGTATTATATGTGCGTGTGAGGTAATATGTATATATATCATTATATGTTATACACAGATAGATACGGTATTATATGTGTGTGTGATGTAATATGTATATATATCATTATATGTTATATACAGAGATAGATACGGTATTATATGTGCGTGTGAGGTAATATGTATATATATCATTATATGTTATATACACAGATAGATACGGTATTATATGTGTGTGTGATGTAATATGTATATATATCATTATATGTTATATACAGAGATAGATACGGTATTATATGTGTGTGTGATGTAATATGTATATATATCATTATATGTTATATACACAGATAGATACGGTATTATATGTGTGTGTGAGGTAATATGTATATATGTCATTATATGTTATATACACAGATAGATACGGTATTATATGTGCGTGTGATGTAATATGTATATATATCATTATATGTTATATACACAGATAGATACGGTATTATATGTGTGTGTGATGTAATATGTATATATATCATTATATGTTATATACAGATAGATACGGTATTATATGTGTGTGTGATGTAATATGTATATATATCATTATATGTTATATACAGAGATAGATACGGTATTATATGTGTGTGTGAGGTAATATGTATATATATCATTATATGTTATATACACAGATAGATACGGTATTATATGTGCGTGTGATGTAATATGTATATATATCATTATATGTTATATACAGAGATAGATACGGTATTATATGTGTGTGTGATGTAATATGTATATATATCATTATATGTTATATACAGAGATAGATACGGTATTATATGTGTGTGTGATGTAATATGTATATATATCATTATATGTTATATACACAGATAGATACGGTATTATATGTGTGTGTGAGGTAATATGTATATATATCATTATATGTTATATACACAGATAGATACGGTATTATATGTGTGTGTGATGTAATATGTATATATATCATTATATGTTATATACACAGATAGATACGGTATTATATGTGTGTGTGAGGTAATATGTATATATATCATTATATGTTATATACACAGATAGATACGGTATTATATGTGCGTGTGATGTAATATGTATATATATCATTATATGTTATATACAGAGATAGATACGGTATTATATGTGTGTGTGAGGTAATATGTATATATATCATTATATGTTATATACACAGATAGATACGGTATTATATGTGCGTGTGAGGTAATATGTATATATATCATTATATGTTATATACACAGATAGATACGGTATTATATGTGCGTGTGATGTAATATGTATATATATCATTATATGTTATATACACAGATAGATACGGTATTATATGTGCGTGTGATGTAATATGTATATATATCATTATATGTTATATACACAGATAGATACGGTATTATATGTGCGTGTGAGGTAATATGTATATATATATCATTATATGTTATATACACAGATAGATACGGTATTATATGTGTGTGTGATGTAATATGTATATATATCATTATATGTTATATACAGAGATAGATACGGTATTATATGTGTGTGTGATGTAATATGTATATATATCATTATATGTTATATACAGAGATAGATACGGTATTATATGTGTGTGTGATGTAATATGTATATATAACATTATATGTTATATACAGAGATAGATACGGTATTATATGTGTGTGTGAGGTAATATGTATATATATCATTATATGTTATATACAGAGATAGATACGGTATTATATGTGCGTGTGATTTAATATGTATATATATCATTATATGTTATATACAGAGATAGATACGGTATTATATGTGCGTGTGAGGTAATATGTATATATATCATTATATGTTATATACACAGATAGATACGGTATTATATGTGCGCGTGATGTAATATGTATATATATCATTATATGTTATATACAGAGATAGATACGGTATTATATGTGCGTGTGATGTAATATGTATATATATCATTATATGTTATATACACAGATAGATACGGTATTATATGTGTGTGTGATGTAATATGTATATATATCATTATATGTTATATACAGAGATAGATACGGTATTATATGTGTGTGTGATGTAATATGTATATATATCATTATATGTTATATACAGATAGATACGGTATTATATGTGCGCGTGAGGTAATATGTATATATATATATATCATTATATGTTATATACACAGATAGATACGGTATTATATGTGCGTGTGATGTAATATGTATATATATCATTATATGTTATATACACAGATAGATACGGTATTATATGTGTGTGTGATGTAATATGTATATATATCATTATATGTTATATACACAGATAGATACGGTATTATATGTGCGTGTGAGGTAATATGTATATATATCATTATATGTTATATACACAGATAGATACGGTATTATATGTGTGTGTGATGTAATATGTATATATATCATTATATGTTATATACACAGATAGATACGGTATTATATGTGCGTGTGAGGTAATATGTATATATATCATTATATGTTATATACACAGATAGATACGGTATTATATGTGTGTGTGAGGTAATATGTATATATATCATTATATGTTATATACACAGAAAGATACTGTATTATATGTGTGTGTGAGGTAATATGTATATATATCATTATATGTTATATACAGAGATAGATACGGTATTATATGTGTGCGTGTGATGTAATATGTATATATATCATTATATGTTATATACACAGATAGATACGGTATTATATGTGCGTGTGAGGTAATATGTATATATATCATTATATGTTATATACAGAGATAGATACGGTATTATATGTGTGTGTGAGGTAATATGTATATATATCATTATATGTTATATACACAGATAGATACGGTATTATATGTGTGTGTGAGGTAATATGTATATATATCATTATATGTTATATACAGAGATAGATACGGTATTATATGTGTGTGTGATGTAATATGTATATATATCATTATATGTTATATACACAGATAGATACGGTATTATATGTGCGTGTGATGTAATATGTATATATATCATTATATGTTATATACACAGATAGATACGGTATTATATGTGCGCGTGAGGTAATATGTATATATATCATTATATGTTATATACAGATAGATACGGTATTATATGTGCGTGTGATGTAATATGTATATATATCATTATATGTTATATACACAGATAGATACGGTATTATATGTGCGTGTGAGGTAATATGTATATATATCATTATATGTTATATACAGAGATAGATACGGTATTATATGTGTGTGTGATGTAATATGTATATATATCATTATATGTTATATACACAGATAGATACGGTATTATATGTGTGTGTGATGTAATATGTATATATATCATTATATGTTATATACACAGATAGATACGGTATTATATGTGTGTGTGATGTAATATGTATATATATCATTATATGTTATATACACAGATAGATACGGTATTATATGTGTGTGTGATGTAATATGTATATATATCATTATATGTTATACACACAGATAGATACGGTATTATATGTGTGTGTGATGTAATATGTATATATATCATTATATGTTATATACAGAGATAGATACGGTATTATATGTGTGTGTGAGGTAATATGTATATATATCATTATATGTTATACACACAGATAGATACGGTATTATATGTGTGTGTGATGTAATATGTATATATATCATTATATGTTATACACACAGATAGATACGGTATTATATGTGTGTGTGATGTAATATGTATATATATCATTATATGTTATATACACAGATAGATACGGTATTATATGTGTGTGTGATGTAATATGTATATATATCATTATATGTTATATACAGATAGATACGGTATTATATGTGTGTGTGATGTAATATGTATATATATCATTATATGTTATATACAGAGATAGATACGGTATTATATGTGTGTGTGATGTAATATGTATATATATCATTATATGTTATATACAGAGATAGATACGGTATTATATGTGTGTGTGATGTAATATGTATATATATCATTATATGTTATATACAGAGATAGATACGGTATTATATGTGTGTGTGAGGTAATATGTATATATATATCATTATATGTTATATACACAGATAGATACGGTATTATATGTGTGTGTGATGTAATATGTATATATATCATTATATGTTATATACAGAGATAGATACGGTATTATATGTGTGCGTGAGGTAATATGTATATATATCATTATATGTTATATACACAGATAGATACGGTATTATATGTGCGTGTGAGGTAATATGTATATATATCATTATATGTTATATACACAGATAGATACGGTATTATATGTGTGTGTGAGGTAATATGTATATATATCATTATATGTTATATACAGAGATAGATACGGTATTATATGTGTGTGTGATGTAATATGTATATATATCATTATATGTTATATACAGAGATAGATACGGTATTATATGTGTGTGTGATGTAATATGTATATATATCATTATATGTTATATACAGAGATAGATACGGTATTATATGTGTGTGTGAGGTAATATGTATATATATCATTATATGTTATATACAGAGATAGATACGGTATTATATGTGTGTGTGAGGTAATATGTATATATATCATTATATGTTATATATACAGATAGATACGGTATTATATGTGTGTGTGATGTAATATGTATATATATCATTATATGTTATATACACAGATAGATACGGTATTATATGTGTGTGTGATGTAATATGTATATATATCATTATATGTTATATACACAGATAGATACGGTATTATATGTGTGTGTGATGTAATATGTATATATATCATTATATGTTATATACACAGATAGATACGGTATTATATGTGTGTGTAAGGTAATATGTATATATATCATTATATGTTATATACACAGATAGATACGGTATTATATGTGCGTGTGATGTAATATGTATATATATCAGTATATGTTATATACACAGATAGATACGGTATTATATGTGTGTGTGATGTAATATGTATATATATCATTATATGTTATATACACAGATAGATACGGTATTATATGTGTGTGTAAGGTAATATGTATATATATCATTATATGTTATATACACAGATAGATACGGTATTATATGTGCGTGTGATGTAATATGTATATATATCAGTATATGTTATATACAGAGATAGATACGGTATTATATGTGTGTGATGTAATATGTATATATATCATTATATGTTATATACACAGATAGATACGGTATTATATGTGTGCGTGAGGTAATATGTATATATATCATTATATGTTATATACAGATAGATACGGTATTATATGTGTGTGTGATGTAATATGTATATATATCATTATATGTTATATACACAGATAGATACGGTATTATATGTGTGTGTGAGGTAATATGTATATATATCATTATATGTTATATACAGAGATAGATACTGTATTATATGTGTGTGTGAGGTAATATGTATATATATCATTATATGTTATATACAGAGATAGATACGGTATTATATGTGTGTGTGATGTAATATGTATATATATCATTATATGTTATATACAGAGATAGATACGGTATTATATGTGTGTGTGAGGTAATATGTATATATATCATTATATGTTATATACAGAGATAGATACGGTATTATATGTGTGCGTGTGAGGTAATATGTATATATATCATTATATGTTATATACACAGATAGATACGGTATTATATGTGTGTGTGATGTAATATGTATATATATCATTATATGTTATATACAGAGATAGATACGGTAATATATGTGTGTGTGATGTAATATGTATATATATCATTATATGTTATATACACAGATAGATACGGTGTTATATGTGTGTGTGAGGTAATATGTATATATATCATTATATGTTATATACACAGATAGATACGGTATTATATGTGCGTGTGAGGTAATATGTATATATTTCATTATATATTATATGCTCATCTAGAGGCCTGAAAGTTACGGGTTTGACGTGGACTGCAATGAGCGCCAAAGGTGCTCATTGTGCTGCTTGTGATTTAGGAGGTCATCGCAAGGCCTGTAAGTTAGAGGGGATGCAATGAGCGCCGAGGGCACTCATCCCAAGGCCCTCAATGGAGAGGCTACAAACGGCTTCCAAGTTGCAGGCTTCAAAAATTACACATTTAACGGACGCCATTTTTTTTCAAGCCTGTAACTCGGAAACGGTTTCAAAAACCGCTAAAAGACTCCAATATAACATATAATACTCTCCTCACACAGAGCACAGCGTTTTTTAGCGGTCTCAGAATGTAGTACTAGAGACTAGAGTGTGTACATACATACATACATTCATTCATACATTCATTCATACATTCATACATACATTCATACATTCATTCATACATTCATACATTCATTCATACATTCATTCATTCATACATTCATACATACATACATACATACATACACCTTATGGAGCGAACGTGTGTGCGCTGGACCAAAGTGCAAGGGCGGGAAGTATCCTGAGATCGTGGAGCCCCCTCCTGACCCTCTTGATCGTCCCCCCCCCCTCCTGACTCCTCCCTTCGCCCCTCTGATCCTCCCGTTAGCCCCTTTTAGATCCCCCACTCCTGCCCCACCCCCCCAGAAAGGGGATCAGGAGAGGGATCAAGAGTGGCGGGGGTGGGGCAGGATCTCCTGGAGGCTCCCACATGCTCCATTACTCCATGTATGTATAGATTGATAATGGGTTTTGCTTCAAACTTGATAAAGAGAGGTTGAACCTCTCGAAAGCGTGTCCATATAAATATCACAATATACTGCAATACTCATCATTAATCTGTATATACAGTAAAATCCTGGTAATCCGGGACTCTCAAGCAACCGGCACCAGCATCAATTCCCTATTTAAAAAAAACTCCGGCATAACCTGCGCTATCTGGCAGTTCAAGACTGCAAATAAAATACTAACTTTTTTTATAAATGGGCCTAAATGGGCCCTGTTTAGGTTCTAATGCCTTTTTAAAGGCATTTTGATGGGTTTTGGCGGTTTTAAGGGCTGTTTAGACACTTTTTTTCAGGGTGCCGGATAACGGGGAGTCTACTGTATCTGAATTAATAATTACTACATTGCATTGATATATATACACGTACATACAGCTCCTTTCCAGCACTGTCTATGAATCTCCATGTTTGCTGCTCCCTTCTTTCCATCACTGTGTAATGATTCTCCATAATTCCTACTTTCCACAGAGCTCTCGCCATTTAACCCAAACTAGAAACAATGTCGGACAGTGAGGACAGTAACTTCTCCGAGGAGGAAAGTGAGAGGAGCAGCGAAGGAGAAGAGGTGGAGAACGAGAACGAGGTGAGAGTCTGGGGGTTCTGCCCCCCCCCCCCCCCCCCGCATGCATGTGAGTCAGGGGGTTGTCCCCCCCGCATGCATGTGAGTCAGGGGGTTGTCCCCCCCGCATGCATGTGAGTCTGGGGGTTGTCCCCCCCCGCATGCATGTGAGTCTGGGGGTTGTCCCCCCCCCGCATGCATGTGAGTTCGGGGGTTGTCCCCCCCCCCCGCATGCATGTGAGTTCGGGGGTTCTGCACCCCCCACTCATGATTCTGCACCACAGTACATGTGAGTCTGGCGTACTCTGACCCCCAAAAATGTGAGCGGCTGGGGGATTCTGAGCCCTAGTCCTTATCTCTCTTGCCCCCTTGGGGTGTGTCTATCTTTAGGAGACAGAGGAGCGGGTGAGTGTGGCCGGCAGTGAGAAGGGAGAAGAGGAGGAAGCAGAGGAGGATGAGGATGAATATGATGAAGAGGAGGATGAGGATGATGATCGACCTCGAAAGAAGCCGAGGCACGGAGGGTTTATCCTGGACGAGGCCGGTAAGACGTGTGGTGATATAGATATTGCCCCGGGCCACCCTGTCCCTCCTTAGTCCCAGATGTTGCCCTTGTGTGTTACTGTTCACTAACTGACATTCTTGTACAGATGTGGACGATGAGTATGAGGATGAAGATCAGTGGGAGGACGGAGCCGAGGACATTCTGGAGAAAGGTACGTTGTGTGTGTGTGTTTTGATACAAGGATTGTGATACGTTTGTGTGTGCTTGGATACAAAGACTGGATTGTGATCTGTGGGTCTGTGTGTGACTGCGGTGGAGTTGTTGTCTTCTTCTAAACTTCCTGAAAGCTGGACATGTGGAACAATACTGTGTGTGTATCTATCTGTGTGTGTTTTTCTATCTCTGCGTGCGTGCGTGCGTGTGTGTGTGCGCGTGCGTGCGTGCGCGTGCATGCGTGTGTGTGTGCGCGTGCATGCGTGTGTGTGTGTGTGTGTGCGTGCGCGTGCATGCGTGTGTGTGCGTGCGTGTTTATACCTGCCTGTACACAACCTCAGACTGTCATTTCTCATTTTTTTTGCACGCCTCCTCTCAGTGTCTGGTAATGATGCTCTCTCTGTACTCGTGTCCCGTGTGTGTGTGCAGTAGTTATATGTATTGTGTCTGTGTATAATAAACACGTGTGTGTATGTAGGTGTTGTTCTGTATGGATTCACTGGTGTATTGTATATTTATAGATTGATGTGCATGAGTCTGGGAGCTATCCCGCCCGCCCCCGATCAGTGTGTCAGATTGAATGTCTCTAGATCATGTCCCGCCCTCTATGCTGCGCACTCCATGCTGCTCTCCACCTTATTGTTTTCTCTCCCTGTCTCTACACCTTCCCTTCTTTGATCCTTGTTTTATCCCCCGCCCCGGACCTCCTTCCCCCCTTAACCCTCCTTCCCCCACCACTTTCCTATCCCTATCCCTCTGCCACGACTATCTGTCCCATCCCTGCTTTTCTCCTCACCTCTCTGTCCTGTCCCTCCCATGTTTTCCCCTGACATTCCCTCCCTTATCCCTCCTCCATGCTGCTTCTTTAGCTACATGTTATAATTTCTCCCCTTCCCGTTTCCGGTCCTCATCTCTCCCACGTGGTTGGTTTTGCTGCTATGTTTTGCTCCATTCTGTCTGGCTCCATCACTGCTCACAGAGGAGGAAATTGAAGGTAAGAAATCAAATGTTCAGAGTGCGAGGGACAGGTCACCAGGGTTTAATGTGAGAAGGGGAGCCTAGAGGGCCTGGTCAGGAAAGGTCAGGCTGAGATGGAGGGCTTGGTCAGGATATGTCATGTTGAGATGATGGGGTCAGTGTAATGGAGGGATTGATCAGGAGCGGTCTGTGGGAGATGAGGGATGTAAAGGACCATGTCAAAAAAGGTCAAGATGAGATAAAGGATAGGGTCTAGTTTGGAAAGGTTACTGCTTTGAGGTTTATTGGTTAAACTCCGTTAGGAGGGTCAGTCCGTTAGAGGGACTTGTTATGGTTTAACGAATGGTCAGGAAAAATTTGGGATGCCCTAGTGCAGGTGTGGGATACCCAGCTGGAGGATCTTTGAGGTGTTAGTGTTGGACATTGATGACCAAGCTCGGTTATGGTGTCTGTCGGAGGGATTTGTTCCTTACTTTTAGGAAGTGTCAAGACATAATTGGAACATAATTGTCCTGATGCCCTAGTACAGGATGGGGCAGAACCCAACTGGTGAGGCTTTGAGGTGTTAGTGTTGGACATAGATGATTAAGCTTGGTTAGGAGGGTCTGTCTGTTGGAGGGACTTCTTAGGTTGATTTAGGTTTAGGGGGTCAGAACATGTTTGGGATGCCCGAGTACAGGTTGGGGAAGGACCCAGCTGGGTCAGGCGTGGCCCAAATTTGGCCGGGCTGGTCACAGTCTCTGTTCTTATTCACCGCTATCATCACCTGCAGCCTCTAACATTGACAATGTGGTTCTGGATGAGGATCGCTCAGGGGCTCGGCGCCTGCAAAACTTATGGAGGTGAGAGACCTGTCCTGAGGTTGGTAGGTACAGTGAGACTGACGGGCGGAACCGGCAGCGACTGACGGGCGGAACCGGCAGCGACTGACGGGCGGAACCGGCAGCGACTGACGGGCGGAACCGGCAGCGACTGACGGGCGGAACCGGCAGCGACTGACGGGCGGAACCGGCAGCGACTGACGGGCGGAACCGGCAGCGACTGACGCTTGTTTGTGGTGTGTGTCTAGCTCACTGACTACTTTTCTTTCCCCTATCATAGAGACCAGAGAGAAGAGGAACTGGGGGAGTATTACATGAAGAAATACGCCAAATCTTCTGTGGGAGAGCAGTGAGTATTCCACAGTGGGGCCTGTGCTTTGTGGGAAGGCAAGGCAGCCCAAGAAACGGGACGTAATGGGAGCAATGTATTCAGGCGCACTAGAATCCCAATGGGAATCCCAATGCACAGGAAAAAATTGTACGGTGCAGACTGCTTTTTTAAAGTTAACCCTTTCTCTTGATTTGCAGTATATACGGTGGATCTGATGAGTTGTCAGACGATATTACCCAACAACAGCTGCTTCCTGGAGTCAAGTAAGAATCCTGATGTGTTATGGTCCTTGACGTAGAACAACTCCGACCCTATTTATCTATATATATATATATATATATATATATATATGCACTTCTATTGTGTGATGGTCTTCTACCTGGCCTCTTCCTTACCCTTGTGTCTATCTACCCCCATGTGCTGTACCTAACCTCTCCCTCGCCTTTGTGTCTCTTCCACCCCCATGTCCACCTCCGTTGTGTGATGGACTTGTACCTGGCCTCCCCCTCACCTTTGTGTCTCTTCCACCCCCGTGTCCACCTCCGTTGTGTGATGTTCCTGTACCTGACCTCTCCCTCGCCTTTGTGTCTTTTCCACCCCCATTGGGTCTCAGTTGTGTGACTGTCTTCTACCTGGTGTCTCACTCGCCTTTGTGTCTCTTCCACCCCTATTGTGTCTCCATTTTGTGTGATGTTCCTGTGCCTGGCCTCTCCCTCGCCTTTGTGTCTCTTCCACCCCCATGTCCACCTCCGTTGTGTGATGTTCCTGTACCTGACCTCTCCCTCGCCTTTGTATCTCTTCCACCCCCATGTCCACCTCCGTTGTGTGATGGACTTGTACCTGGCCTCTCCCTCGCCTTTGTGTCTCTTCCACCCCATGTCTACCTCCGTTGTGTGATGTTCCTGTACCTGGCCTCTCCCTCGCCTTTGTGTCTATCTACCCCCATGTGCACTTCCATTGTGTGATGGTCTTGTACCTGGCCTCTTCCTTACCCTTGTGTCTATCTACCCCCATGTGCTGTACCTAACCTCTCCCTCACCTTTGTGTCTCTTCCACCCCCATTGGGTCTCAGTTGTGTGACTGTCTTCTACCTGGCCTCTCCCTCGCCTTTGTGTCTCTTCCACCCCATGTCCACCTCCGTTGTGTGATGTTCCTGTACCTGGCCTCTTCCTTGCCTTTGTGTCTCTTCCACCCCCATGTCCACCTCCGTTGTGCGATGGTCTTGTACCTGGCCTCTCCCTCGCCTTTGTGTCTCTTCCACCCCCATGTCCACCTCCGTTGTGTGATGGACTTGTACCTGGCCTCTCCCTCGCCTTTGTGTCTCTTCCACCCCCATGTCCACCTCCGTTGTGCGATGGTCTTGTACCTGGCCTCTCCCTCGCCTTTGTGTCTCTTCCACCCCCATGTCCACCTCCGTTGTGTGATGTTCCTGTGCCTGGCCTCTCCCTCGCCTTTGTGTCTCTTCCACCCCATGTCCACCTCCGTTGTGTGATGTTCCTGTACCTGACCTCTCCCTCGCCTTTGTGTCTCTTCCACCCCCATGTCCACCTCCGTTGTGCGATGGTCTTGTACCTGGCCTCTCCCTCGCCTTTGTGTCTCTTCCACCCCATGTCCACCTCCGTTGTGTGATGTTCCTGTACCTGACCTCTCCCTCGCCTTTGTGTCTCTTCCACCCCCATGTCCACCTCCGTTGTGTGATGGACTTGTACCTGGCCTCTCCCTCGCCTTTGTGTCTCTTCCACCCCCATGTCCACCTCCGTTGTGTGATGTTCCTGTACCTGACCTCTCCCTCGCCTTTGTGTCTCTTCCACCCCCATGTCCACCTCCGTTGTGTGATGGACTTGTACCTGGCCTCTCCCTCGCCTTTGTGTCTCTTCCACCCCATGTCCACCTCCGTTGTGTGATGTTCCTGTACCTGGCCTCTCCCTCCCCTTTGTGTCTATCTACCCCCATGTGCACTTCCATTGTGTGATGGTCTTGTACCTGGCCTCTTCCTTACCCTTGTGTCTATCTACCCCCATGTGCTGTACCTAACCTCTCCCTCGCCTTTGTGTCTCTTCCACCCCCATTGGGTCTCAGTTGTGTGACTGTCTTCTACCTGGTGTCTCACTCGCCTTTGTGTCTCTTCCACCCCTATTGTGTCTCCATTTTGTGTGATGGACTTGTACCTGGCCTCTCCCTCGCCTTTGTGTCTCTTCCACCCCCATGTCCACCTCTGTTGCGTGATGGTCTTGTACTGACACCTCTTGTCCTCTTTCTGTGCAGAGACCCCAATCTGTGGACAGTAAAGTGTAAGGTACGTCCAGAGATCCCACTGTGCTCATTGCAGGACATGACTGTGTATGTTTTTTTACACTGGTGGGGTGGTAGGTGGGTGCACAGAGATGGTGGTTGTCTGTATCTTTGGAAGTTCCTTACTTTCAGTCTTGAGAGTGTGGAGATGAACATTTTGTGAGTGTTTTAGGAAGATAATTGGGTGGGTGCTTATTTGTGACCGTACAATGGTGTGATTACAGCAAAAAGAAACCAGCTCCACAACACTTGGGTTCTAGTTGCAAATATTTATAAAGGTGTGTGTGTGTTGTGGTGTGTGTGTCTGTGTGATGGTCTTACAGTAGGGTTCACATGTGTTTCTAGTAAGAGGGTCTTGGTGGATTGTTAACTAACTGCACTCTAACCCCACAGATCGGAGAGGAGCGCGCCACCGCAATCTCGCTCATGAGGAAGTTCATCGCATATCAGTTTACAGACACAGTAAGTCAGGACCAGCAGCTCGGAGCCACCTGAGGAGTCTCCAAGTGTCCATCTGTCTCTCCCACTCCTCATTCTTTATCATTCTCTCTCATTCACTCTTTGTATCTCTCATTGCAGCCCCTGCAGATAAAGTCTGTGGTGTCCCCAGAACATGTGAAGGGTTACATCTATGTGGAAGCCTACAAACAGACCCACGTGAAGCAGGCCATAGAGGGCGTGGGCAACTTGCGCATGGGCTTCTGGAACCAGCAGATGGTGCCCATCAAGGAAATGACAGATGTTCTGAAGGTGGTGAAAGAGGTGACCAATCTCAAGCCCAAGTCTTGGGTGCGACTCAAGAGGGGCATCTACAAGGACGACATTGCCCAGGTGAGTGGGGAGTGAATCTAAATGAGAGGGGCATTAGAGACTAGACAATGCACCAATGGAGGAGAGAAGAGCAGGAGAGAGAGCACTGTCCACCTGAGGATAGCAGGGTGCAGAAGGTGGGTCATCTACAAGTACGCAATGGGTCTTGGGTATAGAGGAGAGAGGATTAAGAAACTAGGCATTTCACCAAGGGAGGAGAGAGCACTCTGTGCGAGGATGGCATGGGGGAGCAAGTGGGTCAAACCCTGGGTCAGACTCGAGGGGCATCTACAAGGAAGATATTGCCCAGTTGAAATATTAGAGTGGCCAGTTTGTCGATGGGAGAAACAACATGGCACCTAGTAAGAAGAGAATATGGAGGGGGGGTCAATTATGGATACAACTTAAAATGGCATGAACAGCATCATCCACATGAGTGGGCAGTGAGTCTAGGGCAGAGAGAAGGTGCCTTTTTTCCTCCATCTTTTCCTCCAAATCTTTCTCCAGGTGGATTATGTCGAGCCCAGCCAGAACACAATATCCCTCAAAATGATCCCAAGAATTGACTATGACCGAATCAAAGCTCGGATGAGTCTGGTAAGTGTGGAGAGTCTCTTCCATGATGTCTTGTATTCGTCCGACAGGATGTACTTTACTTTAGCTTTAAACCAGTTCCAGGAAAGTGACACATTTGTATTGAAATCTGTTCTTCATGCTATGTCTCTCATCCATCCTCGGTTCCTCTTCTTGTAGAAAGATTGGTTTGCTAAGAGGAAGAAGTTCAGGAGACCTCCACAAAGGTTGTTTGATACAGAGAAGATCAGGTGAGTGGTTAATATCCTAGGGCAGTCGCCTGTGCAGTGAAACCTGCCCCAAGTGCCACTTCATGACCCAACTGCCCACTCCCACAGGTCCCTGGGTGGAGATGTCTCTTCAGATGGAGATTTCCTTATTTTTGAGGGGAATCGTTACAGTCGGAAAGGCTTCCTGTTTAAGAGCTTTGCGATGTCCGCCGTGGTGAGTAACTGATTGCTGTGGAAGAGGGTGTGTATAATAGTGCAATACATTGTTTATTATCTATCTTCATGGTGGGTGATGGTTTTGTAGTATAAAAGGGGTACATTGTGCACAGATGGGCAGTATAAAGAGGGTATTTATGCTGTATAACCCTAATACATTACGTGCCCCTCCATAACCCCACAGATTACAGAAGGGGTGAAGCCCACGCTATCCGAGTTGGAGAAATTTGAGGACCAGCCGGAGGGGGTGGATCTGGAAGTGGTGACTGAGGCAACAGGTAATAACTAGTACAGAGTATGACTTGCCACTTGTTCATCTGGTGATAGGATCTGGGCCAGATGTCTTTAGCAGATTGTAACTCTCTGCAGGCAAGGAGCGCGAGCACAGCCTCCAGCCAGGAGATAACGTGGAGGTGTGTGAAGGAGAATTGATCAACCTTCAGGGTAAAGTTCTGAGTGTGGATGGGAACAAGATAACCATCCTGCCCAAACATGAGGACCTCAAGGTGAGCTACGCATCCTCCTCCTCCCCTCCTCCCCTTCTCCACTTCATACATAGTCCTGCTCTCTAATCATGGTCGCCCTTCATTACAGGACATGCTGGAGTTTCCAGCCCAGGAGTTGAGGAAATATTTCCGTATGGGAGACCACGTCAAGGTGATCGCCGGACGCTACGAGGGAGACACTGGACTGGTCGTCCGAGTGGAGGAGAACTTTGTCATCTTGTTCTCCGACCTCACAATGCACGAGGTGAGTGTCTCGCTTCTTTCTTACCTTTTCTCCATCTCTTTCTTACCATCTCTTATTTCCAACTCCATCTCTTTCACTCTCTCATACCATATCGGTGGCTCATTCTAGTCTCAGTCTATCTTGTCTTTGTTGCTCTCTCTTGTCTGTCTCTCCTCCATTTCTGTCCCTTATTCTGTAGTCTCTCACCTCTCATTACATCTGTGTCATCCCTCTCACCTGCAGCTGAAAGTTCTCCCCAGAGACTTGCAATTGTGTTCAGAGACAGCCTCGGGTGTGGATGTTGGGGGGCAACATGAATGGGGGGAGCTTGTACAGCTGGACCCTCAGACCGTCGGGGTTATTGTGCGCCTGGAGAGAGAGACTTTTCAGGTATGTTCATACTTGTCTCTCTGAACTCCAAATTCAGCCTCTGCACCTCTTTATCTGTTGCTTTTCATCCTCTAGCATTCAGATAATTTGATTGTCCATCCTTTCCCCACCCTGTCCCTCTCCTCCATTCTTCCCTCACCCTGCCCCTCTCCTCCATTCTTCCCCCCACCCTGCCCCTCTCCTCCATTCTCCCCTCACCCTGTCCCTCTTCTCCATTCTTCCCCACCCTGCCCCTCTCCTCCATTCTTTCCCCACCCTGCCCCTCTCCTCCTCCATTCTTCCCCCCACCCTGCCCCTCTCCTCCTCCATTCTTCCCCCCACCCTGCCCCTCTCCTCCATTCTTCCCTCACACTCTCTCCCGACAGATCCTGAACATGCATGGTAAACTGGTTACAGTCCGACATCAGGCCGTCAACAGAAAGAAAGACAATCGCTTTGCTGTGGCCCTGGACTCTGAAGAGAATAATATCCATGTCAAAGACATTGTCAAGGTCATCGATGGACCCCACTCAGTAAGTGACCTTGCTCTCACTGTCTTTCCTGTCTCACTCGCCCTCTCCACATCGCACTTACTCTTTATCTCTCTCACTTAGGGCCGTGAGGGGGAGATTCGCCACTTGTTCCGCAATTATGCCTTCCTTCACTGTAAAAAGTTAGTGGAGAATGGCGGCATGTTCGTGTGTAAAACTCGCTACCTTGTGCTGGCTGGAGGCTCCAAGGTAAAGATCTGTCACCTCATTTGGAGAGTGTGTATGACGAGATGTTGGGTAACTATGTTCGCGGTGCGCATATGAAATGCGTCCTCTGATAATGTATGTGGCTCCAGGGTACGAATACTTCCTGAAGTCTGGTGGGTGTCTTCACTGGGGGTGAAGATGTATTCCGAGGTGTGTGTATACATTTTGTACTTTGGGGTTCCTTAATGAGGGAGTAGAAGTCCTTTGGATATCCGCAGTAGTCACATGTATCCTGGGGGGGTCCTTGGATCATGTCCTTGACGCTCTGAGTGGTAGTGTTAGGTTTCTTTGGATGCAACCCTAGTTAAGAGACTTTATTGCTCCCTGCAGCCTCGAGATGTCACAAACTTCACAATTGGTGGATTTGCTCCAATGAGCCCCAGAATCAGCAGCCCGATGCACCCTAGTGGGGCAGGTAAGTGTTAGATCGCGACCTCTTATCACAGATGGTACGGTGCCGGGTATGTCACACTTATTATATTTGACTGCCATCGATGATAAAGCTACCACCTTTCTTGCAGATTACTCAGCATGCATTTCACCTCGGTCAATATTGTGTTCTCCTTACAGGACAGCGAGGAGGTATGGCAGGTGGAGGCGGCGCAGGACCTGGAGGAGCTGGAGGAAGAGGACGGGGCCGCAGAGATAACGATCTGATTGGTCAGACTGTACGAATCTCTCAAGGACCTTACAAAGGTGAGAGGTCATGTCACAGGAAGTGTCACTGTATCAGGAGAAACACCTACATACACACACAATATTACAGTACAAGACCGTATGAGATTATACACAAGATGTTGCCTAAACATCCATGATCAGGACAGTGTTACCATAACAGAAAGTGTGGTGTCTTCTGTATGTCCATGGTCGGGACAGTGCTACAGTATGAGACAGTGTGGTGGTGTTGTGTATGTCCATGGTCATCACTGTGTTACAATATGAGACGGTGTTGTGGTATCATATGTATGTCCATGTTCAGGACAGTGTGGTGGTGTTGTGTATGTCCATGGTCATCACCGTGTTACAATATGAGATGGTGTTGTGGTATCATATGTATGGCCATGTTCAGGACAGTGTGGTGGTGTTGTGTATGTCCATTGTCATCACCGTGTTACAATATGAGATGGTGTTGTGGTATCATATGTATGTCCATGTTCAGGACAGTGTGGTGGTGTTGTGTATGTCCATGGTCATCATCATGTTACAATATGAGACTGTGTGGTGGTACCATGTGTATGGCCATGTTCAGGACAGTGTGGTGGTGTTGTGTATGTCCATGGTCATCACCGTGTTACAATATGAGACTGTGTTGTGGTATCATATGTATGTCCATGGTCAGGACAGTGTGGTGGTGTTGTGTATGTCCATGGTCATCACCGTGTTACAATATGAGACGGTGTTGTGGTATCACATGTATGTCCATGTTCAGGACAGTGTGGTGGTGTTGTGTATGTCCATGGTCATTCCCGTGTTACAATATGAGACGGTGTTGTGGTATCACATGTATGTCCATGTTCAGGACAGTGTGGTGGTGTTGTGTATGTCCATGGTCATCACCGTGTTACAATATGAGACGGTGTTGTGGTATCACATGTATGTCCATGTTCAGGACAGTGTGGTGGTGTTGTGTATGTCCATGGTCATCATCATGTTACAATATGAGACTGTGTGGTGGTACCATGTGTATGGCCATGTTCAGGACAGTGTGGTGGTGTTGTGTATGTCCATGGTCATTCCCGTGTTACAATATGAGATGGTGTTGTGGTATCATATGTATGTCCATGTTCAGGACAGTGTGGTGGTGTTGTGTATGTCCATGGTCATTCCCGTGTTACAATTTGAGACTGTGTTGTGGTATCATATGTATGTCCATGGTCAGGACAGTGTGGTGGTGTCTTCTGTACATCCATGGTCAGTACAATGTTACAATATGAGACGGTGTTGTCCATGTGTTTATATTCTACCCTCCCCTCTTTCAGGTTACATCGGAGTTGTTAAAGATGCCACAGAATCCACGGCCAGAGTGGAGCTTCATTCCACGTGTCAGACTATATCTGTGGATAGACAGAGACTCACCACTGTGTCAGTATCTGTGTTCGCTCGCTCTATCCTGTCTATGACGTTGCGGTCTCACGCTCCCTTTCTTTCACTATGTGGGTATTAATTTGCTGTCTCTTTCTATTAGAGGATCTCGGCGTGTGGGAGGAATGACGTCCACTCATGCTCGCACACCGATATATGGCTCTCAGACCCCCATGTATGGAACAGGCTCCAGGACCCCCATGTATGGCTCCCAGACCCCTCTGCACGATGGTGAGTGAGCATGAGGAGATATAATGTGATTAGAGGTTGTCATTGTGGCACATCTCTCGCTGCACTCATCTTCAGTAGTTCCATCTGTCAGCCTCTCCAGGTCTCTCTTTCACCCAGTGCTTTCTCAGCCCCTCCAATTTTCTTTTTCACCTACCACGGTGCTCTCTGTATTTTAGACTCCTCTACTCGTTCTCTCCCGCAGCCTCCTTGCTCTCTCTCTTTCCTTCGCCACATTTTCCTCCAGTTTATATAGTTTTTGTTTTGTAGGGAGTCGGACCCCTCATTATGGATCTCAGACGCCTCTGCACGACGGCAGCAGGACCCCTGCACAGAGTGGGGCCTGGGATCCCAACAACCCCAACACACCATCCAGGTAAACCATATACTGACACTCCATCTTCTTCTCCTGCTTTAATATGTCTGCTCCTCCACTCCTCTCCCGTTCTGTATCTCATCTGTTTGTTTTTTCCCCCACAGGGCGGATGAGGAATATGATTACAGATATGACGACGAGCCATCACCATCACCACAGGGGTATGGGGGGACTCCAAACCCCCAGACTCCAGGATATCCAGATGTCCCCTCACCCCAGGTCAATGCTCCATATCATCCCCAGACTCCTGGAACTCCTGCCATGTGAGTGTCGACCTTACTATCGCTTTTGCAATTTTAGTTACCTCCTAATTCCCACCCTGTGCGTTGTTGAAATCTTCCACAATTGCCTGCCCTCTTCTGCTTACCAGCAAGCCATTGCTTTATCTCACACACCTTCTCTTGCTCTCCTGGCAATGCCCCCTCATAAGTCCTTTCACACTCTTCCTCTCGCAGGTATAATACAGACCAATTCTCTCCGTATGCTGCTCCTTCGCCACAAGGTTCGTACCAGCCTAGCCCCAGTCCACAGAGCTACCACCAAGCAGCACCAAGTCCTGTGGGGTATCAGAACACACACTCGCCTGCCAGTTACCACCCTACACCCTCGCCCATGGCATATCAGGTACGGTCAGTTCTTTCCTATTCTTGTGTAGATATTATTCCATGTTTGGGTCTCACACCTCCCATTCTCTTCTAGGCCAGTCCCAGTCCCAGCCCCATGGGTTACAGTCCGATGACACCAGGGGCCCCTTCTCCAGGGGGGTACAACCCTCACACACCAGGTTCCTCCATAGAACAGGTCTCTAGTGACTGGGTCACCACAGACATCCAGGTGAAAGTGCGAGACACGTACACGGACAATCAAGTGGTGGGACAGACTGGGATCATCCGCAGTGTCACAGTGAGTGTCCTAGCAACATGGGTCGGCCTGTGCTTATGTGTCCTGGGTGGATGTGGTGCTAGTGTCGTAACATTGTAATGCAAGTTTCCAAACAATGGAGGAGATCTTACCTGATGGATGTGGTGCTAGTGTCGTAACATTGTAATGCAAGTTTACAAACAATGGGGGAGATCTTACCTGATGAATGTGGTGCTAGTGTTGTAACATTGTGATGCAAGTTTCCAAACAATGGGGGAGATCTTACCTGATGGATGTGGTGCTAGTGTTGTAACATTGTGATGCAAGTTTCCAAACAATGGAGGAGATCTTACCTGATGGATGTGGTGCTAGTGTCGTAACATTGTAATGCAAGTTTACAAACAATGGGGGAGATCTTACCTGATGGATGTGGTGCTAGTGTCGTAACATTGTGATGCAAGTTTCCAAACAATGGTGGAGATCTTACCTGATGGATGTGGTGCTAGTGTCGGAACATTGTAATGCAAGTTTCCAAACAATGGAGGAGATCTTACCTGATGGATGTGGTGCTAGTGTCGTAACATTGTAATGCAAGTTTACAAACAATGGGGGAGATCTTACCTGATGAATGTGGTGCTAGTGTTGTAACATTGTGATGCAAGTTTCCAAACAATGGGGGAGATCTTACCTGATGGATGTGGTGCTAGTGTTGTAACATTGTGATGCAAGTTTCCAAACAATGGAGGAGATCTTACCTGATGGATGTGGTGCTAGTGTCGGAACATTGTAATGCAAGTTTCCAAACAATGGGGGAGATCTTACCTGATGGATGTGGTGCTAGTGTCGGAACATTGTAATGCAAATTTCCAAACCACAGTGGTGTGGTACTAGCGTACTTAACAACAAGGGAGATCTTACTTGTATGATATGGTGCTAGTTTCCTAACAATGTGGAAGATCTTACCTCTAGGTGCTTGTGTCTTTAAAGCATAGGAGAGCCTATCTTTAACATAATGTGCTCATGTCCTAGCACTGTAGGAGATCCTAAATGTAGGATGCATAACTAGTGTACGAACATGGGGGCTAACCTACAGAATATTGTTCTAGTGTCAAATGTTCTACCTGTAGAGTCATATATAGTCCTCTGTCGGTAGCTCACAGAATATCACATTGCAGGGGCTCTGTATGTAGTCCAAGCTTCCAGAGTCTGCTGTAACTCACTTCTACTCTGTCACACAGGGTGGTCTCTGCTCCGTGCTCCTGCAGGACAGTGAGAAAGTGGTCAGCATCTCTGGAGATCACTTGGAGCCTGTTACCCCCACAAAAAATAACCGGGTAAGCCAAATTGTTGGTGCCACCATTTTGTATCCACCAACACCTCTGTAATTGTTTCCCCAATGCATTCTACTTATGTAAACCACCACCAAAGGACCTAATTTTTCGCTTAAACTATCCTCAATCCTAATTGCCCTCATTGTCACTTCCCTCTGATTTCTAACCACACTCTAGCCTAATGGTTTAACCTCCACTGGCTTTTGGTTCCTCCAACGTTTCCCTCCTCTAACCTTTTTGTTGTGTGTCCCCCTCATTTAACCTGGCTCTGTCCCTTTAATGGCCTCGTCATTCTCCATCTCCCCTATAAGCTTGCTCTGTCCCCCCAATGGCCTCGTCATTCTCCATCTCCCCTATGAGCTTGCTCTGTCCTCCAATCGCCTCGTCATTCTCCATCTCCCCTATGAGCTTGCTCTGTCCCCCAATCGCCTCGTCATTCTCCATCTCCCCTATGAGCTTGCTCTGTCCCCCAATGGCCTTGACATTCTCCATCTCCCCTATGAGCTTGCTCTGTCCCCCAGTGGCCTCGTCATTCTCCATGTCCCCTATAAGCTTGCTCTGTCCCCCAGTGGCCTCGTCATTCTCCATCTCCCCTATAAGCTTGCTCTGTCCCCCAGTGGCCTCGTCATTCTCCATCTCCCCTATAAGCTTGCTCTGTCCCCCAATGGCCTTGTCATTCTCCATTTCCCCTATAACCTTGCTCTGTCCCCCAGTGGCCTCGTCATTCTCCATCTCCCCTATAAGCTTGCTCTGTCCCCCAGTGGCCTCGTCATTCGCCATCTCCCCTATAAGCTTGCTCTGTCCCCCAGTGGCCTCGTCCTTCTCCATCTCCCCTATAAGCTTGCTCTGTCCCCCAGTGGCCTCGTCATTCTCCATCTCCCCTATAACCTTGCTCTTTCCCCCAATGGCCTCGTCATTCTCCTCTCTGATTCCCTAACCTTGCTCTAGACCCATCATTCTCCATCGCTCTCACTCTCTTACCATGCTCTCTTCCTGCAGGTGAAAGTGATTCTGGGGGAGGACCGTGAGGCGATGGGTATCCTGCTCAGTATTGATAACGAGGATGGCATTGTCCGTATGGACTTAGACGACCAACTGAAGATTCTCAACCTGCACTTCCTGGGCAAGCTGGAGTCCTAAGTTCAGAGTGTGTCACCCTGAGACGGTGCACCACTGGGGAACGGGTTACCCCTTCTAACAGCTGCATGTTGCGTGCATTCGACTCTTGAATTACTGTGTAATATTTATATGGTGCAGCTGATAAAGCAGACAAAACCCTACAATGTGATGTGTCATCAATAAATTGTGTCACAAGGTGTCCTGGAGGTCTCACTTCATATATTGTATGCAGGTCTAGACATGGTGTCCTGAATGGCCAGATTACCTGGTCATCTTACCTTGATAAACTACACACTTTGTAAGGTCACTCAGGTAATTCCCACATGAACAAGGTGCTAGCGATTAATGCAGAAGCCTTGTGGGTAGAAATAAATAGTGGAGGAACAAATCCTAAAAAGTATGGTAGGAACATAACCTAAACCCCTAAAGTGAGGAAAAACAGTGTTGTAAGGGGTCAGTGACGATTTAATTTTAATCATCAAGGCATCATTACTGTGATAGACTGGGGCAAATGGAGACCCTTTAAGGGCTTGCTGAATACAGGTACAGTGGGGGGACTAGAATGTGACTAGAATAGTGCTAATACATTAATAGAATAGTAAATATAAGGTGCTAATGTGAATTGTCTAAGTTTATTTTTATACATCGACTATAATGCTGGACCATAATGCCAATCGTACAATGACTTCTCAGATATAATATTATATGATGCATTAATATAAGCATCCGCTACATAGAATGGCACTAATATATAAGTCTATGAATATGTTTCTATATATACTACAATTTATAATGTCACTGATATAGATCAAGATATTTATTTTATGATGTATTACAATATATTGGAACATCCTGATTGGCATTGCTATTAGAACATAGACAGTCAATATTATGAAATTGATATACAATAATGAATCCTAAGTATACTAATAGAATCAGAATACCAGTAGTGCGAGGACACTAAGCTCACACTCAAGTATGCTCAATACCATCTCAAGATAAACAATATAGTCTTATTGTAAACACAGCATAAATATATAGGACTTCTTAATATACTGGATAATGATCATTATATCATTTCACATATACAGTGGATATAAAAAGTCTACACACCCCTGTTAAAATGTCAGGTTTCTGTGCTGTAAAAAAATGAGACAAAGATAAATAATTTCAGAACCTTTTCCACCTTTTAATGTGACCTATAAACTGTACAACTCAATTGAAAAACAAACTAAAATCTTTTAGGTAGAGGGAAGAAAAATAAAATAATATGGTTGCATAAGTCTGCACACCCTTAAACTAATACTTTGTTGAAGCTCCTTGTGATTTTATTACAGCAGTCTTCTTGGGTATGAGTCTATCAGCATGGCACATTTTGACTTGGCAAGATTTGCCCACTCTTCTTTGCAAAAACACTCCAAATCTGTCAGATTGCGAGGGCATCTCCTGTGCACAGCCCTCTTCAGATCACCCCACAGATTTTCAATCGGATTCAGGTCTGGGCTCTGGCTGGGCCATTCCAAAACTTGAATCTTCTTCTGGTGAAGCCACTCCTTTGTTGATTTGGATGTATGCTTTGCGTCGTTGTCATGCTGAAAGATGAAGTTCCTCTTCATGTTCAGCTTTCTAGCAGAAGCCTGAAGGTTTTGTGCCAATATTGACTGGTATTTGGAACTGTTCATAATTCCCTCTATCTTAACTAAGGCCCCAGTTCCAGCCCCAAAGCACGATGCTGCCACCACCATGCTTCACTGTGGGTATGGTGTTCTTTTGGTGATGTGCAGTGTTGTTTTTGCGCCAAACATATCTTTTGGAATTATGGCCAAAAAGTTCAACCTTGGTTTCATCAGACCATAACACCTTTTCCCACATGCTTTTGGGAGACTTCAGATGTGTTTTTGCAAAATGTAGCCTGGCTTGGATGTTTTTCTTTGTAAGAAAAGGCTTTCGTCTTGCCACTCTACCCCATAGTCCAGACATATGAAGAATACGGGAGATTGTTGTCACATGTACCACGCAGCCAGTACTTGCCAGATATTCCTGCAGCTCTTTTAATGTTGCTGTAGGCCTCTTGGTAGCCTCCCAGACCAGTTTTCTTCTCTTCTTTTCATCAATTTTGGAGGGAGCTCCAGTTCTTGGTAATGTCACTGTTGTGCCATATTTTCTCCACTTGATGACTTCACTGTGTTCCATGGTATATCTAATGCCTTGGGAATTCTTTTGTATCCTTCTCCTGACTGATACCTTTTAACAATGAGATCCCTCTAATGCTTTGGAAGCTCTCTGTGGACATGGCTTTTGCTGTGGGATGCGACTAAGAAAATTTCAGGAAAGACCAACTAGAGCAGCTGAACTTTATTTGGGGTTAATCAGAACCACTTTAAATTATGGCAGGTGTATGCTGACTCCTATTTAACACGATTTGGAATGTGATTGCTTAATTCTGAACACCGCTACATCCCCAGTTATAAGAGGGTGTGCAGACTTATGCAACCACATTTTTCTTTTCTTTTTTTTCTTCCCTCCACCTAAAAGATTTCAGTTTGTTTTTTCAATTGAGTTGTACAGTTTTATAGGTCACATTAAAGGTGTAAAAAGTTCTGAAATTATTTATCTTTGCCTCATTTTTTTTTACAGCACAGAAACCTGATATTTTAACAGGGGTGTGTAGACTTTTTATATCCACTGTATGTTCCTTTGTAATATCTCTTATACAATGTCACTTATCTTAATTATCGGAGTCTCTGGATGGTGTGTGTACAGCTGGCTAGCCATCCAGCATACATAGGCGGTGCTTGGCGGCGTCTGACGTCACAGGGGTTGCGCCAGAAGTGACGTCCGACTCGTTTTGCGGGACCCCCTCTTAAAGGGAGTGCTCCTAAGCTCAGCTCATTACCTGTATAAAAGACACTTGTCCACAGAAGCAATCAATCAATCGGATTCCAAACTCTCCACCATGGCCAAGACCAAATAGCTGTGCAAGGATGTCAGGGACAGGATTGTAGACCTACACAAGGCTGGAATGGGCTACAAGACCATTGCCAAGCAGCTTGGTGAGAAGCAAATGGGAGAAACACAAAATAACGGTTAGGCTCCCTCGGTCTGGTGCTCCATGCAAGATCTCACCTCGTGGAGTTTCAATAATCATGTGAACGGTGAGGAATCAGCCCAGAACTACACGAGAGGATCTTTTTAATTATCTCAAGGCAGCTGGGGCTATAGCCACCAAGAAAACAATTGGTAACGCACTACGCCATGAAGGACTGAAATCCTGCGGTGCCTGCAAGGTCCCCCTGCTCAAGAAAGCACATGTACAGTCCGTCTGAAGTTTGCCAATGAACATCTGAATGATTCAGAGGAGAACTAGGTGAAAGTGTTGTGGTCAGATGAGACCAAAATTGAGCTCTTTGGCCTCAACTCGCCGTGTTTGGAGGGGGAGGAATGCTGCCTATAACCCCAAGAACACCATCTTCACGTCAAACATGGAGGTGGAAACATTATGCTTGGGCGGTGTTTTTCTGCTAAGGGGGCAGGACAACTGCACTACATCAAAGGGAAGATGGACGGGGTCACATACCGTCAATTCTTGGGTGATAACCTCCTTCCCTCAGCCAGGGCATTGAAAATGGGTTGTAGATGGGTATTCCAGCATGACAATGACCCACAGCCAAGGCAACAAAGGAGTGGCTCAAGAAGAAGCACATAAAGGTCCTGGCGTGGCCTAGCCAGTCTCCAGACCTTAATCCCATAGACAATCTGTGGAGGGAGCTGAAGGTTCGAGTTGCCAAATATCAGCCTCGAAACCTTAATGACTGGGAGCGGATCTGCAAAGAGGAGTGGGACAAAATCCCTCCTGAGATGTGTGCAAACCTGGTGGCCAACTACAAGAAACCTCTGACCTCTGTGATTGCCAACAAGGGTTTTGCCACCAAGTACTAAGACGAACGGTTAAATACTTATTTCCCTCACTAACCTGCAAATCAGTTTATATCTTTTTTGACATGCGTTTTTCTTGTTTTGTTTTTTTGTTATTCTGTCTCTCACTGTTAATATACACCGACCATTAAAATTATAGACGGATCATTTCTTTGTCAGTGGACAATCGTTTAAAGTCAGCAGCGGATCAAATACTTTCTCCCCCCCCCCCCCCCCCCCCAAGTAAAGCATAAGCTTTGTTGCCTAATAATCTAAAATACATGATAAGGAAGACAACACATATAAATTATTAAAGCCCCAGGTCCTAATGAAACATACCCAAGGGTACTGAATGAACTGCATCTGTAAAAATCAAACCATTATATCAAATCTATCAAGACACTCACCAAAGGGTCACGAACAGATGACTGGAGAAAAGCAGAGATGATACCTATATATAAGAAGGGGGAGCAGGAGCAAATCCAGGGAACTATAGACCTGTAAGCCTTACTTCTGTAGTAGAGAAGCAAATCCAGGGAACTATTGACCTGTAAGCCTTACTTCTGTAGTAGGAAAGCAAATCCAGGGAACTATAGACCTATAAGCCTTATTTCTGTAGTGGGGAAGCAAATCCAGGGAACTATAGACCTATAAGCCTTATTTCTGTAGTGGGGAAGCAAATCCAGGGAACTATTGACCTGTAAGCCTTACTTCTGTAGTAGGAAAGCAAATCTAGGGAACTATAGACCTATAAGCCTTATTTATGTAGTGGGGAAGCAAATCCAGGGAACTATAGACCTATAAGCCTTATTTCTGTAGTGGGGAAGCAAATCCAGGGAACTATAGACCTGCAAGCCTTACTTCTGTAGTATGAAAGCAAATCCAGGGAACTATAGACCTAAAAGCCTTATTTCTGTAGTGGGGATCAAATCCAAGGAACTATAGACCTGTAGGCCTTACTTCTGTAGTAGGGAAACAAATCTAGGGAACTATAGACCTGCAAGCCTTACTTCTGTAGTAGGAAAGCAAATCCAAGGAACTATTGACCTGTAAACCTTACTTCTGTAGTGGGGAAGCAAATCCAGTTAATTATAGACCTATTAATGTATAAACAGGAATAAGGATAATTGAATAGGTCTATTTAAAATAATCATTTATTAGGCTCAGGTAACAACGGCAAATTAAAATACAAAAAAAATCCAGGATTGGAACATAAAGTTTAAAAGAAGGCTAGATTGTATGAGATAAGGAGACCACTAGAAAATTGTATTATATCAAACTCTTAATAGAGGGGTGTCCTTATCTCTCCTATTGCTACTGTGTCAGGGTATGGATGAATAATGATTCAACCTGGTGTGTGGTCCTAATAAAGTGCTTGCAAGAAATTGGTATGAGGTTCCTACTAGCTGATGGGTAATAAAAATATATATAAAGAGAGGAGAGAATCACAGTAAGCATAGGAGGAAACTACCAATGGCAAATCTCCAAATGCTAATTGTGTATTTGTTCACTTCTTCTAATAGATAGAACAGTGCTATCAAGTGCTATGTGACTGAGAAGAGTAATTGCTCTTATCTAGATCAAAGGTATCCGCCAATATGTGGTTGATAACCCCCTCATATAGCTCACCTGTTTAGAAGATTTTGTCAACTCTGCAAAAGCTCTTATCACTATATAGAACCCTTCCAGGGAAATGGAGCTGATACTTGGGCTCTTAATATAAACTACCTGCTGGTAGTGATCTGTGTTCTCTCAGTTGTTTTATCACTGCATAATCCCCTTCCAGGGAAATGGAGCTAACACTTGAGCTCTTAATATACAAACTACCTGCTGGTAGTAATCTGTGCTCTCTCAATTATTTTGTCACTGCATAAACCCCTTCCAGGGGATTGGAGCTAACACTTAAGCCCTCCATACACAAACTACCTATTGATAGTAATCTGTGCCCTATCAGTCATCCTAGGAGAACCCACATGCTTTGGTAAGCCTATTATAAGCCTTTCGCCATATCATACATGCGATCTTTCAGGCATTTGGATAAGGACAGGGAGGGTAGCCACACACACTAAACACATACACACAGTCTGTAGGTAATGGACGCCAGCGTGCCCTATGCGTAGGGACAGGCTACGTCATCAACAGCCAACGCGTTTCGACGTCATCAGACGTCTTTCTCAAGGGTAAGCCTGCTGAGGCCGTCGGAGCCCTTTTTAAACGTTGCCATCTCCATGGCAACCGATACTCTATTCTGAGACATGCGCAGTAGCGTCACAACGCCCTCACTGGTTATAGGAGGGATGGCGTATTATTCACAGCGTACTGTCAGTGTGCTGAATTAAAAACATGAGGAAAGTGTATAAAATTATTGAGATAATATACTTATAATGTCATTAACATCTTTATAAGAGATTAACAACAGAGAATAATGTATGGGGTAATTTCAGGGTCTACGTGAAATCCTGCCCTTTATAAGGAGCACAGTTGTAATATGCGCTTTTGTGATGGTTCTAAAAGATAGGCATACATACGCATATGCATATATAAAGACCAAAAGTAGAGACTAGAGCAGTCCTTAAGCTACCTTAGCTGGAATATAGACTGAAAGTACAGCCTCAATGAATGTATGAGGTCAGTGCCATAAAATGTGATTAATATAAATATCCTAAAAATGAAGGAAAATAAGAGGGCAAACCTATTAAAAGTAGCAATGTGTACTAATGATTCTACAAAATGGAGTGATTACCCAAGCAAATTTGTTTGGTCTCTAAAATGGAGAAGAATGTGTACATGTGAAAGTGACTATAAAGTTAATTAAAGTGAAGAGAAAGGGGGAACACCCAAAATAAAATTGTGTGTATCCCACTGTTGCATTATAAATCTTGCCAACTTCGATATTATAAAAAGTTGGTTATATGTGAGTATATTGAGTGTCCGATAGATATATGAATAATAAGTGAAGTGACAACACAACTACAAGTGTGTTGTAAACCGAATGATTATATAAAAGTGAAAGAAATCCTTACAAGTCAGGAGCCCTCTTTCTAAAAAGAAGGATAGGGATTATATAAAAGAAGAAAAAGTGAAACCCTCATTGAGGCCTGTAGGGGTTTAGTGCTTTTAATTTGTAAATCCAACGAGCTTCATGCTGCAACAGTTTTTTTTTATCAAGGTCACCCTGTCTAGGGCCCATATGTACCCTTTACAGTACTGTAAATGTCAAAACTTCACTTCTACCTCTGTGAAAGTATTTGACATGGTGTGCTAGGGGTGTATCTAGATCTTTTTGGATGGAATATATATGTTCCCCTATGCGTCTACGCAGCTGGCGCCGCGTTTTGCCTACATAGATTTTACTACATTCACATGTAGCTACATATATCACGCTTGTAGAGCAGCAGTTTGAAAAGTCCTTTAACCTAAAGGTTTCACCACTCTGTGGATGCTCATACATTTTGGTCGGTTTAATGTATTTACAGAATTTACACTTTCCACACCTAAAACAACCAATTGTTGGATTTAACCATGTATTTGTAGGCCTATTTTCCTTAAAGAAACTGTGTACCAACATATCCTTCAGGTTCTTTCCTCTGCGATATGTTATTGATACTTGAGGGAGAAGATCTTTTTCTAAGTCTTCATCGCTTTTCAGAATGTGCCAATGTTTTGATACAATCTCTTTTATTGCGGGTGAATCATATCCAAATGTCATTATACATCTAGGTTGTGTCTTTGTTGAATCAGGTTTTTTTTATTACCCATCAGCCAGTAGGAACCTCATACCAATTTCTTGCAAGCACTTTATTAGGAGGACCACACACCAGGTTGAATCATTATTCATCCATACCCTGACACAGTAGCAATAGGAGAGATAAGGACACCCCTCTATTAAGAGATTGATATAATACAATTTTCTAGTGGTCTCCTTATGTCATACAATCTAGCCTTCTTTTAAACTTTATGTTCCAATCCTGGATTTTTTATGTATTTTAATTCGCCGTTGTTACCTGAGCCTAATAAATGATTATTTTAAATAGACCTATTCAATTATCCTTATTCCTGTTTATACACTAATTATTCATTTGGTAGTAAATACCATAGGAACTAGTATTCCTGAATTATTTCTTAATTATAGACCTATAAACCTTACTTCTGTAGTAGGGAAGCAAATCCAGAGAACTATAGACCTATAAGCCTTATTTCTGTAGTGGGGCTCAAATCCAGGGAACTATAGACCTGTAAGCCTTACTTCTGTAGTAGGAAAGCAAATCCAGGGAACTATAGACCTATAAGCCTTATTTCTGTAGTGGGGAAGCAAATCCAGGGAACTATAGACCTGCAAGCCTTACTTCTGTAGTAGGAAAGCAAATCCAGGGAACTATAGACCTATAAGCCTTATTTCTGTAGTGGGGAAGCAAATCCAGGGAACTATAGACCTGTAAGCCTTACTTCTGTAGTAGGAAAGCAAATCCAGGGAACTATAGACCTATAAGCCTTATTTCTGTAGTGGGGAAGCAAATCCAGGGAACTATAGACCTGCAAGCCTTACTTCTGTAGTAGGAAAGCAAATCCAGGGAACTATAGACCTATAAGCCTTATTTCTGTAGTGGGGAAGCAAATCCAGGGAACTATAGACCTGTAAGCCTTACTTTTGTAGTAGGGAAGCAAATCCAAGGAACTATAGACCTGAAAGCCTTACTTCTGTAGTAGGAAAGCAAATCCAAGGAACTATAGACCTGTAAGCCTTACTTCTGTAGTAGGGAAGCAAATCCAGAGAACTATAGACCTATAAGCCTTATTTCTGTAGTGGGGCTCAAATCCAGGGAACTATAGACCTGTAAGCCTTACTTCTGTAGTAGGGAAGCAAATCCAGAGAACTATAGACCTATAAGCCTTATTTCTGTAGTGGGGCTCAAATCCAGGGAACTATAGACCTGTAAGCCTTACTTCTGTAGTAGGAAAGCTAATCCAAGGAACTATAGACCTGTAAGCCTTACTTCTGTAGTAGGAAAGCAAATCCAGGGAACTATAGACCTATAAGCCTTATTTCTGTAGTGGGGATCAAATCCAGGGAACTATAGACCTGTAAGCCTTACTTCTGTAGGAGAGAAGCAAATCCAGGGAACTATTGGCCTGTAAACCTTACTTCTGTAGTGGGGAAGCAAATCCAGAGAACTATAGACCTATAAGCCTTATTTCTGTAGTGGGGATCAAATCCAGGGAACTATAGACCTGTAAGCCTTACTTCTGTAGTAGGAAAGCAAATCCAGGGAACTATAGACCTGTAAGCCTTACTTCTGTAGTAGGAAAGCAAATCCAGGGAACTATAGACCTATAAGCCTTATTTCTGTAGTGGGGATCAAATCCAGGGAACTATAGACCTGTAAGCCTTACTTCTGTAGGAGAGAAGCAAATCCAGGGAACTATAGACCTGTAAACCTTACTTCTGTAGTGGGGAAGCAAATCCAGGGAATTATAGACCTATAAGCCTTATTTCTGTAGTGGGGATCAAATCCAGGGAACTATAGACCTGTAAGCCTTACTTCTGTATGAGAGAAGCAAATCCAGTGAACTATAGACCTGTAAGCCTTACTTCTGGAGTGGGGAAGCAAATCAAGGGAACTATAGACCTATAAGCCTTATTTCTGTAGTGGGGAAGCAAATCAAGGGAACTATATCTAAAATACATGATAAGTAAGAAATTAATAAAATCCCAGGTCCTAAGGGAACTGGGGTCTGTAGTAGCCAAACCAATATATCAAATCTATCAGGGTCACTATCAGATGATTGGAGAAAAGCAGGTGTTATACCTATATATATATATATGAAGGGAACAAGAGCAAATCCAGGGAATATATAGACCTGTAAGCCTCATTTCTGTAGTTGGGAAGTAAATCCAGAGAACTATAGACCAGTGAGCCCCACTTCTGTAGTGGGGAAGCAAATCCAGGGAACTATCGACCAGTGAGCCCCACTTCTGTAGTGGGAAAGCTTTTAGAAGGGTTAATAAGGGATAATATACAGGAATGACATCCGTGTGTACAGGATTATAAGTAGGAGTCAACCCAGGTAGGTCATGTCATACAAACCTCATTAGTTTCTATAAGGAGGTTAGTAAGAACCTGGATCAAGGCAACTCAGTGGATGTAGTCTTTTGGGATTTTTCATAGGCTTTTGATACAGTGCCACATGGAAGACTTATGCAAACTAAAGGATACAAGAATTGCAGTAAATATCTGCTCGTGGATTGAGAGCTAGCTAAAAGACAAGCAAAGGGTTAATGTGGGGGCTAATGTGGTATGTGGGTTTTCCTCAGGGTTCAGTATTAGGTCCTCTCCTTTCTAGCATTTATTAATGACTTAGAAGCAGGACTGAGAAGTAGTGTCTCAGTTTGGCAGATGAGATTATTTTTTATTTTATGATAAAGATATCAAAATAATACATTCATTTGTAATACAATAGCAGCATATCTTCCAAGTTATACAAAAATATACAAAACTTTTACACTTGCATAGACGTACTACAAACAGAAGGGGAGCATCAACATTCTTCTTTTTTTTAGCTGTTCCCTTCTTTCGCATTTATTTGAAAGCTTATTAATTGTGGTTTTCATCTATAATATCGATGTCTCTTTCGATGTTATACGATCTATCAATATTGATAGCTATTTCATTCAACATAGGAATATTTCCCAAAATAAGTACTAATTTCCTTAAGGTGAATACAGTCTGATTTGTTTCCCTTTATTTATTGAAACATCTCCTCTTAAAGTCAGTCAAGTTTCTTACAAGTTAAATCAAGATTAGATTTTTTAATAATCTACTTTAAAGTATTAAACCATTTATAAGTATATGTATATTTATAAGTATATATATATATATATATATATATATACACAACCATCCTTTTAGTTTTCATATTTTTAATTGGAGTTCCTAGGGGAGGAGTATTCTATGAATTTCCTTTTATTATTAATCTTAAACAATGACTAGACTTACTTTGGTCACCCATGAACATTTTCAACAACAAGTTTCCTAAGGTTAGGGGAGAATCTTATTCCCAAATATTTGATTTTATTTTTTATGCACTTAAAATGGTGCCATTTCGTAAGGAATTCTCTTAAATTGAAGGTCACATTTAACCACAGTATTTCAGTTTTCTGTAAATTACTTTTATAGTAAGAGATCTTGCTAAACATATCTAATTTGTTGTACAAAAAACACAATGACCTATGAGGATCGGTTAATGTCAACAGGACGTCGTCCTATTCACATGGTCCTTTATATCAATTCCCTTAATTTCCTCCTCCAGTCTTATACTTTCCGCCAGGGGTTCCATAACAATAGCAAAAATTAATGGAGAGAGTGGGCAACCCTGACGAGTCCCATTAGTAATTTTAAATAAATCGGTTTTAAATCCTAATCCTCTCACTGAAGCTGAACAGTTAGCATAAGAGCTTTCACAGATGAAGAACCAAACTCGTCTAAACCAAACTTTTTGAATACATCTTCTATGTATTTCCAGTTGACCCTGTCAAATGCCCTCTCTGCATCTTTGAATAAAACCTATTTGGCCCGTATTAACTAGTTCTGGTAATTAGTTGTTTAATCTCGAGACTAACATTTTTGAATATAACTTGATATCCGTATTCAGTAGTGACATCAGACTATAATTAACACAATTAGTTGGATCTTTCCCTAATTTGGGTAGTGTATTTATGGTAGCTTCAAGCATTCCAGATGGTGCAAAACCCTTGGTTTTAATCTCATTAAATATTTTGCTCAATTTATCAGTTAAAAATTGGAGCAAACAATTTATAATATTGGTTTGCTATACCGACTGGCCCTGGTGCTTTATTAGATTTTAAATTTATTTTTGCAATTTCAATTTCAGATGGGGATATTTCTCTATTTAAGTCTATTGCCTGTTCCTTTGTTAATCTAGGAAGTTTCAGTGTTTCCAAAAATGTTTCTATTTCTCCCCTACTGGGTTTGATGAAATGTACTTGTTCTTCTAGTTTGTGTAACTGACTATAATAATCATAGAAGATATTGCCTATATCCTTAGGTTTATGTTGTGTTATCCCATTTTTATCTTTTATTTGCAATTCTTTTCGGGGGAAGCTTCTTCCTTATTTTATTCGCTAGGTATTTTCCAGATTTATTTCCAAGACTAGTGACTTGCCCGTCAAAAAATGATGGTCAATAACATCTTAATGCTGTGAAAACTGTTTGCCACACAATATGAGTCTCTGAAAATCTTAACCTTTTTTTTATTATGTCCAAAGAAATACAACATTTTGAATAAAACTTCTTATTTTTTTAACTTTCAACTTGTATTTCACCAACAGGTATAGAATATTTTTTTAATTGTCATATATGGAATAATAATATAACAACGTGTAAAGTTTTCATGAATACATATGGTAAACCATAACATAGAAGTTTGTAACATGCAACTTGTATACTAACATTTTGAATTGATAGTTATTCATGAATAACAGACGACTATGTAAACTTTCTGTGAATAACTATTTTGAACAATGACATGCTTTGTAACGTTCATTTTTTTAAAACACCTGTTAAACTAAATTGGCATTGAATCCAGAGGAAGAAAAACAAAAAAAATACCCCCATTGAAACTTGGCCAATTGTATCAAAGAGGGAAAAAATTGAATTCCTTCCTGACCACATTAACTGGCGATCAGATTACTCCCTGAATCAATACTCTCTATTTAAATTATACAGTTCAATGTATTAACAAATGATGAAACTTGTAGTAACATAAATCCTTGACTATATACAATATATAATGAACCAACTGTTCACAACTTTGAAAATACAACGTTAACATGTGAAATAGTAACATAAAACAATAACATATAACCTTCTAATTAAAGAAAATGCCACTAATTGTTTTATGGGGCCAATCATGTGAAAAGGTAACGTCTAACACATGCCAATCTGATTAACCACTGTTTACTGTTGTTGTTTTTTTTTTCTTCTTCTTGTACTTTGTGCAAATGGCACATAGAGTTTCCTAAGTGAAATAGTGGTCCCCTATTTATAGAGTCCCAGTGAGCTAAAATTTTGTCCTGGAAGTAAAACCACTGTTCTCTATGTGTTTTTGCCATTGTATAGAGTTTCTTATTGAAATAGTGGTCCTCTAAAATCAGTCCGAGTAACATAAAATGACACTCAATGTTTTTTGTAAAAACGCATCCATCTTCCAATAAATCACCCTGACTTGGGTTTTCTTCAACATGTACTTTAATTTCCTCTGGATTATTGCATCTTGAAAATGAAACATAGAGTTGACCATGTCCAAACACAGGTTCCTTCAAAAAAATACCCACAGGGGGGCTTGTCTAGCCAAGTGAAGGGAGCAGACGTGCAGAAGAGCTGCTTGTGACAAGATCAGTCTCGTCACTGCGAATTGGAGAAGCTTGGTTGCCCACATTCTGCCGTTTGACTACGGCCCATGTTGACTTTCCCCCTACAAAGACATGGAAGCCATGCTTCATTTGGTCAGAAAGGACTATGATCTAACTTTTGAACCACTAGACCAATTTGTATCATTTTGACACATGTTTGTATTTGGAGTATGCTGATTCTGAAAATGTATGTTTTATGTGAATGTGATGCATACTTTTAAAGTTATGAAAAATGTGTAGAAATGTGTTACAGATTCTGACCATCCCCCATTAGGTAAACACTGAGGTAGGAGCTGAGTAAGATCATGAACAAGATAAACCTCACAGGGTGTGGCCAGGACTTGAACAAAGGGCCAGTATATGGGGTTTCCCCAGGGGCATAGTCCAGGAGGAAAAACAGGAAGTGTCCACGGGGACAGTCTGGGTGAGAATGAGCATAGTAGCCACGCCTGGCGTTGGCCCATGGGAGGAGTCTCATGGTTCCCACGTAGGGACCCTGTCTGATTGGCCAGAGGTAATTAGGGGTTGACCAAAGGTAGTCACTGCCCCTACTGTGTATGTGGAAATGGTTTTTATATATGTCTTTGTTTTTAATAAAGAAGAGAGTTCACTGCTTGACCCTCAAACACAGAGCTTATGTCTCATGCTTGGGGGAATTCATGGGATGCTGTTACAGACTGACTGCCAGGAGTGAAAGCATCTTGGGGTGCTTTTCCTGCTCAGCTGCTAGCGGCTATTCGTGAGGTTCCAGTTGCAGGCTTGGAGTATCCTGCAGTAGCTGTCCCTATCTCACTGGACGGGCGGATCGGCTAAAACGGCCTTGGCGCCCCCTTATATGTGTGGGGGTACCGTAACACTTCTCTTCAAAGAATCATACTAAATAGGGTCTAATACACCCACGTTTGGGGCAAACCAGCACCAAAGTAATTTTTCAAAATTCAGGAGAGGAGGAGGATCAAGATGACACCTTGGTCAACTAAATTGAGGCGCTCAACATCGCCACAAGGTTGAGGCCTACCTCACCCTGCCTCCTGTGGCAACGGCTCCCTGTGTCCCCCAGCACAGGTAGAAGGTCCCGACAGGGTTTTGGTGACAAGAGGAGGAGGCACGGAGTGGAGGGGACCTAGAGGACGGGACCCCCCGCAGTACAGAGAGGTGCAGAGATGGAGGGTGAGCGGGAGCCCACAGGGGGGCAGGCAAGAAGAGGGCATCTCCTGCAACACATGTAGCGGAGGGACGGGAGCCAGAGGACTTGTTCGCACTGGTAAGTGCACAGGCACAGACGCAGGGATCCCGGGAGGTGGGCCACCATCTTCCTCCACGTGGCGGAGGAGCCGCCATTAGCCCTCTCACAACAACAAAGCCTCACCGGTCAGTGGCGCGGCCCCAGGAGGGTTGTCCCCAGATAGTGAGTGGGCGCAGGGCCTCATAGAAGTTAGCCAAGCGGAAGGGGATTACGCACTGTCCCTCACAGGTTGCATTTCCTGCCAAAGGAGTGGCAGCCATTTTAGAAGGACATTTAAATTAAATAGGAGAGGAGGGGGTGGAGTCAGCGTCCTAACATGGCGGACGCATTCTAGATAGGCTCCGTGGCCAGGCTGGGCAGAAGCCTCTAACTGCTCTTTGGGTGCTGCCTGAGCGGACCCCAAGTGGGGGGGAACACAAGGAAGACCAGCCAGAATCCGGGAATCGGGTCTTCTGGCACGGAGCCATGTGCACAGACTGCGGGACGGCTGAGAAGCATGGTGGCGTGGGCCTTGGGGGCCTGAACACCCAGAGCTGTTGGTCGTTGGACCCCTGCAACCCCCCAACAGGTACCTGGCACCCTAAGAATGAGGAGGCACAAGGAAGAGGGCTTGAGACTTTATCTCAGAAAGGAGACCAAGAGGCAAGTGAGCTGGGGGTATCCCTGCACCCAACACACCCCAAGAAACTCCTGTAGCCCTTCTCCTGGAGGAAAGACCCAAAAGCCCTCAGTTACTCCCCCCCAACCTGAGGAGAGGCTCATGTTAGTGGAAGAGGAACCCCAACAGATCAAAGCAGCCATTTTGATCAGATCATGTGGCTGTGATATTTTTCTGCTGCCAAGTGTGGTCTGCACTACTCAAGCCTAGAAACCAGAAAAACTTCCCACATTGTCACACTTCTTATACCTGAAACCCTCATCGCAGTGCCATAAGAATTAATATCATATAGATCATCCATTTTATCTAGTATACTTTGACAGTGCATAACCTGGGATACAAAAGATTATTTTTTGGCTGTCTGGCCCACCCTGGGCCAGATAACTATCTTGTCACTGCAGCTTTAACATTTCTCATATCTCTCTGCTGCCCTCTACTGGCCATACGCCAATAAAGGCACTGGAGTTTCTCCTACAAACATATTTGTTACGGTACCCCCACACATATAAGGGGGCGCCAAGGCCGTTTTAGCCGATCCGCCCGTCCAGTGATATAGGGACAGCTACTGCAGGACACCCATTCCCACAAACTGGATCCAAGGGGAATATGCTCCAAGCCTTGAACTGGAGCCTCACGAATAGCTGCTAGCAGCTGAACAGGAAAAGCACCCCAAGATGCTTACACTCCTGGCAGTCAGTCTGTAACAGCATACCACAAATCTCCCCAAGAACGAGACATAAGCTCTGTGTTTGAGGGTCAAGCAGTGAACTCTCTTCTTTATTAATTACAAAGACATATTAAAACCATTTTCACATACACAGTAGAGGGAGGGGCTACCTGAGGTGAGCCCCTAATGGCCTCTGGCCAATCACATAGTGTCACACCGTGGGAAACATGAGACTCCTCCCAGGTCCGCCCACTAGGTGTGGCTAATAGAGTCATTTGGCTTCTGACCACCAGAGGGGAAACATGGCTTTGCTCTATCCTGTGCCCCTGCTAAGAAAGCTGAGAAACCCCATGGGGTTATGGAGTCGGTATGTCTGGAGCTCCCTTTGTTAAGCTATCTCCCCTGCTGTGCATGTAGATAACCTTTGCTCTCAACCATCTGGCCTTAGTGACTCATAGATGGGGGTGGTCAGAATCTGTAACACATTTTTCCACATTATTCATAACTTTAAAAGTATGCATTACATTCACATAAAACGTACATTTTCAGAATCAGCATACTCCAAATACAAACATATGTCCAAATGATATAAATTGGTCCAGTGGTTCAAAAGTTAGATCATAGTCCTTTCTGACCAAATGAAGCATGGCTTCCATGTCTTTGTAGGGGGAAAATCAACATGGGCCATACTCAAAAGGAAGAATGTGGGCAACCAGACTTCTCCAATTCGCAGTGACGAGACTCATCTCGTCACAATATTCAATCCAGTGTACTATGCACCCTCTACAAGAAATCCCTCAATGTCACTTGCAGAGCTTTAACTTGTTCTTCTCGAGATCGTGCCGCAAGATTAAAGGGGGGTTACAAACTCTCCCAGCAGGCCGGGACCCGCCCAAGCATTGGCAGAAGGATGTTTGTTGTAATTTCTATTATTTTAGCTTAAAAACATAGAGTATTTTGCTAATTTAGTTTACAGTTTAAGAGAAAATATTTCATTACGATGCAGCTTGGGTTAACATAAAGTCTAAGACTTCTAGATTTTTAGGATTTCAATTGTTAACTTATTAAAGCCTTTCTCTTTTACTAGGCTAGACTAAATTTCAGTCTCTCTTGACTGTAGCAACATGGTAGTTTGAGGTAACTAAGTTAGTGCCTGTCTGAGCCCCCCACGGGGTCCTACATATAGATCCGTAATGTCAGGAATGTACAGGATAAAGTTGTTTTTATATAGTTGTTTTCACACTGTTTTCCCTTCAAGAGTTAACGCTACATACTTCAATTTACTGAACGATTTCTCTACCTTTTCCTTTCTTGGAGGCGTTCCTAAGTGTTTCAGTCTGGCTCCTCCGATTCTCCAGGGAGCGGTGCCGTGGCTCCCGCAGTTGCTCGGCGGCCGGCTTGTCTCAGAACCTAACAGCACATTTGTGGTCCCTGCAGACCTCTACACATCCTTATTTCTAACTCACAATACACTTTTATCACTCACAATGTCAGGGGTTTCAATTCACCTAATAAAAAGAGGAAAGCCTTTATCTTCTATAAGAAGGACAAACCCTCTGTTCTTTTCCTCCAAGAGACTCATTTTGCACAAAACAAAACACCTTTATTCTTACACAAAGATTACCCAACCTTCTATACCTCTAATCAGAAAACCAAAAGAGCGGGAGTAGTGATACTGATCCACAAAAACTTCCCTTTTAATGTAACCCACAAAAGAATAGATAAAGAGGCTAACTGTGTTATTCTTACCGGAACCCTACTAAACACTAAGCTAACCCTGGTATCTATCTATGCCCCTACTACTGCTCCACATAAAGCCCTCATAAACCTACTGGAGACATTAGACTCCCAGGAAACAGGCACGATTATCATAGGGGGAGATTTTAACCTGGTTTTAAATTCATACCTGGATAGGTCCAAAGGGCAGAGAGAAAATCGATTTCCAAGGAAACGGGCAAGATTATCATAGGGGGAGATTTTAACCTGGTTTTAAATTCAGACCTGGATAGGTCCAACGGGCAGAGAGAAAATCGATTTCCAGACAAAACCAAACAAATTAGGAATCTGTTGTTTAAATTAGGCTTAGTGGATGCCTGGAGGGGGCTCCACCCACTGGAGAGGAGTACATGTTCTACTCGCCAACACACAAATCCTACTCTAGGATTGACACACTTATAATAGATGCCACATTGCTAGAACAAACCAAATCTTCAGATATTATTCCTTGCCCCTGGGCAGATCACGGTCTAGTGTCATCGGTTCTGAATCCAAATACCAACTTAGATGTGCCTTATACGTGGCGTATAAACGATAGGCTCCTATCTAACCCGATTATACAAGACCAAATTACAACTAAAGGATTATTTTCAAACAAATACTAACCCCTCCACCAGCATAGGCTGGCTTTAGGTGGCACACAAGGCGTTTTTTAAGGGGTACATGTATACGTTTAGCCACATCTAATAAAAAAAACATGAGAGAGCGCGAAAACTCATTGTTGAAGGAACTCCTTAACCTTGAGAAACATAACCAACATCAGTCAGATCTAACCCGCCAGCGGATTGACACTATTAGATTAGAACTAGATAATATCCTTTCCGTCCAAACAGAGAAGGCCTTGAGGAAAACCCAAAGCAAATTCTTTGCCCAGGCAAATAAGCCAGGCCCCCTTTTAGCTAACAAGTTGAACGCCAGATATCAGCAATCTAAAGTCACGCAGATTAAAACAGCGTCTGGTTCAGTTACAATGAACCAGGCTAAGATTCAGGACACCTTCCGTACATTTTATCAGGATATCTATACCTCCCATGCACAGATAGGTAAGGACTCCCTAGCTAACTTTCTAGATAAACTGAACCTCCCCGCTTTGGAAAATGCTGATCTGGATTTGCTTAACTCTGATGTGACCCTAGAAGAAGTCAAAGACACTATTAAATCTCTCAAATTGGGCAAATCGCCTGGGCCGGATGGCTTTTCTAATTTATATTATAAAAAAATTGTAGATGTCTTGACTCCTCATTTGGTAACATTATGTAATGCTATTTTACGAGGGGAACAGATGCCACCGGAGTTACATCAAGCGGATCTGGTCTTTTTTCCCAAGGCGGGGAGAGACCCGCTAGAGGTTAAAAACTATCGCCCAATCTCCTTGCTAAATGGGTATATTAAATTATTGGCTAAAATAATGGCGAATAGGATTTCCAGATTCTTGCCTAAGCTTGTTCATAAGGATCAAGCAGGCTTTATCCCACTCAGGCAGGCGGTGGACAACATTAGGAGAGGGCTGAATGTACTTCATCTTGCCCATCACTCAAAAACTCCACTCTGCACCCTAGTTTTGGACATTGAGAAAGCATTTGACTCTCTGGAATGGCCATATCTTTATGCTGTTTTAGCAAAATTTGGTATCAAAGGCAACTTCCTGAAGCTCCTCAAAACTTATTATAATTCTCCTAAGGCCATTCTAAAATTACCAGGCCCCGAGAATTCACTTTTACACATTCAAAGGGGCACTAGGCAGGGATGCCCCATACCCCCCTCCTTTTTGCTCTTGCAATGGAACCATTGGCACAGACTATTAGGGCCTCCCCTGAGATTCGGGGTTTGACATTGGGTAATCAAGAATACAAGTGTTGTCTCTTTGAGGACGATTTATTATGTACTTTAACACGCCCCTCCACCTCTATCACAACTCTTATGGAGGTATTAAATAGGTTTAGCACAATCTCAGGCTTACGAGTCAATGAGGATAAAACGGAAGTCCTAGGGTCTCATCTCCCACAACTTGAAAGGGAATTCTTAAAGAATTCTTAAACATTTTTCTTACCCAAAACTTATTTAAAATATTTAGGAATAAAAATTACCCCTAATATCTCAGACCTGTATAGGATTAATTATCCGGCCAAAGTTCCACATCTCATGGTCCGGCCCGAATACATACAGTCAAAATAAACATCCTCCCGAGAATCCTATACTATTTCAGATCCTTGCCTATCAAAGTTCCCATTAAAGATCTAGACAACTTTCAAAAGCAAATCATGAGATTTATCTGGGGTAAAAAAAACTAGAATTACTAAATCTACAATGTTTAGACATAAAGATAATTGTGGACTTGCGTGCCCGCACCTCAAGCTCTTCTACAGAGCGGCGCAAATTTCATTTTTGCCCCAAGCCCACTCCTTAGAACATCAACCTATTTGGGTTCTGATTGAGAATCATCAGTTTCAACCCTTGAGGTGGGATACGATAATATGGCTCCCCAAATCTTATTGCCCCCCAAATACCTACCTCAATCCCATGATTAGATTATCCCTGGGATGTTGGTCCTGGGCAAACTCTAAACGTCAATTGACTCCTGATCTCTCCCCCATTCTCTCCATTACCACCTCTTCCCCCTTTTCAAAGGACCTTTCCACAGACTCAAAGGCTTGGTGGACTTGGTCTTGACAGAATAGGGGCATGGATAAAAGACGATCAAATTATCAATTTTGAATACCTAAGGGATGATTTTGATCTCCCACTGAAGGAACACTTCATTTTCTGCAAGTTCCGACATTTTATTTTGACCCTGAAGAGGACATTTGGTTACCCCAAGGTTAATAGGATGACTCTTATCTGCAAAGATGCTCCTCTAACAAAGGGTATTCTAAGGCAAAACTACGAGAAATTCAATAATCCCCTCAATATCCACAAACCTAAGCCCTTGATTAGATGGGAAGAAGACCTGGGTCAGACTTAAAAGTTTGTCCTTGGGATTTATTGATGGTCATGGCAAATGCCATGATAATGGGAAATTGTCTCCTTTGTAGGACAAAAGGCAAACCACTCTCACTTGGAGCCAAATCAATTCACGGCATAAGAACTGGTTCGCCTTTATCGGTACCACTCATAATTTCTGCATGTATAAAATGATCCTTTAAATCCTTCACAATTATTCTGGTCCCATTACAAAGTCCTTTTTTGGGATTCCTATTTCTCAATAGCATGACAATTGCCTCTTTTTTAAGTTGGAAAACATGTGGTGGCATTCCAGACGGAGTTAAAGAATTAATAAATTCCATACTAAAGTTTGCTTCACTATCTTTGTCATCAGTATCTGCACTGTAATAGTTTTTTTGGGGGAGCATTGATTATTTGATGTCTTTGCATTTCCTCTCTGTTAACTGCTCTCTCTCTATTCCTCTCTCTATCCCTCTCTCTCCCTCTCTCTCTCTCTCTCTCTCTCTCCCTCCCTCTCTCTCCCACTCTGTTCTATTGGTCCCTTATACCATATTTTATTGTTTTCTTTTAGCCCCAAATTTTACCTGCATCTGGTTTCAGAAGGCCTCACTGGTTACTCTGAATTCTGGGAGTTCTATACACACAAACAGCCCCAAATTTTACCTGCATCTGGTTTCAGAAGGCCTCACTGGTTACTCTGAATTCTGGGAGTTCTATACACACCATCAGCCCCAAATTTTACCTGCATCTGGTTTCAGAAGTCCTCACTGGTTACTCTGAATTCTGGGAGTTCTATACACACCATCAGCCCCAAATTTTACCTGCATCTGGTTTTAGAAGGCCTCACTGGTTACTCTGAATTCTGGGAGTTCTATACACACCATCAGCCCCAAATTTTACCTGCATCTGGTTTCAGAAGGCCTCACTGGTTACTCTGAATTCTGGGAGTTCTATACACACCATCAGCCCCAAATTTTACCTGCATCTGGTTTCAGAAGGCCTCACTGGTTACTCTGAATTCTGGGAGTTCTATACACACCATCAGCCCCAAATTTTACCTGCATCTGGTTTCAGAAAGCCTCACTGGTTCCTCTGAATTCTGGGAGTTCTATACACACTGTAACGGATCTACTGGCACCCCGACCGGGTACCTCCGTTGATGGACGCGTCCTAGTTTGCGTCGAGGCCTACAAGCACCGCACCGGACACCACCACCACCACAGACTCCACAACCGCCGTAGCTTAACTGGAGCCTCACGAATAGCTGCTAGCAGCTGAACAGGAAAAGCACCCCAAGATGCTTACACTCCTGGCAGTCAGTCTGCAACAGCATACCATGAATCCCCCCAAGAACGAGACATAAGCTCTGTGTTGAGGGTCAAGCAGTGAACTCTCTCCTTTATTAATTAACAAACACATTTTTAAACACTTCACATACACAGTAGGGGCAGTGACTACCTTTGGTCAACCCCTAATTACCTCTGGCCAATCAGACAGGGTTAAGGCGTGGGAGCCAGGAGTCCCCTCCCCCAGGAGCCACCCACTAGGCGTGGCTAACTGCTCATTCTACCTCTGGCGGTGGAGAGAGTAACATCTCTAAGCTCACTTATTCCCCTGCTGGGAGTATGGGGAAACCCCAAGTCATCTCATTATTCAAGAGTCCCTACCCCCATTGTTCATGGTGCCATCTTGTCTGCTAAAACCCTTTTGTTCTGCTATCTCTTGTGTGTTTTTGCAGATACTATTATTAGGCAGATGGGCAACTCCTGACCAAGTGTATGAGACCAAAGATATTTGACTGCATACCACACAATACAATATTTTTACAGATATAACCACAACATATTATAACCCAGAACATATCTGCAGATAGGTTAGGTCTGAGCACACATTATTACTGAATGGCGCTCAGACCACATACATACAGTTCAATGGCCATGGAACCAAAGTCTTTCTGCATAGGAAAATAAAGTATTTAAATGCCGGTCCATAGTCAAAAGGCAGGAGGCTGGCAAACAGTCCTCTCCAAGACAAAGTGGCGAAGGGCACTTCGTCACACACACCATCAGCCCCAAATTTTACCTGCATCTGGTTTCAGAAGGCCTCACTGGTTACTCTGAATTCTGGGAGTTCTATACACACCATCAGCCCCAAATTTTACCTGCATCTGGTTTTAGAAGGCCTCACTGGTTACTCTGAATTCTGGGAGTTCTATACACACCATCAGGTATGGAGGAGGCCTTGAAAGCTGCATCCTCCCAGGAGCCAATATTTTTTATTAATATTTCTACTATCTGCTTGTTATTATATTTGCTGACATAGAATTATTTCTAAAATTAGTTCAAACTTTTTCATATGTTTACTGTATCTTGCCTGGCTTTACTTCCCCCTCCCCCTTTTATGGCCTGTATAATTTGCCTAGATCTCCTCCTTTCCACATGTCTTTGCATTTCCTCTCTGTTAACTGCTCTCTCTCTATTCCTCTCTCTATCCCTCTCTCTCCCTCTCTCTCTCTCTCCCTCTCTCTCCCTCTCTGTTCTATTGGTCCCTTATACCATATTTTATTGTTTTCTTTTAGCCCCAAATTTTACCTGCATCTGGTTTCAGAAGGCCTCACTGGTTACTCTGAATTCTGGGAGTTCTATACACACCATCAGCCCCAAATTTTACCTGCATCTGGTTTTAGAAGGCCTCACTGGTTACTCTGAATTCTGGGAGTTCTATACACACCATCAGCCCCAAATTTTACCTGCATCTGGTTTCAGAAGGCCTCACTGGTTACTCTGAATTCTGGGAGTTCTATACACACCATCAGCCCCAAATTTTACCTGCATCTGGTTTCAGAAGGCCTCACTGGTTACTCTGAATTCTGGGAGTTCTATACACACCATCAGCCCCAAATTTTACCTGCATCTGGTTTCAGAAAGCCTCACTGGTTCCTCTGAATTCTGGGAGTTCTATACACACTGTAACGGATCTACTGGCACCCCGACCGGGTACCTCCGTTGATGGACGCGTCCTAGTTTGCGTCGAGGCCTACAAGCACCGCACCGGACACCACCACCACCACAGACTCCACAACCGCCGTAGCTTAACTGGAGCCTCACGAATAGCTGCTAGCAGCTGAACAGGAAAAGCACCCCAAGATGCTTACACTCCTGGCAGTCAGTCTGCAACAGCATACCATGAATCCCCCCAAGAACGAGACATAAGCTCTGTGTTGAGGGTCAAGCAGTGAACTCTCTCCTTTATTAATTAACAAACACATTTTTAAACACTTCACATACACAGTAGGGGCAGTGACTACCTTTGGTCAACCCCTAATTACCTCTGGCCAATCAGACAGGGTTAAGGCGTGGGAGCCAGGAGTCCCCTCCCCCAGGAGCCACCCACTAGGCGTGGCTAACTGCTCATTCTACCTCTGGCGATGGAGAGAGTAACATCTCTAAGCTCACTTATTCCCCTGCTGGGAGTATGGGGAAACCCCAAGTCATCTCATTATTCAAGAGTCCCTACCCCCATTGTTCATGGTGCCATCTTGTCTGCTAAAACCCTTTTGTTCTGCTATCTCTTGTGTGTTTTTGCAGATACTATTATTAGGCAGATGGGCAACTCCTGACCAAGTGTATGAGACCAAAGATATTTGACTGCATACCACACAATACAATATTTTTACAGATATAACCACAACATATTATAACCCAGAACATATCTGCAGATAGGTTAGGTCTGAGCACACATTATTACTGAATGGCGCTCAGACCACATACATACAGTTCAATGGCCATGGAACCAAAGTCTTTCTGCATAGGAAAATAAAGTATTTAAATGCCGGTCCATAGTCAAAAGGCAGGAGGCTGGCAAACAGTCCTCTCCAAGACAAAGTGGCGAAGGGCACTTCGTCACACACACCATCAGCCCCAAATTTTACCTGCATCTGGTTTCAGAAGGCCTCACTGGTTACTCTGAATTCTGGGAGTTCTATACACACCATCAGCCCCAAATTTTACCTGCATCTGGTTTTAGAAGGCCTCACTGGTTACTCTGAATTCTGGGAGTTCTATACACACCATCAGGTATGGAGGAGGCCTTGAAAGCTGCATCCTCCCAGGAGCCAATATTTTTTATTAATATTTCTACTATCTGCTTGTTATTATATTTGCTGACATAGAATTATTTCTAAAATTAGTTCAAACTTTTTCATATGTTTACTGTATCTTGCCTGGCTTTACTTCCCCCTCCCCCTTTTATGGCCTGTATAATTTGCCTAGATCTCCTCCTTTCCACATGTCTTTGCATTTCCTCTCTGTTAACTGCTCTCTCTCTATTCCTCTCTCTATCCCTCTCTCTCCCTCTCTCTCTCTCTCCCTCTCTCTCCCTCTCTGTTCTATTGGTCCCTTATACCATATTTTATTGTTTTCTTTTAGCCCCAAATTTTACCTGCATCTGGTTTCAGAAGGCCTCACTGGTTACTCTGAATTCTGGGAGTTCTGCCCTCCCTCCCTGCCCCTCACCCTCCCACCCCAATTCTGATTAAATATATAGTGAAATGGGAATCACCTGACTTTCCTACTTGCATATATTATCTCACCACTAGGGGCAGACAACATTTTAAATGCTAGAGCCCTCACCACTGTTCCTTCTCTCTCTCTAAATGAAAAACTTTTCTAACTTTCACTTCTCTTCTGACCCTTTGTATTCCTTATCTGTTTAATCTTTCCCTGACTTCTGCCCCTTCCATTCCCTTTAGATTGTAAGTGGCGAGTTTTCAGTCTTCTAGGATGCTTTGGGAAAAAGCACTTTCTGCAAAGATTCTAAGCTCAAAACAGAGTCCTCCATTTTTTGAATTTTGTTAATGCTGTATTTTCCCTTGTTTTTATCCCCTGTAGTGCGCTACGGAATATGTCGGCGCGTTACAAATAAAAGTTAATAATAAAATAATTATTTTAATATTTCGTTGTTTAGATTCAAGGCATCTATATTTTTGGATGTCCATATGACTTTGCTTGAAATGTCTGAGTAATCCTCGTCATTGATGGTATTGAGGAAGATTGTCGATATTAGTGGTTCTTTTGAAATCATTTCTGGTGGAATTTGTACAGCATCATCAGGTAAATTATTTATTTTTGGTTGCTTACCTTCTCCAATCTGAATGAGATCATTGAATTGAGTTTGAACTTCAGATCTCATATTTACTTCTAATTTAAGGTGTGTAAATGTTTTCCACAGCTTACTTCTTTTTATACAAGTTTCAACGATGTCAGTCCGATTGCCGTGTGGCACCACAGGTAATGTTTGCCTGAAATCTCCTCCTAACAACATCACCTTTCCACCAAATGGCAAATCATTAGCCATAACTCCTTTTAATAATCGATCAATACATTGCAGGGCATGTCATGACATCATAGTTGCCTCATCTATTATAATTAATTTACTCTTGTGCAATTTTTTGGCTTGTAATGAATTCATTCGAATATCCGACACTGATGTTTCCAGAATGGGAACTGTCAGTTTAAATCCACTATGTACAGTTCTACCACCTTCTAACAAAAGTGCGGCAATTCCAGTGGTTGCAAATGGCAGTGCTATTTGACCCTGTGCTCGAATGCAACTCATCAACAAATTATATAGATACATTTTTCCTGATCCACCAGGGCCATCCAGATAGAAATAACGCTCTTTGAGTATGTCATCTTATATTTGTGATGGCATTTAATGCTTCCAATTGCAATGCATTTAAAGTTCCAATTTTTTCTTGTGTTTTTTGGTATTCAATCTCAATGTCATACTCATCAAAGTTAATTTCATCTATAATTCCTGGATCAGGCAGATTAAAATTGGCACAATTTAATCCATGACAAAGAAAGATTTCCTTTATTTCCATTAATGCTTTCAATAGGTGGTGTCATTGTAACATTTCAAGAAATCTTCACACATATGTAATTTAAATGTTTCCCACAAAGTTGATGCATCTGGTACATTGCAAAAGATACAAATGAAAGCAAATTGTTCTCTCATTTGCTTTGGCATTTGACATAGTGCTGCTTCCTCGAGACATCTCTCCCATTCTGTATCATCTGCCAGAAAGTTTTGATGTCTTGCAGCTAACTGGAAAGTCTCATAAACTATGTCATTGACTGTGCTTAAATGTTCATAATTTTGTGCACCAGGAACATGTAAAAGAAGTAATCTTAAACTGAAACGTTTAATGTCTCGTGGACTGATGGTATATATTCTTGGGATAATTTTTTAATTATGTTTCTTTCGTTGTCTCCATTCACCATTTACGAATACATAATGATTTGGAATGTCAATGTATAAAAATTGTCTGGCCTGAGTGTCCTGACAATTTAATTGAAACCAAGCAGTAAGCATTGTTGCTCTATGTTCACTTTGTGCTAAAGCATTTCTTTCATTGCCTGCAGTGAAGCAAACAAATTGACTTTGTGGCAAATGGACAGCTAATCGATACACAGCATGTGACCGATCATGCATCTCAAATTTGAGAAGACGCCACATTGCTTCTGGAGCACTTAGCGAGCATCTAAATAAGAAGAAAGTTTGTCATGTAAAATGGGGTTGTCTTTTTCATTTTGTGCACCTTGCACAACAACAGTTGCTGCCTTATAAACCTTTATATATATTGATACACATATTTCATGGATTTGATAGAAGTGCAAGCTTCCACATTGATATGTGCATTGTACTTCATCAGCGAATGTGGATTGTATGGAACCACATATCTATTATCGACCTTTTGGCCACGGATAATAGCTGTTTGTCCTTCTCTTCTTTTATACAAAGGGTATCCATCCCAATTAACATAAGTCTGCATTTGAAATTGTTTTGGAAACTCTTTTATGCATTTTTTATTTTCCATACATGGTGAATATGGATTGATATCTTCACATGGACCATGTATCATTCTATGAGTTACAATCTCATAAAGTTTGGAATGTTTCTCTGGATGTGGCAGTTCAGCAGTAATTACTGAATCCACTCTGTCTGCCGTAGTCAATTTATTTTTTTCTTGCAAGATTAATAGTATATGTGCATGTGGCAAGCCTCTTTTTTAAATGTAATGGTATAAACAAAAGCCACACATTTTCCAAATAAGTGTGCTTTAGTTATATCAGGAATTAATGAATTGAGTTTTATTTTGAATACTCTTGCCACCAAACCTGGTCGGTCAGAAGTAGTTTGTCCAAGAAGTAAATTTTCTTTGAAAGAGGATGGCAAAATCAATGCTCGTCCAGCAGGAATGTCTCTGTTTGCAGCCAATTCAGCGACATAATCCATCAATCCCCAATGTTGTTCTACTTGTTTTGTTGAAATTTGACAACATTTTGATTATTTGCTTCAACTTGTAGATAGGAATCAATAATCCATTGTTGTGTGAGTTTACCCCCACATAAAATAGGATTATAATGATCCTGGACAGCAGTTTGTGCCACTTTATATTCCAGCATGGAAATATTGTTTCTAACACAAACTTTACTATTGGCATAACGTTGCAACTGTAATTTTGGTTGCCATCCTGGCTCCTCATTTGGAAAAAAATGGGATATGTCATACGATCCAAATTACTGCTTAAAATATTTATGTTTATAAAAGGTTGTTCTTGATTGCGTGGATATGTTCTAATACCCGCTCAAATGGTGGTTCCCCATCATCATTTTTAAATACCATGGCAACCTCATTTGCTGTTGGTAAATTATACCGTCTTTGATCAGTATGGCGATCTCTTTTGAGAACCATATTTACTCTTGGCATTGGCAATTGATGTCTTTGCGCATGCGCCAGTTGT
>CM050170.1:356236-493736 GCA_027410445.1 Discoglossus pictus
TAACGATAGAACCTTCAATAACATACAGGAGAAATAGAAATGTAAAAGATACTCTGGTGAAAAGTTATTATAAACCTCCTCAAAGAACATCCAATTGGTTAACCCCCATGATAGGTTTATTTAAATGTGGTCATTGTAAAGCCTGTAATTATATTCAACCAAGTAAGGAGTTTGTAGACTCCAACACAGATAAAAAATATCCGGTTAGGAGTTTTATAAATTGTGAAACTACGCACGTAGTATACGTAATGACATATCCATGTCAAAAATACTATGTTGGCAAAACGTTTTGACAATTGCGAAGGAGAATACTTGAACATGTATATTCAATAACTAAACAACTGGATACTCCGGTATCTAGACACATAAATAATTTTCACAAAAATCAACCAGAAGTAATGAAATTTAAAGTCTTGGAGAGATTATCAATAGGACTTTACTTCAAAAAGAGAGTAAATGGATATTTACCTTGAAGAGTAAATATCCTAAAGACCTAAATGAAGGCTTTTCATATTCTGCCTTTCTTTAATGACATTGTTAAAGACATTGCCGGAAGCAGCGCGGAGGAGCGGATGAGCAGCTGCTACAGATGTAAGGTAAGTGAGGGGAAAGGGAGAGGGGGATGTACTTAGAGGGGTAAAGTGAGGAGGGGTTGAGGATGAGGATGGGGGTTAGGGTTGAGGAGGGGGGATGAGGAGGGGGGTTGAGGTTGAGGAGGGGGGTGGAGGATGAGGAGGGGGTTTGAGGATAGGGGGGTTGAGGATCAGGATGGAGGGGTTGAGGATGGGGGTTTGAGGATGAGGATGGGGGGATGAGGTTGAGGATGGGGGTTGAGGAGGGGGGTTGAGGATGAGGAGGGGGTTAAGGATGGGGAGGGGGGTTGAGGATGGGGAGGGGGATTGAGGATGAGGATTGGGGGTTGAGGAGAGAGGTTGAGGAGGAGGGTTGAGGAGGGGGGTTGAGGATGAGGAGGGGGATTGAGGATGAGGATGGAGGGGTTGAGGATGGGGGGTTGAGGATGAGGATGGTGGGGGTTAAGGATGAGGATGGGGGGTTGAGGTTGAGGATGGGGGTTGAGAAGGAGGAGAGGGGTTGAGGAGGGAGGTTGAGGATGAGGAGGGGGGTTGAGGATGAGGAGGGGGATTGAGGATGAGGATGGAGGGGTTGAGGATGGGGGGTTGAGGATGAGGATGGTGGGGGTTAAGGATGAGGATGGGGGGTTGAGGTTGAGGATGGGGGTTGAGGAGGGGGGTTGAGGATGAGGAGGGGGGTTGAGGATTGGGGGGGTTGATGATGAGGAGGGGGTTGAGGATGGGGAGTTGAGGATGAGGATGGGGGGTTGAGGAGAGAGGTTAAGGAGGGGGGTTGAGGAGGGAGGATGAGGATGGGGGGTTGAGGAGAGAGGTTAAGGAGGGGGGTTGAGGAGGGAGGTTGAGGATGAGGAGGGGGGATGAGGAGGGAGGATGAGGAGGGAGGTTGAGGATGGGGGGTTGAGGATGAGGATGGGGGGGTTAAGGATGAGGATGGGGGGTTGAGGTTGAGGAGGGAGGTTGAGAAGGAGGAGAGGGGTTGAGGAGGGAGGTTGAGGATGAGGAGGGGGGTTGAGGATGAGGAGGGGGATTGAGGATGAGGATGGAGGGGTTGAGGATGGGGGGTTGAGTATGAGGATGGTGGGGGTTAAGGATGAGGATGGGGGGTTGAGGTTGAGGATGGGGGTTGAGGAGGGGGGTTGAGGATGAGGAGGTGGGTTGAGGATTGGGGGGGTTGATGATGAGGAGGGGGTTGAGGATGGGGGGTTGAGGATGGGGGGTTGAGGAGAGAGGTTAAGGAGGGGGGTTGAGGAGGGAGGTTGAGGAGGAGGAGGGGGGTTGAGGAGGGAGGTTGAGGATGAGGAGGGGGGTTGAGGAGAGAGGATGAGGAGGGAGGATGAGGAGGGAGGTTGAGGAGTGGGGTTGAGGAGTGGGGTTGAGGAGAGTGATAAGGGAGGGAAAGGGACACAGGGAAGGGAGAGGGGGGAAGAGACACAGGGGAGAGAGTGGGGGAACAAAAGAAAGGGACACAGAGGGCACACAAGAGGGGGACACAGGGGGTAGCACATTTCCTATCCTCGGCTTATACTCGAGTCACTAAGTTTTCCCAGTATTTTGTGGTAAAATAGGTGCCTCGGCTTATACTCTACCGTATATACTTGAGTATAAGCCGACCAATTAATTAATAAACATATTTGAAATGGTTAATGATTAATATTGTGCTAAAGTACAGGTATTGCAAAATGTAGTAATGTAATTTTTTTTTTTAATAATTTTTTTTTTTTAATTAATAAATAATTACCGTATATACTCGAGTATAAGCCGACCCGAGTATAAGCCGAGGCACCTATTTTACCACAAAATACTGGGAAAAATTAGTGATTCAAGTATAAGCCAAGGGTGGGAAATGTGATGCCCCCTGTGTCCCTCTTGTGCCCTCTGTGTCCACCTCTCTTGTGTGCTCTTTTCTTGTGTCCCCCTGCTCTCTCCCCTGTGTCTCTTCTCCCCTCTCCCTCCCCTGTGTCTCTTCCCCCTCTCCCTTCCCTGTGTCTCTCCCCTCCTCCCTTATCACCCACCTCAACCCCCCTCCTCATTCTCAACCTCCCTCCTCAACCCCCTCTTCATCCTCAACCCCCTCCTTAACCTCCCTCCTCAACCTCAACCCCCCATTTTCAACCCCCCATCCTCATCCTCAACCCCCATCCCGATCCTCAACCCCCATCCTCATCCTCAACCCCCCATCCTCATCCTAAACCACCCTCCTCATCCTAAACCACCCTCCTCAGCCCCCTCCTCATTCTTAACCTCCCTCCTCATCCTCATCCTCCCTCCTCATCCTCCCTCCTCATCTTCAACCTCTCTCTTCATCCTCAACCTCCCTCCTCAACCTCCCTCCTCAACCCCCCTCCTCAACCCGCCTCCTCAACCCCAACCCCCCTCTTCAACCTCAACCCCCCCATCCTCAACCCCCCATCCTCATCCTCAACCCCCCATCCTCAACCCTCCATCCTCATCCTAACCCCCCATCCTCATCCTAAACCCCCATCCTCATCCTCATCTTAAAACCCCCTCCTTACTTTATCCCTCCTCATCCTAAATCACCCTAAACCCCCCTCCTCACTTTACCCCTCTAAATACCTCCCCCTATCCCTTTCCCCTCACTTACCTGCATCTGCAGCTGCTGCTGCTCCACGCTCCTTCCTGCGTCTTGACCTGGCCAATCCTAATGACGTGGCGCGCATGTGACGTCACGTCATTAGCATATGCCGGGTCCCAACGCAGAAAGTAACGTGGAGGAGTAGCAGCTGCAGATGGAGGTAACTGAGGGTAAAGTGAGGAGGGGGGTTTAGGATGAGGAGGGGGGGAGGGAAAGAGACACGGGGGTAGAGAGACACAGGGCTGTTAGAGAGACACGGGGGGGTTAGAGAGACACGGGGGGGGGGGGTTAGAGAGACACGGTTGGGAGAGTGACTCGAGTATAAGCCTTAAAAAAAGGGCTGAAAAACTCAGCTTATACTCGAGTATATACGGTAATTAATTAATATACTTTACATATTTATAATAAATATCCAGCAATCAATATCCTGAAGAGCTAACAATCTCTTTGGATTTTCTGGCAGCAGTAAATGTCCAGTCAGACTGTCATCACCTGAGGAGAAAGTGTCAGCAGTGTGACAATTGTGCCCTATATATAGGCTGCGTGCGCGAGCCAGAACCATTAGTTTAGGCCGGAAAGCCATTTCAAATGCGTTTTTGCGGCGATATTTTATGTGTTACGTGCATCGGAAGGATTTTCCATCTTTAGTAACAGTCCGTTGTAGTACCTCGTACGTGCCTTGTCAAACTGCTACGTGTCCGGCTATGTTTTGCGCACTTCACGGTCGTGTAGCCTTGTTTTCTTTTTTTTCGGTTGCCAATTTTTTCCTCGCTTAGGTGATTTTCGAGTGGTGAAAATCGTCTAAATCGAGTTAAATTCGCGTTCCAGCTCACTGACAAACATCCTAGCTGTTGCCCCATGCTCTGTGTGATGTGTTTGTATTTTTTTCGGGTGTATTTAGTGTGTTTTGACTAGTTTTTGGTTCTCAAATGCGGACCCTCGTGAAGCGAGGGGCCGCATTTGTGGAAGGTGGAGGCTTTAAGGTGCATGACTTTGGAACAACACAACCCTGCATAATCCTTAACTCGCAGCACTTTGTCCTACGCCGCCTCAAAACACTAACAACACAACCCAGCATTGTTAACTCCCAGCAATTTCCCTACGGCGCCTTAAAACACCCTACAAAACTCCCACACACACCTCAAACCAAAAAACAGTCATTTGCGAACCAAACTGCGAGCTCGCACTGCGTGACGACGATTCAGAGTTTGACAACTATTACATGTCATAAGATATCTAGAAGATATATATATATGTATCAGAATCCCTATAGAAGATAAGAACTATCACTGTCTGACTGGATTATTGATTTATATATGGAACAAGATTTTGCTCTAATTACACAAAAAACATTTAACTTGCTTATTAAATACTTTATCTTATCAATATTTTCTCAAATAACATTGTTATCCTTACAGCAGTGGAAGAGCTACTGCTGGTGCAGCAGGTGCAAAGCACCCAGGACCACAACAGGGTAGGGTACTCTTGTTACTGTCAGTAAATGAGGAACACGTCACTAGGTGGGCATGGTAGATAATGACTTTGTACACAGGTAAACTGATCATAATAGGGATCATTTATTTGATTGTTACAATAATCTACAATTATTATTAGCTGGACTTAATATCATAAAAAGAAACCTAAACAATCATAAAATGCCTTATTTCTGAAATATAACAAAATCCCCACATTTCCATATAGCAGTATGTAGCAGTTAGTGCCATAAGACTCTAATTTCTGCTATCTTATCAGTATAAACATTTTCTTGCTGGCTTCTATACCTGTATACAGGTATGTTCCAGGGGGCGGGGCTCACCTGTATAAAGGTGATGTCACAGTACAGAAACTAAAAGCTCTCTGATAGTCCAGGCGGGTGTCACTTCTCCACTCTCACAGTTTGTGTCTCACAGCGCTGGACGCGGGGAATCCGGAGACTTGGAAAATGAATTCTGTTTTCATCTTGAGATCCAGGTATAAAAGAGAAAAGATGGAGCCCGACAGGAGAGTCCAGGTGAGGAACTGTCTTAGAGAGAAGGTAAGAGGCAGCTGTGTATATAATATGTATAATATATATGTGTATATACTGGTACGCTATGTGTGTGTGTACTATACGGGTGTAATATATATGTGTATATACTGGTACGCTATGTGCGTAGGTACTATGGGGGTATAATATATATGTGTATATACTGGTACACTATGTGCGTGTGTACTATGGGGGTATAATATATATGTGTATATACTGGTACGCTATGTGCGGGTGTACTATACGGGTGTAATATATATGTGTATATACTGGTACGCTATGTGCGTAGGTACTATGGGGGTATAATATATATGTGTATATACTGGTACACTATGTGCGTGTGTACTATGGGGGTATAATATATATGTGTATATACTGGTACGCTATGTGCGGGTGTACTATATGGGTATAATATATATGTGTATACTATGGGAGTATAATATTTTATATATGTACATGTATACTGGTATTGCTCTGTATAATATATATATATATACACTGGAATACTGTATATATATTTATACATATTTATACACATCTAATACATGTACTCAATGACTGTACGTGATTTGTGAGACTGCTCATGTTACACATACTAAGCACACGCATGTTGCCTCCCTCACAGGTGTGTACAGACCTTGTTAGATACAACTCCACACACCAGCGATGGGCACTGTTATCAGACTGGCCGCCATGACTGTCCTGCTGGGCATAGTGACCGCACACCCCCTCAGGAGGCACTGCCCGATGTCCAGATATAGATCGGTGTCAGAGACGGACATGAAGACACTGAGACACCTACAGGAGAGATACGTGAGTGAGACGCAGACAGATAGAGACACACAGAGACATAGAGACACCTAAAGGAGAGATACGTGAGTGAGACACAGACAGATAGAGACACACAGAGACATAGAGACACCTACAGGAGAGATACGTGAGTGACACAGACAGATAGAGACACACAGAGATATAGAGACACCTACAGGAGAGATACGTGAGTGAGACACAGACAGATAGAGACACACAGAGACATAGAGACATCTACAGGAGAGATACGTGAGTGAGACGCAGACAGATAGAGACACACAGAGACATAGAGACACCTACAGGAGAGATACGTGAGTGAGACACAGACAGATAGAGACACACAGAGATATAGAGACACATACAGGAGAGATACGTGAGTGAGACACAGACAGATAGAGACACACAGAGACATAGAGACACCTACAGAAGAGATACGTGAGTGAGACACAGACAGATAGAGACACACAGAGACACTGAGACACCTACAGGAGAGATACGTGAGTGAGACACAGACAGATAGAGACACACAGAGACATAGAGACACCTACAGGACAGATATGTGAGTGAGACGCAGACAGATAGAGACACACAGAGACATAGAGACACCTACAGGAGAGATACGTGAGTGACACAGACAGATAGAGACACTCAGAGACATAGAGACACCTACAGGAGAGATACACGAGTAAGACACAGACAGATAGAGACAAACAGAGACATAAAGACACCTACAGGAGAGATACATGAGTGACACAGACAGATAGAGACACACAGAGACATAGAGACACCTACAGGAGAGATACGTGAGTGAGACACAGGCAGATAGAGACACACAAAGGCACGCCACACACACAGATAGACAGGTATGTTTAGCCATGTCTCACCTTGTACACTTTGTGGTCTCTGGTCTCCAACAGGAGGACGTTGTGGTCAAGGATGGGATGAAATGTTACCAGAGGATGCTGCGCCACAAGCCGTCTGCGTGTAAACTAGAGGTACAGACGTTTGCACTAGTTATACATTACTTACTGAATGATATACTGGTATTTAATATATTATACGCTATGTTACTAACCTGTACTCTCCCTCAGGCCAGTGACAGACTGACTCTGACCCTGGAAAGAGTGTCCTTAGCTGTGGATGTCCTAATGAACATGACGGACTCTCCTCTGTCTGACCTGGTATCACAACCATTGGAGATATTCTCTGTCTTGGAGCAGGATCTGACCCTTTGTGTAAGTCCATCGAACGGACAGCAAATTCATACCCTGAGACACCCCAAGATTATACCCAACAGGGGTCTGCTAAGTTATCTCATAACAAGTCTTTGTGTCTCTAACAGAGAAGGTCTTTGCTGTTCAGTGACCCTCCCACCCAACATGTGAAGCCATGGCTACAACACCTGAGGAGATACAAGAAGATGGTGAGTGTTCATCAACAGAGCAAGGAAGGGGGTAAGATGGGTGTGCTATGGTACATCTTAGGAGACAAATTCTCTTTACACATGTTACAGATCATGACCACGTGTGAGACACTCTCACCTTGGTTGTAGGTCATGGACTTCAATGTTGTGACTTTGTCTCTCTCTGCAGGTCTCCTCTGAATGTCTCCAGGAGGCCGTGATACTCAGCCTCATCCAGCTGTTGGTTGAAGATGTCAAGTGTTGGGCTAGTAGTGAGCAAATATCATCCCCATCTGAGAACCCACACAGGCCAAGGAGGGTCTAGAAGGAGTGGGATATATGAGCAACTTCAATCAAAGAAGAATCTATTCTGACCAAAAATCTCCAGCTTGATGAGTATAAGTACATCTACCACCTGTAATTCCACAACGACCAAAGAGGACCCTGGGATATTTTTATGAATGAAGTTGATAATATGAAAGTTTAGTGAACTGATTGTATGTTATTTTATTCTATTTATTTATATAATGTTACAAAATGTGATGAATAATATATATTTATATATAATTAAACCCCATGCTCCCCAGAGGACGTCTTGGTGTAATATCTTATTTATTTGTATTTATATAATATTTTATAATTATTGTACACATTGTCCTGTGTCATGATCACCATCAATAAATTGTGAAATAACTTTATATAAATGTGTATTATTATTTTGGAGAGCAATGATATTCATCCAATGTGTCCGGACAAGCTAGTGACATTGACTCCCAGGGATCAGGTAGAGCTTAGGCCCGGCCGCAGATGTGACAGGTTTACATGGAATCAAACCTAGGAAAGAAAATGAAAAGGACAAAACAAACATAGAAGATTCGCCATCAGACATGTTCAGTTCGAGGGCAAGCCGAGACTACAGGGCAATTCTGTGTGACCAGGCAACATGGTACGATGTGGTCCGCCAGGTCTTGCTAAGGTGATATGCCCTCACTGCAGGAAAATACTGAGCCCTGTTCAGCAGTGTGACTCGGGAAAGTGGGGACACTCCCTCTAAGGTGGTCTGGTGGATCCGGCACACCATCGAGTGCTGGTGGAAGGCAAAAGAGGTGCGCACCTCGGAGGGCGCTAAACAAGTGATTATGATGGAACAATTCATATTTGTTCAGTTGTCTCTGTGAATGGGTGAAGGACTGTGAGCCTGCCACTGAAGAAGAAGCAGGAAGCCTGGTGGACCAATATGAGGAAACCAGGGGAGAATAGAGGTCAAACCCCCCGAGCAGCTTCACACCCAGATATAGACCTGTATCCTGCCATCTCTACCCCTGGTCCCTCTGTATCCTGCCATCTCAATCCCTGGTCCCTCTGTATCCTGCCATCTCTATCCCTGGTCTCTCTGTATCCTGCCATCTCTATCCCTGGTCTCTCTGTATCCTGCCATCTCTATCCCTGGTCCCTCTGTATCCTGCCATCTCTACCCCTGGTCCCTCTGTATCCTGCCATCTCTATCCCTGGTCCCTCTGTATCCTGCCATCTCTTCCCCTGGTCCCTCTGTATCCTGCCATCTCTATCACTGGTCCCTCTGTATCCTGCCATCTCTATCCCTGATCCCTCTGTATCCTGCCATCTCTACCCCTGGTCTTTCTGTATCCTGCCATCTCTATCCCTGGTCCCTCTGTATCCTGCCATCTCTATCACTGGTCCCTCTGTATCCTGCCATCTCTATCCCTGGTCCCTCTGTATCCTGCCATCTCTATCCCTGGTCCCTCTGTATCCTGCCATCTCTATCCCTGGCCCCTCTATATCCTGCCATCTCTACCCCTGGTCCCTCTGTATCCTGCCATCTCTATCACTGGTCACTCTGTATCCTGCCATCTCTATGTCAACATCCTATGGACAGATGAGACTAAGATCAACTTGTACCAGAGTGATAGGAAGAGAAGAGTATGGAGACGGAAAGGAACTACTCATGATCCAAAGCATACCACCTCATCAGTGAAGCATGGTGGTGGTAGTGTCATGGCGTGGGCATGTATGGCTGCCAATGGAACTGGTTCTCTTGTATTTATTGATGATGTGACTGCTGACAAAAGCAGCAGGATGAATTCTGAAGTGTTTCAGGCAATATTATAAGCTCATATTCAGCCAAATGCTTCAGAACTCATTGGACGGCGCTTCACAGTGCAGATGGACAATGACCCGAAGCATAATGCAAAAGCAACCAATGAGTTATTAAAGGGAAAGAAGTGGAATGTTATGCAATGGCCAAGTCAATCACCTGATCTGAATCTGATTGAGCATGCATTTCACTTGTTGAAGACAAAACTGAAGGGAAAATGCCCCAAGAACAAGCAGGAACTGTAGACAGTTGCAATAGAGGTCTGGCAGAGCATCACCAGGGATGAAACCCAGCGTCTGGTGATGTCTATGCGTTCCAGACTTCAGGCTGTAATTGACTGCAAAGGATTTGCAACCAAGTATTAATCAGAATCCCTATAGAAGATAAGAATTATCAATATCTGACTGGATTAATATATATATGGAATAGGATATCTGGAAGATCTAATGTGTCAGAATCAATATAGAAGATGATAAGAGCTATCACTGTCTGACTGGATTGATATATCTGGAATAAGATATCTGGAAGATCTAATGTGTCAGAATCCCTATAGAAGATGATAAGAGCTATCCCTGTCTGAATGGATTAATATATATGGAATAAGATATCTGGAAGATATATGTATATGTATCAGAATCCGTAATGAAGATAAGAACTATCAATGTCTGACTGGATTAATATATATGGAATAAGATAACTGGAAGATATATATATATATATATATATATATATATATATATATATATATATATATATATATATATATGTGTCAGAATCCCTATAGAAGATGATAAGAACTATCACTGTCTAACTTGAATAATATATATGGAATAAGATATATGGAAGATCTAATGTGTCAGAATCCCTATAGAAGATGATAAGATCTATCATTGTCTGACTGGATTAATATATATATGGAATAAGGTATCTGGAAGATCTAATGTGTCAGAATCCCTATAGAAGATGATAAGAGCTATCCCTGTCTGACTGGATTAATATATATGGAATAAGATATCTGGAAGATATATATATATATATATATATATATATATATATATATATATATATATATATATCTATATATGTATCAGAATCCCTATAGAAGATAAGAACTAACAATGTCTGGCTGCATTAATATATATATGGAATAAGATATCTGGTAGATATATATATATTTATCAGAATCCTTTATAGAAGATGATAAGAACTATCACTGCCTGACTGAATTAATATATATGGAATAAGATATCTGGAAGATCTAATGTGTCAGAATCCCTGTAAAAGATGATAAGAGCTTTCACTGTCTGACTGGAATAATATATATGGAATAAGATATATGAAAGATCTAATGTGTCAGAATCCCTATAGAAGATGATAAGATCTATCATTGTCTGACTGGATTAATATATATATGGAATAAGGTATCTGGAAGATCTAATGTGTCAGAATCCCTATAGAAGATGATAAGAGCTATCCCTGTCTGACTGGATTAATATATATGGAATAAGATATCTGGAAGATATATGTATATGTATCAGAATCCGTATTGAAGATAAGAACTATCAATGTCTGACTGGATTAATATATATGGAATAAGATATCTGGAAGATATATATATATATATATATATATATATATATATATATATATATATATATATGTATCAGAATCCCTATAGAAGATAAGAACTAACAATGTCTGGCTGCATTAATATATATATGGAATAAGATATCTGGTAGATATATATATATTTATCAGAATCCTTTATAGAAGATGATAAGAACTATCACTGCCTGACTGAATTAATATATATGGAATAAGATATCTGGAAGATCTAATGTGTCAGAATCCCTGTAAAAGATGATAAGAGCTTTCACTGTCTGACTGGAATAATATATATGGAATACGATATATGAAAGATCTAATGTGTCAGAATCAATATAGAAGATGATAAGAACTATCACTGTCTGACTGGATTAATATATATGGAATAAGATATCTGGAAGATATATGTATATGTATCAGAATCCGTATTGAAGATAAGAACTATCAATGTCTGACTGGATTAATATATATGGAATAAGATATCTGGAAGATATATATATATATATATATATATATATATATATGTATCAGAATCCCTATAGAAGGTAAGAACTAACAATGTCTGGCTGCATTAATATATATATGGAATAAGATATCTGGTAGATATATATATATTTATCAGAATCCTTTATAGAAGATGATAAGAACTATCACTGCCTGACTGAATTAATATATATGGAATAAGATATCTGGAAGATCTAATGTGTCAGAATCCCTGTAAAAGATGATAAGAGCTTTCACTGTCTGACTGGAATAATATATATGGAATAAGATATATGAAAGATCTAATGTGTCAGAATCAATATAGAAGATGATAAGAACTATCACTGTCTGACTGGATTAATATATCTGGAATAAGATATCTGGAAGATCTAATGTGTCAGAATCCCTATAGAAGATGATAATAGCTAACACTGTCTGAATGGATTAATATATATAGAATAATATATCTGGAAGATATATATGTATATATATATATATATATATATATTATGTATATATATATATATATATATATATATTATGTGACAAACCACTTCTTTTACAGGTAGGATTGTCACCGATCTTGCAGTAACCACAGCCTTCTAGGGTATACAAAGTCCAGGACACCTTCAGCTCAGTTTTCCTTTTTTTATTCAGTTTGAAAGCAGGTACTTTAAATAATAACAAAACAAACAAAATCCCTTGCTCTTACTTGAGCTCTTCCTAGACAGTACTTGCTATCTGCAATTGGGTGGCTTTCCCACTTACCAATTTCCCAAACAAAAGCAATGTCTTTGCAATAAGCTCAGCCTCTCCTAGCTGTCTTTTCCTCTCCCTCTTGGAGCAGGCTGCTCTCTTCTTTTAAAGGCCTGTCTGCTAATTGAGTAGCTACAGGTGAGTGCCAATTAGCTAACTCTTAAAAACCAGATCCAAGCTGTGGTCTGTTATACAGCAACTAGTGCTGTTGGAGCATTGGCCCCCCCTGCTCTCCAAATACTCCGCCCCAGGGACCCATACCATGTTTTGCAGAGCATCAGCTATGCATATTGCAAACTGTAACATCTCTCCCTGGGGCATTTAACTGAGAAATCCTCTGGTTGCTGTCTAGCAAATCAGGTCTGATGTATCTCCCATCAACCACTATTCCACCTTTATGCTCACATATCCTCCCCCCCAGCTCATACCCAAGGGTTTGAGCGACCATGGAAATCAGGGAGTGTACCCTCGAAAGCCCATCAGCATTACCTTGTTGCAGACCAGCCCTGTGTTCCACAGTGAAATTAAAAGATTGCAAACTCAAAAACCATCTGGTTACTCTGGAGTTACTTTCCCTGTTCTGATACATCCACGTCAGAGGAGCATGGTCCGTTATCAATCGAAACCTTCTGCCTAGTAGGTAGTATTTAAGAGAGTCTAATGCCCACTTAATAGCAAGACACTCTTTTTCAACAATAGAGTAGTTCTTCTCATGTGGGTTTAACTTTCTGCTCAAAAAGAAAACAGGGTGTTCTTCACCCTGGTATTCCTGTGAAAGAACAGCCCCCAAGCCCACATCAGAAGCATCTGTCTGAACTATAAAATCCCTGGAAAAATCTGGGGTCACTAAGACAGGATGGCTACAGATAGCTTCCTTCAGACTCTTAAAAGCCTTTTCTGCCTCAGGGCACCATTTAACTATGACTGGGGATTTTGCTTTAATAAGGTCTGTCAGGGGTGCAGCAATGGTAGCAAAATCTGGAATGAACCGCCTATAATATCCAATTAAACCCAAAAATGCCTTTACTTGTTTCTTTGTAAGGGGCTGTGGCCATTTTTGTATGGCTTCTACTTTGGCTTCCTGTGGTTTAACCAAACCCCTCCCAATAGAATAACCTAAGTACTTAGCTTCCTCTAAACCAATCGTACACTTGGAAGGATTGGCAGTTAAGCCTGCTGAGCGGATAGCATCAAGTACCGCTTGAACTTTAGGGAGGTGGGATTCCCAGTCTGCACTGTGGATGACGACATCATCCAAGTATGCTGCAGCATAACGAACATGAGGTTTAAGAATTCTGTCCATCATTCGTTGGAATGTGGCAGGTGCCCCATGTAACCCAAATGGCAATACAGTGTACTGAAACAGGCCACTGGGTGTTGAAAAGGCTGTCTTTTCTTTGGCTCTTTCAGTGAGCGGGACCTGCCAGTAACCCTTTGTTAAATCCAAGGTTGTTAGATAACGAGCTTTGCCCAGTCTTTCTATTAACTCATCAACTCTTGGCATTGGGTAAGCATCAAATTTTGAGAGGGCGTTTAACTTGCGGTAGTCATTGCAGAACCTCCATGTGCCATCAGGTTTTGGCACCAATACAATAGGACTACTCCAGTTACTCTGGGATTCTTCAATGACTCCAAGTTTTAACATGCTCTCAACCTCTAAGTTTATAACCTCCCTCCGGGCCTCAGGAATTCTATAGGGTTTGAGGTTAACTCTTTTCCCTGGTTCGGTTATTATGTCATGTTTAATCACTTTAGTCTTTCCTGGAACTATCGAGAAAACATCCCTATTTCTTCTGATGAAATCTCTGACCTCTTGCTTTTGATGGACAGACAGAGTCTTAGATACGTTCACATCTGGCTCTACTATAGGAGGTTCTGAAGGTTTTAAAGCAACCAGGACCTCCCTGTCCTTCCATGGCTTTAACAGATTTATATGATACAACTGTTCAGGCTTTCTTCTTCCTGGTTGTCTGACAACCCCGTTTACAACTTTAATATCATTTCTAGCTGTCACTAAAGTGGGATCTTCCCACTGAGCGCTTTTAAAGTTACCTGGACTAATTCCAATATCAATTAAGTCCTTATCCTTGTCTGCATTATTAGTAGGCTCCTCACTAGTTTGAGCTGGGTTATCTCCTATTAATACTGGTTTAGGGCAGTATTTTTTCTTTTTCCTTATTTTTCCGTCACAGTGGTCAAAACCCAAGTCAATATCGGAAAAAGGGAACACATTATCCTCGACAGACTGACTCATTTCTGATAAATTTTGATCTGTCTTTTGTAAAGCTGCCCATAATTTTAGAAAATGAGGAAAGTCTCTACCGATCACTACCTCATGGGCTAATCTAGGTACTACACCCACTCGGTACTTTAAATTCCCATACTGGGTTCCAATATTTACTTCCGCAGTGGGGTATTCCTTTTTATCACCATGAACACAGATAATGCCTATTTTCTGTCCATGATCAGGTTTTACACAAGGTATTATAGACTCTGCTACCAACGTAACCATACTACCTGAATCAAGTAATGCTTTAGACATTTTTCCATTCACAGTTACACAGCATTTATGAGCGTTATTATCATAGTCATTGTTAACAATACCATAACAACTGAGCAAAAATGAACGTGTTCCCTCATTTTTGCCCATATTGCATTCCATAGGTTCATCCTTAAATGGACAGTCTTTGGCCATATGACCATCCTCTTTGCACTTGAAACATTTGACAGTACAGTCTGACCACCAATTAGTTCCGTTCCCAGGCCTATTAGACCTGGATGCCCCCCTTAAACCTTGAACAGTCTTACCCGGTCTTGCAGAATCTTGGGGCTTAGGATTGCGAGGGTTTGCCTGTGAAGTAGGACATAGCAGTTCTCCTGCAGCCGCATATCTTTCCACCAAGGCAATCAGTTGGTCAGCTGTATGGGGGTCACTTTGGCTGACCCAGCGACGCAGGGAAGCTGGTAAACCACGCAAAAACCGGTCCATTACTAAGGTTTCCACAATGTGGCTAGCTGAATGGATTTCAGGTTGTAACCATTTCCGTGCAAGGTGTATGAGGTCAAACATTTGGGAACGTGCGGCTTTGTCTGAAGAATATGACCATGAGTGGAACCTTTGGGCACGTACTGCAGAGGTTACACCCAGTCGTGCCAAGATTTCAGCTTTCAATTTGCTGTAGATACTTGCATCGGCTGGTTCTAGGTCATAATATGCCTTCTGCGGCTCTCCACTTAGGAACGGTGCCAGTATGCTTGCCCACTCACCAGCCGGCCATCCGTCCCTCTCAGCAGTGCGCTCAAATGCCAGAAGGTACGCCTCAACATCATCTGATGCGGTCATTTTCTGAAGATAGTGGCTCGCCCGAATCACCTTTGGCCCCTGGTATCTTCCATCAGGATCTCCATTCAGTTTTCCAGAGATCGCTTGGATTACCTGTTGTAGTCCCTGGGTGACTTTTTGCTGCTCCTCACGGGCTACTTTAAACATCTCCGCTTGTGTCACAACAAGCTGTTTCACCAAGGACTCAGTGCCCTCCATTTGTGTTTTGGCCAGGACTTTAGCACACTCTGCCTGGGCCAGCACCAGTTGCTGCAGGGCTGCACTGTTTTCTGCAGCTCTCCTGTTAGTCTCCTGTTGCACAGAGGAGGATTGGATCAGAGCCTTGATAACATCCTCCATGTTGAGCTTTAAATGACTTCTACCCTCAGGCTTACGTGGGTGCCCGCATTCTCCACCATATGTGACAAACCACTTCTTTTACAGGTAGGATTGTCACCGATCTTGCAGTAACCACAGCCTTCTAGGGTATACAAAGTCCAGGACACCTTCAGCTCAGTTTTCCTTTTTTTATTCAGTTTGAAAGCAGGTACTTTAAATAATAACAAAACAAACAAAATCCCTTGCTCTTACTTGAGCTCTTACTAGACAGTACTTGCTATCTGCAATTGGGTGGCTTTCCCACTTACCAATTTCCCAAACAAAAGCAATGTCTTTGCAATAAGCTCAGCCTCTCCTAGCTGTCTTTTCCTCTCCCTCTTGGAGCAGGCTGCTCTCTTCTTTTAAAGGCCTGTCTGCTAATTGAGTAGCTACAGGTGAGTGCCAATTAGCTAACTCTTAAAAACCAGATCCAAGCTGTGGTCTGTTATACAGCAACTAGTGCTGTTGGAGCATTGGCCCCCCCTGCTCTCCAAATACTCCGCCCCAGGGACCCATACCATGTTTTGCAGAGCATCAGCTATGCATATTGCAAACTGTAACATCTCTCCCTGGGGCATTTAACTGAGAAATCCTCTGGTTGCTGTCTAGCAAATCAGGTCTGATGTATCTCCCATCAACCACTATTCCACCTTTATGCTCACAATATATATATATATATTATGTATATATATATATATATATATATATATATATATATATATATATATATATATATATCAGAATCCCTATAGAAGATGATAAGAACTATCACTGCCTGACTGGACTAATATATATATATGGAAAAAGATATCTGGAAGATATATATATGTTTCAGAATCCCTATAGAAGATGATAAGAACTATCAGTGTCTGACTTAATTAATATAAATGGAATAAGATATCTGGAAGAACTAATGTATCAGAATCCCTATAGAAGATGATAAGAGCTATCACTGTCTGACTGGATTAATATATCTGGAATAAGATATCTGGAAGATCTTAAGTGTCAGAATCCCTATATAAGATAAGAGCTATCACTGTCTGGATTAATATATATGGAATAAGATATCTGGAAGATCTAATGTGTCAGAATCCATATAGAAGATGATAAGAGCTAACACTGTCTGAATGGATTAATATATATAGAATAATATATCTGGAAGATATATATGTATATATATATATATATATATATATATATATATATATATATATATTATGTATATATATATATATATATATATATATATATATATATATATATATATATATATATATATATATATATCAGAATCCTTATAGAAGATGATAAGAACTATCACTGCCTGACTGGACTAATATATATATATGGAAAAAGATATCTGGAAGATATATATATGTGTCAGAATCCCTATAGAAGATGATAAGAACTATTAGTGTCTGACTTGATTAATATAAATGGAATAAGATATCTGGAAGAACTAATGTATCAGAATGCCTATAGAAGATGATAAGATCTATCATTGTCTGACTGGATTAATATATATATGGAATAATATATCTGGAAGATATATATATATATATATGTGTCTCAATCCCTATAGAAGATGATAAGAATTATCACTGTCTAACTTGATTAATATATATGGAATAAGATATCTGGAAGATCTAATGGGTCAGAATCAATATAGAAGATGATAAGAGCTATCACTGACTGACTGGATTAATGTATATTGCATATGATATCTGGAAGATCTTATGTGTCAGAATCCATATAGAAGATGATAAGAGCTATCACTGTCTGGATATTTATATATGGAATAAGATATCTGGAAGATCAAATGTATCAGAATCCCTATAGAAGATGATACAAATTATTATTGCCTGACTGGAATAATAGATTTATGGAATAAGATATCTGAACGATATATATATTTATCGGAATCCCTACAGAAGATGATAATAGCTATCACTGTCTGACTGGATTAATATATATGGAATAAGATATCTGGAAGATATATATATATGTATCAGAATCCCTATAGAAGATGATAAGAACTATCACTGCCTGACTGGACTAATATATATGGGAAAATATATCTAATTGATATATATATGTATCAGAATCCCTATAGAAGATGATAAGATCTATCACTGTCTGACTGGATTAATATTTATATTGAATAATATATCTGGAAGATATATATATGTGTCAGAATCCCTATAGAAGATGATAAGAACTATCACTGTCTGACTGGATTAATATATATGGAATAAGATATCTGGAAGATCTAATGTTTCAGAATCCATATAGAAGATGATAAGAGCTATCACTGTCTGAAATAATATATATGGAATAAGATATCTGGAAGATCTAATGTGTCAGAATCCCTATAGAAGATGATAACAGCTATCACTGTCTAAATGGATTAATATATATGGAATAAGATATCTGGAAGATCTAATGTGTCAGAATCCCTATAGAAGATAAGAACTATCAATGTCTGAATGCATTAATATATATATGGAATTAGATATCTGGAAGATATATATATATATATATATATATAAATATATATATATATATATATATATATATATATATATATATATATATACAAATGTATCATAATCCCTATAGAAGATGATAAGAACTATCACTGCCTGACTGGATTAATACATATGGAATAAGATATCTGGAAGATCTATTGTATCAGAATCCCTATAGAAGATGATAAGATCTATCACTGTCTGACTGGATTAATATATATAGAAAAATATATCTGGAAGATCTAATGTGTCAGAATTCCTATAAGAGCTATCACTGTCTGACTGGATTAATATATATGGAATAAGATATCTGGAAGATCTAATGTGTCAGAATCCCTATAGAAGATGATAAGAGCTATCATTTTCTGACTGGATTAATATATATATGGAATAATATATCTGGAAGATATATATATATGTCAGAATCCCTATAGAAGATGATAAAAACTATCACTGTCTGACTGTATTAATATATATGGAATTAGATATCTGGAAGATCTAATGTGTCAGAATCCATATAGAAGATGATAAGAGCTATCACTGTCTGGATTTTTATATATGGAATAAGATATCTGGAAGATCTAATATGTGAGAATACCTATAGAAGATGATAAGAGCTAACACTGTCTGGATTAATATACTTGGAATAAGATATCTGAAAGATCTAATGTGTCAGAATCCCTATAGAAGATGATAACAGCTATCACTGTCTGGTTGGATTAATATATATTGAATAAGATATCTGGAAGATCTAATGTGTCAGAATCCCTATAGACGATGATAAGAGCTATCGCTGTCTGACTGGATTAATATATAAGGAATGGCATATCTGGAAGATATAATGTGTCAGAATCCCTATAGAAGATGATAAGAGCTATCGCTGTCTGACTGGATTAATATACATGGAATAAGATATCTGAAAGATATATATATGTATCAGAATCCCTACAGAAGATAAGAACTATCACTGTCTGACTGGATTATTGATTTATATATGGAATAGGATTTTGCTCTAATTACACAATTTTTTTTTAACTTGCTTTTTAAATACTTTATCTTATCAATATTTTCTCAAATAATATTGTTATCCTTACAGCAGTGGAAGAGCTACTGCTGGTGCAGCAGGTGCAAAGCAGAACAGGGTAGGGTACTCTTGTTACTGTCAGTAAATGAGGAACACTTCACTAGGTGGGCATGGTAGATTACTTTGTACACAGGTAAACTGATCATAATAGGGATCGTTTATTTGATTGTTACAAAAATCTACAATTATTATTAGCTGGACTTAATATCATAAAAAGAAACCTAAACAATCATAAAATGCCTTATTTCTGAAATATAACAAAATCCCCACATTTCCATGTAGCAGTGTGTAGCAGTTAGTGCCATAAGACTCTTATTTCTGCTATCTTATCAGTATAAACATTTTCTTGCTGGCTTCTATACCTGTATACAGGTATGTTCCAGGGGGCGGGGCTCACCTGTATAAAGGTGATGTCACAGTACAGAAACTAAAAGCTCTCTGATAGTCCAGGCGGGTGTCACTTCTCCACTCTCACAGTTTGTGTCTCACAGCGCTGGACGCGGGGAATCCGGAGACTTGGAAAATGAATTCTGTTTTCATCTTGAGATCCAGGTATAAAAGAGAAAAGATGGAGCCCGACAGGAGAGTCCAGGTGAGGAACTGTCTTAGAGAGAAGGTAAGAGGCAGCTGTGTATATAATATGTATAATATATATGTGTATATACTGGTACGCTATGTGTTTGTGTACTATACGGGTATAATATATATGTGTATATACTGGTACGCTATGTGCGGGTGTACTATGGGGGTATAATATATATGTGTATATACTGGTACGCTATGTGCGTGTGTACTATATGGGTATAATATATATGTGTATATACTGGTACGCTATGTGCGTGTGTACTATGGGGGTATAATATATATGTGTATACTATGGGAGTATAATATTTTATATATGCACATGTATACTGGTATTGCTGTGTATAATATATATATATATACACTGGAATACTGTATATATCTATTTATACATATTTATACACATCTAATACATGTACTCAATGACTGTACGTGATTTTTGAGACTGCTCATGTTACACATACTAAGCACACGCATGTTGCCTCCCTCACAGGTGTGTACAGACCTTGTTAGATACAACTCCACACACCAGCGATGGGCACTGTTATCAGACTGGCCACCATGACTGTCCTGCTGGGCATAGTGACCGCACACCCCCTCAGGAGGCACTGCCCGATGTCCAGATATAGATCGGTGTCAGAGACGGACATGAAGACACTGAGACACCTACAGGAGAGATACGTGAGTGAGACGCAGACAGATAGAGACACACAGAGACATAGAGACACCTAAAGGAGAGATACGTGAGTGAGACACAGACAGATAGAGACACACAGAGACATAGAGACACCTACAGGAGAGATACATGAGTGAGACACAGACAGATAGAGACACACAGAGACACTGAGACACCTACAGGAGAGATACGTGAGTGAGACACAGACAGATAGAGACACACAGAGACATAGAGACATCTACAGGAGAGATACGTGAGTGAGACACAGACAGATAGAGACACACAGAGACATAGAGACACCTACAGGAGAGATACGTGAGTGAGACACAGACAGATAGAGACACACAGAGACATAGAGACACCTACAGGAGAGATACGTGAGTAAGACACAGACAAATAGAGACAAACAGAGACATAGAGACACCTACAGGAGAGATACGTGAGTGAGACACGGACAGATAGAGACACACAGAGACACTGAGACACCTACAGGAGAGATACGTGAGTGACACAGACAGATAGAGACACACAGAGACATAGAGACACCTACAGGAGAGATACGTGAGTGAGACACAGATAGATAGAGACACACAGAGACATAGAGACACCCGCAGGAGAGATACATGAGTGAGACACCGACAGATAGAGACACACAGAGACATAGAGACACCTACAGGAGAGATACGTGAGTGAGACACAGACAGATAGGGACACACAGAGACATAGAGACACCTACAGGAGAGATACATGAGTGAGACACAGACAGATAGAGACACACAGAGACATAGAGACACCTACAGGAGAGATACGTGAGTGAAACACAGACAGATAGAGACACACAGAGACATAGAGACACCTACAGGAGAGATATGTGAGTGAGACACAGACAGATAGAGACACACAGAGACATAGAGACACCTACAGATAGAGACACACAGAGAAATAGAGACACCTACAGGAGAGATACGTGAGTGAGACACAGACAGATAGAGACACACAGAGACATAGACACCTACAGGACAGATACGTGAGTGAGACACAGACAGATAGAGACACACAGAGACATAGAGACACCTACAGGAGAGATACGTGAGTGAGACACAGACAGATAGAGACACACAGAGACATAGAGACACCTACAGGAGAGATACGTGAGTGAGACACAGACAGATAGAGACACACAGAGACATAGAGACACCTACAGGAGAGATATGTGAGTTAGACGCAGACAGATAGAGACACACAGAGACAAAGAGACACCTACAAGGAGAGATACATGAGTGAGACACAGACAGATAGGGACACACAGAGACATAGAGACACCTACAGGAGAGATACATGAGTGAGACACAGACAGATAGAGACACACAGAGACATAGAGACACCTACAGGAGAGATACGTGACTGAGACACAGACAGATAGAGACACACAGAGACATAGAGACACCTACAGGAGAGATACATGAGTGAGACACAGACAGATAGGGACACACAGAGACATAGAGACACCTACAGGAGAGATACATGAGTGAGACACAGACAGATAGAGACACACAGAGACATAGAGACACCTACAGGAGAGATACGTGAGTGAGACACAGACAGATAGAGACACACAGAGACATAGAGACACCTACAGGAGAGATACGTGAGTGAGACACAGACAGATAGAGACACACAGAGACATAGAGACACCTACAGGAGAGATATGTGAGTGAGACACAGACAGATAGAGACACACAGAGACATAGAGACACCTACAGGAGAGATACGTGACTGAGACACAGACAGATAGAGACACACAGAGACATAGAGACACCTACAGGAGAGATACGTGAGTGAGACACAGACAGAGATACACAGAGACATAGAGACACCTACAGGACAGATACGTGAGTGAGACACAGACAGATAGAGACACACAGAGACATAGAGACACCTACAGGAGAGATACGTGAGTGAGACACAGACAGATAGAGACACACAGAGACATAGAGACACCTACAGGAGAGATACGTGAGTGAGACACAGACAGATAGAGACACACAGAGACATAGAGACACCTACAGGAGAGATACGTGAGTGAGACACAGACAGATAGAGACACACAGAGACATAGAGACACCTACATGAGAGATACATGAGTGAAACACAGACAGATAGAGAAACACAGAGACATAGAGACACCTACAGGAGAGATATGTGAGTGAGACACAGACAGATAGAGACAAACAGAGACATAGAGACACCTACAGGAGAGATACGTGAGTGAGACACAGACAGATAGAGACACACAGAGACATAGAGACACCTACAGGAGAGATACATGAGTGAGACACAGACAGATAGAGACACACAAAGACACGCCACACACACAGATAGACAGGTATGTTTAGCCATGTCTCACCTTGTACACTTTGTGGTCTCTGGTCTCCAACAGGAGGACGTTGTGGTCAAGGATGGGATGAAATGTTACCAGAGGATGCTGCGCCACAAGCCGTCTGCGTGTAAACTAGAGGTACAGACGTGTGCACTAGTTATACATTACTTACTGAATGATATACTGCTATTTAATATATTATACGCTGTGTTACTAACCTGTACTCTCCCTCAGGCCAGTGACAGACTGACTCTGACCCTGGAAAGAGTGTCCTTAGCTGTGGATGTCCTTATGAACATGACGGACTCTCCTCTGTCTGACCTGGTGTCTCAACCATTGGAGATATTCTCCGTCTTGGAGCAGGATCTGACCCTTTGTGTAAGTCCATCGAACAGACAGCAAATTCATACCCTGAGACACCCCAAGATTATACCCAACAGGGGTCTGCTAAGTTATCTCATAACAAGTCTTTGTGTCTCTAACAGAGAAGGTCTTTGCTGTTCAGTGACCCTCCCACCCAACATGTGAAGCCATGGCTACAACACCTCAGGAGATACAAGAAGATGGTGAGTGTTCATCAACAGAGCAAGGAAGGGGGTAAGATGGGTGTGCTATGGTACATCTTAGGAGACAAATTCTCTTTACACATGTTACAGATCATGACCACGTGTGAGACACTCTCACCTTGGTTGTAGGTCATGGACTTCAATGTTGTGACTTTGTCTCTCTCTGCAGGTCTCCTCTGAATGTCTCCAGGAGGCCGTGATACTCAGCCTCATCCAGCTGTTGGTTGAAGATGTCAAGTGTTGGGCTAGTAGTGAGCAAATATCATCCCCATCTGAGAACCCACACAGGCCAAGGAGGGTCTAGAAGGAGTGGGATATATGAGCAACTTCAATCAAAGAAGAATCTATTCTGACCAAAAATCTCCAGCTTGATGAGTATAAGTACATCTACCACCTGTAATTCCACAACGACCAAAGAGGACCCTGGGATATTTTTATGAATGAAGTTGATAATATGAAAGTTTAGTGAACTGATTGTATGTTATTTTATTCTATTTATTTATATAATGTTACAAAATGTGATGAATAATATATATTTATATATAATTAAACCCAGTGCTCCCCAGAGGACGTCTTGGTGTAATATCTTATTTATTTGTATTTATATAATATTTTATAATTATTGTACACATTGTCCTGTGTCATTATCACCATCAATAAATTGTGAAATAACTTTATATAAATGTTTATTATTATTTTGGAGAGCACTGATATTCATCCAATGTGTCCGGACAAGCTAGTGACATTGACTCCCAGGGATCAGGTAGAGCTTAGGCCCGGCCGCAGAAGTGACAGGTTTACATGGAATCAAACCTAGGAAAGAAAATGAAAAGGACAAAACAAACATAGAAGATTCGCCATCAGACATGTTCAGTTCGAGGGCAAGCCGAGACTACAGGGCAATTCTGCGTGACCAGGCAACATGGTACGATGTGGTCCGCCAGGTCTTGCTAAGGTGATATGCCCTCACTGCAGGAAAATACTGAGCCCTGTTCAGCAGTGTGACTCGGGAAAGTGGGGACACTCACTCTAAGGTGGTCTGGTGGATCCGGCACACCATCGAGAGCTGGTGGAAGGCAAAAGAGGTGCGCACCTCGGAGGGCGCTAAACAAGTGATTATGATGGAACAATTCATATTTGTTCAGTTGTCTCTGTGAATGGGTGAAGGACTGTGAGCCTGCCACTGAAGAAGAAGCAGGAAGCCTGGTGGACCAATATGAGGAAACCAGGGGAGAATAGAGGTCAAACCCCCCGAGCAGCTTCACACCCAGATATAGACCTGTATCCTGCCATCTCTACCCCTGGTCTCTCCGTATCCTGCCATCTCTACGACCTGGTCCCTCTGTATCCTGCCATCTCTATCCCTGGTCCCTCTGTATCCTGCCATCTCTACCCCTGGTCCCTCTGTATCCTGCCATCTCTATCCCTGGTCCCTCTGTATCCTGCCATCTCTATCCCTGGTCTCTCTGTATCCTGCCATCTCTATCCCTGGTCCCTCTGTATCCTGCCATCTGTACCCCTGGTCTCTCTGTATCCTGCCATCTCTATCCCTGATCCCTCTGTATCCTGCCATCTCAACCCCTGGTCTCTCTGTATCCTGCCATCTCTACTCCTAGTCTCTCTGTATCCTGCCATCTCTACCCCTGGTCCCTCTGTATCCTGCCATCTCTATCCCTGGTCCCTCTGTATCCTGCCATCTCTATCCCTGGTCTCTCTGTATCCTGCCATCTCTATCCCTGGTCCCTCTGTATCCTGCCATCTGTACCCCTGGTCTCTCTGTATCCTGCCATCTCTATCCCTGATCCCTCTGTATCCTGCCATCTCTACCCCTGGTCCCTCTGTATCCTGCCATCTCTATCCCTGGTCCCTCTGTATCCTGCCATCTCTATCCCTGGTCTCTCTGTTTCCTGCCATCTCTACCCCTGGTCACTCTGTATCCTGCCATCTCTACCCCTGGTCCCTCTGTATCCTGCCATCTCAACCCCTGGTCTCTCTGTATCCTGCCATCTCTACTCCTAGTCTCTCTGTATCCTGCCATCTCTACCCCTGGTCCCTCTGTATCCTGCCATCTCTATCCCTGGTCCCTCTGTATCCTGCCATCTCTTCCCCTGGTCCCTCTGCATTCTGCCATCTCTATCACTGGTCCCTCTGTATCCTGCCATCTCTATCCCTGATCCCTCTGTATCCTGCCATCTCTACCCCTGGTCTCTCTGTATCCTGCCATCTCTATCCCTGGTCCCTCTGTATCCTGCCATCTCTATCCCTGGTCCCTCTGTATCATGCCATCTCTATCCCTGGCCCCTCTGTATCCTGCCATCTCTACCCCTGGTCCCTCTGTATCCTGCCATCTCTATCACTGGTCACACTGTATCCTGCCATCTCTATGTCAACATCCTATGGACAGATGAGACTAAGATCAACTTGTACCAGAGTGATAGGAAGAGAAGAGTATGGAGACGGAAAGGAACTACTCATGATCCAAAGCATACCACCTCATCAGTGAAGCATGGTGGTGGTAGTGTCATGGCGTGGGCATGTATGGCTGCCAATGGAACTGGTTCTCTTGTATTTATTGATGATGTGACTGCTGACAAAAGCAGCAGGATGAATTCTGAAGTGTTTCAGGCAATATTATAAGCTCATATTCAGCCAAATGCTTCAGAACTCATTGGACGGAGCTTCACAGTGCAGATGGACAATGACCCGAAGCATACTGCAAAAGCAACCAATGAGTTTTTTAAGGGAAAGAAGTGGAATGTTATGCAATGGCCAAGTCAATCACCTGATCTGAATCCGATTGAGCATGCATTTCACTTGCTGAAGACAAAACTGAAGGGAAAATGCCCCAAGAACAAGCAGGAACTGAAGACAGTTGCAATAGAGGTCTGGCAGAGCATCACCAGGGATGAAACCCAGCGTCTGGTGATGTCTATGCTTTCCAGACTTCAGGCTGTAATTGACTGCAAAGGATTTGCAACCAAGTATTAATCAGAATCCCTATAGAAGATAAGAATTATCAATATCTGACTGGATTAATATATATATGGAATAGGATATCTGGAAGATCTAATGTGTCAGAATCAATATGGAAGATGATAAGAGCTATCACTGTCTGACTGGATTGATATATCTGGAATAAGATATCTGGAAGATCTAATGTGTCAGAATCCCTATAGAAGATGATAAGAGCTATCCCTGTCTGAATGGATTAATATATATGGAATAAGATATCTGGAAGATATATGTATATGTATCAGAATCCGTAATGAAGATAAGAACTATCAATGTCTGACTGGATTAATATATATGGAATAAGATATCTGGAAGATATATATATATATATGTGTCAGAATCCCTATAGAAGATGATAAGAACTATCACTGTCTAACTTGAATAATATATATGGAATAAGATATCTGGAAGATCTAATGTGTCAGAATCCCTATAGAAGATGATAAGATCTATCATTGTCTGACTGGATTAATATATATATGGAATAAGATATCTGGAAGATCTAATGTGTCAGAATCCCTATAGAAGATGATAAGAGCTATCCCTGTCTGACTGGATTAATATATATGGAATAAGATATCTGGAAGATATATGTATATGTATCAGAATCCATATTGAAGATAAGAACTATCAATGTCTGACTGGATTAATATATATGGAATAAGATATCTGGAAGATATATATATATATATATATGTATCAGAATCCCTATAGAAGATAAGAACTATCAATGTCTGGCTGCATTAATATATATATGGAATAAGATATCTGGTAGATATATATATATTTATCAGAATCCTTTATAGAAGATGATAAGAACTATCACTGCCTGACTGAATTAATATATATGGAATAAGATATCTGGAAGATCTAATGTGTCAGAATCCCTGTAAAAGATGATAAGAGCTTTCACTGTCTGACTGGAATAATATATATGGAATAAGATATATGAAAGATCTAATGTGTCAGAATCAATATAGAAGATGATAAGAACTATCACTGTCTGACTGGATTAATATATCTGGAATAAGATATCTGGAAGATCTAATGTGTCAGAATCCCTATAGAAGATGATATTAGCTAACACTGTCTGAATGGATTAATATATATAGAATAATATATCTGGAAGATATATATATATATATATATATATATATATATATATATATATATATATATTATGTATATATATATATATATATATATATATATATATATATATATATATATATATATATATATATATATCAGAATCCCTATAGAAGATGATAAGAGCTATCACTGTCTGACTGGATTGATATATCTGGAATAAGATATCTGGAAGATCTAATGTGTCAGAATCCCTATAGAAGATGATAAGAGCTATCCCTGTCTGAATGGATTAATATATATGGAATAAGATATCTGGAAGATATATGTATATGTATCAGCATCCGTAATGAAGATAAGAACTATCAATGTCTGACTGGATTAATATATATGGAATAAGATATCTGGAAGATATATATATATATATATATATGTGTCAGAATCCCTATAGAAGATGATAAGAACTATCACTGTCTAACTTGAATAATATATATGGAATAAGATATCTGGAAGATCTAATGTGTCAGAATCCCTATAGAAGATGATAAGATCTATCATTGTCTGACTGGATTAATATATATATGGAATAAGATATTTGGAAGATCTAATGTGTCAGAATCCCTATAGAAGATGATAAGAGCTATCCCTGTCTGACTGGATTAATATATATGGAATAAGATATCTGGAAGATATATGTATATGTATCAGAATCCATATTGAAGATAAGAACTATCAATGTCTGACTGGATTAATATATATGGAATAAGATATCTGGAAGATATATATATATATATATATATATGTATCAGAATCCCTATAGAAGATAAGAACTATCAATGTCTGGCTGCATTAATATATATATGGAATAAGATATCTGGTAGATATATATATATTTATCAGAATCCTTTATAGAAGATGATAAGAACTATCACTGCCTGACTGAATTAATATATATGGAATAAGATATCTGGAAGATCTAATGTATCAGAATCCCTATAGAAGATGATAAGAACTATCACTGCCTGACTGGACTAATATATATATATGGAAAAAGATATCTGGAACATATATATATGTGTCAGAATCCCTATAGAAGATGATAAGAACTATCAGTGTTTGACTTGATTAATATAAATGGAATAAGATATCTGGAAGAACTAATGTATCAGAATCCCTATAGAAGATGATAAGATCTATCATTGTCTGACTGGATTAATATACATATGGAATAATATATCTGGAAGATATATATATGTGTCAGAATCCCTATAGAAGATGATAAGAACTATCACTGTCTAACTTGAATAATATATATGGAATAAGATATCTGGAAGATCTAATGTGTCAGAATCCCTTTAGAAGATGATAAGATCTATCATTGTCTGACTGGATTAATATATATATGGAATAATATATCTGGAAGATATATATATATATATATGTCTCAATCCCTATAGAAGATGATAAGAATTATCACTGTCTAACTTGAATAATATATATGGAATAAGATATCTGGAAGATCTAATGTGTCAGAATCCCTATAGAATGTGATAAGAGCTATCATTGTCTGACTGGATTAATATATATATAAAAAGATATCTGGAAGATCTAATGTGTCAGAATCCCTATAAGAGCTATCACTGTCTGACTGGATTAATATATATGGAATAAGATATCTGGAAGATCTAATGGGTCAGAATCAATATAGAAGATGATAAGAGCTATCACTGACTGACTGGATTAATGTATATTGTATATGATATCTGGAAGATCTTATGTGTCAGAATCCATATAGAAGATGATAAGAGCTATCACTGTCTGGATTTTTATATATGGAATAAGATATTTGGAAGATCTAATGTGTCAGAATCCCTATAGAAGATGATAAAAGCTATCACTGTTTTACTGGATTAATATATATGGAATAAGATATCTGGAAGATCTAATGTGTCAGAATCCCTATAGAAGATAAGAACTATCAATGTCTGAATGCATTAATATTTATATGGAATTAGATATCTGGAAGATATATATATATATATATATATATATATATATATATATATATATATATATATATATATACAAATGTATCATAATCCCTATAGAAGATGATAAGAACTATCACTGCCTGACTGGATTAATACATATGGAATAAGATATCTGGAAGATCTATTGTATCAGAATCCCTATAGAAGATGATAAGATCTATCACTGTCTGACTGGATTAATATATATAGAAAAATATATCTGGAAGATCTAATGTGTCAGAATTCCTATAGAAGATGATAAGATCTATCATTTTCTGACTGGATTAATATATATATGGAATAATATATCTGGAAGATATATATATATATATATATATGTATCAGAATCCCTGTAGAAGATGATAAGAGCTATCACTGTCTGGATTAATATATATGGAATAAGATATCTGGAAGATCTAATATGTGAGAATACCTATAGAAGATGATAAGAGCTAACACTGTCTGGATTAATATACTTGGAATAAGATATCTGGAAGATATAATGTGTCAGAATCCCTATAGAAGATGATAACAGCTATCACTGTCTGACTGGATTAATATATATGGAATAAGATATCTGGAAGATCTAATGTGTCAGAATCCCTATAGAAGATGATAACAGCTATCACTGTCTGACTGGATTAATATATATGGAATAAGATATCTGGAAGATCTAATGTGTCAGAATTCCTATAGACGATGATAAGAGCTATCGCTGTTTGACTGGATTAATATATAAGGAATGGCATATCTGGAAGATATAATGTGTCAGAATCCCTATAGAAGATGATAAGAGCTATCGCTGTCTGACTGGATTAATATACATGGAATAAGATATCTGAAAGATATATATATGTATCAGAATCCCTACAGAAGATAAGAACTATCACTGTCTGACTGGATTATTGATTTATATATGGAATAGGATTTTGCTCTAATTACACAATTTTTTTTTAACTTGCTTATTAAATACTTTATCTTATCAATATTTTCTCAAATAACATTGTTATCCTTACAGCAGTGGAAGAGCTACTGCTGGTGCAGCAGGTGCAAAGCAGAACAGGGTAGGGTACTCTTGTTACTGTCAGTAAATAAGGAACACTTCACTAGGTGGGCATGGTAGATTACTTTGTACACAGGTAAACTGATCATAATAGGGATCGTTTATTTGATTGTTACAAAAATCTACAATTATTATTAGCTGGACTTAATATCATAAAAAGAAACCTAAACAATCATAAAATGCCTTATTTCTGAAATAAAACAAAATCCCCACATTTCCATATAGCAGTATGTAGCAGTTAGTGCCACAAGATTCTTATTTCCACCATCTTATCAGTATAAACATTTTCTTGCTGGCTTCTCTACCTGTATACAGGTATGTTCCAGGGGGTGGGGCTCACCTGTATAAAGGTGATTTCACAGTACAGAAACTAAAAGCTCTCTGATAGTCCAGGCGGGTGTCACTTCTCCACTCTCACAGTTTGTGTCTCACAGCGCTGGACGCGGGGAATCCGGAGACTTGGAAAATGAATTCTGTTTTCATCTTGAGATCCAGGTATAAAAGAGGAAAGATGGAGCCTGACAGGAGAGTCCAGGTGAGGAACTGTCTTAGAGAGAAGGTAAGAGGCAGCTGTGTATATAATATGTATAATATATATGTGTATATACTGGTACACTATGTTCGTGTGTACTATGGGGGTATAATATATATGTGTATATACTGGTACGCTATGTGCGTGTGTACTATGCGGGTGTAATATATATGTGTATATACATACTGGTACACTATGTGCGTGTGTACTATGGGGGTATAATATATATGTGTATATACTGGTACGCTATGTGCGTGTGTACTATGGGGGTATAATATATATGTGTTTATACTGGTACGCTATGTGCGTGTGTACTATGCGGGTGTAATATATATGTGTATATACATACTGGTACACTATGTGCGTGTGTACTATGGGGGTATAATATATATGTGTATATACTGGTACGCTATGTGCGTGTGTACTATGGGGGTATAATATATATGTGTATATACTGGTACGCTATGTGCGTGTGTACTATATGGGTATAATATATATATGTGTATATACTGGTACGCTATGTGCGTGTGTACTATGGGGGTATAATATATATGTGTATATACTGGTACACTATGTGTGTGTGTACTATGGGGGTATAATATATATGTGTATATACTGGTACGCTATGTGCGTGTGTACTATGGGGGTATAATATATATGTGTTTATACTGGTACGCTATGTGCGTGTGTACTATGCGGGTGTAATATATATGTGTATATACATACTGGTACACTATGTGCGTGTGTACTATGGGGGTATAATATATATGTGTATATACTGGTACGCTATGTGCGTGTGTACTATGGGGGTATAATATATATGTGTATATACTGGTACGCTATGTGCGTGTGTACTATATGGGTATAATATATATATGTGTATATACTGGTACGCTATGTGCGTGTGTACTATGGGGGTATAATATATATGTGTATATACTGGTACACTATGTGTGTGTGTACTATGGGGGTATAATATATATGTGTATATACTGGTACGCTATGTGCGTGTGTACTATGGGGGTATAATATATATGTGTTTATACTGGTACGCTATGTGCGTGTGTACTATGCGGGTGTAATATATATGTGTATATACATACTGGTACACTATGTGCGTGTGTACTATGGGGGTATAATATATATGTGTATATACTGGTACGCTATGTGCGTGTGTACTATGGGGGTATAATATATATGTGTATATACTGGTACGCTATGTGCGTGTGTACTATATGGGTATAATATATATATGTGTATATACTGGTACGCTATGTGCATGTGTACTATGGGGATATAATATATATGTGTATATACATACTGGTACGCTATGTGCGGGTGTACTATGGGGGTATAATATATATGTGTACATATATACTGGTACGCTATGTGCGTGTGTACTATGGGGGTATAATATATATGTGTATACTATGGGAGTATAATATTTTATATATGTACATGTATACTGGTATTGCTGTGTATAATATATATATATACACTGGAATACTGTATATATCTATTTTTACATATTTATACACATCTAATACATGTACTCAATGATTTGTGATCTGTGACCCTGCTCATGTTACACATACTACGCACACGTATGTTGCCTCCCTCACAGGTGTGTACAGACCTTGTTAGATACAACTCCACACACCAGCGATGGGCACTGTTATCAGACTGGCCGCCATGACTGTCCTGCTGGGCATAGTGACCGCACACCCCCTCAGGAGGCACTGCCCGATGTCCAGATATAGATCGGTGTCAGAGACGGACATGAAGACACTGAGACACCTACAGGAGAGATACGTGAGTGATACACAGACAGATAGAGACACACAGAGACATAGAGACACCTACAGGAGAGATACGTGAGTGAGACCCAGATAGAGACACACAGAGACATAGAGACACCTAGAGGAGAGATACGGGAGTGAGACACAGACAGATAGAGACACACAGAGATATAGAGACACCTACAGGAGAGATACGTGAGTGAGACACAGACAGATAGAGACACACAGAGACATAGAGACACCTACAGGAGAGATATGTGAGTGTGTCACAGACAGATAGAGACACACAGAGACATAGAGACACCTAGAGGAGAGATACGTGAGTGAGACACAGACAGATAGAGACACACAGAGATATAGAGACACATACAGGAGAGATACGTGAGTGAGACACAGACAGATAGAGACACACAGAGACATAGAGACACCTACAGGAGAGATACGTGAGTGAGACACAGACAGATAGAGACACACAGAGACATAGAGACACCTACAGGAGAGATACGTGAGTGAGACACAGACAGATAGAGACACACAGAGACATACAGACACCTACAGGAGAGATACGTGAGTGAGACACAGACAGATAGAGACACACAGAGACATAGAGACACCTACAGGAGAGATACGTGAGTGAGACACAGACAGAGACACACAGAGACATAGAGACACCTACAGGAGAGATACCTGAGTGAGACACAGACAGATAGAGACACACAGAGACATAGAGACACCTACAGGAGAGATACGTGAGTGAGACACAGACGGATAGAGACACACAGCGACATAGATACACCTACAGGAGAGATACGTGAGTGAGACGCAGACAGATAGAGACACACAAAGACACGCCACACACACAGATAGACAGGTATGTTTTGCCATGTCTCACCTTGTACACTTTGTGGTCTCTGGTCTCCAACAGGAGGACGTTGTGGTCAAGGATGGGATGAAATGTTACCAGAGGATGCTGCGCCACAAGCCGTCTGCGTGTAAACTAGAGGTACAGACGTTTGCACTTGTTATACATTACTTACTGAATGATATACTGGTATTTAATATATTATACGCTGTGTTACTAACCTGTACTCTCCCTCAGGCCAGTGACAGACTGACTCTGACCCTGGAAAGAGTGTCCTTAGCTGTGGATGTCCTGACGAACATGACGGACTCTCCTCTGTCTGACCTGGTGTCTCAACCATTGGAGATATTCTCTGTCCTGGAGCAGGATCTGACCCTTTGTGTAAGTCCATCGAACAGACAGCAAATTCATACCCTGAGACACCCCAAGATTATACCCAACAGGGGTCTGCTAAGTTATCTCATAAAAACTCTTTGTGTCTCTAACAGAGAAGGTCTGTGCTGTTCAGTGACCCTCCCACCCAACATGTGAAGCCATGGCTACAACACCTGAGGAGATACAAGAAGATGGTGAGTGTTCATCAACAGATTAAGGAAGGGGGTAAGATGGGTGTGCTATGGTACATCTTAGCAGTCAAATTCTCTCTACACATGTTACAGATCATGACCACGTGTGAGACACTCTCACCTTGGTTGTAGGTCATGGACTTCAATGTTGTGACTTTGTCTCTCTCTGCAGGTCTCCTCTGAATGTCTCCAGGAGGCCGTGATACTCAGCCTCATCCAGCTGTTGGTTGAAGATGTCAAGTGTTGGGCTAGTAATGAGCAAATATCACCCCAATCTGAGAACCCACACAGGCCAAGGAGGGTCTAGAAGGAGTGGGATATATGAGCAACTTCAATCCAAGAAGAATCTATTCCGACCAAAAATCTCCAGCTTGATGAGTATAAGTACATCTACCACCTGTAATTCCACATCGACCAAAGAGGACCCTGGGATATTTTTATGAATGAAGTTGATAATATGAAAGTTTAGTAAACTGATTGTATGTTATTTTATTGTATTTATTTATATAATGTTACAAAATGTGATGAATAATATATATTTATATATAATTATACCCCATGCTCCCCAGAGGACATCTTGGTGTAATATCCTATTTATTTGTATTTATATAATATTTTATAATTATTGTACACATTGTACTTTGTCATTATCACCATCAATAAATTGTGAAATAACTTTATATAAATGTGTATTATTATTTTGGATAGCACTGATATTCATCCAATGTGTCCGGACAAGCTAGTGACATTGACTCCCAGGGATCAGGTAGAGCTTATCAACAAAAGGGTTGTCTCTTCCAGAGGCCCGGCCACAGATGTGACAGGTTTACATGGAATCAAACCTGGTAAAGAAAATGAAAAGGACAAAACAAACATAGAAGATTTGCCGTCAGACATGTTCAGGGCAAGGGCAAGCCTGTGTGACCAGGCAACATGGTACGATGTGGTCCGCCAGGTCTTGCTAAGGTGATATGCCCTCACTGCAGGAAAATACTGAGCCCTGTTCAGCAGTGTGACTCGGTAAAAGTGGGGACACTCACTCTAAGGTGGTCTGGTGGATCCGGCACACCATCGAGAGCTGGTGGAAGGCAAAAGAGGTGCGCACCTCGGAGGACGCTAAACATGTGATTATGATTTTGTTTAGTTGTCTCTGTGAATGGGTGGAGGACTGTGAGCCTGCCACTGAAGAAGAAGCAGAAAGCCTGGTGGACCAATTTGAGGAAACCAGGGGAGAATAGAGGTCAAACCCCCCGAGCAGCTTCACACCCAGATATAGACCTGTATCCTGCCATCTCTACCCCTGGTCTCTCTGTATCCTGCCATCTCTACCCCTGGTCCCTCTGTATCCTGCCATCTCTAACCCTGGCCCCCCTGTATCCTGCCATCTCTATCACTGGTCCCTCTGTATCCTGCCATCTCTATCCCTGATCCCTCTGTATCCTGCCATCTCTATCCCTGGCCCCTCTGTATCCTGCCATCTCTACCCCTGGTCCCTCTGTATCCTGCCATCTCTATCACTGGTCCCTCTGTATCCTGCCATCTCTATCTCAACATCCTATGGACAGATGAGACTAAGATCAACTTGTACCAGAGTGGTGGGAAGAGAAGAGTATGGAGACGGAAAGGAACTGCTCATGATCCAAAGCATACCACCTCATCAGTGAAGCATGGTGGTGGTAGTGTCATGGCGTGGGCATGTATGGCTGCCAATGGAACTGGTTCTCTTGTATTTATTGATGATGTGACTGCTGACAAAAGCAGCAGGATGAATTCTGAAGTGTTGCGGTCAATATTATCTGCTCATATTCAGCCAAATGCTTCAGAACTCATTGGAAGGCGCTTCACAGTGCAGATGGACAATGACCCGAAGCATACTGCAAAAGCAACCAATGAGTTTTTTAAGGGAAAGAAGTGGAATGTTATGCAATGGCCAAGTCAATCACCTGATCTGAATCCGATTGAGCATGCATTTCACTTGCTGAAGACAAAACTGAAGGGAAAATGCCCCAAGAACAAGCAGGAACTGAAGACAGTTGCAATAGAGGTCTGGCAGAGCATCACCAGGGATGAAACCCAGCGTCTGGTGATGTCTATGCGTTCCAGACTTCAGGCTGTAATTGACTGCAAAGGATTTGCAACCAAATATTAAAAAGTGAAAGTTTGTTTTATGACTGTTAATCTGTCCCATTACTTTTGGTCCCTTAAAAAGTGGGAGGCACATTTACAAACTGATGTAATTCCTACACTGTTCACCTGATTTGGATGTAAATACCCTCAAATTAAAGCTGAAAGTCTGCAGTTAAAGCACATCTTGTTCCTTTCATTTCAAATCTATTGTGGTGGTGTATAGAGCCAAAAAGTTTAGAATTGTGTAGATGTCCCAATATTTAGGGACCTGACTGTATATATATATATATATATATATATATATATATATATATATATATATATATATATATATATCAGAATCCCTATAGAAGATAGGAACTATCAATATCTGTCTGGATTAATATAAATATGGAATAACATATCTGGAATATATATTTGTATCAGAATCCCTATAGAAGATAATAAGAGCTTTCACTGTCTGACTGGAATAATATGTATGGAATAAGATATCTGCAAGATCTAATGTGTCAGAATCAATATAGAAGATGATAAGAGCTATCACTGTCTGACTGGATTAATATATCTGGAATAAGATATCTGGAAGATCTAATGTGTCAGAATCCCTATAGAAGATGATATTAGCTAACACTGTCTGAATGGATTAATATATATGGAATAATATATCTGGAAGATATATATGTATATATATATATATATATATATATATATATATATATATATATATATCAGAATCCCTATAGAAGATGATAAGAACTATCACTGCCTGACTGGACTAATATATATATGGAAAAAGATATCTGGAAGATATATATATATGTGTCAGAATCCCTATAGAAGATGATAAGAACTATCACTGTCTGACTGGATAAATATATATGGAATAAGACATCTGGAAGATCTAATGTGTCAGAATCCCTACAGAAGGTGATAAGAGCTATCATTGTCTGACTGGATTAATATATATATGGAATAATATATCTGGAAGATATATATATGTGTCAGAATCCGTATAGAAGATGATAAAAACTATGACTGTCTAACTTGATGAATATATATGGAATAAGATATCTGGAAGATCTTATGTGTCAGAATCCATATAGAAGATGATAAGAGCTATCACTGTCTGGATTAATATATATGGAATGCGATATCTGGAAGATCTAATGTGTCAGAATCCTTATAGAAGATGATAAGAGCTATCACTGTCTGGATTCATATATATGGAATAAGATATCTGGAAGATCTAATGTGTCAGAATCCCTATAGAAGATAAGAACTATCAATGTCTGACTGCATTAATATATATATGGAATAAGATATCTGGAAGATATATATATATATATATATATATATATATATATATATATATATATATATGTATCATAATCCCTATAGAAGATGATAAGAACTATCACTGCCTGAATGGATTAATATATATATCGAATAATATATCTGGAAGATATATATATGTGTCAGAATCCCTATAGAAGATGATAAGAACTATCACTGTCTGACTGGATTAATATATATGGAATAAGATATCTGGAAGATCTAATATGTCAGAATACCTATAGAAGATCATAAGAGCTATCACTGTCTTGATTAATATATATGGAATAAGATATCTGGAAGATCTAATGTGTCAGAATCCCTATAGAAGATGATAAGAGCTGTCACTGTCTGATTGGATAAATATATATGGAATAAGACATCTGGAAGATCTAATGCGTCAGAATCCCTATAGAAGGTGATGAGAGCTATCATTGTCTGACTTGATTAATATATATATAAAAAGATATCTGGAAGATCTAATGTGTCAGAATCCCTATAAGAGCTATCACTGTCTGACTGGATTAATATATATTGAATAAGATATCTGGAAGATCTAATGTGTCAGAATCCCTATAGAAGATGATAATAGCTAACACTGTCTGAATGGATTAATATATATGGAATAATATATCTGGAAGATATATATGTATATATATATTATGTATATATATATATTATGTATATATATATATATATATATATATATATATATATACACATATATATATATATATATATATATATATATACATATATATATATATATATATATATATATATATATATATATATATATATATATATATATATATATCAGAATCCCTATAGAAGATGATAAGAACTATCACTGGCTAACTGGACTAACATATATATATGGAAAAAGATATCTGGAAGATATATATATGTGTCAGAATCCCTATAGAAGATGATAAGAACTATCACTGTCTGACTTGATTAATATAAATGGAATAAGATATCTGGAAGAACTAATGTGTCAGAATCCCTATAGAAGATGATAAGAGCTATCATTTTCTGACTGGATTAATATATATATGGAATAATATATCTGGAAGATATATATATGTGTCAGAATCCCTATAGAAGATGATAAGGACTATCCCTGTCTGACTGGATTAATATATATAAATAAGATATCTGGAAGATCTAATGTGTCAGAATCCCTATAGAAGATGATAATAGCTAACACTGTCTGAATGGATTAATATATATGGAATAATATATCTGGAAGATATATATGTATATATATATATTATGTATATATATATATATATATATATATATATATATATACATATATATATATATATATATATATATATATATATATATATATATATATATATATATATATATATATATATATATATATATATATCAGAATCCCTATAGAAGATGATAAGAACTATCACTGGCTGACTGGACTAACATATATATATGGAAAAAGATATCTGGAAGATATATATATGTGTCAGAATCCCTATAGAAGATGATAAGAACTATCACTGTCTGACTTGATTAATATAAATGGAATAAGATATCTGGAAGAACTAATGTGTCAGAATCCCTATAGAAGATGATAAGAGCTATCATTTTCTGACTGGATTAATATATATATGGAATAATATATCTGGAAGATATATATATGTGTCAGAATCCCTATAGAAGATGATAAGAACTATCACTGTCTAACTTGAATAATATATATGGAATAAGATATCTGGAAGATCTAATGTGTCAGAATCCCTATAGAAGATGATAAGAGCTATCACTGTCTGACTTGATTAATATATATGGAATAAGATATCTGGAAGATCTAATGTGTCAGAATCCCTATAGAAGATAAGAACTATCAATGTCTGACTGCATTAATATATATATGGAATAAGATATCTGGAAGATATATATATATATATATATATGTATCATAATCCCTATAGAAGATGATAAGAACTATAACTGCCTGACTGGATTAATATATATATCGAATAATATATCTGGAAGATATATATATGTGTCAGAATCCCTATAGAAGATGATAAGAATTATCACTGTCTAACTTGATTAATATATATGGAATAAGATATCTGGAAGAACTAATGTATCAGAATCCCTATAGTAGATGATAACAGCTATCACTGTCTGACTGGATTAATATATATGGAATAAGATATCTGGAAGATCTAATGTGTCAGAATCCCTATAGAAGATAAGAACTATCAATGTCTGACTGCATTAATATATATATGAAATAAGATATCTGGAAGATATATATATATATATATATATATATATATATATATATATATATATATATATATATATATATATGTATCATAATCCCTATAGAAGATGATAAGAACTATAACTGCCTGACTGGATTAATACATATGGAATAAGATATCTGGAAGATCTATTGTATCAGAATCCCTATAGAAGATGATAAGATCTATCACTGTCTGACTGGATTAATATATATATCGAATAATATATCTGGAAGATATATATATGTGTCAGAATCCCTATAGAAGATGATAAGAATTATCACTGTCTAACTTGATTAATATATATGGAATAAGATATCTGGAAGATCTAATGGGTCAGAATCAATATAGAAGATGATAAGAGCTATCACTGTCTGGATTTTTATATATGGAATAAGATATTTTGAAGATCTAATGTGTCAGAATCCCTATAGAAGATGATAAAAGCTATCACTGTTTTACTGGATTAATATATATGGAATAAGATATCTGGAAGATCAAATGTATCAGAATCCCTATAGAAGATGATACAAATTATTATTGCCTGACTGGACTAATATATATATGGAATAAGATATCTGAACGATATATATATGTATCGGAATCCCTACAGAAGATGATAATAGCTATCACTGTCTGACTGGATTAATATATATGGAATAAGATATCTGGAAGATATATATATATGTATCAGAATCCCTATAGAAGATGATAAGAACTATCACTGCCTGACTGGACTAATATATATGGGAAAATATATCTAATTGATATATATATGTATCAGAATCCCTATAGAAGATGATAAGAGCTATCATTGTCTGATTGGATTAATATATATATAAAAAGATATCTGGAAGATCTAATGTGTCAGAATCCCTATAAGAGCTATCACTGTCTGACTGGATTAATATATATTGAATAAGATATCTGGAAGATCTAATGTGTCAGAATCCCTATAGAAGATGATAAGAGCTATCACTGTCTGGATTAATATATATGGAATAAGATATCTGGAAGATCTAATGTGTCAGAATCCCTATAGAAGATGATAAGAGCTATAATTTTCTGACTGGATTAATATATATATGGAATAATATATCTGGAAGATATATATATGTGTCATAATCCCTATAGAAGATGATAAGAGCTATCACTGTCTGACTGGATTAATATATATAAAATAAAATATCTAGAAGATCTAATGTGTCAGAATCCCTATAGAACATGATAAGAGCTATCACTGTCTGACTGGATTAATATATATATATATATATATATATGGGATAAAATATCTGGAAGATTTTTATATATATATGTGTCATAATCCCTATAGAAGATAATAAGAGCTGTCACTGTCTGACTGGATTAATATTTATGGAATAAGATATCTGGAAGGTCTAATGTGTCAGAATTCCTATTGAAGGAGATAAGAGCTATCATTGTCTGACTGGATTAATATATATGGAATGAGATATCTGGAAGATCTAATGTATCAGAATCCCTATAGACGATGATAAGAGCTATCGCTGTCTGACTGGATTAATATATATGGAATAGCATATCTGGAACATATAATGTGTCAGAATCCATATAGGGAAAATGCCCCAAGAACAAGCAGGAACTGAAGACAGTTGCAATAGAGGTCTGGCAGAGCATCACCAGGGATGAAACCCAGCGTCTGGTGATGTCTATGCGTTCCAGACTTCAGGCTGTAATTGACTGCAAAGGATTTGCAACCAAATATTAAAAAGTGAAAGTTTGTTTTATGACTGTTAATCTGTCCCATTACTTTTGGTCCCTTAAAAAGTGGGAGGCACATATACAAACTGATGTAATTCCTACACTGTTCACCTGATTTGGATGTAAATACCCTCAAATTAAAGCTGAAAGTCTGCAGTTAAAGCACATCTTGTTCCTTTCATTTCAAATCTATTGTGGTGGTGTATAGAGCCAAAAAGTTTAGAATTGTGTAGATGTCCCAATATTTAGGGACCTGACTGTATATATATATATATATATATATATATATATATATATCAGAATCCCTATAGAAGATAGGAACTATCAATATCTGTCTGGATTAATATAAATATGGAATAAGATATCTGGAATATATATTTGTATCAGAATCCCTATAGAAGATAATAAGAGCTTTCACTGTCTGACTGGAATAATATGTATGGAATAAGATATCTGCAAGATCTAATGTGTCAGAATCAATATAGAAGATGATAAGAGCTATCACTGTCTGACTGGATTAATATATATGGAATAAGATATCTGGAAGATATATATATATATATATATATATATATATATATATATATGTATCAGAATCCCTATAGAAGATAAGAACTATCAATGTCTGACTGCATTAATATATATATGGAATAAGATATCTGGTAGATATATATATATTTATCAGAATCCTTATAGAAGATGATAAGAACTATCACTGCCTGACTGAATTAATATATATGGAATAAGATATCTGGAAGATCTAATGTGTCCGAATCCCTGTAAAAGATGATAAGAGCTTTCACTGTCTGACTGGAATAATACATATGGTATAAGATATATGGAAGATCTAATGTGTCAGAATCAATATACAAGATGATAAGAGCTATCACTGTCTGACTGGATTAATATATCTGGAATAAGAAATCTGGAAGATCTAATGTGTCAGAATCCCTATAGAAGATGATATTAGCTAACACTGTCTGAATGGATTAATATATATGGAATAATATATCTGGAAGATATATATGTATATATATATATATATATATATATATATATATATATATATATATATATATATCAGAATCCCTATAGAAGATGATAAGAACTATCACTGCCTGACTGGACTAATATATATATGGAAAAAGATATCTGGAAGATATATATATGTGTCAGAATCTGTATAGAAGATGATAAGAACTATCACTGTCTAACTTGATGAATATATATGGAATAAGATATCTGGAAGATCTTATGTGTCAGAATCCATATAGAAGATGATAAGAGCTATCACTGTCTGGATTAATATATATGGAATGCGATATCTGGAAGATCTAATGTGTCAGAATCCTTATAGAAGATGATAAGAGCTATCACTGTCTGGATTCATATATATGGAATAAGATATCTGGAAGATCTAATGTGTCAGAATCCCTATAGAAGATAAGAACTATCAATGTCTGACTGCATTAATATATATATGGAATAAGATATCTGGAAGATATATATATATATATATATATATATATATATATATATATATATGTATCATAATCCCTATAGAAGATGATAAGAACTATCACTGCCTGAATGGATTAATATATATATTGAATAATATATCTGGAAGATATATATATGTGTCAGAATCCCTATAGAAGATGATAAGAACTATCACTGTCTGACTGGATTAATATATATGGAATAAGATATCTGGAAGATCTAATGTGTCAGAATCCCTATAAGAGCTGTCACTGTCTGACTGGATAAATATATATTGAATAAGATATCTGGAAGATCTAATGTGTCAGAATCCCTATAGAAGATGATAAGAGCTATCACTGCCTGACTGGACTAATATATATGGGAAAATATATCTAATTGATATATATATGTATCAGAATCCCTATAGAAGATGATAAGAGGTATCATTGTCTGATTGGATTAATATATATATAAAAAGATATCTGGAAGATCTAATGTGTCAGAATCCCTATAAGAGCTATCACTGTCTGACTGGATTAATATATATTGAATAAGATATCTGGAAGATCTAATGTGTCAGAATCCCTATAGAAGATGATAAGAGCTATCACTGTCTGGATTAATATATATGGAATAAGATATCTGGAAGATCTAATGTGTCAGAATCCCTATAGAAGATGATAAGAGCTATAATTTTCTGACTGGATTAATATATATATGGAATAATATATCTGGAAGATATATATATGTGTCATAATCCCTATAGAAGATGATAAGAGCTATCACTGTCTGACTGGATTAATATATATAAAATAAAATATCTAGAAGATCTAATGTGTCAGAATCCCTATAGAACATGATAAGAGCTATCACTGTCTGACTGGATTAATATATATATATATATATATATATGGGATAAAATATCTGGAAGATTTTTATATATATATGTGTCATAATCCCTATAGAAGATAATAAGAGCTGTCACTGTCTGACTGGATTAATATTTATGGAATAAGATATCTGGAAGGTCTAATGTGTCAGAATTCCTATTGAAGGAGATAAGAGCTATCATTGTCTGACTGGATTAATATATATGGAATGAGATATCTGGAAGATCTAATGTATCAGAATCCCTATAGACGATGATAAGAGCTATCGCTGTCTGACTGGATTAATATATATGGAATAGCATATCTGGAACATATAATGTGTCAGAATCCATATAGGGAAAATGCCCCAAGAACAAGCAGGAACTGAAGACAGTTGCAATAGAGGTCTGGCAGAGCATCACCAGGGATGAAACCCAGCGTCTGGTGATGTCTATGCGTTCCAGACTTCAGGCTGTAATTGACTGCAAAGGATTTGCAACCAAATATTAAAAAGTGAAAGTTTGTTTTATGACTGTTAATCTGTCCCATTACTTTTGGTCCCTTAAAAAGTGGGAGGCACATATACAAACTGATGTAATTCCTACACTGTTCACCTGATTTGGATGTAAATACCCTCAAATTAAAGCTGAAAGTCTGCAGTTAAAGCACATCTTGTTCCTTTCATTTCAAATCTATTGTGGTGGTGTATAGAGCCAAAAAGTTTAGAATTGTGTAGATGTCCCAATATTTAGGGACCTGACTGTATATATATATATATATATATATATATATATATATATATCAGAATCCCTATAGAAGATAGGAACTATCAATATCTGTCTGGATTAATATAAATATGGAATAAGATATCTGGAATATATATTTGTATCAGAATCCCTATAGAAGATAATAAGAGCTTTCACTGTCTGACTGGAATAATATGTATGGAATAAGATATCTGCAAGATCTAATGTGTCAGAATCAATATAGAAGATGATAAGAGCTATCACTGTCTGACTGGATTAATATATATGGAATAAGATATCTGGAAGATATATATATATATATATATATATATATATATATATATATATATGTATCAGAATCCCTATAGAAGATAAGAACTATCAATGTCTGACTGCATTAATATATATATGGAATAAGATATCTGGTAGATATATATATATTTATCAGAATCCTTATAGAAGATGATAAGAACTATCACTGCCTGACTGAATTAATATATATGGAATAAGATATCTGGAAGATCTAATGTGTCCGAATCCCTGTAAAAGATGATAAGAGCTTTCACTGTCTGACTGGAATAATACATATGGTATAAGATATATGGAAGATCTAATGTGTCAGAATCAATATACAAGATGATAAGAGCTATCACTGTCTGACTGGATTAATATATCTGGAATAAGAAATCTGGAAGATCTAATGTGTCAGAATCCCTATAGAAGATGATATTAGCTAACACTGTCTGAATGGATTAATATATATGGAATAATATATCTGGAAGATATATATGTATATATATATATATATATATATATATATATATATATATATATCAGAATCCCTATAGAAGATGATAAGAACTATCACTGCCTGACTGGACTAATATATATATGGAAAAAGATATCTGGAAGATATATATATGTGTCAGAATCTGTATAGAAGATGATAAGAACTATCACTGTCTAACTTGATGAATATATATGGAATAAGATATCTGGAAGATCTTATGTGTCAGAATCCATATAGAAGATGATAAGAGCTATCACTGTCTGGATTAATATATATGGAATGCGATATCTGGAAGATCTAATGTGTCAGAATCCTTATAGAAGATGATAAGAGCTATCACTGTCTGGATTCATATATATGGAATAAGATATCTGGAAGATCTAATGTGTCAGAATCCCTATAGAAGATAAGAACTATCAATGTCTGACTGCATTAATATATATATGGAATAAGATATCTGGAAGATATATATATATATATATATATATATATATATATATATATATATATATATATGTATCATAATCCCTATAGAAGATGATAAGAACTATCACTGCCTGAATGGATTAATATATATATTGAATAATATATCTGGAAGATATATATATGTGTCAGAATCCCTATAGAAGATGATAAGAACTATCACTGTCTGACTGGATTAATATATATGGAATAAGATATCTGGAAGATCTAATGTGTCAGAATCCCTATAAGAGCTGTCACTGTCTGACTGGATAAATATATATGGAATAAGACATCTGGAAGATATAATGCGTCAGAATCCCTATAGAAGGTGATAAGAGCTATCATTGTCTGACTGGATTAATATATATATAAAAAGATATCTGGAAGATCTAATGTGTCAGAATCCCTATAAGAGCTATCACTATCTGACTGGATTAATATATATAAATAAGATATCTGGAAGATCTAATGTGTCAGAATCCCTATAGAAGATGATAATAGCTAACACTGTCTGAAAGGATTAATATATATGGAATAATATATCTGGAAGATATATATGTATATATATATATATATATATATATATATATATATATATACATATATATATATATATATATATATATATATATATATATACATATATATATATATATATATATATATATATATATATATATATATATATCAGAATCCCTATAGAAGATGATAAGAACTATCACTGGCTGACTGGACTAACATATATATATGGAAAAAGATATCTGGAAGATATATATATGTGTCAGAATCCCTATAGAAGATGATAAGAACTATAACTGTCTGACTTGATTAATATAAATGGAATAAGATATCTGGAAGAACTAATGTGTCAGAATCCCTATAGAAGATGATAAGAGCTATCATTTTCTGACTGGATTAATATATATATGGAATAATATATCTGGAAGATATATATATGTGTCAGAATCCCTATAGAAGATGATAAGAACTATCCCTGTCTGACTGGATTAATATATATAAATAAGATATCTGGAAGATCTAATGTGTCAGAATCCCTATAGAAGATGATAATAGCTAACACTGTCTGAATGGATTAATATATATGGAATAATATATCTGGAAGATGTATATGTATATACATATATTATGTATATATATATATATATATATATATATATATATATATATATATATCAGAATCCCTATAGAAGATGATAAGAACTATCACTGGCTGACTGGACTAACATATATATATGGAAAAAGATTTCTGGAAGATATATATATGTATCATAATCCCTATAGAAGATGATAAGAACTATCACTGCCTGAATGGATTAATATATATATCGAATAATATATCTGGAAGATATATATATGTGTCAGAATCCCTATAGAAGATGATAAGAACTATCACTGTCTGACTGGATTAATATATATGGAATAAGATATCTGGAAGATCTAATATGTCAGAATACCTATAGAAGATGATAAGAGCTATCACTGTCTTGATTAATATATATGGAATAAGATATCTGGAAGATCTAATGTGTCAGAATCCCTATAGAAGATGATAAGAGCTGTCACTGTCTGACTGGATAAATATATATGGAATAAGACATCTGGAAGATCTAATGCGTCAGAATCCCTATAGAAGGTGATAAGAGCTATCATTGTCTGACTGGATTAATATATATATAAAAAGATATCTGGAAGATCTAATGTGTCAGAATCCCTATAAGAGCTATCACTGTCTGACTGGATTAATATATATTGAATAAGATATCTGGAAGATCTAATGTGTCAGAATCCCTATAGAAGATGATAAGAGCTATCATTTTCTGACTGGATTAATATATATATGGAATAATATATTTGGAAGATATATATATGTGTCAGAATCCCTATAGAAGATGATAAGAACTATCCCTGTTTGACTGGATTAATATATATAAATAAGATATCTGGAAGATCTAATGTGTCAGAATCCCTATAGAAGATGATAATAGCTAACACTGTCTGAATGGATTAATATATATGGAATAATATATCTGGAAGATATATATGTATATATATATATTATGTATATATATATATTATGTATATATATATATATATATATATATATATATATATATATATATATATATATATACATATATATATATATATATATATATATACATATATATATATATATATACATATATATATATATATATATATATATATATATATATATATATATATATATATATATATATATATATATATATATATATATATCAGAATCCCTATAGAAGATGATAAGAACTATCACTGGCTAACTGGACTAACATATATATATGGAAAAAGATATCTGGAAGATATATATATGTGTCAGAATCCCTATAGAAGATGATAAGAACTATCACTGTCTGACTTGATTAATATAAATGGAATAAGATATCTGGAAGAACTAATGTGTCAGAATCCCTATAGAAGATGATAAGAGCTATCATTTTCTGACTGGATTAATATATATATGGAATAATATATCTGGAAGATATATATATGTGTCAGAATCCCTATAGAAGATGATAAGAACTATCCCTGTCTGACTGGATTAATATATATAAATAAGATATCTGGAAGATCTAATGTGTCAGAATCCCTATAGAAGATGATAATAGCTAACACTGTCTGAATGGATTAATATATATGGAATAATATATCTGGAAGATGTATATGTATATACATATATTATGTATATATATATATATATATATATATATATATATATATCAGAATCCCTATAGAAGATGATAAGAACTATCACTGGCTGACTGGACTAACATATATATATGGAAAAAGATTTCTGGAAGATATATATATGTATCATAATCCCTATAGAAGATGATAAGAACTATCACTGCCTGAATGGATTAATATATATATCGAATAATATATCTGGAAGATATATATATGTGTCAGAATCCCTATAGAAGATGATAAGAACTATCACTGTCTGACTGGATTAATATATATGGAATAAGATATCTGGAAGATCTAATATGTCAGAATACCTATAGAAGATGATAAGAGCTATCACTGTCTTGATTAATATATATGGAATAAGATATCTGGAAGATCTAATGTGTCAGAATCCCTATAGAAGATGATAAGAGCTGTCACTGTCTGACTGGATAAATATATATGGAATAAGACATCTGGAAGATCTAATGCGTCAGAATCCCTATAGAAGGTGATAAGAGCTATCATTGTCTGACTGGATTAATATATATATAAAAAGATATCTGGAAGATCTAATGTGTCAGAATCCCTATAAGAGCTATCACTGTCTGACTGGATTAATATATATTGAATAAGATATCTGGAAGATCTAATGTGTCAGAATCCCTATAGAAGATGATAAGAGCTATCATTTTCTGACTGGATTAATATATATATGGAATAATATATTTGGAAGATATATATATGTGTCAGAATCCCTATAGAAGATGATAAGAACTATCCCTGTTTGACTGGATTAATATATATAAATAAGATATCTGGAAGATCTAATGTGTCAGAATCCCTATAGAAGATGATAATAGCTAACACTGTCTGAATGGATTAATATATATGGAATAATATATCTGGAAGATATATATGTATATATATATATTATGTATATATATATATTATGTATATATATATATATATATATATATATATATATATATATATATATATATATATATATATACATATATATATATATATATATATATACATATATATATATATATATACATATATATATATATATATATATATATATATATATATATATATATATATATATATATATATATATATATATATATATATATCAGAATCCCTATAGAAGATGATAAGAACTATCACTGGCTAACTGGACTAACATATATATATGGAAAAAGATATCTGGAAGATATATATATGTGTCAGAATCCCTATAGAAGATGATAAGAACTATCACTGTCTGACTTGATTAATATAAATGGAATAAGATATCTGGAAGAACTAATGTGTCAGAATCCCTATAGAAGATGATAAGAGCTATCATTTTCTGACTGGATTAATATATATATGGAATAATATATCTGGAAGATATATATATGTGTCAGAATCCCTATAGAAGATGATAAGAACTATCCCTGTCTGACTGGATTAATATATATAAATAAGATATCTGGAAGATCTAATGTGTCAGAATCCCTATAGAAGATAAGAACTATCAATGTCTGACTGCATTAATATATATATGGAATATGATATCTGGAAGATATATATATATATATATGTATCATAATCCCTATAGAAGATGATAAGAACTATAACTGCCTGACTGGATTAATATATATATCGAATAATATATCTGGAAGATATATATATGTGTCAGAATCCCTATAGAAGATGATAAGAAATATCACTGCCTGACTGGATTAATACATATGGAATAAGATATCTGGAAGATCTATTGTATCAGAATCCCTATAGAAGATGATAAGATCTATCACTGTCTGACTGGATTAATATATATATCGAATAATATATCTGGAAGATATATATATGTGTCAGAATCCCTATAGAAGATGATAAGAATTATCACTGTCTAACTTGATTAATATATATGGAATAAGATATCTGGAAGAACTAATGTATCAGAATCCCTATAGTAGATGATAACAGCTATCACTGTCTGACTGGATTAATATATATGGAATAAGATATCTGGAAGATCTAATGTGTCAGAATCCCTATAGAAGATAAGAACTATCAATGTCTGACTGCATTAATATATATATGAAATAAGATATCTGGAAGATATATATATATATATATATATATATATATATATATATATATATATATATATATATATATATATATATATGTATCATAATCCCTATAGAAGATGATAAGAACTATAACTGCCTGACTGGATTAATACATATGGAATAAGATATCTGGAAGATCTATTGTATCAGAATCCCTATAGAAGATGATAAGATCTATCACTGTCTGACTGGATTAATATATATATCGAATAATATATCTGGAAGATATATATATGTGTCAGAATCCCTATAGAAGATGATAAGAATTATCACTGTCTAACTTGATTAATATATATGGAATAAGATATCTGGAAGATCTAATGGGTCAGAATCAATATAGAAGATGATAAGAGCTATCCCTGACTGACTGGATTAATGTATATTGTATATGATATCTGGAAGATCTTATGTGTCAGAATCCATATAGAAGATGATAAGAGCTATCACTGTCTGGATTTTTATATATGGAATAAGATATTTTGAAGATCTAATGTGTCAGAATCCCTATAGAAGATGATAAAAGCTATCACTGTTTTACTGGATTAATATATATGGAATAAGATATCTGGAAGATCAAATGTATCAGAATCCCTATAGAAGATGATACAAATTATTATTGCCTGACTGGACTAATATATATATGGAATAAGATATCTGAACGATATATATATGTATCGGAATCCCTACAGAAGATGATAATAGCTATCACTGTCTGACTGGATTAATATATATGGAATAAGATATCTGGAAGATATATATATATGTATCAGAATCCCTATAGAAGATGATAAGAACTATCACTGCCTGACTGGACTAATATATATGGGAAAATATATCTAATTGATATATATATGTATCAGAATCCCTATAGAAGATGATAAGAGCTATCATTGTCTGACTGGATTAATATATATATAAAAAGATATCTGGAAGATCTAATGTGTCAGAATCCCTATAAGAGCTATCACTGTCTGACTGGATTAATATATATTGAATAAGATATCTGGAAGATCTAATGTGTCAGAATCCCTATAGAAGATGATAAGAGCTATCACTGTCTGGATTAATATATATGGAATAAGATATCTGGAAGATCTAATGTGTCAGAATCCCTATAGAAGATGATAAGAGCTATAATTTTCTGACTGAATTAATATATATATGGAATAATATATCTGGAAGATATATATATGTGTCATAATCCCTATAGAAGATGATAAGAGCTATCACTGTCTGACTGGATTAATATATATAAAATAAAATATCTAGAAGATCTAATGTGTCAGAATCCCTGTAGAACATGATAAGAGCTATCACTGTCTGACTGGATTAATATATATATATATATATATATATATATATATATATATATATATATATGGGATAAAATATCTGGAAGATTTTTATATATATGTGTCATAATCCCTATAGAAGATAATAAGAGCTGTCACTGTCTGACTGGATTGATATTTATGGAATAAGATATCTGGAAGGTCTAATGTGTCAGAATTCCTATTGAAGGAGATAAGAGCTATCATTGTCTGACTGGATTAATATATATGGAATGAGATATCTGGAAGATCTAATGTATCAGAATCCCTATAGACGATGATAAGAGCTATCGCTGTCTGACTGGATTAATATATATGGAATAGCATATCTGGAAGATATAATGTGTCAGAATCCATATAGAAGATGATAAGAGCTATCTCTGTCTGACTGGATTAATATACATGGAATAACATATCTGAAAGATATATATATGTATCAGAATCCCTACAGAAGATAAGAACTATCACTGTCTGACTGGATTATTGATTTATATATGGAATAAGATTTTGCTCTAATTACACAAAAAAAACATTTAACTTGCTTATTAAATACTTTATCTTATCAATATTTTCTCAAATATCATTGTTATCCTTACAGCAGTGGAAGAGCTACTGCTGGTGCAGCAGGTGCAAAGCTCCCAGGACATCAACAGGGTAGGGTTACTTGTTACAATAATCTATAATTATTATTAGCTGGACTTAATATCATAAAAAGAAACCTAAACAATCATAAAATGCCTTATTTCTGAAATATAACAAAATCCCCACATTTCCATATAGCAGTATGTAGCAGTTTGTGCCACAAGACTCTTATTTCCGCTATCTTATCAGTATAAACATTTTCTTGCTGGCTTCTCTACCTGTATACAGGTATGTTCCAGGGGGCGGGGCTCACCTGTATAAAGGTGATGTCACAGTACAGAAACTGAAAGCTCTCTGATAGTCCAGGCGGGTGTCACTTCTCCACTCTCACAGTTTGTGTCTCACAGCGCTGGACGCGGGGAATCCGGAGACTTGGAAAATGAATTCTATTTTCATCTTGAGATCCAGGTATAAAAGAGGAAAGATGGAGCCTGACAGGAGAGTCCAGGTGAGGAACTGTCTTAGAGAGAAGGTAAGAGGCAGCTGTGTATATAATATGTATAATATATATGTGTATATACTGGTACGCTATGTGCGTGTGTACTATACGGGTGTAATATATATGTGTATATACTGGTACGCTATGTGCGGGTGTACTATGGGGATATAATATATATGTGTATATACATACTGGTACACTATGTGCGTGTGTACTATGGGGGTATAATATATATGTGTATATACTGGTACGCTATGTGCGTGTGTACTATGGGGGTATAATATATATGTGTACATATATACTGGTACGCTATGTGCGTGTGTACTATGGGGGTATAATATATATGTGTATACTATGGGAGTATAATATTTTATATATGTACATGTATACTGGTATTGCTGTGTATAATATATATATATACACTGGAATACTGTATATATCTATTTTTACATATTTATACACATCTAATACATGTACTCAATGATTTGTGATCTGTGACCCTGCTCATGTTACACATACTAAGCACACGCATGTTGCCTCCCTCACAGGTGTGTACAGACCTTGTTAGGTACAACTCCACACACCAGCGATGGGCACTGTTATCAGACTGGTCGCCATGACTGTCCTGATGGGCATAGTGACCGCACACCCCCTCAGGAGGCACTGCCCGATGTCCAGATATAGATCGGTGTCAGAGACGGACATGAAGACACTGAGACACCTACAAGAGAGATACGTGAGTGAGACGCAGACAGATAGAGACACACAGAGACATAGAGACACCTAGAGGAGAGATATGTGAGTGAGACACAGACAGATAGAGACACACAGAGATATAGATACACCTACAGGAGAGATACGTGAGTGAGACGCAGACAGATAGAGACACACAGAGACATAGAGACACCTAGAGGAGAGATACGTGAGTGAGACACAGACAGATAGAGACACACAGAGATATAGAGACACCTACAGGAGAGATACGTGAGTGAGACACAGACAGAGACACACAGAGACATCAAGACACCTACAGGAGAGATACGTGAGTGAGACACAGACAGATAGAGACACACAGAGACATAGAGACACCTACAGGAGAGATACGTGAGTGAGACACAGACAGATAGAGACACACAGAGACATAGAGACACCTACAGGAGAGATACGTGAGTGAGACACAGACATATAGAGACACACAGAGACATAGAGACACCTACAGGAGAGATACGTGAGTGAGACACAGACAGATAGAGACACACAGAGACATAGAGACACCTACAGAAGAGATATGTGAGTGAGACACAGACAGATAGAGACACACAGAGACATAGAGACACCTACAGGAGAGATACGTGACTGAGACACAGACAGATAGAGACACACAGAGACATAGAGACACCTACAGGAGAGATACATGAGTGAGACACAGACAGATAGAGACACACAGAGACATAGAGACACCTACAGGAGAGATACGTGAGTGAGACACAGACAGATAGAGACACACAGAGACATAGAGACACCTACAGGAGAGATATGTGAGTGAGACACAGACAGATAGAGACACACAGAGACATAGAGACACCTACAGGAGAGATACGTGACTGAGACACAGACAGATAGAGACACACAGAGACATAGACACCTACAGGACAGATACGTGAGTGAGACACAGACAGATAGAGACACACAGAGACATAGAGACACCTACAGGAGAGATACGTGAGTGAGACACAGACAGAGATACACAGAGACATAGAGACACCTACAGGACAGATACGTGAGTGAGACACAGACAGATAGAGACACACAGAGACATAGAGACACCTACAGGAGAGATACATGAGTGAGACACAGACAGATAGAGACACACAGAGACATAGAGACACCTACATGAGAGATACATGAGTGAGACACAGACAGATAGAGACACACAGAGACATAGAGACACCTACAGGAGAGATACGTGAGTGAGACACAGACAGATAGAGACACACAGAGACATAGAGACACCTACAGGAGAGATACGTGAGTGAGACACAGACAGATAGAGACACACAGAGACATAGAGACACCTACAGGAGAGATACATGAGTGAGACACAGACAGATAGAGACACACAGAGACATAGAGACACCTACAGGAGAGATACATGAGTGAGACACAGACAGATAGAGACACACAGAGACATAGAGACACCTACAGGAGAGATACGTGAGTGAGACACAGACAGATAGAGACACACAGAGACATAGAGACACCTACAGGAGAGATACGTGAGTGAGACACAGACAGAGACACACAGAGACATAGAGACACCTACAGGAGAGATACGTGAGTAAGACACAGGCAGATAGAGACACACAGAGACATAGAGACACCTACATGAGAGATACATGAGTGAAACAGACAGATAGAGAAACACAGAGACATAGAGACACCTACAGGAGAGATATGTGAGTGAGACACAGACAGATAGAGACAAACAGAGACATAGAGACACCTACAGGAGAGATACGTGAGTGAGACACAGGCAGATAGAGACACACAAAGACACGCCACACACACAGATAGACAGGTATGTTTAGCCATGTCTCACCTTGTACACTTTGTGGTCTCTGGTCTCCAACAGGAGGACGTTGTGGTCAAGGATGGGATGAAATGTTACCAGAGGATGCTGCGCCACAAGCCTCCTGCGTGTAAACTAGAGGTACAGACGTGTGCACTAGTTATACATTACTTACTGAATGATATACTGCTATTTAATATATTATACGCTATGTTACTAACCTGTACTCTCCCTCAGGCCAGTGACAGACTGACTCTGACCCTGGAAAGAGTGTCCTTAGCTGTGGATGTCCTGACGAACATGACGGACTCTCCTCTGTCTGACCTGGTATCACAACCATTGGAGATATTCTCCGTCTTGGAGCAGGATCTGACCCTTTGTGTAAGTCCATCGAACAGACAGCAAATTCATACCCTGAGACACCCCAAGATTATACCCAACAGGGGTCTGCTAAGTTATCTCATAAAAACTCTTTGTGTCTCTAACAGAGAAGGTCTTTGCTGTTCAGTGACCCTCCCACCCAACATGTGAAGCCATGGCTACAACACCTGAGGAGATACAAGAAGATGGTGAGTGTTCATCAACAGAGCAAGGAAGGGGGGTAAGATGGGTGTTCTATGGTAGATCTTAGTAGTCAAATTCTCTTTACACATGTTACAGATCATGACCACGTGTGAGACACTCTCACCTTGGTTGTAGGTCATGGACTTCAATTTTGTGACTTTGTCTCTCTCTGCAGGTCTCCTCTGAATGTCTCCAGGACGCCGTGATACTCAGCCTCATCCAGCTGTTGGTTGAAGATGTCAAGTGTTGGGCTAGTAATGAGCAAATATCACCCCAATCTGAGAACCCACACAGGCCAAGGAGGGTCTAGAAGGAGTGGGATATATGAGCAACTTCAATCCAAGAAGAATCTATTCCGACCAAAAATCTCCAGCTTGATGAGTATAAGTACATCTACCACCTGTAATTCCACATCGACCAAAGAGGACCCTGGGATATTTTTATGAATGAAGTTGATAATATGAAAGTTTAGTGAACTGATTGTATGTTATTTTATTGTATTTATTTATATAATGTTACAAAATGTGATGAATAATATATATTTATATATAATTATACCCCATGCTCCCCAGAGGACATCTTGGTGTAATATCTTATTTATTTGTATTTATATAATATTTTATAATTATTGTACACATTGTACTTTGTCATTATCACCATCAATAAATTGTGAAATAACTTTATATAAATGTGTATTATTATTTTGGAGAGCACTGATATTCATCCAATGTGTCCGGACAAGCTAGTGACATTGACTCCCAGGGATCAGGTAGAGCTTATCAACAAAAGGGTTGTCTCTTCCAGAGGCCCGGCCACAGATGTGACAGGTTTACATGGAATCAAACCTGGTAAAGAAAATGAAAAGGACAAAACAAACATAGAAGATTCGCCGTCAGACATGTTCAGGGCAAGGGCAAGCCGAGACTACAGGGCAATTCTGCGTGACCAGGCAACACGGTACGATGTGGTCCGCCAGGTCTTGCTAAGGTGATATGCCCTCACTGCAGGAAAATACTGAGCCCTGTTCAGCAGTGTGACTCGGGAAAGTGGGGACACTCACTCTAAGGTGGTCTGGTGGATCCGGCACACCATCGAGAGCTGGTGGAAGGCAAAAGAGGTGCGCACCTCGGAGGACGCTAAACATGTGATTATGATTTTGTTTAGTTGTCTCTGTGAATGGGTGGAGGACTGTGAGCCTGCCACTGAAGAAGAAGCAGGAAGCCTTGTGGACCAATTTGGGGAAACCAGGGGAGAATAGAGGTCAAACCCCCCGAGCAGCTTCACACCCAGATATAGATCTGTATCCTGCCATCTCTAACCCTTGGTCTCTCTGTATCCTGCCATCTCTACCCCTGGTCCCTCTGTATCCTGCCATCTCTATCCCTGGTCCCTCTGTATCCTGACATCTCTACCCCTGGTCTCTCTTTATCCTGCCATCTCTATCCCTGGTCCCTCTGTATCCTGCCATCTCTATCCCTGGTCTCTCTGTATCCTGCCATCTCTACCCCTGGTCTCTCTGTATCCTGCCATCTCTACCCCTGGTCTCTCTGTATCCTGCCATCTCTACCCCTGGTCCCTCTGTATCCTGCTATCTCTATCCCTGGTCCCTCTGTATCCTGCCATCTCTATCCCTGGTCTCTCTGTATCCTGCCATCTCTACCCCTGGTCTCTCTGTATCCTGCCATCTCTACCCCTGGTCCCTCTGTATCCTGCTATCTCTATCCCTGGTCCCTCTGTATCCTGCCATCTCTATCCCTGGTCTCTCTGTATCCTGCCATCTCTACCCCTGGTCTCTCTGTATCCTGCCATCTCTACCCCTGGTCTCTCTGTATCCTGCCATCTCTACCCCTGGTCCCTCTGTATCCTGCCATCTCTACCCCTGGTCTCTCTGTATCCTGCCATCTCTACCCCTAGTCCCTCTGTATCCTGCCATCTCTATCCCTGGTCCCTCTGTATCCTGCCATCTCTACCTCTGGTCCCTCTGTATCCTGCCATCTCTATCCCTGGTCCCTCTGTATCCTGCCATCTTTATCCCTGGTCTCTCTGTATCCTGCCATCTCTATCCCTGGTCTCTCTGTATCCTGCCATCTCTACCCCTGGTCTCTCTGTATCCTGCCATCTCTATCCCTGGTCCCTCTGTATCCTGACATCTCTATCCCTGGTCCCTCTCTATCCGGCCATCTCTATCCCTGGTCCCTCTGTATCCTGCCATCTCTACCCCTGGTCCCTCTGTATCCTGCCATCTCTAACCCTGGCCCCCCTGTATCCTGCCATCTCTATCACTGGTCCCTCTGTATCCTGCCATCTCTATCCCTGATCCCTCTGTATCCTGCCATCTCTATCCCTGGCCCCTCTGTATCCTGCCATCTCTACCCCTGGTCCCTCTGTATCCTGCCATCTCTATCACTGGTCCCTCTGTATCCTGACATCTCTACCCCTGGTCTCTCTTTATCCTGCCATCTCTATCCCTGGTCCCTCTGTATCCTGCCATCTCTATCCCTGGTCTCTCTGTATCCTGCCATCTCTACCCCTGGTCTCTCTGTATCCTGCCATCTCTACGACCTGGTCTCTCTGTATCCTGCCATCTCTACCCCTGGTCTCTCTGTATCCTGCCATCTCTACCCCTGGTCTCTCTGTATCCTGCCATCTCTATCCCTTGTCTCTCTGTATCCTGCCATCTCTACCCCTGGTCCCTCTGTATCCTGCTATCTCTATCCCTGGTCCCTCTGTATCCTGCCATCTCTATCCCTGGTCTCTCTGTATCCTGCCATCTCTACCCCTGGTCTCTCTGTATCCTGCCATCTCTACCCCTGGTCTCTCTGTATCCTGCCATCTCTACCCCTGGTCCCTCTGTATCCTGCCATCTCTACCCCTGGTCTCTCTGTATCCTGCCATCTCTACCCCTAGTCCCTCTGTATCCTGCCATCTCTATCCCTGGTCCCTCTGTATCCTGCCATCTCTACCTCTGGTCCCTCTGTATCCTGCCATCTCTATCCCTGGTCCCTCTGTATCCTGCCATCTTTATCCCTGGTCTCTCTGTATCCTGCCATCTCTATCCCTGGTCTCTCTGTATCCTGCCATCTCTACCCCTGGTCTCTCTGTATCCTGCCATCTCTATCCCTGGTCCCTCTGTATCCTGACATCTCTATCCCTGGTCCCTCTCTATCCGGCCATCTCTATCCCTGATCCCTCTGTATCCTGCCATCTCTACCCCTGGTCCCTCTGTATCCTGCCATCTCTAACCCTGGCCCCCCTGTATCCTGCCATCTCTATCACTGGTCCCTCTGTATCCTGCCATCTCTATCCCTGATCCCTCTGTATCCTGCCATCTCTATCCCTGGCCCCTCTGTATCCTGCCATCTCTACCCCTGGTCCCTCTGTATCCTGCCATCTCTATCACTGGTCCCTCTGTATCCTGACATCTCTACCCCTGGTCTCTCTTTATCCTGCCATCTCTATCCCTGGTCCCTCTGTATCCTGCCATCTCTATCCCTGGTCTCTCTGTATCCTGCCATCTCTACCCCTGGTCTCTCTGTATCCTGCCATCTCTACCCCTGGTCCCTCTGTATCCTGCTATCTCTATCCCTGGTCCCTCTGTATCCTGCCATCTCTATCCCTGGTCTCTCTGTATCCTGCCATCTCTACCCCTGGTCTCTCTGTATCCTGCCATCTCTACCCCTGGTCTCTCTGTATCCTGCCATCTCTACCCCTGGTCCCTCTGTATCCTGCCATCTCTACCCCTGGTCTCTCTGTATCCTGCCATCTCTACCCCTAGTCCCTCTGTATCCTGCCATCTCTATCCCTGGTCCCTCTGTATCCTGCCATCTCTACCTCTGGTCCCTCTGTATCCTGCCATCTCTATCCCTGGTCCCTCTGTATCCTGCCATCTTTATCCCTGGTCTCTCTGTATCCTGCCATCTCTATCCCTGGTCTCTCTGTATCCTGCCATCTCTACCCCTGGTCTCTCTGTATCCTGCCATCTCTATCCCTGGTCCCTCTGTATCCTGACATCTCTATCCCTGGTCCCTCTCTATCCGGCCATCTCTATCCCTGATCCCTCTGTATCCTGCCATCTCTACCCCTGGTCCCTCTGTATCCTGCCATCTCTAACCCTGGCCCCCCTGTATCCTGCCATCTCTATCACTGGTCCCTCTGTATCCTGCCATCTCTATCCCTGATCCCTCTGTATCCTGCCATCTCTATCCCTGGCCCCTCTGTATCCTGCCATCTCTACCCCTGGTCCCTCTGTATCCTGCCATCTCTATCACTGGTCCCTCTGTATCCTGCCATCTCTATCTCAACATCCTATGGACAGATGAGACTAAGATCAACTTGTACCAGAGTGGTGGGAAGAGAAGAGTATGGAGACGGAAAGGAACTGCTCATGATCCAAAGCATACCACCTCATCAGTGAAGCATGGTGGTGGTAGTGTCATGGCGTGGGCATGTATGGCTGCCAATGGAACTGGTTCTCTTGTATTTATTGATGATGTGACTGCTGACAAAATTAGTAGGATGAATTCTGAAGTGTTTCGGGCAATATTATCTGCTCATATTCAGCCAAATGCTTCAGAACTCATTGGACGGCGCTTTACAGTGCAGATGGACAATGACCCGAAGCATATTGCAAAAGCAACCAATGAGTTTTTTAAGGGAAAGAAGTGGAATGTTATGCAATGGCCAAGTCAATCACCTGATCTGAATCCGATTGAGCATGCATTTCACTTGCTGAAGACAAAACTGAAGGGAAAATGCCCCAAGAACAAGCAGGAACTGAAGACAGTTGCAATAGAGGTCTTGCAGAGCATCACCAGGGATGAAACCCAGCGTCTGGTGATGTCTATGCGTTCCAGACTTCAGGCTGTAATTGACTGCAAAGGATTTGCAACCAAATATTAAAAAGTGAAAGTTTGTTTTATGACTTTTAATCTGTCCCATTACTTTTGGTCCCTTAAAAAGTGGGAGGCACATATACAAACTGATGTAATTCCTACACTGTTCACCTGATTTGGATGTAAATACCCTCAAATTAAAGCTGAAAGTCTGCAGTTAAAGCACATCTTGTTCCTTTCATTTCAAATCTATTGTGGTGGTGTATAGAGCCAAAAAGTTTAGAATTGTGTCGATGTCGCAATATTTAGGGACCTGACTGTATATATATATATATATATATATATATATATATATATATATATATATATATATATATATATCAGAATCCCTATAGAAGATAAGAACTATCAATATCTGTCTGGATTAATATAAATATGGAATAAGATATCTGGAATATATATATGTATCAGAATCCCTATAGAAGATAATAAGAGCTTTCACTGTCTGACTGGAATAATATGTATGGAATAAGATATCTGCAAGATCTAATGTGTCAGAATCAATATAGAAGATGATAAGAGCTATCACTGTCTGACTGGATTAATATATATGGAATAAGATATCTGGAAGATATAAATATATATATATATATATATATATATATATATATATATATATGTATCAGAATCCCTATAGAAGAAAAGAACTATCAATGTCTGACTGCTTTAATATATATATGGAATAAGATATCTGGTAGATATATATATATTTATCAGAATCCTTATAGAAGATGATAAGAACTATCACTGCCTGACTGAATTAATATATATGGAATAAGATATCTGGAAGATCTAATGTGTCCGAATCCCTGTAAAAGATGATAAGAGCTTTCACTGTCTGACTGGAATAATACATATGGAATAAGATATATGGAAGATCTAATGTCTCAGAATCAATATATAAGATGATATATATATATATATATATATATATATATATATATATATATATATATATATATATCAGAATTCCTATAGAAGATGATAAGAACTATCACTGCCTGACTAGATTAATATATATATGGAAAAAGATATCTGGAAGATATATATATGTGTCATAATCCCTATAGAAGATGATAAGAACTATCACTGTCTGACTTGATTAATATAAATGGAAAAGATATCTGGAAGAACTAATGTATCAGAATCCCTATGGAAGATGATAACATCTATCACTGTCTGACTGGATTAATATATATATCGAATAATATATCTGGAAGATATATATATGTGTCAGAATCCCTATAGAAGATGATAAGAACTATCACTGTCTGACTGGATTAATATATATGGAATAAGATATCTGGAAGATCTAATATGTCAGAATACCTATAGAAGATGATAAGAACTATCACTGTCCGGATTAATATATATGGAATAAGATATCTGGAAGATCTAATGTGTCAGAATCCCTATAGAAGATGATAAGAGCTTTCACTGTCTGACTGGATAAATATATATGGAATAAGACATCTGGAAGATCTAATGTGTCAGAATCCCTACAGAAGGTGATAAGAGCTATCATTGTCTGACTGGATTAATATATATATAAAAAGATATCTGGAAAATCTAATGTGTCAGAATCCCTATAAGAGCTATCACTGTCTGACTGGATTAATATATATTGAATAAGATATCTGGAAGATCTAATGTGTCCGAATCCCTGTAAAAGATGATAAGAGCTTTCACTGTCTTGATTAATATGTATGGAATAAGATATCTGGAAGATCTAATGTGTCAGAATCCCTATAGAAGATGTTAAGAGCTGTCACTGTCTGACTGGATAAATATATATGGAATAAGACATCTGGAAGATCTAATGCGTCAGAATCCCTATAGAAGGTGATAAGAGCTATCATTGTCTGACTGGATTAATATATATATAAAAAGATATCTGGAAGATCTAATGTGTCAGAATCCCTATAAGAACTATCAATGTCTGACTGCATTAATATATATATGGAATAAGATATCTGGAAGATATATATATATATATATATATATATATATATATATATATATATATGTATCATAATCCCTATAGAAGATGATAAGAACTATCACTGCCTGACTGGATTAATACATATGGAATAAGATATCTGGAAGATCTATTGTATCAGAATCCCTATAGAAGATGATAAGATCTATCACTGTCTGACTGGATTAATATATATATTGAATAATATATCTGGAAGATTTATATATGTGTCAGAATCTCTATAGAAGATGATAAGAACTATCACTGTCTGACTGGATTAATATATATGGAATAAGATATCTGGAAGATCTAATATGTCAGAATACCTATAGAAGATGATAAGAGCTATCACTGTCTTGATTAATATGTATGGAATAAGATATCTGGAAGATCTAATGTGTCAGAATCCCTATAGAAGATGATAAGAGCTGTCACTGTCTGACTGGATAAATATATATGGAATAAGACATCTGGAAGATCTAATGTGTCAGAATCCCTATAGAAGATGATAAGAGCTGTCACTGTCTGACTGTATAAATATGTATGGAATAAGATATCTGGAAGATCTAATGCGTCAGAATCCCTATAGAAGGTGATAAGAGCTATCATTGTCTGACTGGATTAATATATATATAAAAAGATATCTGGAAGATCTAATGTGTCAGAATCCCTATAGAAGATGATAAGAGCTATCACTGTCTGGATTAATATATATGGAATAAGATATCTGGAAGATCTAATGTGTCAGAATCCCTATAGAAGATGATAAGAGCTATCATTTTCTGACTGGATTAATATATATATGGAATAATATATCTGGAAGATATATATATGTGTCAGAATCCCTATAGAAGATGATAAGAACTATCCCTGTCTGACTGGATTAATATATATGGAATAAGATATCTGGAAGATAAAATGTATCAGAATCCCTATAGAAGATGATAATAGCTAACACTGTCTGAATGGATTAATATATATGGAATACTATATCTGGAAGATATATATGTATATATATATATTATGTATATATATATATATATATATATATATATATATATATATATATATATATATATATATATATATATATATATCAGAATCCCTATAGAAGATGATAACAGCTATTTGTGTCTGACTGGATAAATATATATGGAATAAGACATCTGGAAGATCTAATGTGTAAGAATCCCTATAGAAGATGATAAGAGCTGTCACTGTCTGACTGGATAAATATGTATGGAATAAGATATCTGGAAGATATATATATATATATATATATATATATATATATATATATATATATATATATATATATATATATGTATCATAATCCCTATAGAAGATGATAAGAACTATCACTGCCTGACTGGATTAATACATATGGAATAAGATATCTGGAAGATCTATTGTTTAAGAATCCCTATAGAAGATGATAAGATCTATCACTGTCTGACTGGATTAATATATATATCGAATAATATATCTAGAAGATATATATATGTGTCAGAATCCCTATAGAAGATGATAAGAACTATCACTGTCTGACTGGATTAATATATATGGAATAAGATATCTGGAAGATCTAATATGTCAGAATACCTATAGAAGATGATAAGAGCTATCACTGTCTTGATTAATATGTATGGAATAAGATATCTGGAAGATCTAATGTGTCAGAATCCCTATAGAAGATGATAAGAGCTGTCACTGTCTGACTGGATAAATATATATGGAATAAGACATCTGGAAGATCTAATGCGTCAGAATCCCTATAGAAGGTGATAAGAGCTATCATTGTCTGACTGGATTAATATATATATAAAAAGATATCTGGAAGATCTAATGTGTCAGAATCCCTATAAGAGCTATCACTGTCTGACTGGATTAATATATATTGAATAAGATATCTGGAAGATCTAATGTGTCCGAATCCCTGTAAAAGATGATAAGAGCTTTCACTGTCTTGATTAATATGTATGGAATAAGATATCTGGAAGATCTAATGTGTAAGAATCCCTATAGAAGATGTTAAGAGCTGTCACTGTCTGACTGGATAAATATATATGGAATAAGACATCTGGAAGATCTAATGCGTCAGAATCCCTATAGAAGGTGATAAGAGCTATCATTGTCTGACTGGATTAATATATATATAAAAAGATATCTGGAAGATCTAATGTGTCAGAATCCCTATAAGAACTATCAATGTCTGACTGCATTAATATATATATGGAATAAGATATCTGGAAGATCTAATATGTCAGAATACCTATAGAAGATGATAAGAGCTATCACTGTCTTGATTAATATGTATGGAATAAGATATCTGGAAGATCTAATGTGTCAGAATCCCTATAGAAGATGATAAGAGCTGTCACTGTCTGACTGGATAAATATATATGGAATAAGACATCTGGAAGATCTAATGTGTCAGAATCCCTATAGAAGATGATAAGATCTGTCACTGTCTGACTGGATAAATATGTATGGAATAAGATATCTGGAAGATCTAATGCGTCAGAATCCCTATAGAAGGTGATAAGAGCTATCATTGTCTGACTGGATTAATATATATATAAAAAGATATCTGGAAGATCTAATGTGTCAGAATCCCTATAAGAGCTATCACTGTCTGACTGGATTAATATATATTGAATAAGATATCTGGAAGATCTAATGTGTCAGAATCCCTATAGAAGATGATAAGAGCTATCATTTTCTGACTGGATTAATATATATATGGAATAATATATCTGGAAGATATATATATGTGTCAGAATCCCTATAGAAGATGATAAGAACTATCCCTGTCTGACTGGATTAATATATATGGAATAAGATATCTGGAAGATATAATGTATCAGAATCCCTATAGAAGATGATAATAGCTAACACTGTCTGAATGGATTAATATATATATGGAATAATATATCTGGAAGATATATATGTATATATATATATATTATGTATATATATATATATATATATATATATATATATATATATATATATATATATATATATATATCAGAATCCCTATAGAAGATGATAAGAACTATCACTGGCTTACTGGACTAATATATATATAAAAAGATATCTGGAAGATCTAATGTGTCAGAATCCCTATAGAAGATGATAAGAGCTATCATTTTCTGACTGGATTAATATATATATGGAAAAAGATATCTGGAAGATATATATATGTGTCAGAATCCCTATGGAAGATGATAAGAACTATCACTGTCTGACTTGATTAATACATATGGAATAAGATATCTGGAAGATCTATTGTTTAAGAATCCCTATAGAAGATGATAAGATCTATCACTCTCTGACTGGATTAATATATATGGAATAAGATATCTGGAAGATCTAATATGTCAGAATACCTATAGAAGATGATAAGAGCTATCACTGTCTTGATTAATATGTATGGAATAAGATATCTGGAAGATCTAATGTGTCAGAATCCCTATAGAAGATGATAAGAGCTGTCACTGTCTGACTGGATAAATATGTATGGAATAAGATATCTGGAAGATCTAATGCGTCAGAATCCCTATAGAAGGTGATAAGAGCTATCATTGTCTGACTGGATTAATATATATATAAAAAGATATCTGGAAGATCTAATGTGTCAGAATCCCTATAAGAGCTATCACTGTCTGACTGGATTAATATATATTGAATAAGATATCTGGAAGATCTAATGTATCAGAATCCCTATAGAAGATGATAATAGCTAACACTGTCTGAATGGATTAATATATATGGAATAATATATCTGGAAGATATATATGTATATATATATATTATGTATATATATATATATATATATATATATATATATATATATATATATATATATATATATATATATATCAGAATCCCTATAGAAGATGATAAGAACTATCACTGGCTTACTGGACTAATATATATATAAAAAGATATCTGGAAGATCTAATGTGTCAGAATCCCTATAGAAGATGATAAGAGCTATCATTTTCTGACTGGATTAATATATATATGGAAAAAGATATCTGGAAGATATATATATGTGTCAGAATCCCTATGGAAGATGATAAGAACTATCACTGTCTGACTTGATTAATATAAATGGAATAAGATATCTGGAAGATCTAATGTGTCAGAATCCCTATAGAAGATGATAAGAACTATCACTGTCTGACTTGATTAATATATATGGAATAAGATATCTGGAAGAACTAATGTATCAGAATCCCTATAGTAGATGATAACAGCTATCACTGTCTGACTGGATTAATATATATGGAATAAGATATCTGGAAGATCTAATGTGTCAGAATCCCTATAGAAGATAAGAACTATCAATGTCTGACTGCATTAATATATATATGGAATAAGATATCTGGAAGATCTATTGTATCAGAATCCCTATAGAAGATGATAAGATCTATCACTGTCTGACTGGATTAATATATATATCGATTAATATATCTAGAAGATATATATATGTGTCAGAATCCCTATAGAAGATGATAAGAACTATCACTGTCTGACTGGATTAATATATAAGGAATAAGATATCTGGAAGATCTAATATGTCAGAATACCTATAGAAGATGATAAGAGCTATCACTGTCTTGATTAATATGTATGGAATAAGATATCTGGAAGATCTAATGTGTCAGAATCCCTATAGAAGATGATAAGAGCTGTCACTGTCTGACTGGATAAATATATATGGAATAAGACATCTGGAAGATCTAATGCGTCAGAATCCCTATAGAAGGTGATAAGAGCTATCATTGTCTGACTGGATTAATATATATATAAAAAGATATCTTGAAGATCTAATGTGTCAGAATCCCTATAAGAGCTATCACTGTCTGACTGGATTAATATATATTGAATAAGATATCTGGAAGATCCAATGTGTCCGAATCCCTGTAAAAGATGATAAGAGCTTTCACTGTCTTGATTAATATGTATGGAATAAGATATCTGGAAGATCTAATGTGTCAGAATCCCTATAGAAGATGTTAAGAGCTGTCACTGTCTGACTGGATAAATATATATGGAATAAGACATCTGGAAGATCTAATGCGTCAGAATCCCTATAGAAGGTGATAAGAGCTATCATTGTCTGACTGGATTAATATATATATAAAAAGATATCTGGAAGATCTAATGTGTCAGAATCCCTATAAGAACTATCAATGTCTGACTGCATTAATATATATATGGAATAAGATATCTGGAAGATATATATATATATATATATATATATATATATATATATATATATATATATATATATATATGTATCATAATCCCTATAGAAGATGATAAGAACTATCACTGCCTGACTGGATTAATACATATGGAATAAGATATCTGGAAGATCTATTGTATCAGAATCCCTATAGAAGATGATAAGATCTATCACTGTCTGACTGGATTAATATATCGAATAATATATCTGGAAGATATATATATGTGTCAGAATCCCTATAGAAGATAAGAACTATCACTGTCTGACTGGATTAATATATATGGAATAAGATATCTGGAAGATCTAATATGTCAGAATACCTATAGAAGATGATAAGAGCTATCACTGTCTTGATTAATATGTATGGAATAAGATATCTGGAAGATCTAATGTGTCAGAATCCCTATAGAAGATGATAAGAGCTGTCACTGTCTGACTGGATAAATATATATGGAATAAGACATCTGGAAGATCTAATGTGTCAGAATCCCTATAGAAGATGATAAGAGCTGTCACTGTCTGACTGTATAAATATGTATGGAATAAGATATCTGGAAGATCTAATGCGTCAGAATCCCTATAGAATGTGATAAGAGCTATCATTGTCTGACTGGATTAATATATATATAAAAAGATATCTGGAAGATCTAATGTGTCAGAATCCCTATAAGAGCTATCACTGTCTGACTGGATTAATATATATTGAATAAGATATCTGGAAGATCTAATGTGTCAGAATCCCTATAGAAGATGATAAGAGCTATCATTTTCTGACTGGATTAATATATATATGGAATAATATATCTGGAAGATATATATATGTGTCAGAATCCCTATAGAAGATGATAAGAACTATCCCTGTCTGACTGGATTAATATATATGGAATAAGATATCTGGAAGATAAAATGTATCAGAATCCCTATAGAAGATGATAATAGCTAACACTGTCTGAATGGATTAATATATATGGAATAATATATCTGGAAGATATATATGTATATATATATATTATGTATATATATATATATATATATATATATATATATATATATATATATATATATATATATATCAGAATCCCTATAGAAGATGATAAGAACTATCACTGGCTTACTGGACTAATATATATATAAGAAGATATCTGGAAGATCTAATGTGTCAGAATCCCTATAGAAGATGATAAGAGCTATCATTTTCTGACTGGATTAATATATATATGGAAAAAGATATCTGGAAGATATATATATGTGTCAGAATCCCTATGGAAGATGATAAGAACTATCACTGTCTGACTTGATTAATATAAATGGAATAAGATATCTGGAAGAACTAATGTATCAGAATCCCTATAGAAGATGATAAGATCTGTCATTGTCTGACTGGATTAATATATATATGGAATAATATATCTGGAAGATATATATATATGTGTCAGAATCCCTATAGAAGATGATAAGAAATATCACTGTCTAACTTGAATAATATATATGGAATAAGATATCTGGAAGATCTATTGTATCAGAATCCCTATAGAAGATGATAAGATCTATCACTGTCTGACTGGATTAATATATATATCAAATAATATGTCTGGAAGATCTAATGTGTCAGAATCACTATAGAAGATGATAAGAGCTGTCACTGTCTGACTGGATAAATATATATGGAATAAGACATCTGGAAGATCTAATGTGTCAGAATCCCTATAGAAGATGATAAGAGCTGTCACTGTCTGACTGGATAAATATGTATGGAATAAGATATCTGGAAGATCTAATGCGTCAGAATCCCTATAGAAGGTGATAAGAGCTATCATTGTCTGACTGGATTAATATATATATAAAAAGATATCTGGAAGATCTAATGTGTCAGAATCCCTATAAGAGCTATCACTGTCTGACTGGATTAATATATATGGAATAAGATATCTGGAAGATCTAATGTGTCAGAATCCCTATAGAACATAAGAACTATCAATGTCTGACTGCATTAATATATATATGGAATAAGATATCTGGAAGATATATATATATATATATATATATATATATATATATATATATATATATATATATATATATGTATCATAATCCCTATAGAAGATGATAAGAACTATCACTGCCTGACTGGATTAATACATATGGAATAAGATATCTGGAAGATCTATTGTATCAGAATCCCTATAGAAGATGATAAGATCTATCACTGTCTGACTGGATTAATATATATATCGAATAATATATCTAGAAGATATATATATGTGTCAGAATCCCTATAGAAGATGATAAGAACTATCACTGTCTGACTGGATTAATATATATGGAATAAGATATCTGGAAGATCTAATATGTCAGAATACCTATAGAAGATGATAAGAGCTATCACTGTCTTGATTAATATGTATGGAATAAGATATCTGGAAGATCTAATGTGTCAGAATCCCTATAGAAGATGATAAGAGCTGTCACTGTCTGACTGGATAAATATATATGGAATAAGACATCTGGAAGATCTAATGCGTCAGAATCCCTATAGAAGGTGATAAGAGCTATCATTGTCTGACTGGATTAATATATATATAAAAAGATATCTGGAAGATCTAATGTGTCAGAATCCATATAAGAGCTATCACTGTCTGACTGGATTAATATATATTGAATAAGATATCTGGAAGATCTAATGTGTCCGAATCCCTGTAAAAGATGATAAGAGCTTTCACTGTCTTGATTAATATGTATGGAATAAGATATCTGGAAGATCTAATGTGTCAGAATCCCTATAGAAGATGATAAGAGCTGTCACTGTCTGACTGGATAAATATATATGGAATAAGACATCTGGAAGATCTAATGCGTCAGAATCCCTATAGAAGATGATAAGAGCTATCATTGTCTGACTGGATTAATATATATATAAAAAGATATCTGGAAGATCTAATGTGTCAGAATCCCTATAAGAACTTTCAATGTCTGACTGCATTAATATATATATGGAATAAGATATCTGGAAGATATATATATATATATATATATACATATATATATATATATATATATATGTATCATAATCCCTATAGAAGATGATAAGAACTATCACTGCCAGACTGGATTAATACATATGGAATAAGATATCTGGAAGATCTATTGTATCAGAATCCCTATAGAAGATGATAAGATCTATCACTGTCTGACTGGATTAATATATATATCGAATAATATATCTGGAAGATATATATATGTGTCAGAATCCCTATAGAAGATGATAAGAACTATCACTGTCTGACTGGATTAATATATATGGAATAAGATATCTGGAAGATCTAATATGTCAGAATACCTATAGAAGATGATAAGAGCTATCACTGTCTTGATTAATATGTATGGAATAAGATATCTGGAAGATCTAATGTGTCAGAATCCCTATAGAAGATGATAAGAGCTGTCACTGTCTGACTGGATAAATATATATGGAATAAGACATCTGGAAGATCTAATGTGTCAGAATCCCTATAGAAGATGAAAAGAGCTGTCACTGTCTGACTGGATAAATATGTATGGAATAAGATATCTGGAAGATCTAATGCGTCAGAATCCCTATAGAAGGTGATAAGAGCTATCATTGTCTGACTGGATTAATATATATATAAAAAGATATCTGGAAGATCTAATGTGTCAGAATCCCTATAAGAGCTATCACTGTCTGACTGGATTAATATATATTGAATAAGATATCTGGAAGATCTAATGTGTCAGAATCCCTATAGAAGATGATAAGAGCTATCATTTTCTGACTGGATTAATATATATATGGAATAATATATCTGGAAGATATATATATGTGTCAGAATCCCTATAGAAGATGAAAAGAACTATCCCTGTCTGACTGGATTAATATATATGGAATAAGATATCTGGAAGATATAATGTATCAGAATCCCTATAGAAGATGATAATAGCTAACACTGTCTGAATGGATTAATATATATGGAATAATATATCTGGAAGATATATATGTATATATATATATTATGTATATATATATATATATATATATATATATATATATATATATATATATATATATATATATCAGAATCCCTATAGCAGATGATAAGAACTATCACTGGCTTACTGGACTAATATATATATAAAAAGATATCTGGAAGATCTAATGTGTCAGAATCCCTATAGAAGATGATAAGAGCTATCATTTTCTGACTGGATTAATATATATATGGAAAACAATATCTGGAAGATATATATATGTGTCAGAATCCCTATGGAAGATGATAAGAACTATCACTGTCTGACTTGATTAATATAAATGGAATAAGATATCTGGAAGAACTAATGTATCAGAATCCCTATAGAAGATGATAAGATCTGTCATTGTCTGACTGGATTAATATATATATGGAATAATATATCTGGAAGATATATATATCTGTGTCAGAATCCCTATAGAAGATGATAAGAAATATCACTGTCTAACTTGAATAATATATATGGAATAAGATATCTGGAAGATCTATTGTATCAGAATCCCTATAGAAGATGATAAGATCTATCACTGTCTGACTGGATTAATATATATATCGAATAATATGTCTGGAAGATCTAATGTGTCAGAATCCATATAGAAGATGATAAGAGCTGTCACTGTCTGACTGGATAAATATATATGGAATAAGACATCTGGAAGATCTAATGTGTCAGAATCCCTATAGAAGATGATAAGAGCTATCACTGTCTGATTGGATTAATATATATGGAATAAGATATCTGGAAGATCTAATGTGTCAGAATCCCTATAGAAGATAAGAACTATCAATGTCTGACTGCATTAATATATATGTGGAATAAGATATCTGGAAGATATATATATATATATATATATATATGTATCATAATCCCTATAGAAGATGATAGGAACTATCACTGCCTGACTGGATTAATACATATGGAATAAGATATCTGGAAGATCTATTGTATCAGAATCCCTATAGAAGATGATAAGATCTATCACTGTCTGACTGGATATATATATATATCGAATAATATATCTAGAAGATATATATATGTGTCAGAATCCCTATAGAAGATGATAAGAACTATCACTGTCTGACTGGATTAATATATATGGAATAAGATATCTGGAAGATCTAATATGTCAGAATACCTATAGAAGATGATAAGAGCTATCACTGTCTTGATTAATATGTATGGAATAAGATATCTGGAAGATCTAATGTGTCAGAATCCCTATAGAAGATGATAAGAGCTGTCACTGTCTGACTGGATAAATATATATGGAATAAGACATCTGGAAGATCTAATGCGTCAGAATCCCTATAGAAGGTTATAAGAGCTATCATTGTCTGACTGGATTAATATATATATATATAAAAAGATATCTGGAAGATCTAATGTGTCAGAAACCCTATAAGAGCTATCACTGTCTGACTGGATTAATATATATTGAATAAGATATCTGGAAGATCTAATGTGTCCGAATCCCTGTAAAAGATGATAAGAGCTTTCACTGTCTTGATTAATATGTATGGAATAAGATATCTGGAAGATCTAATGTGTCAGAATCCCTATAGAAGATGTTAAGAGCTGTCACTGTCTGACTGGATAAATATATATGGAATAAGACATCTGGAAGATCTAATGCGTCAGAATCCCTATAGAAGGTGATAAGAGCTATCATTGTCTGACTGGATTAATATATATATAAAAAGATATCTGGAAGATCTAATGTGTCAGAATCCCTATAAGAACTATCAATGTCTGACTGCATTAATATATATATGGAATAAGATATCTGGAAGATATATATATATATATATATATATATATATCATAATCCCTATAGAAGATGATAAGAACTATCACTGCCTGACTGGATTAATACATATGGAATAAGATATCTGGAAGATCTATTGTATCAGAATCCCTATAGAAGATGATAAGATCTATCACTGTCTGACTGGATTAATATATATATCGAATAATATATCTGGAAGATATATATATGTGTCAGAATCCCTATAGAAGATGATAAGAACTATCACTGTCTGACTGGATTAATATATATGGAATAAGATATCTGGAAGATCTAATATGTCAGAATACCTATAGAAGATGATAAGAGCTATCACTGTCTTGATTAATATGTATGGAATAAGATATCTGGAAGATCTAATGTGTCAGAATCCCTATAGAAGATGATAAGAGCTGTCACTGTCTGACTGGATAAATATATATGGAATAAGACATCTGGAAGATCTAATGTGTCAGAATCCCTATAGAAGATGATAAGAGCTGTCACTGTCTGACTGGATAAATATGTATGGAATAATATATCTGGAAGATCTAATGTGTCAGAATCCCTATAGAAGATGATAATGGCTAACACTGTCTGAATGGATTAATATATATGGAATAAGATATCTGGAAGATCTAATGTGTCAGAATCCATATAGAAGATGATAAGAGCTGTCACTGTCTGACTGGATAAATATGTATGGAATAAGATATCTGGAAGATCTAATGCGTCAGAATCCCTATAGAAGGTGATAAGAGCTATCATTGTCTGACTGGATTAATATATATATAAAAAGATATCTGGAAGATCTAATGTGTCAGAATCCCTATAAGAGCTATCACTGTCTGACTGGATTAATATATATTGAATAAGATATCTGGAAGATCTAATGTGTCAGAATCCCTATAGAAGATGATAAGAGCTATCATTTTCTGACTGGATTAATATATATATATGGAATAATATATCTGGAAGATATATATATGTGTCAGAATCCCTATAGAAGATGATAAGAACTATCCCTGTCTGACTGGATTAATATATATGGAATAAGATATCTGGAAGATATAATGTATCAGAATCCCTATAGAAGATGATAAGAACTATCTCTTTGTTTACTGGACTAATATATATATAAAAAGATATCTGGAAGATCTAATGTGTCAGAATCCCTATAGAAGATGATAAGAGCTATCATTTTCTGACTGGATTAATATATATATGGAAAAAGATATCTGGAAGATATATATATGTGTCAGAATCCCTATGGAAGATGATAAGAACTATCACTGTCTGACTTGATTAATATAAATGGAATAAGATATCTGGAAGATCTAATGTGTCAGAATCCCTATAGAAGATGATAAGAACTATCACTGTCTGACTTGATTAATATATATGGAATAAGATATCTGGAAGAACTAATGTATCAGAATCCCTGTAGTAGATGATAACAGCTATCACTGTCTGACTGTATTAATATATATGGAATAAGATATCTGGAAGATCTAATGTGTCAGAATCCATATAGAAGATAAGAACTATCAATGTCTGACTGCATTAATATATATATGGAATAAGATATCTGGAAGATATATATATATATATATATATATATATATATATATGTATCATAATCCCTATAGAAGATGATAAGATCTATTACTGTCTGACTGGATTAATATATATGTCGAATAATATATCTGGAAGATATATATATGTGTCAGAATCCCTATAGAAGATGATAAGAACTATCACTGTCTGACTGGATTCATATATATGGAATAAGATATCTGGAAGATCTAATATGTCAGAATACCTATAGAAGATGATAAGAGCTATCACTGTCTTGATTAATATATATGGAATAAGATATCTGGAAGATCTAATGTGTCAGAATCCCTATAGAAGATGATAAGAGCTATCATTTTCTGACTGGATTAATATATATATATATATATGGGATAAAATATCTGGAAGATATTTATATATATGTGTCATAATCCCTATAGAAGATAATAAGAGCTATCACTGTCTGACTGGATTAATATTTATGGAATAAGATATCTGGAAGGTCTAATGTGTCAGAATCCCTATAGAAGATGATAAGAGCTATTACTGTCTGACTGGATTAATATATATGGAATGAGATATCTGGAAGATCTAATGTATCAGAATCCCTATAGACGATGATAAGAGCTATCGCTGTCTGACTGGATTAATATATATGGAATAGCATATCTGGAAGATATAATGTGTCAGAATCCATATAGAAGATGATAAGAGCTATCTCTGTCTGACTGGATTAATATACATGGAATAAGATATCTGAAAGATATATATATGTATCAGATTCCCTACAGAAGATAAGAACTATCACTGTCTGACTGGATTATTGATTTATATATGGAATAAGATTTTGCTCTAATTACACAAAATAACATTTAACTTGCTTATTAAATACTTTATCTTATCAATATTTTCTCAAATAACATTGTTATCCTTACAGCAGTGGAAGAGCTACTGCTGGTGCAGCAGGTGCAAAGCACAACAGGGTAGGGTACTCTTGTTACTGTCAGTAAATGAGGAACACTTCACTAGGTGGGCATGGTAGATAATTACTTTGTACACAGGTAAACTGATCATAATAGGGATCATTTATTTGATTGTTACAATAATCTACAATTATTATTAGCTGGACTTAATATCATAAAAAGAAACCTAAACAATCATAAAATGCCTTATTTCTGAAATATAACAAAATCCCCACATTTCCATGTAGCAGTATGTAGAAGTTAGTGCCACAAGACTCTTATTTCCGCTATCTTATCAGTATAAACATTTTCTTGCTGGCTTCTCTACCTGTATACAGGTATGTTCCAGGGGGCGGGGCTCACCTGTATAAAGGTGATGTCACAGTACAGAAACTGAAAGCTCTCTGATAGTCCAGGCGGGTGTCACTTCTCCACTCTCACAGTTTGTGTCTCACAGCGCTGGACGCGGGGAATCCAGAGACTTGGAAAATGAATTCTGTTTTCATCTTGAGATCCAGGTATAAAAGAGGAAAAATGGAGCCTGACAGGAGAGTCCAGGTGAGGAACTGTCTTAGAGAGAAGGTAAGAGGCAGCTGTGTATATAATATGTATAATATATATGTGTATATACTGGTACGCTATGTGCGTGTGTACTATACGGGTGTAATATATATGTGTATATACTGGTACGCTATGTGCGGGTGTACTATGGGGATATAATATATATGTGTATATACATACTGGTACGCTATGTGCGTGTGTACTATGGGGGTATAATATATATGTGTATACTATGGGAGTATAATATTTTATATATGTACATGTATACTGGTATTGCTGTGTATAATATATATATATACACTGGAATACTGTATATATCTATTTTTACATATTTATACACATCTAATACATGTACTCAATGATTTGTGATCTGTGACCCTGCTCATGTTACACATACTAAGCACACGTATGTTGCCTCCCTCACAGGTGTGTACAGACCTTGTTAGGTACAACTCCACACACCAGCGATGGGCACTGTTATCAGACTGGCCGCCATGACTGTCCTGATGGGCATAGTGACCGCACACCCCCTCAGGAGGCACTGCCCGATGTCCAGATATAGATCGGTGTCAGAGACGGACATGAAGACACTGAGACACCTACAAGAGAGATACGTGAGTGAGACGCAGACAGATAGAGACACACAGAGACATAGAGACACCTACAGGAGAGATACGTGAGTGATACACAGACAGATAGAGACACACAGAGACATAGAGACACCTACAGGAGAGATACGTGAGTGAGACACAGACAGATAGAGACACACAGAGACATAGAGACACCTACAGGAGAGATACGTGAGTGAGACGCAGACAGATAGAGACACACAAAGACACGCCACACACACAGATAGACAGGTATGTTTAGCCATGTCTCACCTTGTACACTTTGTGGTCTCTGGTCTCCAACAGGAGGACGTTGTGGTCAAGGATGGGATGAAATGTTACCAGAGGATGCTGCGCCACAAGCCGTCTGCGTGTAAACTAGAGGTACAGACGTGTGCACTAGTTATACATTACTTACTGAATGATATACTGGTATTTAATATATTATACGCTATGTTACTAACCTGTACTCTCCCTCAGGCCAGTGACAGACTGACTCTGACCCTGGAAAGAGTGTCCTTAGCTGTGGATGTCCTGACGAACATGACGGACTCTCCTCTGTCTGACCTGGTATCACAACCATTGGAGATATTCTCTGTCTTGGAGCAGGATCTGACCCTTTGTGTAAGTCCATCGAACGGACAGCAATTTCATACCCTGAGACACCCCAAGATTATACCCAACAGGGGTCTGCTAAGTTATCTCATAACAAGTCTTTGTGTCTTTAACAGAGAAGGTCTTTGCTGTTCAGTGACCCTCCCACCCAACATGTGAAGCCATGGCTACAACACCTCAGGAGATACAAGAAGATGGTGAGTGTTCTTGAACAGATTAAGGAAGGGGGTAAGATGGGTGTGCTATGGTACATCTTAGTAGTCAAATTCTCTTTACACATGTTACAGATCATGACCACGTGTGAGACACTCTCACCTTGGTTGTAGGTCATGGACTTCAATGTTGTGACTTTGTCTCGCTCTGCAGGTCTCCTCTGAATGTCTCCAGGAGGCCGTGATACTCAGCCTCATCCAGCTGTTGGTTGAAGATGTCAAGTGTTGGGCTAGTAATGAGCAAATATCATCCCCATCTGAGAACCCACACAGGCCAAGGAGGGTCTAGAAGGAGTGGGATATATGAGCAACTTCAATCAAAGAAGAATCTATTCTGACCAAAAATCTCCAGCTTGATGAGTATAAGTACATCTACCACCTGTAATTCCACAACGACCAAAGAGGACCCTGGGATTTTTTTATGAATGAAGTTGATAATATGAAAGTTTAGTGAACTGATTGTATGTTATTTTATTGTATTTATTTATATAATGTTACAAAATGTGATAAATAATATATATTTATATATAATTATACCCCATGCTCCCCAGAGGACATCTTGGTGTAATATCTTATTTATTTGTATTTATATAATATTTTATAATTATTGTACACATTGTACTTTGTCATTATCACCATCAATAAATTGTGAAATAACTTTACATAAATGTGTATTATTATTTTGGAGAGCACTGATATTCATCCAATGTGTCCGGACAAGCTAGTGACATTGACTCCCAGGGATCAGGTAGAGCTTATCAACAAAAGGGTTGTCTCTTCCAGAGGCCCGGCCACAGATGTGACAGGTTTACATGGAATCAAACCTGGTAAAGAAAATGAAAAGGACAAAACAAACATAGAAGATTCGCCGTCAGACATGTTCAGGGCAAGGGCAAGCCGAGACTACAGGGCAATTCTGCGTGACCAGGCAACATGGTACGATGTGGTCCGCCAGGTCTTGCTAAGGTGATATGCCCTCACTGCAGGAAAATACTGAGCCCTGTTCAGCAGTGTGACTCGGTAAAAGTGGGGACACTCACTCTAAGGTGGTCTGGTGGATCCGGCACACCATCGAGAACCGGTGGAAGGCAAAAGAGGTGCGCACCTCGGAGGACGCTAAACATGTGATTATGATTTTGTTTAGTTGTCTCTGTGAATGGGTGGAGGACTGTGAGCCTGTCACTGAAGAAGAAGCAGGAAGCCTGGTGGACCAATTTGAGGAAACCAGGGGAGAATAGAGGTCAAACCCCCTGAGCAGCTTCACACCCAGATATAGACCTGTATCCTGCCATCTCTACCCCTGGTCTCTCTGTATCCTGCCATCTCTACCCCTGGTCCCTCTGTATCCTGCCATCTCTATCCCTGGTCCCTCTGTATCCTGCCATCTCTACCCCTGGTCCCCCTGTATCCTGCCATCTCTATCCCTGGTCCCTCTGTATCCTGCCATCTCTATCCCTGGTCTCTCTGTATCCTGCCATCTCTACCCCTGGTCCCTCTGTATCCTGCCATCTCTACCCCTGGTCCCTCTGTATCCTGCCATCTCTACCCCTGGTCTCTCTGTATCCTGCCATCTCTACCCCTGGTCTCTCTGTATCCTGCCATCTCTACCCCTAGTCCCTCTGTATCCTGCCATCTCTATCCCTGGTCCCTCTGTATCCTGCCATCTCTACCCCTGGTCCCTCTGTATCCTGCCATCTCTATCCCTGGTCCCTCTGTATCCTGCCATCTCTATCCCTGGTCTCTCTGTATCCTGCAATCTCTATCCCTGGTCTCTCTGTATCCTGCCATCTCTACCCCTGGTCCCTCTGTATCCTGCCATCTCTATCCCTGGTCCCTCTCTATCCTGCCATCTCTATCCCTGGTCCCTCTGTATCCTGCCATCTCTACCCCTGGTCCCTCTGTATCCTGCCATCTCTAACCCTGGCCCCTCTGTATCCTGCCATCTCTATCACTGGTCCCTCTGTATCCTGCCATCTCTATCCCTGATCCCTCTGTATCCTGCCATCTCTATCCCTGGCCCCTCTGTATCCTGCCATCTCTACCCCTGGTCCCTCTGTATCCTGCCATCTCTATCACTGGTCCCTCTATATCCTGCCATCTCTATCTCAACATCCTATGGACAGATGAGACTTAGATCAACTTGTACCAGAGTGGTGGGAAGAGAAGAGTATGGAGAAAGAAAGGAACTGCCCATGATCCAAAGCATACCACCTCATCAGTGAAGCATGGTGGTGGTAGTGTCATGGCGTGGGTATGTATGGCTGCCAATGGAACTGGTTCTCTTGTATTTATTGATGATGTGACTGCTGACAAAAGCAGCAGGATGAATTCTGAAGTGTTTCGGGCAATATTATCTGCTCATATTCAGCAAATGCTTCAGAACTCATTGGACGGCGCTTTACAGTGCAGATGGACAATGACCCGAAGCATACTGCAAAAGCAACCAATGAGTTTTTTAAGGGAAAGAAGTGGAATGTTATGCAATGGCCAAGTCAATCACCTGATCTGAATCCGATTGAGCATGCATTTCACTTGCTGAAGACAAAACTGAAGGGAAAATGCCCCAAGAACAAGCAGGAACTGAAGACAGTTGCAATAGAGGTCTGGCAGAGCATCACCAGGGATGAAACCCAGCGTCTGGTGATGTCTATGCGTTCCTGACTTCAGGCTGTAATTGACTGCAAAGGATTTGCAACCAAGTATTAAAAAGTGAAAGTTTGTTTTATGACTGTTAATCTGTCCCATTACTTTTGGTCCCTTAAAAAGTGGGAGGCACATATACAAACTGTTGTAATTCCTACACCGTTCACCTGATTTGGATGTAATTACCCTCAAATTAAAGCTGAAAGTCTGCAGTTAAATCACATCTTGTTCGTTTCATTTCAAATCTATTGTGGTGGTGTATAGAGCCAAAAAGTTTAGAATTGTGTAGATGTCCCAATATTTATGGACCTGACTGTATATATATATATATATATATATATATAGATATATATATATATATATATATATATATATATATATATATATATATCAGAATCCCTATAGAAGATAAGAACTATCAATATCTGTCTGGATTAATATAAATATGGAATAAGATATCTGGAATATATATATATGTATCAGAATCCCTATAGAAGATAATAAGATCTTTCACTGTCTGACTGGAATAATATGTATGGAATAAGATATCTGCAAGATCTAATGTGTCAGAATCAATATAGAAGATGATAAGAGCTATCACTGTCTGACTGGATTAATATATATGGAATAAGATATCTGGATGATCTAATGTGTCAGAATCAATATAGAAGATGATAAGAGCTATCACTGTCTGACTGGATTAATATATCTGGAATAAGATATCTGGAAGAACTAATGTGTCAGAATCCCTATAGAAGATGATAAGAGCTAACACTGTCTGAATGGATTAATATATATGGAATAATATATCTGGAAGATATATATGTATATATATATATATATATATATATATATATATATTATGTATATATATATATATATATATATATATATATATATATATATATATATATATATATATATCAGAATCCCTATAGAAGATAATAAGAACTATCACTTCCTGACTGGACTAATATATATATGGAAAAAGATATCTGGAAGAACTAATGTATCAGAATCCCTATAGAAGATGATAAGATCTATCATTGTCTGACTGGATACATATATATGGAATAAGACATCTGGAAGATCTAATGTGTCAGAAGTCCTATAGAATATGATAAGAAATATCACTGTCTGACTGGATTAATATATATGGAATAAGATATCTGGAAGATCTAATGTGTCAGAATCCCTATAGAAGATGATAAGAGCTGTCACTGTCTGACTTGATAAATATCTATGGAATAAGATATCTGGAAGATCTAATGTGTCAGAATCCCTATAGAAGATGATAAGAACTATCACTGTCTAACTTGAATAATATATATGGAATAAGATATCTGGAAGAACTAATGTATTAGAATCCCTATAGAAGATGATAAGATCTATCATTGTCTGACTGGATTAATATATATATGGAATAATATATCTGGAAGATATATATATGTGTCAGAATCCCTATAGAAGATGATAAGAACTATGACTGTCTAACTAGATTAATATATATGGAATAAGATATCTGGAAGATCTTATGTGTCAGAATCCATATAGAAGATGATAAGAGCTATCACTGTCTGGATTAATATATATGTAATAAGATATCTGGAAGATCTAATGTGTCAGAATCCCTATAGAAGATAAGAACTATCAATGTCTGACTGCATTAATATATATATGGAATAAGATATCTGGAAGATATATATATATATATGTCTCATACTCCCTATAGAAGATAATAAGAACTATCACTGCCTGACTGTATTAATACATATGGAATAAGATATCTGGAAGATCTATTGTATCAGAATCCCTATAGAAGATGATAAGATCTATCACTGTCTGACTGGATTAATATATATGGAATAAGATATCTGGAAGATCTAATGTGTCAGAATCCCTATAGAAGATGATAAGAGCTGTCACTGTCTGACTGTATAAATATATATGGAATAAGACATCTGGAAGATCTAATGTGTCAGAATCCCTATAAGAGCTATCACTGTCTGACTGGATTAATATATATTGAATAAGATATCTGGAAGATCTAATGTGTCAGAATCCCTATAGAAGATGATAAGAGCTATCACTGTCTGGACTAATATATATGGAATAAGATAACTGGATGATCTAATGTGTCAGAATCAATATAGAAGATGATAAGAGCTATCACTGTCTGACTGGATTAATATATCTGGAATAAGATATCTGGAAGACCTAATGTGTCAGAATCCCTATAGAAGATGATAATAGCTAACACTGTCTGAATGGATTAATATATAAGGAATAATATATATGGAAGAGATATATATATATATATCAGAATCCCTATAGAAGATGATAAGAACTATCACTGCCTGACTGGACTAACATATATATATGGAAAAAGATATCTGGAAGATATATATATGTGTCAGAATCCCTATAGAAGATGATAAGAACTTTCACTGTCTGACTGGATTAATATATATGGAATAAGATATCTGGAAGATCTAATATGTCAGAATCCCTATAGAAGATGATAATGGCTAACACTGTCTGAATGGATTAATATATATGGAATAATATATCTGGAAGATATATATATGTGTCAGAATCCCTATAGAAGATGATAAGAACTATCACTGTCTGACTTGATTAATATAAATGGAATAAGATATCTGGAAGAACTAATGTATCAGAATCCCTATAGAAGATGATAAGATCTATCATTGTCTGACTGGATTAATATATATATGGAATAATATATCTGGAAGATATATATATGTGTCAGAATCCCTATAGAAGATGATAAGTGCTATCACTGTCTAACTTGAATAATATATATGGAATAAGATATCTGGAAGATCTAATGTGTCAGAATCCCTATAGAAGATGATAAGATCTATCATTGTCTGACTGGACTAATATATATATGGAATAGGATATCTGGAAGATATATATATGTGTCAGAATCCCTACAGAAGATGATAAGAACTATGACTGTCTAACTTGATTAAAATATATGGAATAAGATATCTGGAAGATCTTATGTGTCAGAATCCATATAGAAGATGATAAGAGCTATCACTGTCTGGATTAATATATATGGAATGAGATATCTGGAAGATCTAATGTGTCAGAATCCCTATAGAAGATGATAAGAGCTATCACTGTCTGGATTCATATATATGGAATAAGATATCTGGAAGATCTAATGTGTCAGAATCCCTATAGTAGATGATAAGAGCTATCACTGTCTGAATGGATTAATATATCTGGAATAAGATATCTGGAAGACCTAATGTGTCTGAATCCCTATAGAAGATGATAATAGCTAACACTGTCTGAATGTATTAATATATAAGGAATAATATATATGGAAGAGATATATATACATATATCAGAATCCCTATAGAAGATGATAAGAACTATCACTGCCTGACTGGACTAACATATATATATGGAAAAAGATATCTGGAAGATATATATATGTGTCAGAATCCCTATAGAAGATGATAAGAACTATCACTGTCTGACTTGATTAATATAAATGGAATAAGATATCTGGAAGAACTAATGTATCAGAATCCCTATAGAAGACGATAAGATCTATCATTGTCTGACTGGATTAATATATATATGGAATAATATATCTGGAAGATATATATATGTGTCAGAATCCCTATAGAAGATGATAAGAGCTATCACTGTCTAACTTGAATAATATATATGGAATAAGATATCTGGAAGATCTAATGTGTCAGAATCCCTATAGAAGATGATAAGAACTATCACTGTCTGACTTGATTAATATATATATGGAATAATATATCTGGAAGATATATATATGTGTCAGAATCCCTATAGAAGATGATAAGAGCTATCACTGTCTAACTTGAATAATATATATGGAATAAGATATCTGGAAGAACTAATGTATCAGAATTCCTATAGAAGATGATAAGATCTATCATTGTCTGACTGGATTAATATATATATGGAATAATATATCTGGAAGATATATATATGTGTCAGAATCCCTACAGAAGATGATAAGAACTATGACTGTCTAACTTGATTAAAATATATGGAATAAGATATCTGGAAGATCTAATGTGTCAGAATCCCTATAGAAGATGATAAGAGCTATCACTGTCTGGATTCATATATATGGAATAAGATATCTGGAAGATCTAATGTGTCAGAATCCCTATAGTAGATGATAACAGCTATCACTGTCTGACTGGATTAATATATATGGAATAAGATATCTGGAAGATATATATATATATATGTATCATAATCCCTATAGAAGATGATAAGAACTATCACTGCCTGACTGGATTAATACATATGGAATAAGATATCTGGAAGATCTATTGTATCAGAATCCCTATAGAAGATGATAAGATCTATCACTGTCTGACTGGATTAATATATATATCGAATAATATATCTGGAAGATATATATATGTGTCAGAATCCCTATAGAAGATGATAAGAACTATCACTGTCTGGATTAATATATATGGAATAAGATATCTGGAAGATCTAATGTGTCAGAATCCATATAGAAGATGATAAGAGCTATCACTGTCTGAAATAATATATATGGAATAAGATATCTGGAAGATCTAAAGTGTCAGAATCCCTATAGAAGATGATAAGAGCTATCACTGTCTGACTGGATAAAAATATGGAATAAGATATCTGGAAGATCTAATGTGTCAGAATCCCTATCGAAGGTGATAAGAGATATCATTGTCTGACTGGATTAATATATCTGGAATAAGACATCTGGAAGATCTAAAGTGTCAGAATCCATATAGAAGATGATAAGAGCTATCACTGTCTGACTGGATTAATATATATATAAAAAGATATCTGGAAGATCTAATGTGTCAGAATCCCTATAAGAGCTATCACTGTCTGACTGGATTAATATATCTGGAATAAGACATCTGGAAGATCTAAAGTGTCAGAATCCATATAGAAGATGATAAGAGCTATCACTGTCTGACTGGATTAATATATATATAAAAAGATATCTGGAAGATCTAATGTGTCAGAATCCCTATAAGAGCTATCACTGTCTGACTGGATTAATATATATTGAATAAGATATCTGGAAGATCTAATGTGTCAGAATCCCTATAGAAGATGATAAGAGATATCATTTTCTGACTGGATTAATATATATATGGAATAATATATCTGGAAGATCTAATGTGTCAGAATCCACATAGAAGATGATAAGAACTATCCCTATCTGACTGGATTAATGTATATGGAATAAGATATCTGGAAGATCTAATGTATCAGAATCCCTATAGAAGATGATAAGAGCTATCACTGTCTGGATTAATATATATGTAATAAGATATCTGGAAGATCTAATGTGTCAGAATCCCTATAGAAGATGATAAGAGCTATCACTGTCTGACTGGGCTAATATATATATGAAATAAGATATCTAATATATATATATATATATATATATATATATATATATATATATATATATATATATGTATCAGAATCCCTATAGAAGATGATATGAGCTATCACTGTCTGACTGGATTAATATATATGGAATAAGATAACTGGAAGATCTAATGTGTCAGAATCCCTATAGAAGATGATAAGAGATATCATTTTCTGACTGGATTAATATATATATGGAATAATATATCTGGAAGATCTAATGTGTCAGAATCCACATAGAAGATGATAAGAACTATCCCTGTCTGACTGGATTAATATATATGGAATAAGATATCTGGAAGATCTAATGTGTCAGAATCCATATAGAAGATAATAAGAGCTATCACTGTCTGGATTAATATACATGGAATAAGATATCTGGAAGATCTAATGTATCAGAATCCCTATAGAAGATGATAAGAACTATCACTGCCTGACTGGGCTAATATATATATATATGGAATAAGATATCTAATATATATATATATATATATATATATATCAGAATCCATATAGAAGATGATAAGAGCTATCACTGTCTGACTGGATTAATACAAATGGAATAAGATATCTAGAAGATCTATTGTATCAGAATCCCTATAGAAGATGATAAGATCTATCACTGCCTGACTGGACTAATATGTATATGGAATACGATATCTGAATGATATATATACAGTATATTTATGTATCAGAATCCCTATAGAAGATAAGAACTATCAATGTCTGACTGGATTAATATATATGTAATAGGATATCTGGAAGATATATATATATATATATATATATATATATATATATATATGTGACTGAATTAATATATATGTAATAAGATATCTGGAAGATCTAATGTGTCAGAATCCATTTAGAAGTTGATAAGATCTATCACTGTCTGACTGGAATAATATATATGAAATACGATATCTGGAAGATCTAATCTTTCCGAATCCCTATAGAAGATGATAAGAACTATCACTGTCTGGATTACTATATATGGAATAAGATATCTGGAAGATCTAATGTGTCAGAATCCCTATAGAAGATGATAGGAGCTATCAATGTCTGACAGGATTAATATATATATATATAAAAGATATCTGGAAGATCTAATGTTTCAGAATCCCTATAGAAGATTATAAGAGATATCATTTTCTGACTGGATTAATATATATTGAATAAGATATCTGGAAGATCTAATGTGTCAGAATCCCTATAGAAGATGATAAGAGCTATCACTGTCTGAATTAATATATATGGAATAAGATATCTGGAAGATCTAATGTGTCAGAATCCCTATAGAAGATGATAAGAGATATCATTTTCTGACTGGATTAATATATATATGGAATAATATATCTGGAAGATATATATATGTGTCAGAATCCCTATAGAAGATGATAAGAACTATCACTGTCTGACTGGATTAATATATATTGAATAAGATATCTGGAAGATCTAATGTGTCAGAATCCATATAGAAGATTATAAGAGCTGTCACTTTCTGACTGGATAAATATATATGGAATAAGATATCTGGAAGATCTAAAGTGTCAGAATTCCTACAGAAGGTGATAAGAGCTATCATTGTCTGACTGGATTAATATATATATATATAAAAGATATCTGGAAGATCTAATGTTTCAGAATCCCTATAGAAGATTATAAGAGATATCATTTTCTGACTGGATTAATATATATTGAATAAGATATCTGGAAGATCTAATGTGTCAGAATCCCTATAGAAGATGATAAGAGATATCATTTTCTGACTGGATTAATATATATATGGAATAATATATCTGGAAGATATATATATGTGTCAGAATCCCTATAGAAGATGATAAGAACTATCACTGTCTGACTGGATTAATATATATGGAATAAGATATCTGGAAAATCTAATGTGTCAGAATCCCTATAGAAGATAAAAAACTATCAATGTCTAACTGGATTAATATATATGTAATAGAATATCTGGATATATGTAATAAGATATCTGGAAGATCTAATGTGTCAGAATCCCTATAGAATACGATATCTGGAAGATCTAATTTGTCCGAATCCCTATAGAAGATGATAGGAGCTATCACTGTCTGACTGGATTAATATATATATATATATATATATGGGATAATATATCTGGAAGATATATATATATATATGTGTCATAATCCCTATAGAAGATGATAAGAGCTATCACTGTCTGACTGGATTAATATATATATATATATATATATATATATATATATATATATGGGATAATATATCTGGAATATATATATATATATATATATATATATATATATATATGTGTCATAATCCCTATAGAAGATGATAAGAGCTATCACTGTCTGACTGGATTAATATATATGAAATAAAATATCTAGAAGATCTAATGTGTCAGAATCCCTATAGAACATGATAAGAGCTATCACTGTCTGACTGGATTAATATATATGAAATAAAATATCTAGAAGATCTAATGTGTCAGAATCCCTATAGAACATGATAAGAGCTATCACTGTCTGACTGGATTAATATATATATATATATATATATATATATGGGATAAATTATCTGGAAGATATTTATATATATGTGTCATAATCCCTATAGAACATGATAAGAGCTATCACTGTCTGACTGGATTAATATTTATATATATATATATATATGGGATAAATTATCTGGAAGATATTTATATATATGTGTCATAATCCCTATAGAAGATGATAAGAGCTATCACTGTCTGACTGGATTAATATATATGGAATAAGATATCTGGAAGATCTAATGTATCAGAATCCCTATAGACGATGATAAGAGCTATCGCTGTCTGACTGGATTAATATATATGGAATAGCATATCTGAAAGATATAATGTGTCAGAATCCATATAGAAGATGATAAGAGCTATCACTGTCTGACTGGATTAATATACAAGGAATAAGATATCTGGAAGATATATATATGTATCAGAATCCCTACAGAAGATAAGAACTATCACTGTCTGACTGGATTATTGATTTATATATGGAATAGGATTTTGCTCTAATTACACAAAAAAACATTTAACTTATGAAATATAACAAAATCCCCACATTTCCATATAGGAGTATGTAGCAGTTAGTGCCACAAGACTCTTATTTCCACCATCTTACCAGTATAAACATTTTCTTGCTGGCTTCTCTACCTGTATACAGGTAATTTCCAGGGGGCGGGGCTCACCTGTATAAAGGTGATGTCACAGTACAGAAACTGAAAGCTCTCTGATAGTCCAGGCGGGTGTCACTTCTCCACTCTCACAGTTTGTGTCTCACAGCGCTGGACGCGGGGAATCCGGAGACTTGGAAAATGAATTCTGTTTTCATCTTGAGATCCAGGTATAAAAGAGAAAAGATGGAGCCCGACAGGAGAGTCCAGGTGAGGAGCTGTCTTACAGAGAAGGTAAGAGGCAGCTGTGTATATAATATGTATAATATATATGTGTATATACTGGTACGCTATGTGCGTGTGTACTATGGGGGTATAATATATATGTGTATATACTGGTACACTATGTGCGGGTGTACTATAGGGGTATAATATATATGTGTATATACTGGTACGCTATGTGCGTGTGTACTATATGGGTATAATATATATGTGTATATACTGGTACACTATGTGCGTGTGTGCTATCGGGGTATAATATATAATGTGTGTATATACTGGTACACTATATATGTGTATACTATGGGAGTATAATATTTTATATATGTACATGTATACTGGTATTGCTCTGTATAGTATATATATATACACTGGAATACTGTATATATCTATTTATACATATTTATACACATCTAATACATGTACTCAATGACTGTACGTGATTTGTGAGACTGCTCATGTTACACATACTAAGCACACGCATGTTGCCTCCCTCACAGGTGTGTACAGACCTTGTTAGGTACAACTCCACACACCAGCGATGGGCACTGTTATCAGACTGGCCGCCATGACTGTCCTGCTGGGCATAGTGACCGCACACCCCTTTAGGAGGCACTGCCCGATGTCCAGATATAGATCGGTGTCAGAGACGGACATGAAGACACTGAGACACCTACAGGAGAGATACGTGAGTGAGACGCAGACAGATAGAGACAAACAGAGACATAGAGACACCTACAGGAGAGATATGTGAGTGTGTCACAGACAGATAGAGACACAAAGAGACATAGAGACACCTAAGGGAGAGATACGTGAGTGAGACACAGACAGATAGAGACACACAGAGATATAGAGACACCTACAGGAGAGATACGTGAGTGAGACACAGACAGAGACACACAGAGACATAGAGACACCTACAGGAGAGATACGTGAGTGAGACACAGACAGAGACACACAGAGACATAGAGACACCTACAGGAGAGATACGTGAGTGAGACACAGACAGATAGAGACACACAGAGACATAGAGACACCTACAGGAGAGATACGTGAGTGAGACACAGGCAGATAGAGACACACAAAGACACGCCACACACACAGATAGACAGGTATGTTTTGCCATGTCTCACCTTGTACACTTTGTGGTCTCTGGTCTCCAACAGGAGGACTTTGTGGTCAAGGATGGGATGAAATGTTACCAGAGGATGCTGCGCCACAAGCCGTCTGCGTGTAAACTAGAGGTACAGACGTGTGCACTAGTTATACATTACTTACTGAATGATATACTGCTATTTAATATATTATACGCTATGTTACTAACCTGTACTCTCCCTCAGGCCAGTGACAGACTGACTCTGACCCTGGAAAGAGTGTCCTTAGCTGTGGATGTCCTGACGAACATGACGGACTCTCCTCTGTCTGACCTGGTGTCTCAACCATTGGAGATATTCTCTGTCTTGGAGCAGGATCTGACCCTTTGTGTAAGTCCATCGAACAGACAGCAATTTCATACCCTGAGACACCCCAAGATTATACCCAACAGGGGTCTGCTAAGTTATCTCATAACAAGTCTTTGTGTCTCTAACAGAGAAGGTCTTTGCTGTTCAGTGACCCTCCCACCCAACATGTGAAGCCATGGCTACAACACCTGAGGAGATACAAGAAGATGGTGAGTGTTCATCAACAGATCAAGGAAGGGGGGTAAGATGGGTGTGCTATGGTACATCTTAGTAGTCAAATTCTCTTTACACATGTTACAGATCATGACCACGTGTGAGACACTCTCACCTTGGTTGTAGGTCATAGACTTCAATGTTGTGACTTTGTCTCTCTCTGCAGGTCTCCTCTGAATGTCTCCAGGAGGCCGTGATACTCAGTCTCATCCAGCTGTTGGTTGAAGATGTCAAGTGTTGGGCTAGTAATGAGCAAATATCATCCCCATCTGAGAACCCACACAGGCCAAGGAGGGTCTAGAAGGAGTGGGATATATGAGCAACTTCAATCCAAGAAGAATCTATTCCGACCAAAAATCTCCAGCTTGATGAGTATAAGTACATCTACCACCTGTAATTCCACATCGACCAAAGAGGACCCTGGGATATTTTTATGAATGAAGTTGATAATATGAAAGTTTAGTGAACTGATTGTATGTTATTTTATTGTATTTATTTATATAATGTTACAAAATGTGATGAATAATATATATTTATATATAATTATACCCCATGCTCCCCAGAGGACATCTTGGTGTAATATCTTATTTATTTGTATTTATATAATATTTTATTATTATTGTACACATTGTACTTTGTCATTATCACCATCAATAAATTGTGAAATAACTTTATATAAATGTGTATTATTATTTTGGAGAGCACTGATATTCATCCAACGTGTCCGGACAAGCTAGTGACATTGACTCCCAGGGATCAGGTAGAGCTTATCAACAAAAGGGTTGTCTCTTCCAGAGGCCCGGCCACAGATGTGACAGGTTTACATGGAATCAAACCTGGTAAAGAAAATGAAAAGGACAAAACAAACATAGAAGATTCACCGTCAGACATGTTCAGGGCAAGGGCAAGCCGAGACTACAGGGCAATTCTGCGTGATGAGGCAGCATGGTACGATGTGGTCCGCCAGGTCTTGCTAAGGTGATATGCCCTCACTGCAGGAAAATACTGAGCCCTGTTCAGCAGTGTGACTCGGGAAAGTGGGGACACTCACTCTAAGGTGGTCTGATGGATCCGGCACACCATCGAGAGCTGGTGGAAGGCAAAAGAGGTGCGCACCTCGGAGGACGCTAAACATGTGATTATGATTTTGTTTAGTTGTCTCTGTGAATGGGTGGAGGACTGTGAGCCTGCCACTGAAGAAGAAGCAGGAAGCCTGGTGGACCAATTTGAGGAAACCAGGGGAGAATAGAGGTCAAACCCCCCGAGCAGCTTCACACCCAGATATAGACCTGTATCCTGCCATCTCTACCCCTGGTCTCTCTGTATCCTGCCATCTCTACCCCTGGTCCCTCAGTATCCTGCCATCTCTATCCCTGGTCCCTCTGTATCCTGACATCTCTACCCCTGGTCTCTCTGTATCCTGCCATCTCTATCCCTGGTCCCTCTGTATCCTGCCATCTCTATCCCTGGTCCCTCTGTATCCTGCCATCTCTACCCCTGGTCCCTCTGTATCCTGCCATCTCTATCCCTGGTCCCTCTGTATCCTGCCATCTCCATCCCTGGTCTCTCTGTATCCTGCCATCTCTACCCCTGGTCTCTCTGTATCCTGCCATCTCTACCCCTGGTCCCTCTGTATCCTGCCATCTCTACCCCTGGTCTCTCTGTATCCTGCCATCTCTACCCCTAGTCCCTCTGTATCCTGCCATCTCTATCCCTGGTCCCTCTGTATCCTGCCATCTCTACCCCTGGTCCCTCTGTATCGTGCCATCTCTATCCCTGGTCCCTCTGTATCCTGCCATCTTTATCCCTGGTCTCTCTGTATCCTGCCATCTCTATCCCTGGTCTCTCTGTATCCTGTAATCTCTACCCTGGTCCCTCTGTATCCTGCCATCTCTATCCCTGGTCCCTCTGTATCCTGCCATCTCTATCCCTGGTCCCTCTCTATCCGGCCATCTCTATCCCTGGTCCCTCTGTATCCTGCCATCTCTACCCCTGGTCCCTCTGTATCCTGCCATCTCTAATCCTGGCCCCTCTGTATCCTGCCATCTCTATCACTGGTCCCTCTGTATCCTGCCATCTCTATCCCTGATCCCTCTGTATCCTGCCATCTCTATCCCTGGCCCCTCTGTATCCTGCCATCTCTACCCCTGGTCCCTCTGTATCCTGCCATCTCTATCACTGGTCCCTCTGTATCCTGCCATCTCTATCTCAACATCCTATGGACAGATGAGACTAAGATCAACTTGTTGTGGGAAGAGAAGAGTATGGAGACGGAAAGGAACTGCTCATGATCCAAAGCATACCACCTCATCAGTGAAGCATGGTGGTGGTAGTGTCATGGCGTGGGCATGTATGGCTGCCAATGGAACTGGTTCTCTTGTATTTATTGATGATGTGACTGCTGACAAAAGCAGCAGGATGAATTCTGAAGTGTTTCGGGCAATATTATCTGCTCATATTCAGCCAAATGCTTCAGAACTCATTGGAAGGCGCTTCACAGTGCAGATGGACAATGACCCGAAGCATACTGCAAAAGCAACCAATGAGTTTTTTAAGGGAAAGAAGTGGAATGTTATGCAATGGCCAAGTCAATCACCTGATCTGAATCCGATTGAGCATGCATTTCACTTGCTGAAGACAAAACTGAAGGGAAAATGCCCCAAGAACAAGCTAGAACTGAAGACAGTTGCAATAGAGGTCTGGCAGAGCATCACCAGGGATGAAACCCAGCGTCTGGTGATGTCTATGCGTTCCAGACTTCAGGCTGTAATTGACTGCAAAGGATTTGCAACCATATATTAAAAAGTGAAAGTTTGTTTTATGACTGTTAATCTGTCCCATTACTTTTGGTCCCTTAAAAAGTGGGAGGCACATATACAAACTGATGTAATTCCTACACTGTTCACCTGATTTGCATGTAAATACCCTGAAATTAAAGCTGAAAGTCTGCAGTTAAAGCACATCTTGTTCCTTTCATTTCAAATCTATTGTGGTGGTGTATAGAGCCAAAAAGTTTAGAATTGTGTCGATGTCGCAATATTTAGAGACCTGACCATATATATATATATATATATATATATATATATATATATATATATATATATATATATCAGAATCCCTATAGAAGATAAGAACTATCAATATCTGTCTGGATTAATATAAATATGGAATAAGATATCTGGAATATATATTTGTATCAGAATCCCTATAGAAGATAATAAGAGCTTTCACTGTCTGACTGGATTAATATATATGGAATAAGATATCTGGAAGATATATATATATATATATATATATATATATATGTATGTATCAGAATCCCTATAGAAGATAAGAACTATCAATGTCTGACTGCATTAATATATATATGGAATAAGATATCTGGTAGATATATATATATTTATCAGAATCCTTATAGAAGATGATAAGAACTATCACTGCCTGACTGATTTAATATATATGGAATAAGATATCTGGAAGATCTAATGTGTCTGAATCCCTGTAAAAGATGATAAGAGCTTTCACTGTCTGACTGGAATAATACATATGGAATAAGATATATGGAAGATCTAATGTGTCAGAATCAATATAGAAGATAATAAGAGCTATCACTGTCTGACTGGATTAATATATCTGGAATAAGATATCTGGAAAATCTAATGTGTCAGAATCCCTATAGAAGATGATATTAGCTAACACTGTCTGAATGGATTAATATATATGGAATAATATATCTGGAAGATATATATGTATATATATATATATATATATATATATATATATATATATATATATATATATGAATCCCTATAGAGGATGATAAGAACTATCACTGCCTGACTGGATTAATATATATATCGAATAATATATCTGGAAGATATATATATGTGTCAGAATCCCTATTGAAGATGATAAGAACTATCACTGTCTGACTGGATTAATATATATGGAATAAGATATCTGGATGATCTAATATGTCAGAATACCTATAGAAGATGATAAGAACTATCACTGTCTGGATTAATATATATGGAATAAGATATCTGGAAGATCTAATGTGTCAGAATCCCTATAGAAGATGATAAGAGCTGTCACTGTCTGACTGGATAAATATATATGGAATAAGACATCTGGAAGATCTAATGTGTCAGAATCCCTACAGAAGGTGATAAGAGCTATCATTGTCTGACTGGATTAATATATATATGGAATAATATATCTGGAAGATATATGTGTCAGAATCCCTATAGAAGATGATAAGAACTATGACTGTCTAACTTGATGAATATATATGGAATAAGATATCTGGAAGATCTTATGTGTCAGAATCCATATAGAAGATGATAAGAGCTATCACTGTCTGGATTAATATATATGGAATGCGATATCTGGAAGATCTAATGTGTCAGAATCCTTATTGAAGATGATAAGAGCTATCACTGTCTGGATTCATATATATGGAATAAGATATCTCGAAGATCTAATGTGTCAGAATCCCTATAGTAGATGATAACAGCTATTTGTGTCTGACTGGATTAATATATATGGAATAAGATATCTGGAAGATCTAATGTGTCAGAATCCCTATAGAAGATAAGAACTATCAATGTCTGACTGCATTAATATATATATGGAATAAGATATCTGGAAGATATATATATACTAGCGACTTGCCCGTCAAAAAATGACGGCAATGTGATGTATATGTTTGTCAAGTTGTTTAGTTATTAACATATATTTTTGACACTTGTAAGTATTTTAATATGAACGTGTATTTTTGTAAAATGTTGATGTAATGGTTTTTTAAAATGTAATTTGTATCTGAAGAATTGTTAACTGTAATATACATTGAATGAATAGGAAAGCAAAAAGTAAAAAGCCTTCTTGAAACGTTGCGAAATTTTAACATGAAGTTTAAAATATATGTAAGCAATAACCTTCAAAGTATATATTTATAAACTTTAACTTTATTTTGTATTTAAGTTTAGAAGTTGACAAAACATTTGTATAATTTTGAACATTATAAAGAGGAACATAGTGAATACATTTTGTAACCTAATTTTGTATTAAAAGTATTAACATTTGAATGTAAAAACAATTGACCTTTAAATTATTCAGTATTAACATGCAATTTCTATGACAATAATTGTTAACTTGAATATACATTGAATGTATAGGAAGGCATACAGTAAAACTCTGCTTAAAACGTACGTAATTAAAGTAATTCATTACTGAGCACATAACCTGGCGATAAACATTAATGTAGTTAGTAATCTTAAGATAACAGACAATATTTACATTGTGACTTAAAAGGTGCTTGACCTCTTAACATCCACTTTGTAATCTGTTGAATGAAATAACTTTAAAATATATATTTTAAACTTGTAACATTAGAAACATTAACATAGTGACTTAACATTTTAACATAATTTTGACTAAAAATGCAAGGCAAGTATTTTGTGAGGCGAATCATTCATAAACAGTACTTTCATTAATTATGACTGAATTAAACAACCAATTGTTATGTATTTTGGAATGCTTTTAAAAAATGTTGGCATCTTTAATTTGTATCCTGCAAAGTTATAGTACTTCATAGTAGACAATGTTTTTAGTAAAAATACGTCCATCTTCTAATAAATCACCTTGACTTTCATTGTTTTCAATGTAAACTTTAATAGCCTGTGGATTTTTGCACCGTGACAACGCAACATACAATTGACCATGTGCAAAAACTGGTTCTTCCAAGTAAATACCCACAGATTTGAAAGTTTGACCTTGTGATTTATTAATGGTCATGGCAAATGCCATAATAATGGGAAATTGTCTTCTTTGAAGTATAAAAGGGAGACTACTTTCACTTGGTGCTAAATCTATTCTTGGTATGAAAACTCTCTCTCCTTTATGGGTCCCAGTTAAAATTTCAGCATCTATAAAATGGTCCTTTAATTGTTGAACAATTAATCTTGTGCCATTGCATAGGCCTTTTTTTGGGTTCATATTTCGCAGTAACATGATAATTGCACCTTTCTTTAGCTGCAAAATATGTGGTGGCATTCCAGAAGGAGTTAAAGAGTTAATGAATTCAGTTGAAAAGTTTGCCTGACTTTCATTGTCATCAGCAAGTACAGAATCAGCACTGTGATAATTTCTTTGTGGTGCATTAATTTTTTTTAAGATTTCATTATTGAGTATTAATGCATCTTTATTTTTACACGTCAGTATGACTTGGTTGGCAAGCTCAGAATATTCTTCGTTATTTATGCTCCCTTCAAATATAGCCGATATAATATCTTGTTGACAAATCATATGAGGTGGTATCTCCACAGTGTCGTCAGGTAAATGTAGTATTTTTTCTGTTCTTCCTTCTCCAATTTTAATAAGCCAATCATTGAAATCAGTTTGGCCTTCTGATCTCATATTTTGTTGCAGTTAAAGATGGGTAAAATGTTTCCATACTGTACTTGACTTTATACATGTTTCAATAATGTCTGTTCGATTTCCATGTACAACGACAGGTAATGTTTGTCTAAAATCGCCACCCAACAAAATTACCTTTCCACCAAATGGAAAAATATTATCCATGACTTCACGAAGCAAACGGTCAATACATTGGAGGGCATAGCATGACATCATTGTGGCCTCATCTATTATAATTAATTTACATTTCTTCAATTTCTTTGCTTGTAAGGATGTCATGCGAATATCTGACACTGAATTTTCCAAAATAGGCACTGGCAGTTTGAATCCACTATGAACAGTTCTTCCACCTTCTAATAAAAGTGCAGCAATTCCAGTAGTGGCAAACGCCATTGCTATTTGTCCTTGTGCTCGTACTGAACTCATTAATAAATTGTACAAATATGTTTTCCCTGATCCGCCAGGTCCATCAAGATAGAAATAACGCTCTGTCACCATGTCATCATCTATAGCATTTTTAATGGCATGAAATGCTTGCAATTGTAGTGTATTTAAAGTTGCAAGTCTTTCTTGTGTTCTTTCTGCTTGTAGTTGAATGTCATAGTCTTCAAAGTTAATGTCATCTATTAGACCTGGATCAGGCAAATTAAAACTTGCACAACTTAATCCATGAGTTAAAAAGACTTCTTGAATTTCCATTAAGGCTTTTAAGTGTGCAATGGGTTCATTGTATCGTCGCATAAAGTCTTCAGCCATATTACTTTTAAAAGTCTCCCACAAAGCTAATGCATTTGGAGCATTTGAGAAGATACAAATAAAAGCAAATTGTTCTCTCATCTGTCGTGGCATTTGACATTGTGCTGCTTCTTCTAAACATCTTTCCCACTCTGTATCATCAGCGAGTAAGTTTCTATTTCTTGCAGCTAAATGGAAGGATTCATATACAATGTCATTAACAGTTCTTAATTGTTCAAAACTTTGTGCTCCTGGAACATTTAAAAGTAATATCCGTAAGCAAAATCGTTCAACATCTCTTGGACTGACTGTGTAAATTCGTGGAATTATTTTATTGCCTCTGGTTTTTCTTGCTCTCCATAATCCATTCACAAAAACATAGTGATATGGAATTTCAATATATAAGTATTGTGTTGCTTGAGCATCAGTGGAATTTAATGCAAACCATGCAGTTAGTGTAGTGTGACGATCTTCACTTTGGGCCAATGCATTCATTTCATTTCCAGAATGGAAATAGACTAAATGTCGTTGTGGCAAATGTACTGCTAACCTATATACTGCATGTGATCTATCATGCATTTCAAATTTTGAAAGCCGCCACATAGCTTCTGGCGCACTGACATAGCGAGCATCTACATGAGATGCAAGTTCATCATGTACTAACTCACTACTTTCAGGGTTGTCTGCACTTTTGACGACTACAGTAGCTGCATCGTAACCTTTGTAAATATATTTGTAGACATATTTAATGGATTTGATGGAAGTGCAGGCTTCTACGTTGATGTGGGCGTTGTACTTCATGAGTAAATGTGGATTGTAGGGTACTACATATCTATTGTCCACTTTTTTTCCACGAATAATGGCACTATCTCCTTCTCTTCTTTTATAAAGTGGATATCCATCACAATTTGCATATGTTTTGTCTCTATAATCTTTTGGAAAATCTTTTGAACATTGATTATTTTCCATACATGGTGATTGTGGATTAAGGTCTCCACAGGGTCCATGAATCATGCGATGTGTAACAATCTCATATAGTCTACCATATAGTTCTGGATCCGGTAGTTCAGCAACTATGACTGCATCCACTTTGTCCGAAGTATCTAATTTATCTTTCTCTTGAAGTATTATGAGAAGATGTGCATGTGGAAGGCCTCTTTTTTGAAATTCAATGGTATATACATAAGCAAGACATTTGCCAAATAACTGATTTATAGTAAAGTCACGTATTAATTCATTTAATTTTATCTTAAAAACTCTGGCTACTAAATCTGGTCGATCTGAAGCACTTTGTCCAAGAAGTAGATTTTGATTAATTTCTGGCCATTGTGGATTACATGTAAATGTCACAAATAAGTCTGGTTTTCCAAATTTTGTCACAATAGCCATAGCATCATTGTATCTTTCTCTCATATTTCGAGGAGATCCTTGAAAGGAAGATGGTAAAATGATGGCTTTGCCAGCTGTCATGTCTCTGCTTGTAGCCACGTCAGCAACATAGTCCATGAGTCCACAATATTGTTCTACACGTAGTTTATCTTGTTGATATTTTATAAAGTTTAAATTATTTGCCTCAACTTGCAAATATGAATCAATAATCCATTGTTGTGTTAGTTTGCCACCACATAAAATTGGATTAAATTCATCTCTAATGGCAATTTGAGCAACTTTAAATTCAAGCATAGAAACATTATTTCGGATTCTGGCTTTAGCATTTGGGTAACTGGGAAGGGTTAATTTTGGTTGCCAACCTGCTTCTCCGTGTGGGAAAAAGATGGGATATGTCATTGGATCTAAATTTGGACTTAAGATATTAATATTAATAAATGGTTGCTCCTCATTTCTGGGATATACTCTAATGTCTCTTTGAAATGGTGGTTCTCCTTCATCATTGTGAAAGACCATTGCAACCTCATTTGATGTTGGCAAGTTATAACGACGTTTATCAGTATGTCTGTCTCTTTTAAGCACCATATTAACCTTTGGCATGGGTAATTGATGTCTTTGTGCATGAAGTAGTTGTTCATTTTCTACTTCTGCCAATTTTTTGTAAGCTTTACTGTAGGGATTGTTGTCCATAATGTTATTTAGCTCTATAAAAACACTGGGTAAGCATTTTTTATTTTCTTCCATCTGCATACGTTGGTCAACAGCTTCCATTGTATCTAGGACATATAGTTGAGCGAATTTTCTTTGCTCTCCTTCCTCTGGATGTAAATGTGAAGTCCGATGATAAATTTGTCCTTGGACTTTAAAACAGTAAGGACCATGTCCTGGTACATTAGCAGCCAATGTTGCCCCCATAGATGCAAATGATATGGCACTATTGTAGGATCTTATGTTTGTCTTAAAATTGTTGTAATTTGGAAAAGTAGGTTCAGTCATAATATTTAGTAAATAGGTTGGAAATTGTTTCCTTTGTGGAAGTTTGAACTTTCCTTTTTGACAACAACTAATAAATTGTCCATCTCGGGGTCTCTCCTGTTTAAAATAATAAGCCTCACAAAATTGACATTGAGTAGTCATGTCCCCACAACTATGAACCTCTACTGCTAAAGACTTCAGTAAAGGACAATTTGCAACGCATATTGGATGTTGACTTTGATATTCATCAGATGAAAAGTCATGAAATGTTTCAACAACAGGTTCTAAATGTTTAGTTTTTTTCGTAGATTTTCTTGGTATATGTTGGACTTGTTCGGTTGAAATTTCCTGTAAGTTTTTAGTAAGAGTTTGTAAATGCTTTTTTTTTGTAGTTGTTTTTTTTGGTCTGTCTTGACTGGTATGTTGTAAAATGTCATCTGATGTTTTAGGAACAGTTTGTAAATGCTTTATAATTTTTTTATTTTTTTTGGTTGTATCTTTCATTTTTGCAGCTGATATTCTTTTATTTGCAAGTCTTTTGCGTTCTTTTTCTCTTCGAATTTCTTTCTCCTCCGGTGTCTGCTGGGCGGCCCATCTCTCTTGTCTTTCTCTAGTTTGACGTCTTTTCTTCTCTTCTTTGGTCTCGTTATCAGCCATATTAATCTGTAAACGGAAACAAATAAATGTAATTGTGTATATTTAAATTTGTAATTCCTGTTAAAGATTATTGTGCACAATTGGTGAAATAAAAGGCAAATCATGAATGTATCATTGATATTTAGTTAAATTTATAATTCCTGTCTTCAGTGGCTCAGAATTTGGCCAATGGAATACAGCTGTAAATAAGCATGTAACATATTTATTTAAAATAATGGTTTTATTTATTAAAAACTTTGTTTGTGGATAGATATTTACCACTGCAAAACTTCTTTGCTGAAAAAAAAAGTTATGTGGTTATTGAGCTATGTATTGCATAGTAGCAATTTAAATAAAATAAGTGAGATAGTAAATTAATTATTTTATTTTTCTGTTGACACGGATGCAACTTAAAGCAGTTTCTTTAGTTTTATACTTTAGTACTTATTATAGTTTACCTTGGTTGAAGTGTGATTTAAATCCGAATGTTTGTTGGTCCTCGTTTCAAAATCGTTGTCCAATGGTGTGGCCCTCTGTTGGAAGTCCTCGTCCGATGGTGTGGTCCTGTGGCGATAGCCCCCGTCCGATATTGTGGTCCTGTGGCGATATCCCTCGTCCGATGTTGTGGTCCGTTGGTGAAAGTCCTCGTCCGATGGTCTGGTCCTGTGTTGAAATTCCTCGTCTGCTGGTCTGGTCCTGTGTTGAAATTCCTCGTCTGCTGGTCTGGTCCGAGTCCTCGTCCGATGGTCCGGTCCTGTGGAAAAAGTCCTCGTCCGATTGTCTTCACGCAGTATCTGTTGTAATGTAAAATAGAAAATGTTGTTTGAGTGAAATGTCTTTTAAATAAGTAAAAAATGTATGAATTTGGCTGTATTGTATCAGTTATGGTTATTTTTTTCTATATTTTTTTTTTTACTTTCTGTACAATCCCACTACTTTTGTTATTCTTATTTAAGGTTCTTAGTAAGGCTTGTGGATTGTGATATATTAAATAAGAATATGAATTTATTTTGCTATGTGTTTATGTTATTTTTTGTACAATCCTGTTTTGTGCGCACCGATTGTGGTATACTTATTTAACCTTTATTGGGATGGTTATAGTTAGTGAAACATGAAATAATCTAATTAATGTAGTTTGCTATGTGTTTGTGTTAGTTTTTGACAATCCTGTTTTGTGCGCACCACTTGTGCAAAAGTTATTTATTCTTGATTGTACTGGTTATAGGTTGTTAAACATTAAAGAAGAATGTTAATGTAGTTTGCTATGAGTTTGTGTGCTTTTTTGTACAATGCTATTAGGTGCGCAACACTTTTGTTATTCTTATTTTTGCTTCTTTGTAAGGCTTATAGGTTGTTAAACATTGAATAAGAAATTCTGTTTTGTGTGTAGCAGTTTGTGTCTCATTCAATTGCGATTTGGCTAATTGAATCATGCCCTAAATAAGCACATAGCATATTTTTTTAAAGAAGTTTTTAGTCAGTGAAAAACTTTATTTTGGATAGATTTTTAGTAAATAAAAACTTCTTTTAAAAAAAATGTTATGTTGTTATTTAGAGCCCTATTCAATTTGGCAAATTGCAATTGAATGAGGGCCTTTGTGTGTCCCATATGTTGCATAGTTTGGCCCTCATTCAATTGCATTTTTTACAATGTAATAGTACTCTAAGGCCGTCATTGAATTGCAATGTAGAAATTTGAATAGGGTTGTAAATAAGCACATCACATATATTTGTTAAAATAGAGTAAGGGCCTAAAAGTTCTTATTTATAGCCATATTTAATTGTACAAAATAGCAATTTAATGAGGGCCTTTGGTTACTGCATTTGTTATATTGTGAGCTCCTCATTCAATTGTGTTTTGGCCAATGGAATAGAGCTCAATATCAGCACAGAGCATATTTTGTTACGGAATTTTGTATTTAGTGAACTTGTATCCAAAAGGAACGTGTTCACAAAAGACAAATTTCCTTTAAAAAATATGCTCTGTGCTTATATAGAGCCCTATTGAAATGGGCAAATCACATTTGAGTGAGGCCCTTGGCCATTAAAGACATATAGGTCCTCATTGAATTGCAATTTTGCCAATTGAAGAGGGCTCTATATAATCACATAACATATTTATTGAGCAAAGTTTTTAGTTAGTGAAAACCTTGATTGTGGTTAGAAATTCAGTAACTAAAAAGTTCTGTATAAAAAAAATGTTATGTGCGTATATAGAGCCCTATTCAATTGAGGAAGTTGCAATTGAATAAGGCTCATGGTTATTTCTTGTTTATACTTAATACTTTACCTTGATAGAAGTTTTGAATGACAGACGGTCCCCTCCTGCCAATCTTAATCCGCCGGTCTTCTTGTAGTGTCTGTTTGAAAAAGAAAGTGAAATAGTTATTTGTATATTTATAATTTTTCATCTAGCAAAGCATGGCCTTTTGAGCATGTAATGTCTTGTTGTATCTTACCTCTTCAAATTTGTTGGTGTTCTTTAAAAGGGATTGTGCTTCACAGTGCACGGTGCAAATTGTTGAGAGACGCTGTTGATGCAGAGTCTGTTTGAATATGAAAAGAAATAGAAAGATTCAGCTTTATATGATCTATTGAATTGCAGTAAATTAATTCAATTAACCTTATTTTTTGTTGGGGGCTACACACATATGTCACATACATGAAGCACATTACATAGTTTAATGTAATTATTTTGTGTACGTGTGACATATCAGTATACATGAGTCAAATTTAAATGGTTAAATTAACCTTATAGTTTTTTTTTCCAACACACATAAATGTGTGTGTGTGAGATGTAACTATAGATGATACACATATATGTGCGTGTGACATATCAGTATACATGACATATAATGTCATTTAAATGTAGTTGTTTACTGATTTAGTTGTAAGCTAATTTTGTTGCAGTGGCAATACACATATATGTCGGTGTCACATGTCACTATGAAGGGGCAATACACAGAAATGTGCGTGTCACATGTCACTATACATTATAGACATATATGTGCGTGTCACATGTCACTATACATTATACACATATACGTGCGTGTCACATGTCACTATGAAGGGGCAATACACATAAATGTGCGTGTCAGATGTCACTATACATTATAGACATATATGTGCGTGTCACATGTGACTATACATTATAGACATATATGTGCGTGTCACATGTCACTATACATAAACCTCTGTTTAATATTAAATTATGTTTTTTTGTTGTTTTGTTAAATGAACCGTATTTTTTTTGTGAGCCTATACACATAAATGTGCCATACATGATGACTACATAAATCCTAGTTTATTTTTTTATTTGTTTGACCTGACCTGATAATAAAATGTAATATATTATAGCTTACCTGTCAGTTGTAATTTGCACAATGTAAAGTAGTAAATTAGTAAAGAATTGTCTTCTCAAGTAAAAGCAGCAGTTATCTCAGAAGTCACTCCGTTGATCACCTGAGGAGAAATGTATTTTTTTGTTTGAAATAGGCAGTATTTATAAACTTGTAGAAAGTTCTGGAAAGTGAGACCGTTAGAACGCAATACGCATGCGCTATTTGCGTTCCAGCTTACAATTTGCGTTCCATCCGCCATTTTAGGCGTATTACTGTTCAAAATGGTGTTTAATATGATTGTGATACGTTCCGCATAGTATGTGTTTCATTATTGCGAGTAAGTGTAGTGTAGTTACGTCTGAAGCCTCGTTTTCGTTTTGTTCGTCGGCCATTTTTTCTCTCGCTTAGCGATGGTATTAGTGTCTAAAGTGTTTATTTTGATTTAAATGTAGGTGTAACTTGTTTTTTTGAGGTGCTGGCTGGTTCCTCTTGCTGTAGGTAAGCTTTTTATGTGTTTGTTGTGTGTCTTTGTTAAGTTTTAAATGTTTGTATGTCGGCGTGTTGCGTCCGATGTTTGCGAAGTCGTAATGTGTGGTAACGTGTCTCGTATGGTGTTTGCGTGTGTAGCCTCGTTTTCGTTTTATTCGTCGGCCATTTTTTGTGTCGCTTAACAAACTATTTAGTGTGTAAACTCTTTTATTTTGAGTGCAATTAAGTTGTAAGTTGCATTTTTGAGGTCCTGGGTGCTTCCTGTTTGTGTAGGTAAGGTTTTTATGTATGTGCTGTGTGTATGTATTGTGTTTGTAATTTTGTAATGTTCGCGAGTTGCGTCCGAGTGTTGCGAGGCCGTAATGTGTGTGAACGTGTGTCGTATGTTGTTTGCGAGTGTCGTATGTTGTTTGCGAGTGTCGTAATGTGTTGCGACGTAAACTTTTTTTTGCAAGGATCGCAGTTGCTGCAACTGAAGACCTCGCTTTGCGAGGTCCTCAGGTGCTGGCATGGAGCGCCTGCGGCGCTCCAAGCCAGCAACTGAGGCCCTCGCTTCGCGAGGGTCCTCAGTTGCTGGCAAGGAGCGCCTGCGGCGCTCCATGCCAGCAACTGAGAACCTGGCACAGTGCCCTCGCTACGCGAGGCCCGCGACTCGCTGCGCGAGCCCCGGCCCTCGCTACGCGAGGCCTGCGGCTCGCTGCACGAGCCCCGGCCCTCGCTTCGCGAGGGCCGCGGCTCGCTACGCGAGCCCGCAGCGTTAGCAACAACTCGTACGCTCACAACTATATATGTGATATATATATATATGTATCATAATCCCTATAGAAGATGATAAGAACTATCACTGCCTGACTGGATTAATACATATGGAATAAGATATCTGGAAGATCTATTGTATCAGAATCCCTATAGAAGATGATAAGATCTATCACTGTCTGACTGGATTAATACATATGGAATAAGATATCTGGAAGATCTATTGTATCAGAATCCCTATAGAAGATGATAAGATCTATCACTGTCTGACTGGATTAATATATATATATATATATATGGGATAAAATATCTGGAAGATATATATATGTGTCAGAATCCCTATAGAAGATGATAAGAGCTATCACTGTCTTGATTAATATATATGGAATAAGATATCTTGAAGATCTAATGTGTCAGAATCCCTATAGAAGATGATAAGAGCTATCACTGTCTTGATTAATATATATGGAATAAGATATCTTGAAGATCTAATGTGTCAGAATCCCTATAGAATATGATAAGAGCTATCACTGTCTGACTGGATTAATATATATATATATATATATGGGATAAAATATCTGGAAGATATTTATATATATGTGTCATAATCCCTATAGAAGATAATAAGAGCTATCACTGTCTGACTGGATTAATATTTATGGAACAAGATATCTGGAAGGTCTAATATGTCAGAATCCCTATAGAAGATGATAAGAGCTATTACTGTCTGACTGGATTAATATATATGGAATGAGATATCTGGAAGATCTTTTTTTTTTTTTTTTTTTTTTTTTTAATTAAAAAAATCAGTTAACAATTGAAAAATCATAATTAAGAATTTTTACAACAACAAAAAAATAAAGAAATACATACATTACATTCATAACCATTCACTCATTTTCAAACCTCATCCATCCTAGCTGGATTGTTGATTTTATCAAATAAGTCTTGTTTTTTGTCCCATGCTTTCCATTTTATTGGGTCAGGTTTAATGTAGCCATTATGTGTAAAATCTTTTTCCAGTTGTCTAATGTGTTTTATTTTCCAAATGGTATCGGCAAAGGTAGGAGCAGCCCTCACTTTCCAGTTGGAGATTATTGTGTTTTTAGCTATTGAAAAAACTAGAATAGCGAAAGCTTTTTTTTCCATGCTGATAACACTTGGAAAAATATGAAGCAGACTACATTCTGCACTGAAAGGAAATTGATTTCCCACAATACCAGATAAAAATTTGTAACAAGTCTCCCAAAAAACCTTCAACTTCGGACATTCCCACAAAATATGTAATAAATGAGCGGGGTTATCGCAATCTCTCCAACACATTTTTTCCAAGGGGTTATGGGAGATTTGTGCAATTTTGATAGGGGAAAAATACCAATTATTAATTACTTTAAAGAATGTTTCCCTATATGTTGTTTGTTTAATAAATCTATTTGTTAATTTTAAAGATGTATCCCAGTCTTTAATTTCTAATGCTAAATTTAAAGAATTCTCCCATTGGCACATACCCTTGGTTTTTAATTGTTCTCCGAAGGATCTAGTAATATTAAAACATTTTGATATTAGATGTTTTTTTTCCTGTTTGAGAACAATTTTTTCTATAGCGTTAAGTTCTTTATTAATTTGTAATGGGATGTTAACTTGACAAGTTTCTAATCTATATGCTTCATACGTTAACCATTCCTTTTCTGCGATATTGTATCTGTTTTTTATCTGTTCGAAGGAGGCAATAGCTCCCTCTACTACCGTGTCTTTGACCCTCACCAATCCTTTACTATTCCAATCATTTATAATGGTTTCCATTTCTATATGTAAAATTGCTTTTACTGGAGTAATTAGGCTGTTCTCCGGGATCAGCTTATTTTTTTTATTAACTCGTCTCCAATTTTTTAAAATTTCTTTAACCACCCTTGATCCACTTACTAGATTCTTGTAATGGGGGTTTTCTCTAAATACCAAAGCTGATACATGCCAGTTTCGAATTAATGCTTGTTCTATTTGCATCCAAGGGAGTTTATTTGCTGTTTCCAGCCACTTTAAACCTTGTACTATAACATTAGCTTCTTGATAGGTATGTAATAATGGATAGGAGATTCCTCCTTTTAAAAACGGTCTTCCCATGGTTGTTTTTTTTAACCTTATATATTTAGAATGGTGTATATAAAAGTCAATCATACTTTGGAGCTTTTTTAATCAAAATTTAGGAAACTTAAATGGGATACATCTCAAAATATAGGTGATTCTTGGGAGAATCATCATTTTCACCACTGCAATTCTACCCGAAAAGGAAAATCTATTTTTCTTCCAATTGCTTATAATGTTTTGACACTTGACATATAAGTCTTTATAGTTCTTATCTACCATTTCATGTAAATTAACCAGAAATATGATTCCAAGATGTTTAAAGGATTTAGAATTCCAGTCATAGGGGTATATAGAGTTAAGTTGGGACAGTAAACTTGGTGTAAAATAAAAAAAAAGCGTTTCTGATTTCTTATAATTTAGGGCCCTATTAAATTCCAGCCTCGTAAATAAGAGGCTTCTACTTAAGCCCTACGTACTGCAAAGTTTCTCTAACTTACAATGCTATTAAATTAGCCCTGCTGCGAGCAACGTATGAGCTACGCAGCAGGCCCGTACGTATCTACACTGCGTAAATGTACATGAGGAGTGACAGCCTGCGAGATGATATCGCAGGCTCCCACTCCTCATCAAGTGCTGCGGGGGTCCTAAAAGGGACCTCCGCGGCAGTCCCCCACATAAGCCCTGCCGTGGGGGGTACTCCAAACCCCCCCCCAGGCACCTAAAATGAACCCCCCCTCAATGCGGGGGTCCCTGTCGGGACCCCCGAAGTGTCCTCACATGAACACCTTGCTGCAGGGGTCCATAGGAACCCCCGCAGCCCCCACACATTAACCCCTTGCAGCGGGGGTCCCCGATCGGCACCGATCAGGCCCCAGCTGCATTTAAAACTTTTAAATTCCCCGCCGCGGCTCCTTAAAGGGGCCGCGGCACACTATTACCCAATCCCGGCCGCGGCACTTAAAATTAACCCCCCTCTATGCTGGGGGTCCCCATCGGGACCCCTGAAGTGTCCCCACATAAACCCATTGCAGGGGGGGTCCCCGATCTGCATAGATCAGGCCCTCCGCTGCATTTAAAACTTTTAAATTCTCCGCCGCGGCTCCTTAAAGGGGCCGCGGCACACTATTACCCAATACCGGCCGCGGCACTTAAAATTAACCCCCCTCTATGCTGGGGGTCCCCATCGAGACCCCCGAAGTGTCCCCATATAAACCCCCTGCAGCGGGGGGCCCCGATCGGCACCGATCGTGACCCTGCTGCAATTCAATTTTACATTTCCCGCCTCGCGGGTCCTCAAAGGACCGTAAAGGTCCTGAAAGAACTCGCACTAAAAATATTAACCCCAGGCAACTATAATTACCCCATTAACTCATGATGGTCAATCCAGACCACCATAAGGCCTAAATTAACCCATTAACTCATGGTCGTCAATACAGACCACCATAAGGCTCTATTTAACCCATTAACTCATGGTGGTCAATCCAGACCACCATAAGGCCTAAATTAACCCATTAACTCATGGTGGTCAATCCAGACCACCATAAGGCCTAAATTAACCCATTAACTCATGGTGGTCAATACAGACCACCATAAGGCTCTAATTAACCCATTAACTCATAGTGGTCAATACAGACCACCATAAGGCTCTATTTAACCCCATCAGTCCCATAAGGGTATATTATTACCATTATGGGCCTGTTACAACCCAACATTAACCACATAAGTGCCATGATGGTCCTCAAGGACCATCATGACACTAACTACAAACACTACACTATAACCCCCAATAAACCATTTAATCTAAACTAACCCCCCTCTACACTAATCTATTAACACTTACACTACCTACCTACACTACCTACCCCCTAATAAACCTCCCCAACACTCTAATTACAAAAAACAAAAAACCTACAGCACAGAAAACAAAAAACCTACAGTACAAAAAACAAAAAAACCTACAGTACAGAAAAAAAAAACAATTACAACCCCACCCCCCACTACAGAAAACAAAAAAATACATTACAACCCCACCCCCCACTACAGAAAATAAAAAAATTACACACCTGAAAAGGAAAGACAGATAAACACAATACAATACATACATATAATACATTACATACATTACATACAATACATGACATTACATATAATATATTAAATATAGTCCTAATCAAATACCCCCTATCTATCTAACATACAATCTATTTAATTTAAAATAAATCCTAACTATATCAAATACATCCCCCTATCTATCTAATATACAAAAAATCCTAACTACATACACAGACCCTTATTCTAAACTAAAATAAAATAATTACAGTCCTAACTACATACACAGACCCTAATTCTAAGCTAAAATCAATAAATTAAGACCACTTACCTTTAAGATGTTGCTTCAGATCACTAACCTATGGGTCAAACAAAAATAAAAATTAGTACAAAACATTAACATCAAATAAATAAACATTCTATACATTCTAAATATTCAACTCACCTTTACAGCATGTCCAGTCACTGTTTAGCTCTTCCGGCGCGGCCCTGTTAAAAAAAAAACACAATACATGAATACATGAATACAATATATAAACAATAAATAAAATACACAAATAAACCTCTAAATATACATTTAACTTACCTCCCCGCGATGTCCCCGGCCTTCTCTCCTTCAGCCCCGGCTGGGCCGCGGAACCATCCGCGCTCTAAAAAAAAAAAAGAAAAAAACTAACGGAGGTCTGCACTGGCAAGCCTCCCCGACGCTACTGAACCTCCCGGAGTCGTTTCCGGGAGGAAATTGGCATTGTCGGCTTGTGATTGGCTGAAAAAGCTGTCAGCCAATCAAAAGTCGTCAATGTAGGAGCCAATCAGGATGCGCAGATGTCTTCTACCAATCACTCCGTGGGGGTGTATCCCATAGTGATTGGCTGAAGGCATCTGAGCGTTGTGATTGGTTCCCAGAAAGATAGACAAGTGTTTAAGCCAATCATGGTGGGATATTGGGGTGTATCCCATCCTGATTGGCTCACACATTGACGACTTTTGATTGGCTGAAATTGATAGACAGCTTTTTCAGCCAATCACAAGCCGCCAATGCCAATTTCCTCCCGGAAACGACTCCGGGAGGTTCAGTAGCGTCGGGGAGGTCTGCCAGTGCAGACCTCCGTTAGTTTTTTTCTTTTTTTTTTTTTAGAGCGCGAATGGTTCCGCGGCCCAGCCGGGGCTGAAGGAGAGAAGGCCGGGGACATCGCGGGGAGGTAAGTTAAATTTTATATATTTAATATTTAGATGTTTATTTGTGTATTTTATTTATTGTTTATATATTGTATTCATGTATTCATGTATTGTGTTTTTTTTTTAACAGGGCCGCGCCGGAAGAGCTAAACAGTGACTGGACATGCTGTAAAGGTGAGTTGAATATTTAGAATGTATAGAATGTTTATTTATTTGATGTTAATGTTTTGTACTAATTTTTATTTTTTGTTTGACCCATAGGTTAGTGATCTGAAGCAACATCTTAAAGGTAAGTGGTCTTAATTTATTGATTTTAGCTTAGAATTAGGGTCTGTGTATGTAGTTAGGACTGTAATTATTTTATTTTAGTTTAGAATAAGGGTCTGTGTATGTTGTTAGGATTTTTTGTATATTAGATAGATAGGGGGATGTATTTGATATAGTTAGGATTTATTTTAAATTAAATAGATTGTATGTTAGATAGATAGGGGGTATTTGATTAGGACTATATGTAATATATTATATGTAATATATTATATGTAATATATTATATGTAATACATTATATGTAATGTATGTAATGTCATGTATTGTATGTAATGTATGTAATGTATTATATGTAATATATTATATGTAATATATTATATTTAATATATTATATGTAATGTCATGTATTGTATGTATTATATGTAATATATTATATGTAATATATTATATTTAATATATTATATGTAATGTCATGTATTGTATGTATTATATGTAATATATTATATGTAATATATTATATTTAATATATTATATTTAATATATTATATGTAATGTCATGTATTGTATGTAATGTATGTAATGTATTATATGTAATATATTATATGTAATATATTATATTTAATATATTATATTTAATATATTATATGTAATGTCATGTATTGTATGTAATGTATGTAATGTATTATATGTAATATATTATATGTAATATATTATATTTAATATATTATATTTAATATATTATATGTAATGTCATGTATTGTATGTAATGTATGTAATGTATTATATGTAATATATTATATGTAATATATTATATTTAATATATTATATGTAATATATTATATGTAATGTCATGTATTGTATGTAATGTATGTAATGTATTATATGTAATATATTATATGTAATATATTATATGTAATGTCATGTATTGTATGTAATGTATGTAATGTATTATATGTATGTATTGTATTGTGTTTATCTGTCTTTCCTTTTCAGGTGTGTAATTTTTTTATTTTCTGTAGTGGGGGGTGGGGTTGTAATGTATTTTTTTGTTTTCTGTAGTGGGGGGTGGGGTTGTAATTGTTTTTTTTTTCTGTACTGTAGGTTTTTTTGTTTTTTGTACTGTAGGTTTTTTGTTTTCTGTGCTGTAGGTTTTTTGTTTTTTGTAATTAGAGTGTTGGGGAGGTTTATTAGGGGGTAGGTAGTGTAGGTAGGTAGTGTAAGTGTTAATAGATTAGTGTAGAGGGGGGTTAGTTTAGATTAAATGGTTTATTGGGGGTTATAGTGTAGTGTTTGTAGTTAGTGTCATGATGGTCCTTGAGGACCATCATGGCACTTATGTGGTTAATGTTGGGTTGTAACAGGCCCATAATGGTAATAATATACCCTTATGGGACTGATGGGGTTAAATAGAGCCTTATGGTGGTCTGTATTGACCACTATGAGTTAATGGGTTAATTTAGGCCTTATGGTGGTCTGGATTGACCATCATGAGTTAATGGGGTAATTATAGTTGCCTGGGGTTAATATTTTTAGTGCGAGTCCTTTCAGGACCTTTACGGTCCTTTGAGGACCCACGAGGCGGGAAATTTAAAATTGAATTGCAGCAGGGTCACGATCGGTGCCGATCGGGGCCCCCCGCTGCAGGGGGTTTATATGGGGACACTTCGGGGGTCCGGATGGGGACCCCCAGCATGGAGGGGGGTTAATTTTAAGTGCCGCGGCCGGGATTGGGTAATAGTGTGCCGCGGTCCCTTTAAGGAGCCGCGGCGGGGAATTTAAAAGTTTTAAATGCAGCGGGGGGCCTGATCTATGCAGATCGGGGCCCCCCCCTGCAATGGGTTTATGTGGGGACACTTCGGGGGTCCCGATGGGGACCCCCAGCATAGAGGGGGGTTAATTTTAAGTGCCGCGGCCGGGATTGGGTAATAGTGTGCCGCGGTCCCTTTAAGGAGCCGCGGCGGGGAATTTAAAAGTTTTAAATGCAGCGGGGGGCCTGATCTATGCAGATCGGGGCCCCCCCTGCAATGGGTTTATGTGGGGACACTTCGGGGGTCCCGATGGGGACCCCCAGCATAGAGGGGGGTTAATTTTAAGTGCCGCGGCCGGGATTGGGTAATAGTGTGCCGCGGTCCCTTTAAGGAGCCGCGGCGGGGAATTTAAAAGTTTTAAATGCAGCGGGGGGCCTGATCTATGCAGATCGGGGACCCCCGCTGCAAGGGGTTAATGTGGGGGTGCTGCAGGGGTCCCGATAGAGACTCCTGCAGCATGGGGATGTGTATAGGGTGCAGGGGGGAGCCTCACACTGCTGTCTCGGGCTGTTCCGAGGCAGCACGTAGAGGCTTTCGGATCCCTTGCGTGGACTTTTTGTCCACGTAGGGATTCTTACGATATGCGAGACTCGTGCATAGATTTAAGGCTACGTAGCTCTCTCGGAGCCTATTCTCGGCCATTTTCTCGCAGTCATATCGTAAAGCAGGCTGCGAGAGATTCGGTTCTCGCAAACAGCAGGAAAACTGCCTTTTGCGAGCACCGAGAGAACTACGAGGGAGAATTTAATAGGGCCCTTAGTTTGTAATAGGAAACTTTGCTATACCGTTGAATCATTTTTTTTAAATGGTGAAGTGATTCTTTTGGATGGGTAAGAGATAGTATCACATCGTCTGCATATAGACTAATTTTATGCTCCCTCTCTCCCACCCTTATTCCAGATATCTGTGGGCATGATCTAATAGCTTCCGCTAATGGTTCTATCATCAGCGCAAAAAGGGTGGGGGAGAGGGGGCAACCCTGTCTGGTTCCATTGGATATTTCAAATGTGTTTGTCCTGCCTCCCCAACCCGTTATTTCTGCTGAGGGGGGAGATATCTGGAAGATCTTATGTATCAGAATCCCTATAGACGATGATAAGAACTATCACTGTCTGAAATAATATATATGGAATAAGATATCTGGAAGATCTAATGTGTCAGAATCCCTATAGACGATGATAAGAGCTATCGCTGTCTGACTGGATTAATATATATGGAATAGCATATCTGGAAGATATAATGTGTCAGAATCCATATAGAAGATGATAAGAGATATCTCTGTCTGACTGGATTAATATACATGGAATAAGATATCTGAAAGATATATATATGTATCAGAATCCCTACAGAAGATAAGAACTATCACTGTCTGACTGGATTATTGATTTATATATGGAATAGGATTTTGCTCTAATTACACAATTTTTTTTTAACTTGCTTATTAAATACTTTATCTTATCAATATTTTCTCAAATAACATTGTTATCCTTACAGCAGTGGAAGAGCTACTGCTGGTGCAGCAGGTGCAAAGCACAACAGGGTAGGGTACTCTTGTTACTGTCAGTAAATGAGGAACACTTCACTAGGTGGGCATGGTAGATTACTTTGTACACAGGTAAACTGATCATAATAGGGATCGTTTATTTGATTGTTACAAAAATCTACAATTATTATTAGCTGGACTTAATATCATAAAAAGAAACCTAAACAATCATAAAATGCCTTATTTCTGAAATATAACAAAATCCCCACATTTCCATATAGCAGTATGTAGCAGTTAGTGCCATAAGACTCTTATTTCGCTATCTTATCAGTATAAACATGTTCTTGCTGGCTTCTCTACCTGTATACAGGTATGTTCCAGGGGGCGGGGCTCACCTGTATAAAGGTGATGTCACAGTACAGAAACTGAAAGCTCTCTGATAGTCCAGGCGGGTGTCACTTCTCCACTCTCACAGTTTGTGTCTCACAGCGCTGGACGCGGGGAATCCGGAGACTTGGAAAATGAATTCTGTTTTCATCTTGAGATCCAGGTATAAAAGAGGAAAGATGGAGCCTGACAGGAGAGTCCAGGTGAGGAACGGTCTTAGAGAGAAGGTAAGAGGCAGCTGTGTATATAATATGTATAATATATATGTGTATATACTGGTACGCTATGTGCGTGTGTACTATACGGGTGTAATATATATGTGTATATACATACTGGTACACTATGTGCGTGTGTACTATGGGGGTATAATATATATGTGTATATACTGGTACGCTATGTGCGTGTGTACTATGGGGGTATAATATATATGTGTATATACTTGTACGCTATGTGAGTGTGTACTATATGGGTATAATATATATGTGTATATACTGGTACGCTATGTGCATGTGAACTATGGGGATATAATATATATGTGTATATACATACTGGTACGCTATGTGCGTGTGTACTATGGGGGTATAATATATATGTGTACATATATACTGGTACGCTATGTGCGTGTGTACTATGGGGGTATAATATATATGTGTATACTATGGGAGTATAATATTTTATATATGTACATGTATACTGGTATTGCTTTGTATAATATATATATATATACACTGGAATACTGTATATATCTATTTTTACATATTTATACACATCTAATACATGTACTCAATGATTTGTGATCTGTGACCCTGCTCATGTTACACATACTAAGCACACGTATGTTGCCTCCCTCACAGGTGTGTACAGACCTTGTTAGGTACAACTCCACACACCAGCGATGGGCACTGTTATCAGACTGGCCGCCATGACTGTCCTGATGGACATAGTGACCGCACACCCCCTCAGGAGGCACTGCCCGATGTCCAGATATAGATCGGTGTCAGAGACGGACATGAAGACACTGAGACACCTACAAGAGAGATACGTGAGTGAGACACAGACACACAGAGACACACAGAGACATAGAGACACCTACAGGAGAGATACGTGAGTGAGACACAGACAGATAGAGACACACAGAGACATAGAGACACCTACAGGAGAGATACGTGAGTGAGACACAGACAGATAGAGACACACAGAGACATAGAGACAACTACAGGAGAGATATGTGAGTGTGTCACAGACAGAGACACACACAGACATAGAGACACCTACAGGAGAGATACGTGAGTGAGACACAGACAGATAGAGACACACAGAGATATAGAGACACCTACAGGAGAGATACGTGAGTGAGACACAGACAGATAGAGACACACAGAGACATAGAGACACCTACAGGAGAGATACGTGAGTGAGACACAGACAGATAGAGACACACAGAGACATAGAGACACCTACAGGAGAGATACGTGAGTGAGACACAGACAGATAGAGACACACAGAGACATAGAGACACCTACAGGAGAGATACGTGAGTGAGACACAGACAGATAGAGACACCCAGAGACATAGAGACACCTACAGGAGAGATACGTGAGTGAGACACAGACAGATAGAGACACACAGAGACATAGAGACACCTACAGGAGAGATACGTGAGTGAGACGCAGACAGATAGAGACACACAAAGACACACCACACACACAGATAGACAGGTATGTTTAGCCATGTCTCACCTTGTACACTTTGTGGTCTCTGATCTCCAACAGGAGGACGTTGTGGTCAAGGATGGGATGAAATGTTACCAGAGGATGCTGCGCCACAAGCCGTCTGCATGTAAACTAGAGGTACAGACGTGTGCACTAGTTATACATTACTTACTGAATGATATACTGCTATTTAATATATTATACGCTATGTTACTAACCTGTACTCTCCCTCAGGCCAGTGACAGACTGACTCTGACCCTGGAAAGAGTGTCCTTAGCTGTGGATGTCCTGACGAACATGACGGACTCTCCTCTGTCTGACCTGGTGTCTCAACCATTGGAGATATTCTCTGTCTTGGAGCAGGATCTGACCCTTTGTGTAAGTCCATCGAACAGACAGCAATTTCATACCCTGAGACACCCCAAGATTATACCCAACAGGGGTCTGCTAAGTTATCTCATAACAACTCTTTGTGTCTCTAACAGAGAAGGTCTTTGCTGTTCAGTGACCCTCCCACCCAACATGTGAAGCCATGGCTACAACACCTGAGGAGATACAAGAAGATGGTGAGTGTTCATCAACAGATCAAGGAAGGGGGGTAAGATGGGTGTGCTATGGTACATCTTAGTAGTCAAATTCTCTTTACACATGTTACAGATCATGACCACGTGTGAGACACTCTCACCTTGGTTGTAGGTCATGGACTTAAATGTTGTGACTTTGTCTCTCTCTGCAGGTCTCCTCTGAATGTCTCCAGGAGGCCGTGATACTCAGCCTCATCCAGCTGTTGGTTGAAGATGTCAAGTGTTGGGCTAGTAATGAGCAAATATCATCCCCATCTGAGAACCCACACAGGCCAAGGAGGGTCTAGAAGGAGTGGGATATATGAGCAACTTCAATCCAAGAAGAATCTATTCCGACCAAAAATCTCCAGCTTGATGAGTATAAGTACATCTACCACCTGTAATTCCACATCGACCAAAGAGGACCCTGGGATATTTTTATGAATGAAGTTGATAATATGAAAGTTTAGTGAACTGATTGTATGTTATTTTATTGTATTTATTTATATAATGTTACAAAATGTGATGAATAATATATATTTATATATAATTATACCCCATGCTCCCCAGAGGACATCTTGGTGTAATATCTTATTTATTTGTATTTATATAATATTTTATAATTATTGTACACATTGTACTTTGTCATTATCACCATCAATAAATTGTGAAATAACTTTATATAAATGTGTATTATTATTTTGGAGAGCACTGATATTCATCCAACGTGTCCGGACAAGCTAGTGACATTGACTCCCAGGGATCAGGTAGAGCTTATCAACAAAAGGGTTGTCTCTTCCAGAGGCCCGGCCACAGATGTGACAGGTTTACATGGAATCAAACCTGGTAAAGAAAATGAAAAGGACAAAACAAACATAGAAGATTCGCCGTCAGACATGTTCAGGGCAAGGGCAAGCCGAGACTACAGGGCAATTCTGCGTGACCAGGCAACATGGTACGATGTGGTCCGCCAGGTCTTGCTAAGGTGATATGCCCTCACTGCAGGAAAATACTGAGCCCTGTTCAGCAGTGTGACTCGGGAAAGTGGGGACACTCACTCTAAGGTGGTCTGGTGGATCCGGCACACCATCGAGAGCTAGTGGAAGGCAAAAGAGGTGCGCACATCGGAGGACGCTAAACATGTGATTATGATTTTGTTTAGTTGTCTCTGTGAATGGGTGGAGGACTGTGAGCCTGCCGCTGAAGAAGAAGCAGGAAGCCTGGTGGACCAATTTGAGGAAACCAGGGGAGAATAGAGGTCAAACCCCCCGAGCAGCTTCACACCCAGATATAGACCTGTATCCTGCCATCTCTAACCATTGGTCTCTCTGTATCCTGCCATCTCTACCCTTGGTCCCTCTGTATCCTGCCATCTCTATCCCTGGTCCCTCTGTATCCTGACATCTCAACCCCTGGTCTCTCTGTATCCTGCCATCTCTATCCCTGGTCCCTCTGTATCCTGCCATCTCTATCCCTGGTCCCTCTGTATCCTGCCATCTCTACCCCTGGTCCCTCTGTATCCTGCCATCTCTATCCCTGGTCCCTCTGTATCCTGCCATCTCTATCCCTGGTCTCTCTGTATCCTGCCATCTCTACCCCTGGTCTCTCTGTATCCTGCCATCTCTACCCCTGGTCTCTCTGTATCCTGCCATCTCTATCCCTGGTCTCTCTGTATTCTGCCATCTCTACCCCTGGTCTCTCTGTATCCTGCCATCTCCCCCTGGTCCCTCTGTATCCTGCCATCTCTATCCCTGGTCCCTCTCTATCCGGCCATCTCTATCCCTGATCCCTCTGTATCCTGCCATCTCTACCCCTGGTCCCTCTGTATCCTGCCATCTCTAGCCCTGGCCCCCATGTATCCTGCCATCTCTATCACTGGTCCCTCTGTATCCTGCCATCTCTATCCCTGATCCCTCTGTATCCTGCCATCTCTATCCCTGGCCCCTCTGTATCCTGCCATCTCTACCCCTGGTCCCTCTGTATCCTGCCATCTCTATCACTGGTCCCTCTGTATCCTGCCATCTCTATCTCAACATCCTATGGACAGATGAGACTAAGATCAACTTGTACCAGAGTGGTGGGAAGAGAACAGTATGGAGACGGAAAGGAACTGCTCATGATCCAAAGCATACCACCTCATCAGTGAAGCATGGTGGTGGTAGTGTCATGGCGTGGGCATGTATGGCTGCCAATGGAACTGGTTCTCTTGTATTTATTGATGATGTGACTGCTGACAAAAGCAGCAGGATGAATTCTGAAGTGTTTCGGGCAATATTATCTGCTCATATTCAGCCAAATGCTTCAGAACTCATTGGACGGCGCTTCACAGTGCAGATGGAAATGAACAGAAGCATACTGCAAAAGCAACCAATGAGTTTTTTAAGGGAAAGAAGTGGAATGTTATGCAATGGCCAAGTCAATCACCTGATCTGAATCCGATTGAGCATGCATTTAACTTGCTGAAGACAAAACTGAAGGGAAAATGCCCCAAGAACAAGCAGGAACTGAAGACAGTTGCAATAAAGGTCTGGCAGAGCATCACCAGGGATAAAACCCAGCGTCTGGCGATGTCTATGCGTTCCAGACTTCAGGCTGTAATTGACTGCAAAGGATTTGCAACCAAGTATTAATCAGAATCCCTATAGAAGATAAGAACTATCAATATCTGACTGGATTAATATATATATGGAATAAGATATCTGGAAGATATATATGTATCAGAATCCCTATAGAAGATAATAAGAGCTTTCACTGTCTGACTGGAATAATATGTATGAAATAAGATATCTGGAAGATCTAATGTGTCAGAATCAATATAGAAGATGATAAGAGCCATCACTGTCTGACTGGATTAATATATCTGGAATAAGATATCTGGAAGATCTAATGTGTCAGAATCCGTATAGAAGATGATAAGAGCTATCCCTGTCTGACTGCATTAATATATATGGAATAAGATATCTGGAAGATATATGTATATGTATCAGAATCCGTATTGAAGAGAAGAACTATCAATGTCTGACTGCATTAATATATATATGGAATAAGATATCTGGTAGATATATATATATTTATCAGAATCCTTATAGAAGATGATAAGAACTATCACTGCCTGACTGAATTATTATATATGGAATAAGATATCTGGAAGATCTAATGTGTCAGAATCCCTGTAAAAGACGATAAGAGCTTTCACTGTCTGGCTGGAATCATATATATGGAATAAGATATATGGAAGATCTAATGTGTCAGAATCAATATAGAAGATGATAAGAGCTATCACTGTCTGACTGGATTTATATATATGGAATAATATATCTGGAAGATCTAATGTGTCAGAATCCATATAGAAGATGATAAGAGCTATCACTGTCTGGATTGCTATATTTGGAATAAAATATCTGGAATATCTAATATGTCAGAATACCTATAGAAGATGATAAGAACTATCACTGTCTGAAATAATATATATGGAATAAGATATCTGGAAGATCTAATGTGTCAGAATCCCTATAGAAGATGATAACAGCTATCACTGTCTGACTGGATTAATATATATGGAATAAGATATCTGGAAGATCTAATGTGTCAGAATCCGTATAGAAGATAAAAACTATCAATGTCTGACTGCATTAATTTATATATGGAATAAGATATATGGAAGATATATATATATGTATCATAATCCCTATAGAAGATGATAAGAACTATCACTGCCTGACTGGATTAATACATATGGAATAAGATATCTGGAAGATCTATTGTATCAGAATCCCTATAGAAGATGATAAGATCTATCACTGTCTGACTGGATTAATATATATATCGAATAATATATCTGGAAGATATATATATGTGTCAGAATCCCTATTGAAGATGCTAAGAAATATCACTGTATGACTGGATTAATATATATGGAATAAGATATCTGGAAGATCTAATGTGTCAGAATTCCTATATAAGATAAGAACTATCAATGTCTGACTGCATTAATATATATATGGAATAAGATATCTGGAAGATATATATATATATATGTATCATAATCCCTATAGAAGATGATAAGAACTATCACTGCCTGACTGGATTAATACATATGGAATAAGATATCTGGAAGATCTATTGTATCATAATCCCTATAGAAGATGATAAGAGCTATCATTGTCTGACTGGATTAATATATATAGAAAAAGATATCTGGAAGATCTAATGTGTCAGAATCCCTATAAGAGCTATCACTGTCTCACTGGATTAATATATATTGAATAAGATATCTGGAAGATCTAATGTGTCAGAATCCCTATAGAAGATGATAAGAGCTATCACTGTCTGGATTAATATATATGGAATAAGATATCTGGAAGATCTAATGTGTCAGAATCCCTATAGAAGATGATAAGAACTATCGCTGTCTGACTGTATTAATATATATGGAATAAGATATCTGGAAGATCTAATGTGTCAGAATCAATATAGAAGATGATAAGAGCTATCACTGTCTGGATTAATATATATGGAATAAGATATCTGGAAGATCTAATGTCTCAGAATCCCTATAGAAGATGATAAGAACTATCGCTGTCTGACTGTATTAATATATATGGAATAAGATATCTGGAAGATCTAATGTGTCAGAATCAATATAGAAGATGATAAGAGCTATCACTGTCTGGATTAATATATATGGAATAAGATATCTGGAAGATCTAATATGTCAGAATACCTATAGAAGATGATAAGAGCTAACACTGTCTGGATTATTATACATGGAATAAGATATCTGGAAGATCTAATGTGTCAGAATCCCTATAGAAGTTGATAACAGCTATCACTGTCTGATTGGATTAATATATATGGAATAAGATATCTGGAAGATCTAATGTGTCAGAATCCCTATAGAAGATAAGAACTATCAATGTCTGACTGCATTAATATATATATGGAATAAGATATCTGGAAGATATATATATATATATATATATATATATATATACATATATATATATATATATATATATATATTTATCATATTCCCTATGGAAGATGATAAGAACTATCACTGCCTGACTGGATTAATACATATGGAATAAGATATCTGGAAGATCTATTGTATCAGAATCCCTATAGAAGATGATAAGAGCTATCACTGTCTGACTGGATTAATATATATATCGAATAATATATCGGGAAGATATATATATGTGTCAGAATCCCTATAGAAGATGATAAGAGCTATCCCTGTCTGACTGGATTAATATATATGGAATAAGGTATCTGGAAGATATATGTATATGTATCAGAATCCGTATTGAAGATAAGAACTATCAATGTCTGACTGGATTAATATATATGGAATAAGATATCTGGAAGATCTAATGTGTCAGAATCCCTGTAAAAGATGATAAGAGCTTTCACTGTCTGACTGGAATAATACATATGGAATAAGATATATGGAAGATTTAACGTGTCAGAATCCCTATAGAAGATGATAATAGCTAACACTGTCTGACTGAATTAATATATATATGGAATAATATACCTGGAAGATATATATATGTGTCAGAATCCCTATAGAAGATGATAAGAACTATCACTGCCTGACTGGACTTATATATATATGGAAAAAGATATTTGGAAGATATATATATATGTGTCAGAATCCCTATAGAAGATGATAAGAGCTATCATTGTCTCACTGGATTAATATATATATGGAATAATATACCTGGAAGATATATATATGTGTCAGAATCCCTATAGAAGATGATAAGAACTATCACTGTCTAACTTGAATAATATATATGGAATAAGATATCTGGAAGATCTAATGTGTCAGAATCCCTATAGAAGATGATAAGATCTATCATTGTCTGACTGGATTAATATATATATGGAATAAGATATCTGGAAGATCAAATGTGTCAGAATCCCTATAGAAGATAATAAGAACTATCACTGCCTGACTGGACTTATATATATATGGAAAAAGATATTTGGAAGATATATATATATGTGTCAGAATCCCTATAGAAGATGATAAGAGCTATCATTGTCTTACTGGATTAATATATATATGGAATAATATACCTGGAAGATATATATATGTGTCAGAATCCCTATAGAAGATGATAAGAACTATCACTGTCTAACTTGAATAATATATATGGAATAAGATATCTGGAAGATCTAATGTGTCAGAATCCCTATAGAAGATGAAAAGATCTATCATTGTCTGACTGGATTAATATATATATGGAATAGGATATCTGGAAGATATACTGTATGTATATGTATCAGAATCCGTATTGAAGATAAGAACTATCAATGTCTGACTGGAATAAGATATCTGGAAGATACAGTATATATATATATATATATATATATATATATATATATATATATATATATATATATATATATCAGAATCCCTATAGAAGATGATAAAAATTATTATTGCCTGACTGCACTAATATATATAAGGAATAAGATATCTGAACAATATATATATATATATATATATATATATATATATATATATATATATATATATATATATATATATATGTATCAGAATCCCTAAAGAAGATGATAAGAACTATCACTGCATGACTGGACTAATATATATTGGAAAATATATCTAAATGATATATATATGTATCAGAATCCCTATAGAAGATGATAAGAACTATCACTGCATGACTGGACTAATATATATTGGAAAATATATCTAAATGATATATATATGTATCAGAATCCCTATAGAAGATGATAAGATCTATCACTGTCTGACTGGATTAATATATATATCGAATAATATATCTGGAAGATATATATATGTGTCAGAATCCCTATAGAAGATGATAAGAACTATCACTGTCTGACTGGATTAATATATATGGAATAAGATATCTGGAAGATCTAATGTGTCAGAATTCATATAGAAGATGATAAGAGCTATCACTGTCTGGATTAATATATATGGAATAAGATATCTGGAATATCTAATATGTCAGAATACCTATAGAAGATAATAAGAGCTTTCACTGTCTGAAATAATATATATGGAATAATATATCTGGAAGATCTAATGTGTCAGAATCCCTATAGAAGATGATAAGAGCTATCAATGACTGGATTAATATATATATGGAATAATATATCTGGAAGATATATATATGTGCCAGAATCCCTATAGAAGATGATAAGAACTATCACTGTCTGACTGGATTAATATATATGGAATAAGATATCTGGAAGATCTAATGTGTCAGAATTCCTATATAAGATAAGAACTATCAATGTCTGACTGCATTAATATATATATGGAATAAGATATCTGGAAGATATATATATATATATGTATCATAATCCCTATAGAAGATGATAAGAACTATCACTGCCTGACTGGATTAATACATATGGAATAAGATATCTGGAAGATCTATTGTATCATAATCCCTATAGAAGATGATAAGATTTATCACTGACCGACTGGATTAATATATATATCGAATAATATATCTGGAAGATATATATATGTGTCAGAATCCCTATAGAAGATGATAAGAAATATTACTGTCTGACTAGATTAATGTATATGGAATACGATATCTGGAAGATCTAATGTGTCAGAATCCCTATGGAAGATGATAAGAGCTGTCACTGTCTGACTGGATACATATATATGGAATAAGACATCTGGAAGATCTAATATGTCAGAATCCCTATAGAAGGTGATAAGAGCTATCATTGTCTGACTGGATTAATATATATAGAAAAAGATATCTGGAAGATCTAATGTGTCAGAATCCCTATAAGAGCTATCACTGTCTGACTGGATTAATATATATTGAATAAGATATCTGGAAGATCTAATGTGTGGAAGATGATAAGAAGCTATCAATGACTGGATTAATATATATATGGAATAATATATCTGGAAGATATATATATGTGCCAGAACTATCACTGTCTAACTTGAGTAATATATATGGAATAAGATATCTGGAAGATCTAATGTGTCAGAATCCCTATAGAAGATGATAAGAGCTATCCCTGTCTGACTGGATTAATATATATGGAATAAGATATCTGGAAGATCAAATGTGTCAGAATTCCTATAGAAGATGATAAGAGCTATCCCTGTCTGACTGGATTAATATATATGGAATAGGATATCTGGAAGATATATATATATGTGTCAGAATCCCTACAGAAGATGATAAGAACTATCACTGTCTGACCGGATTAATATATATGGAATAAGATATCTGGAAGATCAAATGTGTCAGAATTCCTATAGAAGATGATAAGAGCTATCCCTGTCTGACTGGATTAATATATATGGAATAAGATATCTGGAAGATATATATATATGTGTCAGAATCCCTACAGAAGATGATAAGAACTATCACTGTCTGACCGGATTAATATATATGGAATAAGATATCTGGAAGATCTAATGTGTCAGAATCCATATAGAAGATGATAAGAGCTATCACTGTCTGGATTAATATATATGGAATAAGATATCTGGAATATCTAATATGTCAGAATACCTATAGAAGATGATAAGAGCTATCACTGTCTGAAATAATATATATGGAATAAGATATCTGGAATATCTAATGTGTAAGAATCCCTATAGAAGATGATAAGAAATATCACTGTCTGACTGGATACATATATATAGAATAAGACAACTGGAAGATCTAATGTGTCAGAATCCCTACAGAAGGTGATAAGAGCTATCATTGTCTGACTGGATTAATATATATTGAATAAGATATCTGGAAGATCAAATGTGTCAGAATTCCTATAGAAGATGATAAGAGCTATCCCTGTCTGGCTGGATTAATATATATGGAATAAGATATCTGGAAGATCTAATGTGTCAGAATCCATATAGAAGATGATAAGAGCTATCACTGTCTGGATTAATATATATGGAATAAGATATCTGGAATATCTAATATGTCAGAATACCTATAGAAGATGATAAGAGCTATCACTGTCTGAAATAATATATATGGAATAAGATATCTGGAATATCTAATGTGTAAGAATCCCTATAGAAGATGATAAGAAATATCACTGTCTGACTGGATACATATATATAGAATAAGACAACTGGAAGATCTAATGTGTCAGAATCCCTACAGAAGGTGATAAGAGCTATCATTGTCTGACTGGATTAATATATATTGAATAAGATATCTGGAAGATCAAATGTGTCAGAATTCCTATAGAAGATGATAAGAGCTATCCCTGTCTGGCTGGATTAATATATATGGAATAAGATATCTGGAAGATATACTGTATGTATATGTATCAGAATCCGTATTGAAGATAAGAACTATCAATGTCTGACTGGATTAATATATATATGGAATAAGATATCTGGAAGATACAGTATATATATATATATATATATATATATATATATATATATATATATATATATATATATATATATATGTATCAGAATCCCTATAGAAGATGATAAGAACTATCACTGCCTGACTGGACTAATATATATTGGAAAATATATCTAATTGATATATATATGTATCAGAATCCCTATAGAAGATGATAAGATCTATCACTGTCTGACTGGATTAATATATATATCGAATAATATATCTGGAAGATATATATATGTGTCAGAATCCCTATAGAAGATGATAAGAACTATCACTGTCTGACTGGATTAATATATATGGAATAAGATATCTGGAAGATCTAATGCGTCAGAATCCATATAGAAGACGATAAGAGCTATCACTGTCTGGATTAATATATATGGAATAAGATATCTGGAATATCTAATATGTCAGAATACCTATAGAAGATGATAAGAGCTATCACTGTCTGACTGGATTAATATATATGGAATACGACATCTGGAAGATCTAATGTGTCAGAATCCCTATAGAAGATAAGAACTATCAATGTCTGACTGCATTAATATATATATGGAATAAGATATCTGGAAGATATATATATATATATATATATATATATATATATATATATATATATATATATATATATATATATATATATATATATATATATATTTATCATATTCCCTATGGAAGATGATAAGAACTATCACTGCCTGACTGGATTAATACATATGGAATAAGATATCTGGAAGATCTATTGTATCAGAATCCCTATAGAAGATGATAAGACCTATCACTGTCTGACTGGATTAATATATATATCGAATAATATATCTGGAAGATATATATATGTGTCAGAATCCCTATTGAAGATGCTAAGAAATATCACTGTCTGACTGGATTAATATATATGGAATAAGATATCTGGAAGATCTAATGTGTCAGAATCCCTATAGAAGATGATAAGAGCTGTCACTGTCTGACTGGATACATATATATGGAATAAGACATCTGGAAGATCTAATGTGTCAGAAACCCTTTAGAAGTTGATAAGAGCTATCATTGTCTGACTGGATTAATATATATAGAAAAAGATATCTGGAAGATCTAATGTGTCAGAATCCCAATAGAAGATGATAACAGCTATCACTGTCTGGATTAATATATATATGGAATAAGATATCTGGAAGATCTAATGTATCAGAATCCCTATAGAAGATGATAAGAGCTATCATTTTCTGACTGGATTAATATATATATGGAATAATATATCTGGAAGATATATATATGTGTCAGAATCCCTATAGAAGATGATAAGAACTATCGCTGTCTGACTGTATTAATATATATGGAATAAGATATCTGGAAGATCTAATGTGTCAGAATCCATATAGAAGATGATAAGAGCTATCACTGTCTGGATTAATATATATGGAATAAGATATCTGGAAGATCTAATATGTGAGAATACCTATAGAAGATGATAAGAGCTAACACTGTCTGGATTAATATACATGGAATAAGATATCTGGAAGATCTAGGGTCAGAATCCCGTTAGAAGGTGATAAGAGCTATCATTGTCTGACTTGATTAATATATATAGAAAAATATATCTGGAAGATCTAATGTGTCAGGATCCCTATAAGAGCTATCACTGTCTGACTGGATTAATATATATTGAATAAGATATCTGGAAGATCTAATGTGTCAGAATCCCAATATAAAATATTAAGAGCTATCACTGTCTGGATTAATATATATGGAATAAGATATCTGGAAGATCTAATGTATCAGAATCCCTATAGAAGATGATAAGAGCTATCTTTTTCTGACTGGATTAATATATATATGGAATAATATATCTGGAAGATATATATATGTGTCAGAATCCCTATAGAAGATGATAAGAACTATCGCTGTCTGGCTGTATTAATATATATAGAATAAGATATCTGGAAGATCTAATGTGTCAGAATCCCTATAGAAGATGATAACAGCTATCACTGTCTGATTGGATTAATATATATGGAATAAGATATCTGGAAGATCTAATGTGTCAGAATCCCTTTAGAAGATGATAGGAGCTATCACTGTCTGACAGGATTAATGTATATAGAAAACGACATCTGGAACATCTAAAGTGTCAGAATCCATATAGAAGATGATATGAGCTGTCACTGTCTGACTGGATAAATATATATGGAATAAGACATCTGGAAGATCTAATGTGTCAGAATCCATATAGAAGGAGATAAGAGCTATCATTGTCTGACTGGATTAATATATATAAAATTAGATATCTGGAAGATCGGATGTGTCAGAATCCCTATAGAAGATGATAAGAACTATCACTGCCTGACTGGACTAATATATATGGAATAAGATATCTGAATGATATATATATATGTATCAGAATCCCTATAGAAGATGATAAGAATTATCACTTCCTGACTGTACTAATATCTATATATATGAAATAAGATATCTGGAAGATATATATATGTGTCAGAATCCCTATAGAAGTTAAGATCTATCAATTTCTGACTGAATTAATATATACATGGAATAAGATATCTGGAAGATATGTATATGTATCAGAATCCCTATAGAAGATGATAAGAACTATCACTGTCTAACTTGAATAATATATATGGAATAAGATATCTGGAAGATCTAATGTGTCAGAATCCCTATAGAAGATGATAAGATCTATCATTGTCTGACTGGACTAATATATATATGGAATAAGATATCTGGAAGATCTAATGTGTCAGAATCCATATAGAAGATGATAAGAGCTATCACTGTCTGGATTAATATATATGGAATAAGATATCTGGAAGATCTAATATGTGAGAATACCTATAGAAGATAATAAGAGCTAACACTGTCTGGATTAATATACATGGAATAAGATATCTGGAAGATCTAGGGTCAGAATCCCGTTAGAAGGTGATAAGAGCTATCATTGTCTGACTTGATTAATATATATAGAAAAAGATATCTGGAAGATCTAATGTGTCAGGATCCCTATAAGAACTATCACTGCCTGACTAGACTAATATATATATATGGAATAAGATATCTAATATATATATGTATCAGAATCCCTATAGAAGATGATATGAGCTATCCTTGTCTGACTGGATTAATACATATGGAATAAGATATCTGGAAGATCTATTGTATCAGAATCCCTATAGAAGATGATAAGATCTATCACTGCCTGACTGGACTAATATGTATATGGAATAAGATATCTGAATGATATATATACAGTATATATATGTATCAGAATCCCTAAAGAAGATGATAAAAGCTATCACTGTCTGACTGGATTAATATATATGGATTAAGATATCTGGAATATATATATATATATATATATATATATATATATATATATATGTATCAGAATCCCTATAGAAGATAAGAACTATCAATGTCGGACTAGATTAATATATATATGGAATAAGATATCTGGAAGATATATATATGTGTCAGAATCCAGATAGAAGATAAGATCTATCAATCTCTGACTGAATTAATATATATATGGAATAAGATATCTGGAAGATATATATATGTATCAGAATCCCTATAGAAGATGATAAGAACTATCACTGCCTGACTAGACTAATATATATATATGGAATACGATATCTAATATATATATATGTATCAGAATCCCTATAGAAGATGATATGAGCTATCCTTGTCTGACTGGATTAATACATATGGAATAAGATATCTGGAAGATCTATTGTATCAGAATCCCTATAGAAGATGATAAGATCTATCACTGCCTGACTGGACTAATATGTATATGGAATAAGATATCTGAATGATATATATACAGTATATATATGTATCAGAATCCCTATAGAAGATGATAAAAGCTATCACTGTCTGACTGGATTAATATATATGGAATAAGATATCTGGAATAAATATATATATATATATATATATATATATATACACACATATATATATATATATATATATATATATATATATATATATTTATATATATATGTATCAGAATCCCTATAGAAGATAAGAACTATCAATGTCGGACTGGATTAATATATATATGGAATAAGATATCTGGAAGATATAAATATATGTAACGGATCTCCTGGCACCCCGACCGAGTACCTCCGTTGATGGACACGTCCTAGTTTGCGTCGAGGCCTACAAGCACCGCACCGGACACCACAACCACCACAGACTCCACAACCGCCGTAGCTTAACTGGAGCTGCGCCGTCTTCCTTCCACCCTGTATGAATCTCCAGCATCCAGGATTGTGTGGGGAAGACCTCTCCTCCAACGAGAGTACATCAGGAACAAGGGTTCAGTAGTTACAGCTCCAGGGAGTATGCAAAAGCATAGCAATCCCCAGTATGATATAGCGATCCCCTCGAAGAACGAGACGAGGCTACGTTTTGAAGGGTCAAGCAGTGAACTCTCTTGCTGGCACATCCAGCCTGGTTTTTATTACAGTCAGGAAAACAGAACACACCCAGGGGAAGGTATAAACAACCATTAACACAATAGTAACGCCCACAGTTTCCCTCCCCTCTACTTGAGAGATAATTGAGTTTATTACTGTATCTACTCAATTATATCCCAGCTAAAACTTACACATTTTTATACATTTTTATAACTTTATGATTTTACATAGTACATAAATAAAACTTACATTTTTATGAACAACATAAATTGTGGAACAACATATGGCATGAATCAGACCAGGGGTTCAAAGGTTAGTAAAAGTATTTTTTACACATAACACACAGACATTTCACATATCCCCCATGGTTGGCCATACAATACACATATAGGGACAATAGGTGAGTCACACCTCCCTGATGCTACCTGGCAACTTTGATACAATCAGACATGGATTAGATGATCCTTCTTTGTTCCTATGTCTGAGAATGAAAACACTTTATACAATAGACTTCCTTATTTTATGAGGAGTCTCTGTAATAGGATTATCTCTTATGCCCAGGTCTGCAATAGTCTGGACTAATATTCTGCAGAGCATAAACCAACATACATACAGTATAATAGTAGGATAATATTTTAACCAAGAATTAATTAACCATAAAACAGGGTAAAACAGTGATGGGTTCCGTTACACACCTCCCCCGTGAACATAAGCCGGCATACACGGTCTGATCCCAACGGATCGGCCTGGGGATGTCCGGACAAAAGTATTTATTGGTCAATTCTCTAGTTTGACAACCCATCAGCATTACTGCAATTCACATTTACTCACATTTCACATATCCCCAGATAGCTGGTATCTGAGAGCACAAAACTACCGAATAGCGCTCAGATCCTATTCACACAGTTAAATTGCCATGTAGCTAAAGTCTTTCCCATAGTCTTTCATTATATGAATGAGCTCCATGGCATAGCTATCTGGGGTATCACCGCTCCCACAGGGCAAGTACCGAATGCCCCCCCTGTATTCAAAGGGCCAGATTGAGTGACATACACTCTGGTATGGCCGAATACTGGTTTTAAAGGGCAATATGTCCCAGGGCCATAGTCGCAGGGCAGGAGGCTGGCAAACAGTCCTCTCCAAGCCAAAGTGGTGAAGGGCACTTCGTCACACATCTCCCCTTTGGGGGGAAGTCTAACCAGGCACCTGGATATTTCGCTGTGGTGATGGGGCAACACGCTGAGGGGACTTGAGGGGCAGAGGCCAGCGGCACTCTGCCCTGATGCCAGCTCTTCTGCTGGTATAACCTGCAGGACATCCGGCTCTGTACAAAGGACAAATGTAGGGCAGATGCCGACTGCACTCTGCCCCGCTGTCAGCTCTTCTGCTGGGGTACTTGGGACATATTCCGGCTCAGTAGCCAGGGAAACGTGGGGGTTAGTGGGGGTTAACATTTCCTCTGTTAACCCTGGGGCCACATTAGAAGTTAGCTGGGGAGGGGAATTTGTACTTACCCCCTCCTCCGGTTGTCCCAGTGAGGGTAGTTGGGGATCTGGACAGGCTGTGGGCACAGAGACCACGGTCCCATCTGCGCCGTCTGGGAGATTGGTGTCTCCCCTTGTCAGGGTAAAGTGTCGCTGGGGAGGAAGGACGACACCTTCTGCCCCCTGTGGTTCACACTGCCGCTGGGGGGGAAGGACGACACCTTCTGCCCCCTGGGGTTCACACTGCCGCTGGGGGGGAGGACGACACCTTCTGCCCCCTGGGGTTCACACTGCCGCTGGGGGGGAAGGACAACACCTTCTGCCCCCTGGGGTTCACACTGCTGCTGGGGGGGAAGGACGACACCTTCTGCCCCCTGTGGTTCACACTGCCGCTGGGGGGGAAGGACGACACCTTCGACCCACTATGGTTCACACTGCCGCTGAAGGGGAAGGATGACACCTTCTGCCCCCTGGGGTTCACACAGCCGATGGGGGGGAAGGACAACACCTTCTGCCCCCTGGGGTTCACACTGCCGCTGGGGGGGATGGACGACACCTTCTGCCCCCTGTGGTTCACACTGCCGCTCGGGGGGAAGGATGACACCTTCTGCCCCCTGGGGTTCACACTGCCGCTGGGGGGAAAGGACGACACCTTCTGCCCCCTGTAGGGCCGGTAGAGAGACCTCGGTCCCATCTCTACCTGCCATATGGAGGTCATCCCAGGACCAGTCAATGAAGTCTGGTTCTGCTTGTCGAGTAGCTTGGGGCTGCACGAAGCTGAGCAGGTGTTGGTAGTCCTGCTCCAGCTCCCACTCTCTCGTTACCAGGTGGGTCATGTCTTTGCTCACCTCGCCTTCGTCATCCCAGACATACATGCCCATCCGGTAGTCGTAGATGTCCCAAAACCTAGACCCCTACGTGCTGCCAAGATCAATGTCATCCTCCAAGGAATCCCATAATAAACCCGTGCCATCATAATCATTCCACTCCGGTAAGTCGTGTTTGGACATCGAGGGGGTAAGTCGAACGGTATGCCACCAGAGGGCCTGGTATGTGTTGTCTTGCCAGATCTCTCGCCATGCCAGGGTCTCTAGTCTTGTCACCCACTCATCCAGGGGCTGCTCTACCAATAGATACATCCGCATTGCCACACACTTCTGTAGCAGCTGCTCATCACTGGGGAGACTCTTACCTCACCGTCATTGGGCATCTTCCAGGGCATCATACCAGAGTTCCTTTCTGTCTGCATCCCTGTAGTCCGCGAACCCGCTTCCTCCTCCTCATCATGGAACGCTGTCCGAAAAGTAGCTGGTTCCATCCTGCTGTAGCCAGGGGAACTGTACGGATACTAGCGTTGCCCTCAATTTCTAACCTAAAACGTTACCAGTGTCTCCGGGCTGCTTTGCCTCTCACTAGTACGCCATCCCACCACTGCCACCAATGTAACGGATCTACTGGCCCCCCGACCGGGTACCTCCGTTGATGGACGCGTCCTAGTTTGCGTCGAGGCCTACAAGCACCGCACCGGAAACCACAACCACCACAGACTCCACAACCGCCGTAGCTTAACTGGAGCTGCGCCGTCTTCCTTCCACCCTGTATAAATCTCCAGCATCCAGGATCGTGTGGGGAAGACCTCTCCTCCAACGAGAGTACATCAGGAACAAGGGTTCAGTAGTTACAGCTCCAGGGAGTATGCAAAAGCATAGCAATCCCCAGTATGATATAGCGATCCCCTCCAAGAACGAGACGAGGCTACGTTTTGAAGGGTCAAGCAGTGAACTCTCTTGCTGGCACACCCATCCTGGTTTTTATTACAGTCAGGAAAACAGAACACACCCAGGGAAAGGTATAAACAACCAATAACACAATAGTAACGCCCACAGTTTCCCTCCCCTCTACTTGAGAAATCATTGAGTTTATTACTGTATCTACTTAATTATCTCCCAGCTAAAACTTACACATTTTTATACATTTTTATAACTTTATGATTTTACATAGTACATAAATAAAACTTACATTTTTATGAACAACATAAATTGTGGAACAACATATAAAAAAATGGCATGAATCAGACCAGGGGTTCAAAGGTTAGTAAAAGTATCTTTTACACATAACACACAGACATTTCACATATCCCCCATAGTTGGCCATACAATAGGGACAATAGGTGAGTCACACCTCCCTGAGGCTACCTGGCAACTTTGATACAATCAGACATGGATTAGATGATCCTTCTTTGTTCCTATGTCTGAGAATGAAAACACTTTATACAATAGACTTCCTTATTTTATGAGGAGTCTCTGTAATAGGATTATCTCTTATGCCCAGGTCTGCAATAGTCTGGGCTAATATTCTGCAGAGCATAAACCAACATACATACAGTATAATAGTAGGATCATATTTTAACCAAGAATTAAATAACCATAAAACAGGGTAAAACAGTGATGGGTTCCGTTACAATATATACAGTATGTATCAGAATCCCTATAGAAGATAAGAACTATCAATGTCTGACTGGATTAATATATATGGAATAGGACATCTGGAATATATATATATATATATATATATATATATATATATATATATATATATATATATATATATATATATACATATATATATATATATGTGACTGGATTAATATATATGGAATAAGATATCTGGAAGATCTAATGTGTCAGAATCCCTATAGAATACGATATCTGGAAGATCTAATTTGTCAGAATCCATTTAGAAGCTGATAAGAGATATCACTGTCTGACTGGAATAATATATATGAAATAAGATATCTGGAAGATCTAATCTTTCAGAATCCCTATAGAAGATGATAAGAGCTATCACTGTCTGGATTAATATATATGGAATAAGGTATCTGGAAGATCTAATTTGTCAGAATCCATTTAGAAGTTGATAAGAGATATCACTGTCTGTCTGGATTCATATATATGAAATAAGATATCTGGAAGATCTAATCTTTCAGAATCCCTATAGAAGATGATAAGAGCTATCACTGTCTGGATTACTATATATGAAATAAGATATCTGGAAGATCTAATGTGTCAGAATCCCTATA
>CM050170.1:498736-589175 GCA_027410445.1 Discoglossus pictus
TATAAATAACAACCCTATATGCCATATAACATGGCCCCTATGTAACTACCACCCCAGTGCCGGTTTCCAAGGCAACAGAACCATTATATAAGGCTAGCTACGACATTCCCGCCTCCCCCTTTTGAGAAAGACGTCACAGCACGTTGAAACGCGTCAGGCATAGGCGTATACACGCACGCGTGCGTCATCACGCACGACGTTGTCCACGCAAACCAGGAAGTAACAACCATGCAGCATTAGCGTTCTGAGCAAGCAGCATGGCACTGGTTAGATAACTCAGATACCATATAGTATGGTTGTCTTGGAAGAATCGAAGACTACCTTTAGGCCTCTAGAAACAATAGGAAGCAAGCACAAGTGATGTGATTTATGATTGAATATCTTCATACCGAATTAGAGAATTAATAAAGAAATTATAGCCCATAATAGGGTTTATTCCATCTATATATTAATAGAAGTGTAAAGACTTTACACAAACAAGTAGGTGGGGAAGAGATGTTCTGAATGTAGAATGTGATATCTCCACATATATTCAATTTCATATTTCATATGACTACCTATTAATCTCCCAAATAGTACCTATTTGTTTACCATACTATTCTTTATAATTCCATCATAGAAATGTCTGTACAAAATACATTTCCTAATGAAAGGTGTATATAACAGACGTTGTATAATTTTGGTACTGAGTTACCTTTAGTGGAAGACCACAAATACTCCTTAGGGAGAAAAGAGAAAGTATCACATCTCTATACACTGTTTATAAGTGAAATATATCACTATCCCTCAGAGGAGTTTCTTCTTCTCTTCATTGTTTTTAAGTATTTTTAATATTCCATTTTTTTTTTCTCGTCGTTGTTACCCTTAAATTAATAAACTTGTTGGCCAAATTGTAAATATACCCATATAATTTCTTTTTTTAATATTCTGCAGAGCATAAACCAACATACATACAGTATAATAGTAGGATCATATTTTAACCAAGAATTAAATAACCATAAAACAGGGTAAAACAGTGATGGGTTCCGTTACAATATATACAGTATGTATCAGAATCCCTATAGAAGATAAGAACTATCAATGTCTGACTGGATTAATATATATGGAATAGGACATCTGGAAGATCTAATGTGTCAGAATCCCTATAGAATACGATATCTGGAAGATCTAATTTGTCAGAATCCATTTAGAAGTTGATAAGAGCTATCACTGTCTGACTGGAATAATATATATGAAATAAGATATCTGGAAGATCTAATCTTTCAGAATCCCTATAGAAGATGATAAGAGCTATCACTGTCTGGATTAATATATATGGAATAAGATATCTGGAAGATCTAATTTGTCAGAATCCATTTAGAAGTTGATAAGAGCTATCACTGTCTGTCTGGATTCATATATATGAAATAAGATATCTGGAAGATCTAATCTTTCAGAATCCCTATAGAAGATTATAAGAGCTATCACTGTCTGGATTACTATATATGGAATAAGATATCTGGAAGATCTAATGTGTCAGAATCCCTATAGAAGATGATAAGAGCTATCACTGTCTGACTGGATTAATATATATATATATATATATATATATATATATATATATATATATGGGATAATATATCTGGAAGATATATATATGTGTCATAATCTCTATAGAAGATGATAAGAGCTATCACTGTCTGGATTACTATATATGGAATAAGATATCTGGACGATCTAAAGTGTCAGAATCCCTATAGAAGATGATAAGAGCTATCGCTGTCTGACTGGATTAATATATATGGGATAGCATATCTGGAAGATATAATGTGTCAGAATCCATATAGAAGATGATAAGAGCTATCACTGTCTGACTGGATTAATATACATGGAATAAGATATCTAAAAGATATATATATGTATCAGAATCCCTACAGAAGATAAGAACTATCACTGTTTGACTGGATTATTGATTTATATATGGAATAGGATTTTGCTCTAATTACACAAAAAAACATTTAACTTGCTTATTAAATACTTTATCTTATCAATATTTTCTCAAATAACATTGTTATCCTTACAGCAGTGGAAGAGCTACTGCTGGTGCAGCAGGTGCAAAGCACAACAGGGTAGGGTACTCTTGTTACTGTCAGTAAATGAGGAACACTTCACTAGGTGGGCATGGTAGATTACTTTGTACACAGGTAAACTGATCATAATAGGGATCGTTTATTTGATTGTTACAATAATCTACAATTATTATTAGCTGGACTTAATATCATAAAAAGAAACCTAAACAATCATAAAATGCCTTATTTCTGAAATATAACAAAATCCCCACATTTCCATATAGCAGTATGTAGCAGTTAGTGCCACAAGACTCTTTTTCTGCTATCTTATTAGTATAAACATTTTCTTGCTGGCTTCTCTACCTGTATACAGGTATGTTCCAGGGGGCGGGGCTCACCTGTATAAAGGTGATGTCACAGTACAGAAACTGAAAGCTCTCTGATAGTCCAGGCGGGTGTCACTTCTCCACTCTCACAGTTTGTGTCTCACAGCGCTGGACGCAGGGAATCCGGAGACTTGGAAAATGAATTCTGTTTTTATCTTGAGATCCAGGTATAAAAGAGAAAAGATGGAGCCCGACAGGAGAATCCAGGTGAGGAGCTGTCTTAGAGAGAAGGTAAGAGGCAGCTGTGTATATAATTTGTATAATATATATGTGTATATACTGGTACGCTATGTGTGTGTGTACATATACTGGTACACTATATATGTGTATACTATGGGAGTATAATATTTTATATATGTACATGTATACTGATATTGTTGTGTATAATATATATATATATATATATATATATATATATATATATATATATATATATACACTGGAATACTGTATATATCTATTTATACATATTTATACACATCTAATACATGTACTCAATGACTGTACGTGATTTGTGAGACTGCTCATGATACACATACTAATCACACGCATGTTGCCTCCCTCACAGGTGTGTACAGACCTTGTTAGGTACAACTCCACACACCAGCGATGGGCACTGTTATCAGACTGGCCGCCATGACTGTCCTGCTGGGCATAGTGACCGCACACCCCCTCAGGAGGCACTGCCCGATGTCCAGATATAGATCGGTGTCAGAGACGGACATGAAGACACTGAGACACCTACAGGAGAGATACGTGAGTGAGACGCAGACAGATAGAGACACACAGAGACGTAGAGACACCTACAGTAGAGATATGTGAGTGTGTCACAGACAGATAGAGACACACAGAGACATAGAGACACCTAGAGGAGAGATACGTGAGTGAGACACAGACAGATAGAGACACACAGAGATATAGAGACACCTACAGGAGAGATACGTGAGTGAGACACAGACAGATAGAGACACACAGAGACATAGAGACACCTACAGGAGAGATACGTGAGTGACACAGACAGATAGAGACACACAGAGACACTGAGACACCTACAGGAGAGATACGTGAGTGAGACACAGACAGATAGAGACACACAGAGACATAGAGACACCTAGAGGAGAGATACATGATTGAGACACAGACAGATAGAGACACACAGAGACATAGAGACACCTACAGGAGAGATACATGAGTGAGACACAGACAGATAGAGACACACAGAGACATAGAGACACCTACAGGAGAGATACGTGAGTGAGACACAGACAGATAGAGACACACAGAGACATAGAGACACCTACAGGAGAGATACGTGAATGAGACACAGACAGATAGAGACACAGAGAGACATAGAGACACCTACAGGAGAGATATGTGAGTGAGACACAGACAGATAGAGACACACAGAGACATAGAGACACCTACAGGAGAGATACGTGAGTGAGACACAGACAGATAGAGACACACAAAGACACGCCACACACACAGATAGACTGGTATGTTTAGCCATGTCTCACCTTGTACACTTTGTGGTCTCTGATCTCCAACAGGAGGACGTTGTGGTCAAGGATGGGATGAAATGTTACCAGAGGATGCTGCGCCACAAGCCGTCTGCGTGTAAACTAGAGGTACAGACGTGTGCACTTGTTATACATTACTTACTGAATGATATACTGGTATTTAATATATTATACGCTATGTTACTAACCTGTACTCTCCCTCAGGCCAGTGACAGACTGACTCTGACCCTGGAAAGAGTGTCCTTAGCTGTGGATGTCCTGATGAACATGACGGACTCTCCTCTGTCTGACCTGGTATCACAACCATTGGAGATATTCTCTGTCTTGGAGCAGGATCTGACCCTTTGTGTAAGTCCATCGAACAGACAGCAAATTCATACCCTGAGACACCCCAAGATTATACCCAACAGGGGTCTGCTAAGTTATCTCATAACAACTCTTTGTGTCTCTAACAGAGAAGGTCTTTGCTGTTCAGTGACCCTCCCACCCAACATGTGAAGCCATGGCTACAACACCTCAGGAGATACAAGAAGATGGTGAGTGTTCATCAACAGAGCAAGGAAGGGGGGTAAGATGGGTGTGCTATGGTACATCTTAGGAGACAAATTCTCTTTACACATGTTACAGATCATGACCACGTGTGACACACTCTCACCTTGGTTGTAGGTCATGGACTTCAATGTTGTGACTTTGTCTCTCTCTGCAGGTCTCCTCTGAATGTCTCAAGGAGGCCGTGATACTCAGCCTCATCCAGCTGTTGGTTGAAGATGTCAAGTGTTGGGCTAGTAGTGAGCAAATATCATCCCCATCTGAGAACCCACACAGGCCAAGGAGGGTCTAGAAGGAGTGGGATATATGAGCAACTTCAATCCAAGAAGAATCTATTCCGACCAAAAATCTCTAGCTTGATGAGTATAAGTACATCTACCACCTGTAATTCCACAACGACCAAAGAGGACCCTGGGATATTTTTATGAATGAAGTTGACAATATGAAAGTTTAGTGAACTGATTGTATGTTATTTTATTGTATTTATTTATATAATGTTACAAAATGTGATGAATAATATATATTTATATATAATTATACCCCATGCTCCCCAGAGGACATCTTGGTGTAATATCTTATTTATTTGTATTTATATAATATTTTATAATTATTGTACACATTGTACTTTGTCATTATCACCATCAATAAATTGTGAAATAACTTTATATAAATGTGTATTATTATTTTGGAGAGCACTGATATTCATCCAATGTGTTAGTGACATTGACTCCCAGGGATCAGGTAGAGCTTATCAACAAAAGGGTTGTCTCTTCCAGAGGCCCGGCCACAGATGTGACAGGTTTACATGGAATCAAACATGGTAAAGAAAATGAAAAGGACAAAACAAACATAGAAGATTCGCCGTCAGACATGTTCAGGGCAAGGGCAAGCCGAGACTACAGGGCAATTCTGCGTGACCAGGCAACATGGTATGATGTGGTCCGCCAGGTCTTGCTAAGGTGATATGCCCTCACTGCAGGAAAATACTGAGCCCTGTTCAGCAGTGTGACTCGGGAAAGTGGGGACACTCACTCTAAGGTGGTCTGGTGGATCCGGCACACCATCGAGAGCCGGTGGAAGGCAAAAGAGGTGCGCACCTCGGAGGACGCTAAACATGTGATTATGATTTTGTTTAGTTGTCTCTGTGAATGGGTAGAGGACTGTGAGCCTGCCACTGAAGAAGAAGCAGGAAGCCTGGTGGACCAATTTGAGGAAACCAGGGGAGAATAGAGGTCAAACCCCCCGAGCAGCTTCACACCCAGATATAGACCTGTATCCTGCCATCTCTACCCCTGGTCTCTATGTATCCTGCCATCTCTACCCCTGGTCCCTCTGTATCCTGCCATCTCTATCCCTGGTCCCTCTGTATCCTGCCATCTCTACCCCTGGTCCCTCTGTATCCTGCCATCTCTATCCCTGGTCCCTCTGTATCCTGCCATCTCTATCCCTGGTCCCTCTGTATCCTGCCATCTCTATCCCTGGTCCCTCTGTATCCTGCCATCTTTATCCCTGGTCCCTCTGTATCCTGCCATCTCTATCCCTGGTCTCTCTGTATCCTGCCATCTCTATCCCTGGTCCCTCTGTATCCTGCCATCTCTATCCCTGGTCTCTCTGTATCCTTCCATCTCTATCCCTGGTCTCTCTGTATCCTGCCATCTCTACCCCTGGTCCCTCTTTATCCTGCCATCTCTATCCCTGGTCCCTCTGTATCCTGCCGTCTCTATCCCTGGTCCCTCTGTATCCTGCCGTCTCTATCCCTGGTCCCTCTCTATCTGGCCATCTCTACCTCTGGTCCCTCTGTATCCTGCCATCTCTAACCCTGGCCCCTCTGTATCCTGCCATCTCTATCACTGGTCCCTCTGTAACCTGCCATCTCTATCCCTGATCCCTCTGTATCCTGCCATCTCTATCCCTGGCCCCTCTGTATCCTGCCATCTGTACCCCTGGTCCCTCTGTATCCTGCCATCTCTATCACTGGTCCCTCTGTATCCTGCCATCTCTATCTCAACATCCTATGGACAGATGAGACTAAGATCAACTTGTACCAGAGTGGTGGGAAGAGTAGAGTATGGAGACGGAAAGGAACTGCTCATGATCCAAAGCATACCACCTCATCAGTGAAGCATGGTGGTGGTAGTGTCATGGCGTGGGCATGTATGGCTGCCAATGGAACTGGTTCTCTTGTATTTATTGATGATGTGACTGCTGACAAAAGCAGCAGGATGAATTCTGAAGTGTTTCAGGCAATATTATCTGCTCATATTCAGCCAAATGCTTCAGAACTCATTGGAAGGCGCTTCACAGTGCAGATGGACAATGACCCGAAGCATACTGCAAAAGCAACCAATGAGTTTTTTAAGGGAAAGAAGTGGAATGTTATGCAATGGCCAAGTCAATCACCTGATCTGAATCCAATTGAGCATGCATTTCACTTGCTGAAGACAAAACTGAAGGGAAAATGCCCCAAGAACAAGCAGGAACTGAAGACAGTTGCAATAGAGGTCTGGCAGAGCATCACCAGGGATGAAACCCAGCGTCTGGTGATGTCTATGCGTTCCAGACTTCAGGCTGTAATTGACTGCAAAGGATTTGCAACCAAATATTAAAAAGTGAAAGTTTGTTTTATGACTGTTAATCTGTCCCATTACTTTTGGTCCCTTAAAAAGTGGGAGGCACATTTACAAACTGATGTAATTCCTACACTGTTCACCTGATTTGGATGTAAATACCCTCAAATTAAAGCTGAAAGTCTGCAGTTAAAGCACACTTCCTTTCATTTCAAATCTATTGTGGTGGTGTATAGAGCCAAAAAGTTTAGAATTGTGTCGATGTCGCAATATTTAGGGACCTGACTGTATATATATAAATATATATTGTGGTGAAGTGCCACCAGAGGGCAGAAGAGAGCTTTTCAAGACTTTTCCCCAGGAATGAGAGAGTTAACAACCTGCTCAAAAGGCAGGGGTGTGGCTGCAATCATGACCAGCGGTTGCTGTCTCCAGGGGGAAAGCTGTTTGACAGTGCTGGAGCGTGGAAGTGTGCAGGACCGAAGTCAGAGGCTGCACTGAAAGCTAATGGAACAAAGCCAGAAGCTTTTAAGAGAAGGTACGCAGATGAGAGGAACAGAAAGTCCCTCAAGGTGATGACCGCAGGAGGGATCTGCTTTGGAAAGAGAGGCCGGAGATACAGAGCCTAAGAGAGGTGAGAGGAAAAGACACCTCTGCTACCGTTGTATGGACTGTATGTTTGCACGCCTACATAAGACAGTAAGGGAAACTACAGTTCAGTTATGCAGGGCTTCAATGAGAAGCTAGGACTTATTTTCTGTTTGGTTTTATTTTCTGTTGTATGCTGACAAATAAACAGCCCCAATCTACTAAACATTTAAAAGGCTCCAGAGTACTCCATTGTGGTGCTGGAAAACAAGGCACGGATCCTGAGAGTGGCAGTGAATCTGTCACAATATATATATATATATATATATATATATATATATATATAATCAGAATCCCTATAGAAGATAAGAACTATCAATATCTGTCTGGATTAATATAAATATGGAATAAGATATCTGGAATATATATATGTATCAGAATCCCTATAGAAGATAATAAGAGCTTTCACTGTCTGACTGGAATAATATGTATGTAATAAGATATCTGCAAGATCTAATGTGTCAGAATGAATATAGAAGATGATAAGAGCTATCACTGTCTGACTGGATTAATATATATGGAATAAGATATCTGGAACATATATATATATATATATATATACATATATGTATCAGAATCCCTATAGAAGATAAGAACTATCAATGTCTGACTGCATTAATATATATATGGAATAAGATATCTGGTAGATATATATCTATTTATCAGAATCCTTATAGAAGATGATAAGAATTATCACTGCCTGACTGAATTAATATATATGGAATAAGATATCTGGAAGATCTAATGTGTCAGAATCAATATAGAAGATGATAAGAGCTATCACTGTCTGACTTGACTAATATAAATGGAATAAGATATCTGGAAGAACTAATGTATCAGAATCCCTATAGAAGATGATAAGATCTATCACTGCCTGACTGGACTAATATATATATGGAAAAAGATATCTGGAAGATATATATCTGTGTCAGAATCCCTATAGAAGATGATAAGAACTATCACTGTCTGACTTGACTAATATAAATGGAATAAGATATCTGGAAGAACTAATGTATCAGAATCCCTATAGAAGATGATAAGATCTATCACTGTCTGACTGGATTAATATATATATCGAATAATATATCTGGAAGATATATATATGTGTCAGAATCCCTATAGAAGATGATAAGAACTATCACTGTCTGACGGGATTAATATATATGGAATAAGATACCTGGAATATCTAATATGTCAGAATACCTATAGAAGATGATAAGAACTATCACTGTCTGGATTAATATATATGGAATAAGATATCTGGAAGATCTAATGTGTCAGAATCCCTATAGAAGATGATAAGAGCTGTCACTGTCTGACTGGATAAATATATATGGAATAAGACATCTGGAAGATCTAATGTGTCAGAATCCCTACAGAAGGTGATAAGAGCTATCATTGTCTGACTGGATTAATATATATATGGAATAATATATCTGGAAGATCTAATGTGTCAGAATCCCTATAGAAGATGATAAGAACTATGACTGTCTAACTTGATGAATATATGGAATAAGATATCTGGAAGATCATATGTGTCAGAATCCATATAGAAGATGATAAGAGCTATCACTGTCTGGATTAATATATATGGAATGCGATATCTGGAAGATCTAATGTGTCAGAATCCATATAGAAGATGATAAGAGCTATCACTGTCTGGATTCATATATATGGAATAAGATATCTGGAAGATCTAATGTGTCAGAATCCCTATAGTAGATGATAACAGCTATTTGTGTCTGACTGGATTAATATATATGGAATAAGATATCTGGTAGATCTAATGTGTCAGAATCCCTATAGAAGATAAGAACTATCAATGTCTGACTGCATTAATATATATATATGGAATAAGATATCTGGAAGATATATATATATATATATATATATATATATATATATATATATATGTATCATATTCCCTATAGAAGATGATAAGAACTATCACTGCCTGACTGGATTAATACATATGGAATAAGATATCTGGAAGATCTATTGTATCAGAACACCTATAGAAGATGATAAGATCTATCACTGTCTGACTGGATTAATATATATATCGAATAATATATCTGGAAGATATATATATGTGTCAGAATCCCTATAGACGATGATAAGAACTATCACTGTCTGACTGGATAAATATATATGGAATAAGATATCTGGAAGATCTATTGTATCAGAATCCCTATAGAAGATGATAAGATCTATTACTGTCTGACTGGATTAATATATATATCGAATAATATATCTGGAAGATATATATATGTGTCAGAATCCCTATAGACGATGATAAGAACTATCACTGTCTGACTGGATTAATACATATGGAATAAGATATCTGGAAGATCTATTGTATCAGAATCCCTATAGAAGATGATAAGAGCTATCACTTTCTGACTGGATTAATATATATATCGAATAATATATCTGGAAGATATATATATGTGTCAGAATCCCTATAGAAGATAAGAACTATCAATGTCTGACTGGATTAATATATATGGAATAAGATATCTGGAAGATCTGATGTGTCAGAATCCCTATAGAAGATAAGAACTATCAATGTCTGACTGCATTAATATATATATGGAATAAGATATCTGGAAGATCTAATATGTCAGAATACCTATAGAAGATGATGAGAGCTATCACTGTCTTGATTAATATATATGGAATAAGATATCTGGAAGATCTAATGTGTCAGAATCCATAAAGAAGATGATAAGAGCTGTCACTGTCTGACTGGATAAATATATATGGAATAAGACATCTGGAAGATCTAATGCGTCAGAATCCCTATAGAAGGTGATAAGAGCTATCATTGTCTGACTGGATTAATATATATATAAAAAGATATCTTGAAGATCTAATGTGTCAGAATCCCTATAGAAGATGATAAGAGCTATCATTTTCTGACTGGATTAATATATAAATGGAATAATATATCTGGAAGATCTAATGTGTCAGAATCCCTATAGAAGATGATAAGAACTATGACTGTCTGACTGGATTAATATATATGGAATAAGATATCTGGAAGATCTAATGTGTCAGAATCCCTATAGAAGATGATAATAGCTAACACTGCCTGAATGGATTAATATATATGGAATAATATATCTGGAAGATATATATATGTGTCAGAATCCCTATAGAAGATGATAAGAACTATCCCTGTCTGACTGGATTAATATATATGGAATAAGATATCTGGAAGATCTAATGTGTCAGAATCCCTATAGAAGATGATAATAGCTAACACTGCCTGAATGGATTAATATATATGGAATAATATATCTGGAAGATATATATATGTGTCAGAATCCCTATAGAAGATAATAAGAACTATCACTGTCTGACTGGATTAATATATATGGAATAAGATATCTGGAAGAACTAATGTATCAGAATCCCTATAGTAGATGATAACAGCTATCACTGTCTGACTGGATTAATATATATGAAATAAGATATCTGGAAGATCTAATGTGTCAGAATCCCTATAGAAGATAAGAACTATCACTGACTGACTGGATTAATATATATGGAATAAGATATCTGGAAGATCTAATGTGTCAGAATCCCTATAGAAGATAAGAACTATCAATGTCTGACTGCATTAATATATATATGGAATAAAATATCTGGAAGATATATATATATATATATATATGTATCATAATCCCTATAGAAGATGATAAGAACTATCACTGTCTGACTGGATTAATATATATATATATATCGAATAATATATCTGGAAGATATATATATGTGTCAGAATCCCTATAGAAGATAATAAGAACTATCACTGTCTGACTGGATTAATATATATGGAATAAGATATCTGGAAGAACTAATGTATCAGAATCCCTATAGTAGATGATAACAGCTATCACTGTCTGACTGGATTAATATATATGGAATAAGATATCTGGACGATCTAATGTGTCAGAATCCCTATAGAAGATAAGAACTATCAATGTCTGACTGCATTAATATATATATGGAATAAGATATCTGGAAGATATATATATATATATATATATATATATATATATATATATATATATATATATATATATATATATGTATCATAATCCCTATAGAAGATGATAAGATCTATCACTGTCTGACTGGATTAATATATATATATATCGAATAATATATCTGGAAGATATATATATGTGTCAGAATCCCTATAGAAGATAAGAACTATCACTGTATGACTGGATTAATATATATGGAATAAGATATCTGGAAGATCTAATGTGTCAGAATCCATATAGAAGATGATAAGAGCTATCACTGTCTGGATTAATATATATGGAATAAGATATCTGGAATATCTAATATGTCAGAATACCTATAGAAGATGATAAGAGCTATCACTGTCTGAAATAATATATATGGAATAAGATATCTGGAAGATCTAATGTGTCAGAATCCCTATAGAAGATGATAACAGCTATCACTGTCTGACTGGATTAATCTATATGGAATAAGATATCTGGAAGATCTAATGTGTCAGAATCCCTATAGAAGATAAGAACTATCAATGTCTGACTGCATTAATATATATATGGAATAAGATATCTGGAAGATATATATATAAGTATCATAATCCCTATAGAAGATGATAAGAACTATCACTGCCTGACTGGATTAATACATATGGAATAAGATATCTGGAAGATCTATTGTATCAGAATCCCTATAGAAGATGATAAGATCTATCACTGTCTGACTGGATTAATATATATATCGAATAATATATCTGGAAGATATATATATGTGTCAGAATCCCTATAGAAGATGATAAGAACTATCACTGTCTGACTGGATTCATATATATGGAATAAGATATCTGGAAGATCTATTGTATCAGAATCCCTATAGAAGATGATAAGATCTATCACTGTCTGACTGGATTAATATATATATCGAATAATATATCTGGAAGATATATATATGTGTCAGAATACCTATAGAAGATGATAAGAGCTATCACTGTCTTGATTAATATATATGGAATAAGATAGCTGGAAGATCTAATGTGTCAGAATCCCTATAGAAGATGATAAGAGCTGTCACTGTCTGACTGGATAAATATATATGGAATAAGACATCTGGAAGATCTAATGTGTCAGAATCCCTACAGAAGGTGATGATAGCTATCATTGTCTGACTGGATTAATATATATATAAAAAGATATCTGGAAGATCTAATGTGTCAGAATCCCTATAGAAGATGATAAGAGCTATCATTTTCTGACTGGATTAATATATATATGGAATAATTTATCTGGAAGATATATATATGTGTCATAATCCCTATAGAAGATGATAAGAGCTATCACTGTCTGACTGGATTAATATATATATATATATATATATATATATATATATATATATATATATATATATATATATGGGATAAAATATCTGGAAGATATTTATATATATGTGTCATAATCCCTATAGAAGATAATAAGAGTTATCACTGTCTGACTGGATTAATATTTATGGAATAAGATATCTGGAAGGTCTAATGTGTCAGAATCCCTATAGAAGATGATAAGAGCTATTACTGTCTGACTGGATTAATATATATGGAATGAGATATCTGGAAGATCTATTGTATCAGAATCCCTATAGAAGATAAGAACTATCATTGTCTGACTGCATTAATATATATAAGGAATAAGATATCTGGAAGATATATATATATATATATATATATATATATATATATATATATATATATATATATATATATATATATATATATATATGTATCATAATCCCTATAGAAGATGATAAGAACTATCACTGCCTGACTGGATTAATACATATGGAATAAGATATCTGGAAGATCTATTGTATCAGAATCCCTATAGAAGATGATAAGATCTATCACTGTCTGACTGGATTAATATATATATATGGAATAAGATATCTGGAAGATCTAATGTGTCAGAATCCCTATAGAAGATGATAAGAGCTGTCACTGTATGAATGGATAAATATATATGGAATAAGACCTCTGGAAGATCTAATGTGTCAGAATCCCTATAGAAGGTGATAAGAGCTATCATTGTCTGACTGGATTAATATATACAGAAAAAGATATCTGGAAGATCTAATGTGTCAGAATCCCTATAAGAGCTATCACTGTCTCACTGGATTAATATATATTGAATAAGATATCTGGAAGATCTAATGTGTCAGAATCCCTATAGAAGATGATAAGAGCTATCACTGTCTGGATTAATATATATGGAATAAGATATCTGGAAGATCTAATGTGTCAGAATCCCTATAGAAGATGATAAGAACTATCGCTGTCTGACTGTATTAATATATATGGAATAAGATATCTGGAAGATCTAATGTGTCAGAATCCATATAGAAGATGATAAGAGCTATCACTGTCTGGATTAATATATATGGAATAAGATATCTGGAAGATCTAATATGTGAGAATACCTATAGAAGATGATAAGAGCTAACACTGTCTGGATTAATATACATGGAATAAGATATCTGGAAGATCTAATGTGTCAGAATCCCTATAGAAGTTGATAACAGCTATCACTGTCTGATTGGATTAATATATATGGAATAAGATATCTGGAAGATCTAATGTGTCAGAATCCCTATAGAAGATGATAGGAGCTATCACTGTCTGATAGGATTAATATATAGAAAACGACATCTGGAAGATCGAAAGTGTCAGAATCCATATAGAAGATGATAAGAGCTGTCACTGTCTGGATAAATATATATGGAATAAGACATCTGGAAGATCTAATGTGTCAGAATCCCTATAGAAGGAGATAAGAGCTATCATTGTCTGACTGGATTAATATATATAGAATTAGATATCTGGAAGATCTAAAGTGTCAGAATCCATATAGAAGATGATAAGAGCTGTCACTGTCTGGATAAATATATATGGAATAAGACATCTGGAAGATCTAATGTGTCAGAATCCCTATAGAAGATGATAAGAGCTTTCATTGTCTGGATTCATATATATGGAATAAGATATCTGGAAGATCTAATGTGTCAGAATCCCTATAGAAGATGATAAGAGCTATCACTGTCTGGATTACTATATATGGAATAAGATATCTGGAAGATCTAATGTGTCAGAATCCATATAGAAGATGATAAGAACTATTACTGCCTGACTGGACTAATATATATGCAATAAGATATCTGAATGATATATATATATGTATCAGAATCCCTATAGAAGATGATAAGAGCTATCACTGTCTGACTGGATAAATATATATGGAATAAGACATCTGGAAGATCTAATGTGTCAGAATCCCTATAGAAGGTGATAAGAGCAATCATTGTCTGACAGGATTAATATATATAGAAAAAGATATCTGGAAGATCTAATGTGTCAGAATCCCTATAGAAGATGATAAGAGCTATCACTGTCTGGATTACTATATATGGAATATGATATCTGGAAGATCTAATGTGTCAGAATCCCTATAGAAGATGATAAGAACTATCACTGTCTGACCGGATTAATATATATATATATGGAATAATATATCTGGAAGATATATATATGTGTCATAATCCCTATAGAAGATGATAAGAGCTATCACTGTCTGACTGGATTAATATATATATATATATATATATATATATATATATATATATATATATATATGGGATAAAATATCTGGAAGATATTTATATATATGTGTCATAATCCCTATAGAAGATAATAAGAGTTATCACTGTCTGACTGGATTAATATATATGGAATGAGATATCTGGAAGCTCTAATGTGTCAGAATCCCTATAGAAGATGATAAGAGCTATTACTGTCTGACTGGATTAATATATATGGAATGAGATATCTGGAAGATCTATTGTATCAGAATCCCTATAGAAGATAAGAACTATCATTGTCTGACTGCATTAATATATATATGGAATAAGATATCTGGAAGATATATATATATATATATATATATATATATATATATATATATATATATATATATATATATATATATATGTATCATAATCCCTATAGAAGATGATAAGAACTATCACTGCCTGACTGGATTAATACATATGGAATAAGATATCTGGAAGATCTATTGTATCAGAATCCCTATAGAAGATGATAAGATCTATCACTGTCTGACTGGATTAATATATATATGGAATAAGATATCTGGAAGATCTAATGTGTCAGAATCCCTATAGAAGATGATAAGAGCTGTCACTGTATGAATGGATAAATATATATGGAATAAGACCTCTGGAAGATCTAATGTGTCAGAATCCCTATAGAAGATGATAAGAGCTATCACTGTCTGGATTAATATATATGGAATAAGATATCTGGAAGATCTAATGTGTCAGAATCCCTATAGAAGATGATAAGAACTATCGCTGTCTGACTGTATTAATATATATGGAATAAGATATCTGGAAGATCTAATATGTCAGAATCCATATAGAAGATGATAAGAGCTATCACTGTCTGGATTAATATATATGGAATAAGATATCTGGAAGATCTAATATGTGAGAATACCTATAGAAGATGATAAGAGCTAACACTGTCTGGATTAATATACATGGAATAAGATATCTGGAAGATCTAATGTGTCAGAATCCCTATAGAAGTTGATAACAGCTATCACTGTCTGATTGGATTAATATATATGGAATAAGATATCTGGAAGGTCTAATGTGTCAGAATCCCTATAGAAGATGATAGGAGCTATCACTGTCTGATAGGATTAATATATAGAAAACGACATCTGGAAGATCTAAAGTGTCAGAATCCATACAGAAGATGATAAGAGCTGTCACTGTCTGGATAAATATATATGGAATAAGACATCTGGAAGATCTAATGTGTCAGAATCCCTATAGAAGGAGATAAGAGCTATCATTGTCTGACTGGATTAATATATATAGAATTAGATATCTGGAAGATCTGATGTGTCAGAATCCCTATAGAAGATGATAAGAGCTATCATTGTCTGGATTCATATACATGGAATAAGATATCTGGAAGATCTAATGTGTCAGAATCCCTATAGAAGTTGATAACAGCTATCACTGTCTGATTGGATTAATATATATGGAATAAGATATCTGGAAGGTCTAATGTGTCAGAATCCCTATAGAAGATGATAGGAGCTATCACTGTCTGATAGGATTAATATATAGAAAACGACATCTGGAAGATCTAAAGTGTCAGAATCCATACAGAAGATGATAAGAGCTGTCACTGTCTGGATAAATATATATGGAATAAGACATCTGGAAGATCTAATGTGTCAGAATCCCTATAGAAGGAGATAAGAGCTATCATTGTCTGACTGGATTAATATATATAGAATTAGATATCTGGAAGATCTGATGTGTCAGAATCCCTATAGAAGATGATAAGAGCTATCATTGTCTGGATTCATATATATGGAATAAGATATCTGGAAGATCTAATGTGTCAGAATCCATATAGAAGATGATAAGAACTATTACTGCCTGACTGGACTAATATATATGCAATAAGATATCTGAATGATATATATATATGTATCAGAATCCCTATAGAAGATGATAAGAGCTATCACTGTCTGACTGGATTAATATATATATATATATATATATATATATATATATATATATATATATATATATATATATATATATTTATTTATATATATATATATGGGATAATATATCTGGAAGATATATATATGTGTCATAATCCCTATAGAAGATGATAAGAGCTATCACTGTCTGACTGGATTAATATATATGGAATAAGACATCTGGAAGATCTAATGTGTCAGAATCCCTATAGAAGGTGATAAGAGCAATCATTGTCTGACTGGATTAATATATATAGAAAAAGATATCTGGAAGATCTAATGTGTCAGAATCCCTATAGAAGATGATAAGAACTATCACTGTCTGACCGGATTAATATATATATATATATGGGATAATATATCTGGAAGATATATATATGTGTCATAATCCCTATAGAAGATGATAAGAACTATCACTGTCTGACTGGATTAATATATATATATATATATATATATATATATATATATGGGATAATATATCTGGAAGATATATATACATGTGTCATAATCCCTATAGAAGATGATAAAATCTATCACTGTCTGACTGGATTAATATATATGGAATGAGATATCTGGAAGATCTAATGTATCAGAATCCCTTTAGACGATGATAAGAGCCATCACTGTCTGACTGGATTAATATATATGGAATAGCATATCTGGAAGATATAATGTGTCAGAATCCATATAGAAGATGATAAGAGCTATCGCTGTCTGACTGGATTAATATACATGGAATAAGATATCTGAAAGATATATATATATGTATCAGAATCCCTACAGAAGATGATAAGAACTATCACTGCCTGACTGGATTAATACATATGGAATAAGATATCTGGAAGATCTATTGTATCAGAATCCCTATAGAAGATGATAAGATCTATCACTGTCTGACTGGATTAATATATATATGGAATAAGATATCTGGAAGATCTAATGTGTCAGAATCCCTATAGAAGATGATAAGAGCTGTCACTGTATGAATGGATAAATATATATGGAATAAGACCTCTGGAAGATCTAATGTGTCAGAATCCCTATAGAAGGTGATAAGAGCTATCATTGTCTGACTGGATTAATATATACAGAAAAAGATATCTGGAAGATCTAATGTGTCAGAATCCCTATAAGAGCTATCACTGTCTCACTGGATTAATATATATTGAATAAGATATCTGGAAGATCTAATGTGTCAGAATCCCTATAGAAGATGATAAGAGCTATCACTGTCTGGATTAATATATATGGAATAAGATATCTGGAAGATCTAATGTGTCAGAATCCCTATAGAAGATGATAAGAACTATCGCTGTCTGACTGTATTAATATATATGGAATAAGATATCTGGAAGATCTAATGTGTCAGAATCCATATAGAAGATGATAAGAGCTATCACTGTCTGGATTAATATATATGGAATAAGATATCTGGAAGATCTAATATGTGAGAATACCTATAGAAGATGATAAGAGCTAACACTGTCTGGATTAATATACATGGAATAAGATATCTGGAAGATCTAATGTGTCAGAATCCCTATAGAAGTTGATAACAGCTATCACTGTCTGATTGGATTAATATATATGGAATAAGATATCTGGAAGATCTAATGTGTCAGAATCCCTATAGAAGATGATAGGAGCTATCACTGTCTGATAGGATTAATATATAGAAAACGACATCTGGAAGATCGAAAGTGTCAGAATCCATATAGAAGATGATAAGAGCTGTCACTGTCTGGATAAATATATATGGAATAAGACATCTGGAAGATCTAATGTGTCAGAATCCCTATAGAAGGAGATAAGAGCTATCATTGTCTGACTGGATTAATATATATAGAATTAGATATCTGGAAGATCTAAAGTGTCAGAATCCATATAGAAGATGATAAGAGCTGTCACTGTCTGGATAAATATATATGGAATAAGACATCTGGAAGATCTAATGTGTCAGAATCCCTATAGAAGATGATAAGAGCTTTCATTGTCTGGATTCATATATATGGAATAAGATATCTGGAAGATCTAATGTGTCAGAATCCCTATAGAAGATGATAAGAGCTATCACTGTCTGGATTACTATATATGGAATAAGATATCTGGAAGATCTAATGTGTCAGAATCCATATAGAAGATGATAAGAACTATTACTGCCTGACTGGACTAATATATATGCAATAAGATATCTGAATGATATATATATATGTATCAGAATCCCTATAGAAGATGATAAGAGCTATCACTGTCTGACTGGATAAATATATATGGAATAAGACATCTGGAAGATCTAATGTGTCAGAATCCCTATAGAAGGTGATAAGAGCAATCATTGTCTGACAGGATTAATATATATAGAAAAAGATATCTGGAAGATCTAATGTGTCAGAATCCCTATAGAAGATGATAAGAGCTATCACTGTCTGGATTACTATATATGGAATATGATATCTGGAAGATCTAATGTGTCAGAATCCCTATAGAAGATGATAAGAACTATCACTGTCTGACCGGATTAATATATATATATATGGAATAATATATCTGGAAGATATATATATGTGTCATAATCCCTATAGAAGATGATAAGAGCTATCACTGTCTGACTGGATTAATATATATATATATATATATATATATATATATATATATATGGGATAAAATATCTGGAAGATATTTATATATATGTGTCATAATCCCTATAGAAGATAATAAGAGTTATCACTGTCTGACTGGATTAATATTTATGGAATAAGATATCTGGAAGCTCTAATGTGTCAGAATCCCTATAGAAGATGATAAGAGCTATTACTGTCTGACTGGATTAATATATATGGAATGAGATATCTGGAAGATCTATTGTATCAGAATCCCTATAGAAGATAAGAACTATCATTGTCTGACTGCATTAATATATATATGGAATAAGATATCTGGAAGATATATATATATATATATATATATATATATATATATATATATATATATATATATATATATATATATGTATCATAATCCCTATAGAAGATGATAAGAACTATCACTGCCTGACTGGATTAATACATATGGAATAAGATATCTGGAAGATCTATTGTATCAGAATCCCTATAGAAGATGATAAGATCTATCACTGTCTGACTGGATTAATATATATATGGAATAAGATATCTGGAAGATCTAATGTGTCAGAATCCCTATAGAAGATGATAAGAGCTGTCACTGTATGAATGGATAAATATATATGGAATAAGACCTCTGGAAGATCTAATGTGTCAGAATCCCTATAGAAGATGATAAGAGCTATCACTGTCTGGATTAATATATATGGAATAAGATATCTGGAAGATCTAATGTGTCAGAATCCCTATAGAAGATGATAAGAACTATCGCTGTCTGACTGTATTAATATATATGGAATAAGATATCTGGAAGATCTAATATGTCAGAATCCATATAGAAGATGATAAGAGCTATCACTGTCTGGATTAATATATATGGAATAAGATATCTGGAAGATCTAATGTGTCAGAATCCCTATAGAAGATGATAAGAGCTAACACTGTCTGGATTAATATACATGGAATAAGATATCTGGAAGATCTAATGTGTCAGAATCCCTATAGAAGTTGATAACAGCTATCACTGTCTGATTGGATTAATATATATGGAATAAGATATCTGGAAGATCTAATGTGTCAGAATCCCTATAGAAGATGATAGGAGCTATCACTGTCTGATAGGATTAATATATAGAAAACGACATCTGGAAGATCTAAAGTGTCAGAATCCATACAGAAGATGATAAGAGCTGTCACTGTCTGGATAAATATATATGGAATAAGACATCTGGAAGATCTAATGTGTCAGAATCCCTATAGAAGGAGATAAGAGCTATCATTGTCTGACTGGATTAATATATATAGAATTAGATATCTGGAAGATCTGATGTGTCAGAATCCCTATAGAAGATGATAAGAGCTATCATTGTCTGGATTCATATATATGGAATAAGATATCTGGAAGATCTAATGTGTCAGAATCCCTATAGAAGATGATAAGAGCTATCACTGTCTGGATTACTATATATGGAATAAGATATCTGGAAGATCTAATGTGTCAGAATCCATATAGAAGATGATAAGAACTATTACTGCCTGACTGGACTAATATATATGCAATAAGATATCTGAATGATATATATATATGTATCAGAATCCCTATAGAAGATGATAAGAGCTATCACTGTCTGACTGGATTAATATATATATATATATATATATATATATATATATATATATATATATATATATGTATATATATATATATATGGGATAATATATCTGGAAGATATATATATGTGTCATAATCCCTATAGAAGATGATAAGAGCTATCACTGTCTGACTGGATTAATATATATGGAATAAGACATCTGGAAGATCTAATGTGTCAGAATCCCTATAGAAGGTGATAAGAGCAATCATTGTCTGACTGGATTAATATATATAGAAAAAGATATCTGGAAGATCTAATGTGTCAGAATCCCTATAGAAGATGATAAGAGCTATCACTGTCTGGATTACTATATATGGAATATGATATCTGGAAGATCTAATGTGTCAGAATCCCTATAGAAGATGATAAGAACTATCACTGTCTGACCGGATTAATATATATATATATGGGATAATATATCTGGAAGATATATATATGTGTCATAATCCCTATAGAAGATGATAAGAACTATCACTGTCTGACTGGATTAATATATATATATATATATATATATATATATATATATATATGGGATAATATATCTGGAAGATATATATACATGTGTCATAATCCCTATAGAAGATGATAAAATCTATCACTGTCTGACTGGATTAATATATATGGAATGAGATATCTGGAAGATCTAATGTATCAGAATCCCTTTAGACGATGATAAGAGCCATCACTGTCTGACTGGATTAATATAAATGGAATAGCATATCTGGAAGATATAATGTGTCAGAATCCATATAGAAGATGATAAGAGCTATCGCTGTCTGACTGGATTAATATACATGGAATAAGATATCTGAAAGATATATATATATGTATCAGAATCCCTACAGAAGATGATAAGAACTATCACTGCCTGACTGGATTAATACATATGGAATAAGATATCTGGAAGATCTATTGTATCAGAATCCCTATAGAAGATGATAAGATCTATCACTGTCTGACTGGATTAATATATATATGGAATAAGATATCTGGAAGATCTAATGTGTCAGAATCCCTATAGAAGATGATAAGAGCTGTCACTGTATGAATGGATAAATATATATGGAATAAGACCTCTGGAAGATCTAATGTGTCAGAATCCCTATAGAAGGTGATAAGAGCTATCATTGTCTGACTGGATTAATATATACAGAAAAAGATATCTGGAAGATCTAATGTGTCAGAATCCCTATAAGAGCTATCACTGTCTCACTGGATTAATATATATTGAATAAGATATCTGGAAGATCTAATGTGTCAGAATCCCTATAGAAGATGATAAGAGCTATCACTGTCTGGATTAATATATATGGAATAAGATATCTGGAAGATCTAATGTGTCAGAATCCCTATAGAAGATGATAAGAACTATCGCTGTCTGACTGTATTAATATATATGGAATAAGATATCTGGAAGATCTAATGTGTCAGAATCCATATAGAAGATGATAAGAGCTATCACTGTCTGGATTAATATATATGGAATAAGATATCTGGAAGATCTAATATGTGAGAATACCTATAGAAGATGTTAAGAGCTAACACTGTCTGGATTAATATACATGGAATAAGATATCTGGAAGATCTAATGTGTCAGAATCCCTATAGAAGTTGATAACAGCTATCACTGTCTGATTGGATTAATATATATGGAATAAGATATCTGGAAGATCTAATGTGTCAGAATCCCTATAGAAGATGATAGGAGCTATCACTGTCTGATAGGATTAATATATAGAAAACGACATCTGGAAGATCGAAAGTGTCAGAATCCATATAGAAGATGATAAGAGCTGTCACTGTCTGGATAAATATATATGGAATAAGACATCTGGAAGATCTAATGTGTCAGAATCCCTATAGAAGGAGATAAGAGCTATCATTGTCTGACTGGATTAATATATATAGAATTAGATATCTGGAAGATCTAAAGTGTCAGAATCCATATAGAAGATGATAAGAGCTGTCACTGTCTGGATAAATATATATGGAATAAGACATCTGGAAGATCTAATGTGTCAGAATCCCTATAGAAGATGATAAGAGCTTTCATTGTCTGGATTCATATATATGGAATAAGATATCTGGAAGATCTAATGTGTCAGAATCCCTATAGAAGATGATAAGAGCTATCACTGTCTGGATTACTATATATGGAATAAGATATCTGGAAGATCTAATGTGTCAGAATCCATATAGAAGATGATAAGAACTATTACTGCCTGACTGGACTAATATATATGCAATAAGATATCTGAATGATATATATATATGTATCAGAATCCCTATAGAAGATGATAAGAGCTATCACTGTCTGACTGGATTAATATATATATATATATATATATATATATATATATATATATATATATATATATGTATATATATATATATATGTATATATATATGGGATAATATATCTGGAAGATATATATATATGTGTCATAATCCCTATAGAAGATGATAAGAGCTATCACTGTCTGACTGGATAAATATATATGGAATAAGACATCTGGAAGATCTAATGTGTCAGAATCCCTATAGAAGGTGATAAGAGCAATCATTGTCTGACAGGATTAATATATATAGAAAAAGATATCTGGAAGATCTAATGTGTCAGAATCCCTATAGAAGATGATAAGAGCTATCACTGTCTGGATTACTATATATGGAATATGATATCTGGAAGATCTAATGTGTCAGAATCCCTATAGAAGATGATAAGAACTATCACTGTCTGACCGGATTAATATATATATATATGGAATAATATATCTGGAAGATATATATATGTGTCATAATCCCTATAGAAGATGATAAGAGCTATCACTGTCTGACTGGATTAATATATATATATATATATATATATATATATATATATGGGATAAAATATCTGGAAGATATTTATATATATGTGTCATAATCCCTATAGAAGATAATAAGAGTTATCACTGTCTGACTGGATTAATATTTATAGAATAAGATATCTGGAAGCTCTAATGTGTCAGAATCCCTATAGAAGATGATAAGAGCTATTACTGTCTGACTGGATTAATATATATGGAATGAGATATCTGGAAGATCTATTGTATCAGAATCCCTATAGAAGATAAGAACTATCATTGTCTGACTGCATTAATATATATATGGAATAAGATATCTGGAAGATATATATATATATATATATATATATATATATATATATATATATATATATATATATGTATCATAATCCCTATAGAAGATGATAAGAACTATCACTGCCTGACTGGATTAATACATATGGAATAAGATATCTGGAAGATCTATTGTATCAGAATCCCTATAGAAGATGATAAGATCTATCACTGTCTGACTGGATTAATATATATATGGAATAAGATATCTGGAGGATCTAATGTGTCAGAATCCCTATAGAAGATGATAAGAGCTGTCACTGTATGAATGGATAAATATATATGGAATAAGACCTCTGGAAGAACTAATGTGTCAGAATCCCTATAGAAGATGATAAGAGCTATCACTGTCTGGATTAATATATATGGAATAAGATATCTGGAAGATCTAATGTGTCAGAATCCCTATAGAAGATGATAAGAACTATCGCTGTCTGACTGTATTAATATATATGGAATAAGATATCTGGAAGATCTAATATGTCAGAATCCATATAGAAGATGATAAGAGCTATCACTGTCTGGATTAATATATATGGAATAAGATATCTGGAAGATCTAATATGTGAGAATACCTATAGAAGATGATAAGAGCTAACACTGTCTGGATTAATATACATGGAATAAGATATCTGGAAGATCTAATGTGTCAGAATCCCTATAGAAGTTGATAACAGCTATCACTGTCTGATTGGATTAATATATATGGAATAAGATATCTGGAAGATCTAATGTGTCAGAATCCCTATAGAAGATGATAGGAGCTATCACTGTCTGATAGGATTAATATATAGAAAACGACATCTGGAAGATCTAAAGTGTCAGAATCCATACAGAAGATGATAAGAGCTGTCACTGTCTGGATAAATATATATGGAATAAGACATCTGGAAGATCTAATGTGTCAGAATCCCTATAGAAGGAGATAAGAGCTATTATTGTCTGACTGGATTAATATATATAGAATTAGATATCTGGAAGATCTGATGTGTCAGAATCCCTATAGAAGATGATAAGAGCTATCATTGTCTGGATTCATATATATGGAATAAGATATCTGGAAGATCTAATGTGTCAGAATCCCTATAGAAGATGATAAGAGCTATCACTGTCTGGATTACTATATATGGAATAAGATATCTGGAAGATCTAATGTGTCAGAATCCATATAGAAGATGATAAGAACTATTACTGCCTGACTGGACTAATATATATGCAATAAGATATCTGAATGATATATATATATGTATCAGAATCCCTATAGAAGATGATAAGAGCTATCACTGTCTGACTGGATTAATATATATATATATATATATATATATATATATATATATATATATATATATATATATATATATGTATATATATATATATGGGATAATATATCTGGAAGATATATATATGTGTCATAATCCCTATAGAAGATGATAAGAGCTATCACTGTCTGACTGGATTAATATATATATATATATATATATATATATATATATATATGGGATAAAATATCTGGAAGATATTTATATATATGTGTCATAATCCCTATAGAAGATAATAAGAGTTATCACTGTCTGACTGGATTAATATTTATAGAATAAGATATCTGGAAGCTCTAATGTGTCAGAATCCCTATAGAAGATGATAAGAGCTATTACTGTCTGACTGGATTAATATATATGGAATGAGATATCTGGAAGATCTATTGTATCAGAATCCCTATAGAAGATAAGAACTATCATTGTCTGACTGCATTAATATATATATGGAATAAGATATCTGGAAGATATATATATATATATATATATATATATATATATATATATATATGTATCATAATCCCTATAGAAGATGATAAGAACTATCACTGCCTGACTGGATTAATACATATGGAATAAGATATCTGGAAGATCTATTGTATCAGAATCCCTATAGAAGATGATAAGATCTATCACTGTCTGACTGGATTAATATATATATGGAATAAGATATCTGGAGGATCTAATGTGTCAGAATCCCTATAGAAGATGATAAGAGCTGTCACTGTATGAATGGATAAATATATATGGAATAAGACCTCTGGAAGAACTAATGTGTCAGAATCCCTATAGAAGATGATAAGAGCTATCACTGTCTGGATTAATATATATGGAATAAGATATCTGGAAGATCTAATGTGTCAGAATCCCTATAGAAGATGATAAGAACTATCGCTGTCTGACTGTATTAATATATATGGAATAAGATATCTGGAAGATCTAATATGTCAGAATCCATATAGAAGATGATAAGAGCTATCACTGTCTGGATTAATATATATGGAATAAGATATCTGGAAGATCTAATATGTGAGAATACCTATAGAAGATGATAAGAGCTAACACTGTCTGGATTAATATACATGGAATAAGATATCTGGAAGATCTAATGTGTCAGAATCCCTATAGAAGTTGATAACAGCTATCACTGTCTGATTGGATTAATATATATGGAATAAGATATCTGGAAGATCTAATGTGTCAGAATCCCTATAGAAGATGATAGGAGCTATCACTGTCTGATAGGATTAATATATAGAAAACGACATCTGGAAGATCTAAAGTGTCAGAATCCATACAGAAGATGATAAGAGCTGTCACTGTCTGGATAAATATATATGGAATAAGACATCTGGAAGATCTAATGTGTCAGAATCCCTATAGAAGGAGATAAGAGCTATTATTGTCTGACTGGATTAATATATATAGAATTAGATATCTGGAAGATCTGATGTGTCAGAATCCCTATAGAAGATGATAAGAGCTATCATTGTCTGGATTCATATATATGGAATAAGATATCTGGAAGATCTAATGTGTCAGAATCCCTATAGAAGATGATAAGAGCTATCACTGTCTGGATTACTATATATGGAATAAGATATCTGGAAGATCTAATGTGTCAGAATCCATATAGAAGATGATAAGAACTATTACTGCCTGACTGGACTAATATATATGCAATAAGATATCTGAATGATATATATATATGTATCAGAATCCCTATAGAAGATGATAAGAGCTATCACTGTCTGACTGGATTAATATATATATATATATATATATATATATATATATATATATATATATATGTATATATATATATATGGGATAATATATCTGGAAGATATATATATGTGTCATAATCCCTATAGAAGATGATAAGAGCTATCACTGTCTGACTGGATTAATATATATGGAATAAGACATCTGGAAGATCTAATGTGTCAGAATCCCTATAGAAGATGATAAGAGCTATCACTGTCTGGATTACTATATATGGAATAAGATATCTGGAAGATCTAATGTGTCAGAATCCATATAGAAGATGATAAGAACTATTACTGCCTGACTGGACTAATATATATGCAATAAGATATCTGAATGATATATATATATGTATCAGAATCCCTATAGAAGATGATAAGAGCTATCACTGTCTGACTGGATTAATATATATATATATATATATATATATATATATATATATATATATGTATATATATATATATGGGATAATATATCTGGAAGATATATATATGTGTCATAATCCCTATAGAAGATGATAAGAGCTATCACTGTCTGACTGGATTAATATATATGGAATAAGACATCTGGAAGATCTAATGTGTCAGAATCCCTATAGAAGATGATAAGAGCTATCACTGTCTGGATTACTATATATGGAATAAGATATCTGGAAGATCTAATGTGTCAGAATCCATATAGAAGATGATAAGAACTATTACTGCCTGACTGGACTAATATATATGCAATAAGATATCTGAATGATATATATATATGTATCAGAATCCCTATAGAAGATGATAAGAGCTATCACTGTCTGACTGGATTAATATATATATATATATATATATATATATATATATATATATATATATATATGTATATATATATATATGGGATAATATATCTGGAAGATATATATATGTGTCATAATCCCTATAGAAGATGATAAGAGCTATCACTGTCTGACTGGATTAATATATATGGAATAAGACATCTGGAAGATCTAATGTGTCAGAATCCCTATAGAAGGTGATAAGAGCAATCATTGTCTGACTGGATTAATATATATAGAAAAAGATATCTGGAAGATCTAATGTGTCAGAATCCCTATAGAAGATGATAAGAGCTATCACTGTCTGGATTACTATATATGGAATATGATATCTGGAAGATCTAATGTGTCAGAATCCCTATAGAAGATGATAAGAACTATCACTGTCTGACCGGATTAATATATATATATATGGGATAATATATCTGGAAGATATATATATGTGTCATAATCCCTATAGAAGATGATAAGAACTATCACTGTCTGACTGGATTAATATATATATATATATATATATATATATATATATATATATGGGATAATATATCTGGAAGATATATATACATGTGTCATAATCCCTATAGAAGATGATAAAATCTATCACTGTCTGACTGGATTAATATATATGGAATGAGATATCTGGAAGATCTAATGTATCAGAATCCCTTTAGACGATGATAAGAGCCATCACTGTCTGACTGGATTAATATATATGGAATAGCATATCTGGAAGATATAATGTGTCAGAATCCATATAGAAGATGATAAGAGCTATCGCTGTCTGACTGGATTAATATACATGGAATAAGATATCTGAAAGATATATATATATGTATCAGAATCCCTACAGAAGATAAGAACTATCACTGTCTGACTGGATTATTGATTTATATATGGAATAGGATTTTGCTCTAATTACACAAAAAAACATTTAACTTGCTTATTAAATATTTTATCTTATTAATATTTTCTCAAATAACATTGTTATCCTTACAGCAGTGGAAGAGCTACTGCTGGTGCAGCAGGTGCAAAGCACCCAGGACCACAACAGGGTAGGGTACTCTTGTTACTGTCAGTAAATGAGGAACACTTCACTAGGTGGGCATGGTAGATTATGACTTTTTACACAGGTAAACTGATCATAATAGGGATCATTTATTTGATTGTTACAATAATCTACAATTATTATTAGTTGGACTTAATATCATAAAAAGAAAGCTAAACAATCATAAAATGCCTTATTTCTGAAATATATTAAAATCCCCACATTTCCATATAGCAATATGTAGCAGTTAGTGCCACAAGACTCTTATTTCCGCTGTCTTACCAGTATAAACATTTTCTTGCTGGCTTCTCTACCTGTATACAGGTATGTTCAAGGGGGCGGGGCTCACCTGTATAAAGGTGATGTCACAGTACAGAAACTGAAAGCTCTCTGATAGTCCAGGCGGGTGTCACGTCTCCACTCTCACAGTTTGTGTCTCACAGCGCTGGACGCGGGGAATCTGGAGACTTGGAAAATGAATTCTGTTTTCATCTTGAGACCCAGATATAAAAGAGAAAAGATGGAGCCTGACAGGAGAGTCCAGGTGAGAAACTGTCTTAGAGAGAAGGTAAGAGGCAGCTGTGTATATAATATGTATAATATATATGTGTATATACTGGTACGCTATGTGCGGGTGTACTATAGGGGTATAATATATATGTGTATATACTGGTACGCTATGTGCGGGTGTACTATGGGGGTATAATATATATGTGTATATATACTGGTATGCTATGTGCGTGTGTACTATACGGGTATAATATATAATATTTGTACATATACTGGTACACTATATATGTGTATACTATGGGAGTATAATATTTTATATATGTACATGTATACTGGTATTGCTCTGTATAATATATATATATATATATATACACTGGAATACTGTATATATATTTATACATATTTATACACATCTAATACATGTACTCAATGACTGTACATGATTTGTGACACTGCTCATGTTACACATACTAAGCACACGTATGTTGCCTCCCTCAAAGGTGTGTACAGACCTTGTTAGATACAACTCCACACACCAGCGATGGGCACTGTTATCAGACTGGCCGCCATGACTGTCCTGCTGGGCATAGTGACCGCACACCCCCTCAGGAGGCACTGCCCGATGTCCAGATATAGATCGGTGTCAGAGACGGACATGAAGACACTGAGACACCTACAAGAGAGATACGTGAGTGAGACGCAGACAGATAGAGACACACAGAGACATAGAGACACCTACAGGAGAGATATGTGAGTGTGTCACAGACAGATAGAGACACACAGAGATATAGAGACACCTAGAGGAGAGATACGTGAGTGAGACACAGACAGATAGAGACACACAAAGATATAGAGACACCTAGAGGAGAGATACGTCAGTGAGACACAGACAGATAGAGACACACAGAGACATAGAGACACCTAGAGGAGAGATACGTGAGTGAGACACAGACAGATAGAGACACACAGAGACATAGATACACCTACAGGAGAGATACGTGAGTGAGACGCAGACAGATAGAGACACACAAAGACACGCCACACACACAGATAGACAGGTATGTTTAGCCATGTCTCACCTTGTACACTTTGTGGTCTCTGGTCTCCAACAGGAGGACGTTGTGGTCAAGGATGGGATGAAATGTTACCAGAGGATGCTGCGCCACAAGCCGTCTGCGTGTAAACTAGAGGTACAGACGTGTGCACTAGTTATACATTACTTACTGAATGATATACTGCTATTTAATATATTATACGCTATGTTACTAACCTGTACTCTCCCTCAGGCCAGTGACAGACTGACTCTGACCCTGGAAAGAGTGTCCTTAGCTGTGGATGTCCTGACGAACATGACGGACTCTCCTCTGTCTGACCTGGTGTCTCAACCATTGGAGATATTCTCTGTCTTGGAGCAGGATCTGACCCTTTGTGTAAGTCCATCGAACAGACAGCAAATTCATACCCTGAGACACCCCAAGATTATACCCAACAGGGGTCTGCTAAGTTATCTCATAACAAGTCTTTGAGTCTCTAACAGAGAAGGTCTTTGCTGTTCAGTGACCCTCCCACCCAACATGTGAAGCCATGGCTACAACACCTCAGGAGATACAAGAAGATGGTGAGTGTTCATCAACAGAGCAAGGAAGGGGGTAAGATGGGTGTGCTATGGTACATCTTAGGAGACAAATTCTCTTTACACATGTTACAGATCATGACCACGTGTGAGACACTCTCACCTTGGTTGTAGGTCATGGACTTCAATGTTGTGACTTTGTCTCTCTCTGCAGGTCTCTTCTGAATGTCTCCAGGAGGCCGTGATACTCAGCCTCATCCAGCTGTTGGTTGAAGATGTCAAGTGTTGGGCTAGTAGTGAGCAAATATCATCCCCATCTGAGAACCCACACAGGCCAAGGAGGGTCTAGAAGGAGTGGGATATATGAGCAACTTCAATCAAAGAAGAATCTATTCTGACCAAAAATCTCCAGCTTGATGAGTATAAGTACATCTACCACCTGTAATTCCACAACGACCAAAGAGGACCCTGGGATATTTTTATGAATGAAGTTGATAATATGAAAGTTTAGTGAACTGATTGTATGTTATTTTATTGTATTTATTTATATAATGTTACAAAATGTGATGAATAATATATATTTATATATAATTATACCCCATGCTCCCCAGAGGATGTCTTGGTGTAATATCTTATTTATTTGTATTTATATAATATTTTATAATTATTGTACACATTGTCCTGTGTCATTATCACCATCAATAAATTGTGAAATAACTTTATATAAATGTGTATTATTATTTTGGAGAGCACTGATATTCATCCAATGTGTCCGTACAAGCTAGTGACATTGACTCCCAGGGATCAGGTAGAGCTTAGGCCCAGCCGCAGATGTGACAGGTTTACATGGAATCAAACCTAGGAAAGAAAATGAAAAGGACAAAACAAACATAGAAGATTCGCCATCAGACATGTTCAGTTCCAGGGCAAGCCGAGACTACAGGGCAATTCTGCGTGACCAGGCAACATGGTACGATGTGGTCCGCCAGGTCTTGCTAAGGTGATATGCCCTCACTGCAGGAAAATACTGAGCCCTGTTCAGCAGTGTGACTCAGGAAAGTGGGGACACTCACTCTAAGGTGGTCTGGTGGATCCGGCACACCATCGAGAGCTGGTGGAAGGCAAAAGAGGTGCGCACCTCGGAGGGCGCTAAACAAGTGATTATGATGGAACAATTCATATTTGTTCAGTTATCTCTGTGAATGGGTGAAGGACTGTGAGCCTGCCACTAAAGAAGAAGCAGGAAGCCTGGTGGACCAATATGAGGAAACCAGGGGAGAATAGAGGTAAAACCCCCCGAGCAGCTTCACACCCAGATATAGACCTGTATCCTGCCATCTCTACCCCTGGTCTCTCCGTATCCTGCCATCTCTACCCCTGGTCCCTCTGTATCCTGCCATCTCTACCCCTGGTCCCTCTGTATCCTGCCATCTCTATCCCTGGTCCCTCTGTATCCTGCCATCTCTATCCCTGGTCTCTCTGTGTCCTGCCATCTCTATCCCTGGTCCCTCTGTATCCTGCCATCTGTACCCCTGGTCTCTCTGTATCCTGCCATCTCTATCCCTGATCCCTCTGTATCCTGCCATCTCTACCCCTGGTCCCTCTGTATCCTGCCATCTCTATCCCTGGTCCCTCTGTATCCTGCCATCTCTATCCCTGGTCTCTCTGTTTCCTGCCATCTCTACCCCTGGTCACTCTGTATCCTGCCACCTCTACCCCTGGTCCCTCTGTATCCTGCCATCTCAACCCCTGGTCCCTCTGTATCCTGCCATCTCTATTCCTGATCCCTCTGTATCCTGCCATCTCTATCCCTGGCCCCTCTGTATCCTGCCAACTCTACCCCTGGTCCCTCTGTATCCTGCCATCTCTATCACTGGTCACTCTGTATCCTGCCATCTCTATGTCAACATCCTATGGACAGATGAGACTAAGATCAACTTGTACCAGAGTGATGGGAAGAGAAGAGTATGGAGACGGAAAGGAACTACTCATGATCCAAAGCATACCACCTCATCAGTGAAGCATGGTGGTGGTAGTGTCATGGCGTGGGCATGTATGGCTGCCAATGGAACTGGTTCTCTTGTATTTATTGATGATGTGACTGCTGACAAAAGCAGCAGGATGAATTCTGAAGTGTTTCAGGCAATATTATCTGCTCATATTCAGCCAAATGCTTCAGAACTCATTGGACGGCGCTTCACAGTGCAGATGGACAATGACCCGAAGCATACTGCAAAAGCAACCAATGAGTTTTTTAAGGGAAAGAAGTGGAATGTTATGCAATGGCCAAGTCAATCACCTGATCTGAATCCGATTGAGCATGCATTTCACTTGCTGAAGACAAAACTGAAGGGAAAATGCCCCAAGAACAAGCAGGAACTGAAGACAGTTGCAATAGAGGTCTGGCAAAGCATCACCAGGGATGAAACCCAGCGTCTGGTGATGTCTATGCGTTCCAGACTTCAGGCTGTAATTGACTGCAAAGGATTTGCTAACCAAATATTAATCAGAATCCCTATAGAAGATAAGAATTATCAATATCTGACTGGATTAATATATATATGGAATAGGATATCTGGAAGATCTAATGTGTCAGAATCAATATAGAAGATGATAAGAGCTATCACTGTCTGACTGGATTGATATATCTGGAATAAGATATCTGGAAGATCTAATGTGTCAGAATCCCTATAGAAGATGATAAGAGCTATCCCTGTCTGACTGGATTAATATATATGGAATAAGATATCTGGAAGATATATGTATATGTATCAGAATCCGTAATGAAGATAAGAACTATCAATGTCTGACTGGATTAATATATATGGAATAAGATATCTGATAGATATATATATATTTATCAGAATCCTTATAGAAGATGATAAGAACTATCACTGCCTGACTGAATTAATATATATGGAATAAGATATCTGGAAGATCTAATGTGTCAGAATCCCTGTAAAAGATGATAAGAGCTTTCACTTTCTGACTGGAATAATATATATGGAATAAGATATATGGAAGATCTAATGTGTCAGAATCAATATAGAAGATGATAAGAGCTATCACTGTCTGACTGGATTAATATATCTGGAATAAGATATCTGGAAGATCTAATGTGTCAGAATCCCTATAGAAGATGATAATAGCTAACCCTGTCTGAATGGATTAATATATATAGAATAATATATCTGGAAGATATATATATATATATATATATATATATATATATATATATATTATATATATATATATATATATATATATATATATGTATATTATGTATATATATATATATATATATATATATATATATATATATATATATATATATATATCAGAATCCCTATAGAAGATGATAAGAACTATCACTGCCTGACTGGACTAATATATATATATGGAAAAAGATATCTGGAAGATATATATTTGTGTCAGAATCCCTATAGAAGATGATAAGAACTATCAGTGTCTGACTTGATTAATATAAATGGAATAAGATATCTGGAAGAACTAATGTATCAGAATCCCTATAGAAGATGATAAGATCTATCATTGTCTGACTGGATTAATATACATATGGAATAATATATCTGGAAGATATATATATGTGTCAGAATCCCTATAGAAGATGATAAGAACTATCACTGTCTAACTTGAATAATATATATGGAATTAGATATCTGGAAGATCTAATGTGTCAGAATCCCTATAGAAGATGATAAGATCTATCATTGTCTGACTGGATTAATATATATATGGAATAATATATCTGGAAGATATATATATATGTGTCTCAATCCCTATAGAAGATGATAAGAATTATCACTGTCTAACTTGATTAATATATATGGAATAAGATATCTGGAAGATCTAATGTGTCAGAATCAATATAGAAGATGATAAGAGCTATCACTGACTGACTGGATTAATGTATATTGTATATGATATCTGGAAGATCTTATGTGTCAGAATCCATATAGAAGATGATAAGAGCTATCACTGTCTGGATTTTTATATATGGAATAAGATATTTGGAAGATCTAATGTGTCAGAATCCCTATAGAAGATGATAAAAGCTATCACTGTTTTACTGGATTAATATATATGGAATAAGATATCTGGAAGATCAAATGTATCAGAATCCCTATAGAAGATGATACAAATTATTATTGCCTGACTGGACTAATATATATATGGAATAAGATATCTGAACGATATATATATATATATCGGAATGCCTACAGAAGATGATAATAGCTATCACTGTCTGACTGGATTAATATATATGGAATAAGATATCTGGTAGATATATATATATGTATCAGAATCCCTATAGAAGATGATAAGAACTATCACTGCCTGACTGGACTAATATATATGGGGAAATATATCTAATTGATATATATATGTATCAGAATCCCTATAGAAGATGACAAGATCTATCACTGTCTGACTGGATTAATATTTATATCGAATAATATATCTGGAAGATATATATATGTGTCAGAATCCCTATAGAAGATGATAAGAACTATCACTGTCTGACTGGATTAATATATATGGAATAAGATATCTGGAAGATTTAATGTGTCAGAATCCATATAGAAGATGATAAGAGCTATCACTGTCTGAAATAATATATATGGAATAAGATATCTGGAAGATCTAATGTGTCAGAATCCCTATAGAAGATGATAACAGCTATCACTGTCTGAATGGATTAATATATATGGAATAAGATATCTGGAAGATCTAATGTGTCAGAATCCTTAAGAAGATAAGAACTATCAATGTCTGAATGCATTAATATATATAGAAAAATATATCTGGAAGATCTAATGTGTCAGAATCCCTATAAGAGCTATCACTGTCTGACTGGATAAATATATATGGAATAAGATATCTGGAAGATATATATATATATATATATATATATATATATATATATATATATATATGTATCATAATCCCTATAGAAGATGATAAGAACTATCACTGCCTGACTGGATTAATACATATGGAATAAGATATCTGGAAGATCTATTGTATCAGAATCCCTATAGAAGATGATAAGATCTATCACTGTCTGACTGGATTAATATATATAGAAAAATATATCTGGAAGATCTAATGTGTCAGAATTCCTATAAGAGCTATCACTGTCTGACTGGATAAATATATATTGAATAAGATATCTGGAAGATCTAATGTGTCAGAATCCCTATAGAAGATGATAAGAGCTATCACTGTCTTGATTAATATATATGGAATAACATATCTGGAAGATCTAATGTGTCAGAATCCCTATAGAAGATGATAAGAACTATCGCTGTCTGACTGTATTAATATATATGGAATTAGATATCTGGAAGATCTAATGTGTCAGAATCCATATAGAAGATGATAAGAGCTATCACTGTCTGGATTAATATATATGGAATAGGATATCTGGAAGATCTAATATGTGAGAATACCTATAGAAGATGATAAGAGCTAACACTGTCTGGATTAATATACTTGGAATAAGATAGCTGGAAGATCTAATGTGTCAGAATCCCTATAGAAGATGATAACAGCTATCACTGTCTGGTTGGATTAATATATATGGAATAAGATATCTGGAAGATCTAATGTGTCAGAATCCCTATAGAAGATGATAAGAGCCATCACTGTCTGACTGGATTAATATATATGGAATAGCATATCTGGAAGATATAATGTGTCAGAATCCATATAGAAGATGATAAGAACTATTGCTGTCTGACTGGATTAATATACATGGAATAAGATATCTGAAAGATATATATATGTATCAGAATCCCCACAGAAGATAAGAACTATCACTGTCTGACTGGATTATTGATTTATATATGGAATAGGATTTTGCTCTAATTACACAATTTTTTTTAACTTGCTTATTAAATACTTTATCTTATCAATATTTTCTCAAATAACATTGTTATCCTTACAGCAGTGGAAGAGCTACTGCTGGTGCAGCAGGTGCAAAGCACAACAGGGTAGGGTACTCTTGTTACTGTCAGTAAATGAGGAACACTTCACTAGGTGGGCATGGTAGATAATTACTTTGTACACAGGTAAACTGATCATAATAGGGATCGTTTATTTGATTGTTACAATAATCTACAATTATTATTAGCTGGACTTAATATCATAAAAAGAAACCTAAACAATCATAAAATGCCTTATTTCTAAAATATAACAAAATCCCCACATTTCCATATAGCAGTATGTAGCAGTTAGTGCCACAAGACTCTTATTTCTGCTATCTTATCAGTATAAACATTTTCTTGCTGGCTTCTCTACCTGTATACAGGTATGTTCCAGGGGGCGGGGCTCACCTGTATAAAGGTGATGTCACAGTACAGAAACTGAAAGCTCTCTGATAGTCCAGGCGGGTGTCACTTCTCCACTCTCACAGTTTGTGTCTCACAGCGCTGGACGCGGGGAATCCGGAGACTTGGAAAATGAATTCTGTTTTCATCTTGAGATCCAGGTATAAAAGAGGAAAGATGGAGCCTGACAGGAGAGTCCAGGTGAGGAATTGTCTTAGAACGAAGGTAAGAGGCAGCTGTGTATATAATATGTATAATATATATGTGTATATACTGGTACACTATGTGTGTGTGTACTATACGGGTATAATATATATGTGTATATATATACTGGTACGCTATGTGCGTGTGTACTATGGGGGTATAATATATATGTGTATATATATACTGGTACGCTATGTGCGTGTGTACTATACGGGTATAATATATATGTGTATATATATACTGGTACGCTATGTGCGTGTGTGCTATACAGGTATAATATATAATTTGTATATACTGGTACGCTATGTGCGTGTGTACTATGGGTGTATAATATATATGTTTATATATATACTGGTACGCTTTGTGCGTGTGTACTATGGGGGTATACTATTTTATATATGTACATGTATACTGGTATTGCTCTGTATAATATATATATATATATATATATATATATACACTGGAATACTGTATATATCTATTTATACATATTTATACACATCTAATACATGTACTCAATGATTTGTGACACTGCTCATGTTACACATACTAAGCACACGCATGTTGCCTCCCTCACAGGTGTGTACAGACCTTGTTAGATACAACTCCACACACCAGCGATGGGCACTGTTATCAGACTGGCCGCCATGACTGTCCTGCTGGGCATAGTGACCGCACACCCCCTCAGGAAGCACTGCCCGATGTCCAGATATAGATCGGTGTCAGAGACGGACATGAAGACACTGAGACACCTACAAGAGAGATACGTGAGTGAGACGCAGACAGATAGAGACACACAGAGACATAGAGACATCTAGAGGAGAGATACGTGAGTGAGACACAGACAGATAGAGACACACAGAGACATAGAGACACCTACAAGAGAGATATGTGAGTGTGTCACAGACAGATTGAGACACACAGAGACATAGAGACACCTACAGGAGAGATATGTGAGTGAGACGCAGACAGATAGAGACACACAGAGACAAAGAGACGCCTACAGGAGAGATACATGAGTGAGACACAGACAGATAGAGACACACAGAGACATATAGACACCTACAGGAGAGATACGTGAGTAAGACACAGACAGATAGAGACACACGGAGACATAGAGACACCTACAGGAGAGATACGTGAGTGAGACACAGACAGATAGAGACACACAGAGACATAGAGACACCTACAGGAGAGATACGTGAGTGAGACACAGACAGAGACACACAGAGACATAGAGACACCTACAGGAGAGATACGTGGGTGAGACACAGACAGAGACACACAGAGACATAGAGACACCTAGAGGAGAGATACGTGAGTGAGACACAGACAGATAGAGACACACAGAGACATAGAGACACCTACAGGAGAGATACGTGAGTGAGACACAGACAGAGACACACAGAGACATAGAGACACCTACAGGAGAGATATGTGAGTGAGACACAGACAGATAGAGACACACAGAGACATAGAGACACCTACAGGAGAGATACGTGAGTGAGACACAGACAGATAGAGACACACAGAGACATAGAGACACCTAGAGGAGAGATACGTGAGTGAGACATAGACAGATAGAGACACACAGAGACATAGAGACACCTACAGGAGAGATACGTGAGTGAGACACAGACAGATAGAGACACACAGAGACATAGAGACACCTACAGGAGAGATAAGTGAGTGAGACAGAGACACACAGAGACATAGAGACACCTACAGGAGAGATACACGAGTAAGACACAGACAGATAGAGACACACAAAGACACGCCACACACACAGATAGACAGGTATGTTTAGCCATGTCTCACCTTGTACACTTTGTGGTCTCTGGTCTCCAACAGGAGGACGTTGTGGTCAAGGATGGGATGAAATGTTACCAGAGGATGCTGCGCCACAAGCCGTCTGCGTGTAAACTAGAGGTACAGACGTGTGCACTTGTTATACATTACTTACTGAATGATATACTGCTATTTAATATATTATACGCTATGTTACTAACCTGTACTCTCCCTCAGGCCAGTGACAGACTAACTCTGACCCTGGAAAGAGTGTCCTTAGCTGTGGATGTCCTGACGAACATGACGGACTCTCCTCTGTCTGACCTGGTATCACAACCATTGGAGATATTCTCTGTCTTGGAGCAGGATCTGACCCTTTGTGTAAGTCCATCGAACAGACAGCAAATTCATACCCTGAGACACCCCAAGATTATACCCAACAGGGGTCTGCTAAGTTATCTCTTAACAACTCTTTGTGTCTCTAACAGAGAAGGTCTTTGCTGTTCAGTGACCCTCCCACCCAACATGTGAAGCCATGGCTACAACACCTCAGGAGATACAAGAAGATGGTGAGTGTTCATGAACAGAGCAAGGAAGGGGGGTAAGATGGGTGTGCTATGGTACATCTTAGGAGACAAATTCTCTTTACACATGTTACAGATCATGACCACGTGTTAGACACTCTCACCTTGGTTGTAGGTCATGGACTTCAATGTTGTGACTTTGTCTCTCTCTGCAGGTCTCCTCTGAATGTCTCCAGGAGGCTGTGATACTCAGCCTCATCCAGCTGTTGGTTGAAGATGTCAAGTGTTGGGCTAGTAATGAGCAAATATCATCCCCATCTGAGAACCCACACAGGCCAAGGAGGGTCTAGAAGGAGTGGGATATATGAGCAACTTCAATCCAAGAAGAATCTATTCTGACCAAAAATCTCCAGCTTGATGAGTATAAGTACATCTACCACCTGTAATTCCACAACGACCAAAGAGGACCCTGGGATATTTTTATGAATGAAGTTGATAATATGAAAGTTTAGTGAACTGATTGTATGTTATTTTATTGTATTTATTTATATAATGTTACAAAATGTGATGAATAATATATATTTATATATAATTATACCCCATGCTCCCCAGAGGACGTCTTGGTGTAATTTCTTATTTATTTGTATTTATATAATATTTTATAATGATTGTACACATTGTACTTTGTCATTATCACCATCAATAAATTGTGAAATAACTTTACATAAATGTGTATTATTATTTTGGAGAGCACTGATATTCATCCAATGTGTCCGGACAAGCTAGTGACATTGACTCCCAGGGATCAGGTAGAGCTTATCAACAAAAGGGTTGTCTCTTCCAGAGGCCCGGCCACAGATGTGACAGGTTTACATGGAATCAAACCTGGTAAAGAAAATGAAAAGGACAAAACAAACATAGAAGATTCGCCATCAGACATGTTCAGTGCAAGGGCAAGCCGAAACTACAGGGCAATTCTGCGTGACCAGGCAACATGGTACGATGTGGTCCGCCAGGTCTTGCTAAGGTGATATGCCCTCACTGCAGGAAAATACTGAGCCCTGTTCAGCAGTGTGACTCGGTAAAAGTGGGGACACTCACTCTAAGGTGGTCTGGTGGATCCGGCACACCATCGAGAGCCGGTGGAAGGCAAAAGAGGTGCGCACCTCGGAGGACGCTAAACATGTGATTATGATTTTGTTTAGTTGTCTCTGTGAATGGATGGAGGACTGTGAGCCTGTCAATGAAGAAGAAGCAGGAAGCCTGGTGGACCAATTTGAGGAAACCAGGGGAGAATAGAGGTCAAACCCCCCGAGCAGCTTCACACCCAGATATAGACCTGTATCCTGCCATCTCTACCCCTGGTCTCTATGTATCCTGCCATCTCTACCCCTGGTCCCTCTGTATCCTGCCATCTCTACCCCTGGTCCCTCTGTATCCTGCCATCTCTATCACTGGTCCCTCTGTATCCTGCCATCTCTATCCCTGATCCCTCTGTATCCTGCCATCTCTATCCCTGGCCCCTCTGTATCCTGCCATCTCTACCCCTGGTCCCTCTGTATCCTGCCATCTCTATCACTGGTCCCTCTATATCCTGCCATCTCTATCTCAACATCCTATGGACAGATGAGACTAAGATCAACTTGTACCAGAGTGGTGGGAAGAGAAGAGTATGGAGACGGAAAGGAACTGCTCATGATCCAAAGCATACCACCTCATCAGTGAAGCATGGTGGTGGTAGTGTCATGGCGTGGGTATGTATGGCTGCCAATGGAACTGGTTCTCTTGTATTTATTGATGATGTGACTGCTGACAAAAGCAGCAGGATGAATTCTGAAGTGTTTCGGGCAATATTAATTGCTCATATTCAGCCAAATGCTTCAGAACTCATTGGACGGCGCTTTACAGTGCAGATGGACAATGACCTGAAGCATACTGCAAAAGCAACCAATGAGTTTTTTAAGGGAAAGAAGTGGAATGTTATGCAATGGCCAAGTCAATCACCTGATCTGAATCCGATTGAGCATGCATTTCACTTGCTGAAGACAAAACTGAAGGGAAAATGCCCTAAGAACAAGCAGGAACTGAAGACAGTTGCAATAGAGGTCTGGCAGAGCATCACCAGGGATGAAACCCAGCGTCTGGTGATGTCTTTGCGTTCCAGACTTCAGGCTGTAATTGACTGCAAAGGATTTGCAACCAAGTATTAAAAAGTGAAAGTTTGTTTTATGACTGTTAATCTGTCCCATTACTTTTGGTCCCTTAAAAAGTGGGAGGCACATATACAAACTGTTGTAATTCCTACACCGTTCACCTGATTTGGATGTAATTACCCTCAAATTAAAGCTGAAAGTCTGCAGTTAAATCACATCTTGTTCGTTTCATTTCAAATCTATTGTGGTGGTGTATAGAGCCAAAAAGTTTAGAATTGTGTAGATGTCCCAATATTTATGGACCTGACTGTATATATATATATATATATATATATATATATATATATATATATATCAGAATCCCTATAGAAGATAAGAACTATCAATATCTGTCTGGATTAATATAAATATGGAATAAGATATCTGGAATATATATATGTAACAGAATCCCTATAGAAGATAATAAGAGCTTTCACTGTCTGACTGGAATAATATGTATGGAATAAGATATCTGCAAGATCTAATGTGTCAGAATCAATATAGTAGATGATAAGAGCTATCACTGTCTGACTGGATTAATATATATGGAATAAGATATCTGGATGATCTAATGTGTCAAAATCAATATAGAAGATGATAAGAGCTATCACTGTCTGACTGGATTAATATATCTGGAATAAGATATCTGGAAGAACTAATCTGTCAGAATCCCTATAGAAGATGATAAGAGCTAACACTGTCTGAATGGATTAATATATATGGAATAATATATCTGGAAGATATATATGTATATATATATATATATATATATATATATATATATATATAATGTATATATATATATATATATATATATATATATATATATATCAGAATCCCTATAGAAGATAATAAGAACTATCACTTCCTGACTGGACTAATATATATATGGAAAAAGATATCTGGAAGAACTAATGTATCAGAATCCCTATAGAAGATGATAAGATCTATCATTGTCTGACTGGATTAATATATATATGGAATAAGATATCTGGAAGATCAAATGTGTCAGAAGTCCTATAGAAGATGATAAGAGCTATCCCTGTCTGACTGGATTAATATATATGGAATAAGATATCTGGAAGATATACTGTATGTATATGTATCAGAATCCGTATTGAAGATAAGAACTATCAATGTCTGACTGGATTAATATATATATGGAATAAGATATCTGGAAGATATATATATATATCAGAATCCCTATAGAAGATGATAAAAATTATTATTGCCTGACTGGACTAATATATATATGGAATAAGATATCTGAACGATATATATATATATCAGAATCCCTACAGAAGATGATAATAGCTATCACTGTCTGACTGGATTAATATATATGGAATAAGATATCTGGAAGATATATATATATGTATCAGAATCCCTATAGAAGATGATAAGAACTATCACTGCCTGACTGGACTAATATATATTGGAAAATATATCTAATTAATATATATATGTATCAGAATCCCTATAGAAGATGATAAGATCTATCACTGTCTGACTAAATTAATATATATATATATCGAATAATATATCTGGAAGATATATATATGTGTCAGAATCCCTATAGAAGATGATAAGAAATATCACTGTATGACTGGATTAATATATATGGAATAAGATATCTGGAAGATCTAATATGTCAGAATACCTATAGAAGATGATAAGAGCTATCACTGTCTGGAATAATATATATGGAATAAGATATCTGGAAGATCTAATGTGTAAGAATCCCTATAGAAGATGATAACAGCTATCACAGTCTGACTTGATTAATATCTATGGAATAAGATATCTGGAAGATCTAATGTGTCAGAATCCCTATAGAAGATAAGAACTATCAATGTCTGACTGCATTAATATACATATGGAATAAGATATCTGGAAGATATATATATATATATATATATATATATATATATATGTATCATAATCCCTATAGAAGATGATAAGAACTATCACTGCCTGACTGGATTAATACATATGGAATAAGATATCTGGAAGATCTATTGTATCAGAATCCCTATAGAAGATGATAAGATCTATCACTGTCTGACTGGATTAATATATATATCGAATAATATATCTGGAAGATATATATATGTGTCAGAATCCCTATAGAAGATGATAACAGCTATCACTGTCTGTCTGGATTAATATATATGGAATAAGATATCTGGAAGATCTATTGTATCAGAATCCCTATAGAAGATGATAAGATCTATCACTGTCTGACTGGATTAATATATATATCGAATAATATATCTGGAAGATATATATATGTCAGAATCCCTATAGAAGATGATAAGAAATATCACTGTCTGACTGGATTAATATATATGGAATAAGATATCTGGAAGATCTAATGTGTCAGAATCCCTATAGAAGATGATAAGAGCTGTCACTGTCTGACTGGATACATATATATGGAATAAGACATCTGGAAGATCTAATGTGTCAGAATCCCTATAAAAGATGATAAGAAATATCACTGTCTGACTGGATTAATATATATGGAATAAGATATCTGGAAGATCTAATGTGTCAGAATCCCTATAGAAGATGATAATAGCTGTCACTGTCTGACTTGATAAATATCTATGGAATAAGACATCTGGAAGATCTAATGTGTCAGAATCCCTATAGAAGATGATAAGAACTATCACTGTCTGACTTGATTAATATATATGGAATAAGATATCTGGAAGAACTAATGTATTAGAATCCCTATAGAAGATGATAAGATCTATCATTGTCTGACTGGATTAATATATATATGGAATAATATATCTGGAAGATATATATATGTGTCAGAATCCCTATAGAAGATGATAAGAACTATGACTGTCTAACTAGATTAATATATATGGAATAAGATATCTGGAAGATCTTATGTGTCAGAATCCATATAGAAGATGATAAGAGCTATCACTGTCTGGATTAATATATATGGAATGAGATATCTGGAAGATCTAATGTGTCAGAATCCCTATAGAAGATAAGAACTAGCAATGTCTGACTGCATTAATATATATATGGAATAAGATATCTGGAAGATATATATATATATATATATATTTATATGTATCATAATCCCTATAGAAGATGATAAGAACTATCACTGCCTGACTGGATTAATACATATGGAATAAGATATCTGGAAGATCTATTGTATCAGAATCCCTATAGAAGATGATAAGATCTATCACTGTCTGACTGGATTAATATATATATATATCGAATAATATATCTGGAAGATATATATATGTGTCAGAATCCCTATAGAAGATGATAAGAAATATCACTGTCTGACTGGATTAATATATATGGAATAAGATATCTTGAAGATCTAATATGTCAGAATACCTATAGAAGATGATAAGAGCTATAACTGTCTGAAATAATATATATGGAATAAGATATCTGGAAGATCTAATGTGTCAGAATCCCTATAGAAGATAAGAACTATCAATGTCTGACTGCATTAATATATATATGGAATAAGATATCTGGAAGATAGATATATATATGTCTCATACTCCCTATAGAAGATGATAAGAACTATCACTGCCTGACTGGATTAATACATATGGAATAAGATATCTGGAAGATCTATTGTATCAGAATCCCTATAGAAGATGATAAGATCTATCACTGTCTGACTGGATTAATATATATATCGAATAATATATCTGGAAGATATATATATGTGTCAGAATCCCTATAGAAGATGATAAGAACTATCACTGTCTGACTGGATTAATATATATGGAATAAGATATCTGGAAGATCTAATGTGTCAGAATCCCTATAGAAGATGATAGGAGCTGTCACTGTCTGACTGTATAAATATATATGGAATAAGACATCTGGAAGATCTAATGTGTCAGAATCCCTATAGAAGATGATAAGAGCTATCACTGTCTGACTGGATTAATATATATTGAATAAGATATCTGGAAGATCTAATGTGTCAGAATCCCTATAGAAGATGATAAGAGCTATCACTGTCTGACTGGATTAATATATCTGGAATAAGATATCTGGAAGACCTAATGTGTCAGAATCCCTATAGAAGATGATAATTGCTAACACTGTCTGAATGGATTAATATATATGGAATAATATATATGGAAGATATATATGTATATATATATATATTATGTATATATATATATATATATATATATATATATATATATATATATATATATATATATATATCAGAATCCCTATAGAAGATGATAAGAACTATCACTGCCTGACTGGACTAACATATATATATGGAAAAAGCTATCTGGAAGATATATATATGTGTCAGAATCCCTATAGAAGATGATAAGAACTATCACTGTCTGACTTGATTAATATAAATGGAATAAGATATCTGGAAGAACTAATGTATCAGAATCCCTATAGAAGATGATAAGATCTATCATTGTCTGACTGGATTAATATATATATGGAATAATATATCTGGAAGATATATATATGTGTCAGAATCCCTATAGAAGATGATAAGAACTATCACTGTCTAACTTGAATAATATATATGGAATAAGATATCTGGAAGATCTAATGTGTCAGAATCCCTATAGAAGATGATAAGAACTATCACTGTCTGACTTGATTAATATATATGGAATAAGATATCTGGAAGAACTAATGTATCAGAATCCCTATAGAAGATGATAAGATCTATCATTGTCTGACTGGATTAATATATATATGGAATAATATATCTGGAAGATATATATATGTGTCAGAATCCCTACAGAAGATGATAAGAACTATGACTGTCTAACTTGATTAAAATATATGGAATAAGATATCTGGAAGATCTTATGTGTCAGCATCCATATAGAAGATGATAAGAGCTATCACTGTCTGAATTCATATATATGGAATAAGATATCTGGAAGATCTAATGTGTCAGAATCCCTATAGTAGATGATAACAGCTATCACTGTCTGACTGGATTAATATATATGGAATAAGATATCTGGAAGATATATATATATATATGTATCATAATCCCTATAGAAGATGATAAGAACTATCACTGCCTGACTGGATTAATACATATGGAATAAGATATCTGGAAGATCTATTGTATCAGAATCCCTATAGAAGATGATAAGATCTATCACTGTCTGACTGGATTAATATATATATCGAATAATATATCTGGAAGATATATATATGTGTCAGAATCCCTATAGAAGATGATAAGAACTATCACTGTCTGGATTAATATATATGGAATAAGATATCTGGAAGATCTAATGTGTCAGAATCCCTATAGAAGATGATAAGAACTATCGCTGTCTGGATTAATATATATGGAATAAGATATCTGGAAGATCTAATGTGTCAGAATCCCTATAGAAGATGATAAGAACTATCGCTGTCTGGATTAATATATATGGAATAAGATATCTGGAAGATCTAATGTGTCAGAATCCCTATAGTAGATGATAACAGCTATCACTGTCTGACTGGATTAATATATATGGAATAAGATATCTGGAAGATATATATATATATATATGTATCATAATCCCTATAGAAGATGATAAGAACTATCACTGCCTGACTGGATTAATACATATGGAATAAGATATCTGGAAGATCTATTGTATCAGAATCCCTATAGAAGATGATAAGATCTATCACTGTCTGACTGGATTAATATATATATCGAATAATATATCTGGAAGATATATATATGTGTCAGAATCCCTATAGAAGATGATAAGAACTATCACTGTCTGGATTAATATATATGGAATAAGATATCTGGAAGATCTAATGTGTCAGAATCCCTATAGAAGATGATAAGAACTATCACTGTCTGACTGGATAAAAATATGGAATAAGATATCTGGAAGATCTAATGTGTCAGAATCCCTATCGAAGGTGATAAGAGATAATATTGTCTGACTGGATTAATATATATATAAAAAGATATCTGGAAGATCTAATGTGTCAGAATCCCTATAAGAGCTATCACTGTCTGACTGGATTAATATATATTGAATAAGATATCTGGAAGATCTAATGTGTCAGAATCCACATAGAAGATGATAAGAACTATCCCTATCTGACTGGATTAATATATATGGAATAAGATATCTGGAAGATCTAATGTGTCAGAATCCATATAGAAGATGATAAGATCTATCACTGTCTGACTGGATTAATATATATGGAATAAGATATCTGGAAGATCTAATGTGTCAGAATCCATATAGAAGATGATAAGAACTATCAATGTCTGACTGCATTAATATACATATGGAATAAGATATCTGGAAGATATATATATATATATATATATATATATATATATATATATATGTATCATAATCCCTATAGAAGATGATAAGAACTATCACTGCCTGACTGGATTAATACATATGGAATAAGATATCTGGAAGATCTATTGTATCAGAATCCCTATAGAAGATGATAAGATCTATCACTGTCTGACTGGATTAATATATATATCGAATAATATATCTGGAAGATATATATATGTGTCAGAATCCCTATAGAAGATGATAACAGCTATCACTGTCTGTCTGGATTAATATATATGGAATAAGATATCTGGAAGATCTATTGTATCAGAATCCCTATAGAAGATGATAAGATCTATCACTGTCTGACTGGATTAATATATATATCGAATAATATATCTGGAAGATATATATATGTCAGAATCCCTATAGAAGATGATAAGAAATATCACTGTCTGACTGGATTAATATATATGGAATAAGATATCTGGAAGATCTAATGTGTCAGAATCCCTATAGAAGATGATAAGAGCTGTCACTGTCTGACTGGATACATATATATGGAATAAGACATCTGGAAGATCTAATGTGTCAGAATCCCTATAAAATATGATAAGAAATATCACTGTCTGACTGGATTAATATATATGGAATAAGATATCTGGAAGATCTAATGTGTCAGAATCCCTATAGAAGATGATAATAGCTGTCACTGTCTGACTTGATAAATATCTATGGAATAAGACATCTGGAAGATCTAATGTGTCAGAATCCCTATAGAAGATGATAAGAACTATCACTGTCTGACTTGATTAATATATATGGAATAAGATATCTGGAAGAACTAATGTATTAGAATCCCTATAGAAGATGATAAGATCTATCATTGTCTGACTGGATTAATATATATATGGAATAATATATCTGGAAGATATATATATGTGTCAGAATCCCTATAGAAGATGATAAGAACTATGACTGTCTAACTAGATTAATATATATGGAATAAGATATCTGGAAGATCTTATGTGTCAGAATCCATATAGAAGATGATAAGAGCTATCACTGTCTGGATTAATATATAAGGAATGAGATATCTGGAAGATCTAATGTGTCAGAATCCCTATAGAAGATAAGAACTATCAATGTCTGACTGCATTAATATATATATGGAATAAGATATCTGGAAGATATATATATATATATATTTATATGTGTCATAATCCCTATAGAAGATGATAAGAACTATCACTGCCTGACTGGATTAATACATATGGAATAAGATATCTGGAAGATCTATTGTATCAGAATCCCTATAGAAGATGATAAGATCTATCACTGTCTGACTGGATTAATATATATATATCGAATAATATATCTGGAAGATATATATATGTGTCAGAATCCCTATAGAAGATGATAAGAAATATCACTGTCTGACTGGATTAATATATATGGAATAAGATATCTTGAAGATCTAATATGTCAGAATACCTATAGAAGATGATAAGAGCTATAACTGTCTGAAATAATATATATGTAATAAGATATCTGGAAGATCTAATGTGTCAGAATCCCTATAGAAGATAAGAACTATCAATGTCTGACTGCATTAATATATATATGGAATAAGATATCTGGAAGATAGATATATATATGTCTCATACTCCCTATAGAAGATGATAAGAACTATCACTGCCTGACTGGATTAATACATATGGAATAAGATATCTGGAAGATCTATTGTATCAGAATCCCTATAGAAGATGATAAGATCTATCACTGTCTGACTGGATTAATATATATATCGAATAATATATCTGGAAGATATATATATGTGTCAGAATCCCTATAGAAGATGATAAGAACTATCACTGTCTGACTGGATTAATATATATGGAATAAGATATCTGGAAGATCTAATGTGTCAGAATCCCTATAGAAGATGATAGGAGCTGTCACTGTCTGACTGTATAAATATATATGGAATAAGACATCTGGAAGATCTAATGTGTCAGAATCCCTATAGAAGATGATAAGAGCTATCACTGTCTGACTGGATTAATATATATTGAATAAGATATCTGGAAGATCTAATGTGTCAGAATCCCTATAGAAGATGATAAGAGCTATCACTGTCTGACTGGATTAATATATCTGGAATAAGATATCTGGAAGACCTAATGTGTCAGAATCCCTATAGAAGATGATAATAGCTAACACTGTCTGAATGGATTAATATATATAGAATAATATATATGGAAGATATATATGTATATATATATATATTATGTATATATATATATATATATATATATATATATATATATATATATATATATATATCAGAATCCCTATAGAAGATGATAAGAACTATCACTGCCTGACTGGACTAACATATATATATGGAAAAAGCTATCTGGAAGATATATATATGTGTCAGAATCCCTATAGAAGATGATAAGAACTATCACTGTCTGACTTGATTAATATAAATGGAATAAGATATCTGGAAGAACTAATGTATCAGAATCCCTATAGAAGATGATAAGATCTATCATTGTCTGACTGGATTAATATATATATGGAATAATATATCTGGAAGATATATATATGTGTCAGAATCCCTATAGAAGATGATAAGAACTATCACTGTCTAACTTGAATAATATATATGGAATAAGATATCTGGAAGATCTAATGTGTCAGAATCCCTATAGAAGATGATAAGAACTATCACTGTCTGACTTGATTAATATATATGGAATAAGATATCTGGAAGAACTAATGTATCAGAATCCCTATAGAAGATGATAAGATCTATCATTGTCTGACTGGATTAATATATATATGGAATAATATATCTGGAAGATATATATATGTGTCAGAATCCCTACAGAAGATGATAAGAACTATGACTGTCTAACTTGATTAAAATATATGGAATAAGATATCTGGAAGATCTTATGTGTCAGCATCCATATAGAAGATGATAAGAGCTATCACTGTCTGAATTCATATATATGGAATAAGATATCTGGAAGATCTAATGTGTCAGAATCCCTATAGTAGATGATAACAGCTATCACTGTCTGACTGGATTAATATATATGGAATAAGATATCAGGAAGATATATATATATATATATGTATCATAATCCCTATAGAAGATGATAAGAACTATCACTGCCTGACTGGATTAATACATATGGAATAAGATATCTGGAAGATCTATTGTATCAGAATCCCTATAGAAGATGATAAGATCTATCACTGTCTGACTGGATTAATATATATATCGAATAATATATCTGGAAGATATATATATGTGTCAGAATCCCTATAGAAGATGATAAGAACTATCACTGTCTGGATTAATATATATGGAATAAGATATCTGGAAGATCTAATGTGTCAGAATCCCTATAGAAGATGATAAGATCTATCACTGTCTGTCTGGATTAATATATATGGAATAAGATATCTGGAAGATCTATTGTATCAGAATCCCTATAGAAGATGATAAGATCTATCACTGTCTGACTGGATTAATATATATATCGAATAATATATCTGGAAGATATATATATGTCAGAATCCCTATAGAAGATGATAAGAAATATCACTGTCTGACTGGATTAATATATATGGAATAAGATATCTGGAAGATCTAATGTGTCAGAATCCCTATAGAAGATGATAAGAGCTGTCACTGTCTGACTGGATACATATATATGGAATAAGACATCTGGAAGATCTAATGTGTCAGAATCCCTATAAAAGATGATAAGAAATATCACTGTCTGACTGGATTAATATATATGGAATAAGATATCTGGAAGATCTAATGTGTCAGAATCCCTATAGAAGATGATAATAGCTGTCACTGTCTGACTTGATAAATATCTATGGAATAAGACATCTGGAAGATCTAATGTGTCAGAATCCCTATAGAAGATGATAAGAACTATCACTGTCTGACTTGATTAATATATATGGAATAAGATATCTGGAAGAACTAATGTATTAGAATCCCTATAGAAGATGATAAGATCTATCATTGTCTGACTGGATTAATATATATATGGAATAATATATCTGGAAGATATATATATGTGTCAGAATCCCTATAGAAGATGATAAGAACTATGACTGTCTAACTAGATTAATATATATGGAATAAGATATCTGGAAGATCTTATGTGTCAGAATCCATATAGAAGATGATAAGAGCTATCACTGTCTGGATTAATATATATGGAATGAGATATCTGGAAGATCTAATGTGTCAGAATCCCTATAGAAGATAAGAACTATCAATGTCTGACTGCATTAATATATATATGGAATAAGATATCTGGAAGATATATATATATATATATTTATATGTATCATAATCCCTATAGAAGATGATAAGAACTATCACTGCCTGACTGGATTAATACATATGGAATAAGATATCTGGAAGATCTATTGTATCAGAATCCCTATAGAAGATGATAAGATCTATCACTGTCTGACTGGATTAATATATATATATCGAATAATATATCTGGAAGATATATATATGTGTCAGAATCCCTATAGAAGATGATAAGAAATATCACTGTCTGACTGGATTAATATATATGGAATAAGATATCTTGAAGATCTAATATGTCAGAATACCTATAGAAGATGATAAGAGCTATAACTGTCTGAAATAATATATATGGAATAAGATATCTGGAAGATCTAATGTGTCAGAATCCCTATAGAAGATAAGAACTATCAATGTCTGACTGCATTAATATATATATGGAATAAGATATCTGGAAGATAGATATATATATGTCTCATACTCCCTATAGAAGATGATAAGAACTATCACTGCCTGACTGGATTAATACATATGGAATAAGATATCTGGAAGATCTATTGTATCAGAATCCCTATAGAAGATGATAAGATCTATCACTGTCTGACTGGATTAATATATATATCGAATAATATATCTGGAAGATATATATATGTGTCAGAATCCCTATAGAAGATGATAAGAACTATCACTGTCTGACTGGATTAATATATATGGAATAAGACATCTGGAAGATCTAATGCGTCAGAATCCCTATAGAAGATGATAAGAGCTGTCACTGTCTGACTGGATAAATATATATGGAATAAGACATCTGGAAGATCTAATGTGTCAGAATCCCTATAGAAGATGATAAGAGCTATCACTGTCTGACTGGATTAATATATATGGAATAAGATATCTGGAAGATCTAATGTGTCAGAATCCCTATAGAAGATGATAAGAGCTATCACTGTCTGACTGGATTAATATATCTGGAATAAGATATCTGGAAGACCTAATGTGTCAGAATCCCTATAGAAGATGATAATAGCTAACACTGTCTGAATGGATTAATATATATGGAATAATATATATGGAAGATATATATGTATATATATATATATTATGTATATATATATATATATATATATATATATATATATATATATATATATATATATATATATATCAGAATCCCTATAGAAGATGATAAGAACTATCACTGCCTGACTGGACTAACATATATATATGGAAAAAGCTATCTGGAAGATATATATATGTGTCAGAATCCCTATAGAAGATGATAGGAACTATCACTGTCTGACTTGATTAATATAAATGGAATAAGATATCTGGAAGAACTAATGTATCAGAATCCCTATAGAAGATGATAAGATCTATCATTGTCTGACTGGATTAATATATATATGGAATAATATATCTGGAAGATATATATATGTGTCAGAATCCCTATAGAAGATGATAAGAACTATCACTGTCTAACTTGAATAATATATATGGAATAAGATATCTGGAAGATCTAATGTGTCAGAATCCCTATAGAAGATGATAAGAACTATCACTGTCTGACTTGATTAATATATATGGAATAAGATATCTGGAAGAACTAATGTATCAGAATCCCTATAGAAGATGATAAGATCTATCATTGTCTGACTGGATTAATATATATATGGAATAATATATCTGGAAGATATATATATGTGTCAGAATCCCTACAGAAGATGATAAGAACTATGACTGTCTAACTTGATTAAAATATATGGAATAAGATATCTGGAAGATCTTATGTGTCAGCATCCATATAGAAGATGATAAGAGCTATCACTGTCTGAATTCATATATATGGAATAAGATATCTGGAAGATCTAATGTGTCAGAATCCCTATAGTAGATGATAACAGCTATCACTGTCTGACTGGATTAATATATATGGAATAAGATATCAGGAAGATATATATATATATATATGTATCATAATCCCTATAGAAGATGATAAGAACTATCACTGCCTGACTGGATTAATACATATGGAATAAGATATCTGGAAGATCTATTGTATCAGAATCCCTATAGAAGATGATAAGATCTATCACTGTCTGACTGGATTAATATATATATCGAATAATATATCTGGAAGATATATATATGTGTCAGAATCCCTATAGAAGATGATAAGAACTATCACTGTCTGGATTAATATATATGGAATAAGATATCTGGAAGATCTAATGTGTCAGAATCCCTATAGAAGATGATAAGATCTATCACTGTCTGTCTGGATTAATATATATGGAATAAGATATCTGGAAGATCTATTGTATCAGAATCCCTATAGAAGATGATAAGATCTATCACTGTCTGACTGGATTAATATATATATCGAATAATATATCTGGAAGATATATATATGTCAGAATCCCTATAGAAGATGATAAGAAATATCACTGTCTGACTGGATTAATATATATGGAATAAGATATCTGGAAGATCTAATGTGTCAGAATCCCTATAGAAGATGATAAGAGCTGTCACTGTCTGACTGGATACATATATATGGAATAAGACATCTGGAAGATCTAATGTGTCAGAATCCCTATAAAAGATGATAAGAAATATCACTGTCTGACTGGATTAATATATATGGAATAAGATATCTGGAAGATCTAATGTGTCAGAATCCCTATAGAAGATGATAATAGCTGTCACTGTCTGACTTGATAAATATCTATGGAATAAGACATCTGGAAGATCTAATGTGTCAGAATCCCTATAGAAGATGATAAGAACTATCACTGTCTGACTTGATTAATATATATGGAATAAGATATCTGGAAGAACTAATGTATTAGAATCCCTATAGAAGATGATAAGATCTATCATTGTCTGACTGGATTAATATATATATGGAATAATATATCTGGAAGATATATATATGTGTCAGAATCCCTATAGAAGATGATAAGAACTATGACTGTCTAACTAGATTAATATATATGGAATAAGATATCTGGAAGATCTTATGTGTCAGAATCCATATAGAAGATGATAAGAGCTATCACTGTCTGGATTAATATATATGGAATGAGATATCTGGAAGATCTAATGTGTCAGAATCCCTATAGAAGATAAGAACTATCAATGTCTGACTGCATTAATATATATATGGAATAAGATATCTGGAAGATATATATATATATATATTTATATGTATCATAATCCCTATAGAAGATGATAAGAACTATCACTGCCTGACTGGATTAATACATATGGAATAAGATATCTGGAAGATCTATTGTATCAGAATCCCTATAGAAGATGATAAGATCTATCACTGTCTGACTGGATTAATATATATATATCGAATAATATATCTGGAAGATATATATATGTGTCAGAATCCCTATAGAAGATGATAAGAAATATCACTGTCTGACTGGATTAATATATATGGAATAAGATATCTTGAAGATCTAATATGTCAGAATACCTATAGAAGATGATAAGAGCTATAACTGTCTGAAATAATATATATGGAATAAGATATCTGGAAGATCTAATGTGTCAGAATCCCTATAGAAGATAAGAACTATCAATGTCTGACTGCATTAATATATATATGGAATAAGATATCTGGAAGATAGATATATATATGTCTCATACTCCCTATAGAAGATGATAAGAACTATCACTGCCTGACTGGATTAATACATATGGAATAAGATATCTGGAAGATCTATTGTATCAGAATCCCTATAGAAGATGATAAGATCTATCACTGTCTGACTGGATTAATATATATATCGAATAATATATCTGGAAGATATATATATGTGTCAGAATCCCTATAGAAGATGATAAGAACTATCACTGTCTGACTGGATTAATATATATGGAATAAGATATCTGGAAGATCTAATGTGTCAGAATCCCTATAGAAGATGATAGGAGCTGTCACTGTCTGACTGTATAAATATATATGGAATAAGACATCTGGAAGATCTAATGTGTCAGAATCCCTATAGAAGATGATAAGAGCTATCACTGTCTGACTGGATTAATATATATGGAATAAGATATCTGGAAGATCTAATGTGTCAGAATCCCTATAGAAGATGATAAGAGCTATCACTGTCTGACTGGATTAATATATCTGGAATAAGATATCTGGAAGACCTAATGTGTCAGAATCCCTATAGAAGATGATAATAGCTAACACTGTCTGAATGGATTAATATATATGGAATAATATATATGGAAGATATATATGTATATATATATACATAATATATATATATATATATATATATATATATATATATATATATATATATATATATATATATATATATATCAGAATCCCTATAGAAGATGATAAGAACTATCACTGCCTGACTGGACTAACATATATATATGGAAAAAGCTATCTGGAAGATATATATATGTGTCAGAATCCCTATAGAAGATGATAGGAACTATCACTGTCTGACTTGATTAATATAAATGGAATAAGATATCTGGAAGAACTAATGTATCAGAATCCCTATAGAAGATGATAAGATCTATCATTGTCTGACTGGATTAATATATATATGGAATAATATATCTGGAAGATATATATATGTGTCAGAATCCCTATAGAAGATGATAAGAACTATCACTGTCTAACTTGAATAATATATATGGAATAAGATATCTGGAAGATCTAATGTGTCAGAATCCCTATAGAAGATGATAAGAACTATCACTGTCTGACTTGATTAATATATATGGAATAAGATATCTGGAAGAACTAATGTATCAGAATCCCTATAGAAGATGATAAGATCTATCATTGTCTGACTGGATTAATATATATATGGAATAATATATCTGGAAGATATATATATGTGTCAGAATCCCTACAGAAGATGATAAGAACTATGACTGTCTAACTTGATTAAAATATATGGAATAAGATATCTGGAAGATCTTATGTGTCAGCATCCATATAGAAGATGATAAGAGCTATCACTGTCTGAATTCATATATATGGAATAAGATATCTGGAAGATCTAATGTGTCAGAATCCCTATAGTAGATGATAACAGCTATCACTGTCTGACTGGATTAATATATATGGAATAAGATATCTGGAAGATATATATATATATATGTATCATAATCCCTATAGAAGATGATAAGAACTATCACTGCCTGACTGGATTAATACATATGGAATAAGATATCTGGAAGATCTATTGTATCAGAATCCCTATAGAAGATGATAAGATCTATCACTGTCTGACTGGATTAATATATATATCGAATAATATATCTGGAAGATATATATATGTGTCAGAATCCCTATAGAAGATGATAAGAACTATCACTGTCTGGATTAATATATATGGAATAAGATATCTGGAAGATCTAATGTGTCAGAATCCCTATAGAAGATGATAAGAGCTATCACTGTCTGACTGGATAAAAATATGGAATAAGATATCTGGAAGATCTAATGTGTCAGAATCCCTATCGAAGGTGATAAGAGATAATATTGTCTGACTGGATTAATATATATATAAAAAGATATCTGGAAGATGTAATGTGTCAGAATCCCTATAAGAGCTATCACTGTCTGACTGGATTAATATATATTGAATAAGATATCTGGAAGATCTAATGTGTCAGAATCCACATAGAAGATGATAAGAACTATCCCTATCTGACTGGATTAATATATATGGAATAAGATATCTGGAAGATCTAATGTGTCAGAATCCATATAGAAGATGATAAGAGCTATCACTGTCTGACTGGATTAATATATATGGAATAAGATATCTGGAAGATCTAATGTGTCAGAATCCATATAGAAGATGATAAGAACTATCAATGTCTGACTGCATTAATATACATATGGAATAAGATATCTGGAAGATATATATATATATATATATATATATATATATGTATCATAATCCCTATAGAAGATGATAAGAACTATCACTGCCTGACTGGATTAATACATATGGAATAAGATATCTGGAAGATCTATTGTATCAGAATCCCTATAGAAGATGATAAGATCTATCACTGTCTGACTGGATTAATATATATATCGAATAATATATCTGGAAGATATATATATGTGTCAGAATCCCTATAGAAGATGATAACAGCTATCACTGTCTGTCTGGATTAATATATATGGAATAAGATATCTGGAAGATCTATTGTATCAGAATCCCTATAGAAGATGATAAGATCTATCACTGTCTGACTGGATTAATATATATATCGAATAATATATCTGGAAGATATAAATATGTCAGAATCCCTATAGAAGATGATAAGAAATATCACTGTCTGACTGGATTAATATATATGGAATAAGATATCTGGAAGATCTAATGTGTCAGAATCCCTATAGAAGATGATAATAGCTGTCACTGTCTGACTTGATAAATATCTATGGAATAAGACATCTGGAAGATCTAATGTGTCAGAATCCCTATAGAAGATGATAAGAACTATCACTGTCTGACTTGATTAATATATATGGAATAAGATATCTGGAAGAACTAATGTATTAGAATCCCTATAGAAGATGATAAGATCTATCATTGTCTGACTGGATTAATATATATATGGAATAATATATCTGGAAGATATATATATGTGTCAGAATCCCTATAGAAGATGATAAGAACTATGACTGTCTAACTAGATTAATATATATGGAATAAGATATCTGGAAGATCTTATGTGTCAGAATCCATATAGAAGATGATAAGAGCTATCACTGTCTGGATTAATATATATGGAATGAGATATCTGGAAGATCTAATGTGTCAGAATCCCTATAGAAGATAAGAACTATCAATGTCTGACTGCATTAATATATATATGGAATAAGATATCTGGAAGATATATATATATATATATTTATATGTATCATAATCCCTATAGAAGATGATAAGAACTATCACTGCCTGACTGGATTAATACATATGGAATAAGATATCTGGAAGATCTATTGTATCAGAATCCCTATAGAAGATGATAAGATCTATCACTGTCTGACTGGATTAATATATATATATCGAATAATATATCTGGAAGATATATATATGTGTCAGAATCCCTATAGAAGATGATAAGAAATATCACTGTCTGACTGGATTAATATATATGGAATAAGATATCTTGAAGATCTAATATGTCAGAATACCTATAGAAGATGATAAGAGCTATAACTGTCTGAAATAATATATATGGAATAAGATATCTGGAAGATCTAATGTGTCAGAATCCCTATAGAAGATAAGAACTATCAATGTCTGACTGCATTAATATATATATGGAATAAGATATCTGGAAGATAGATATATATATGTCTCATACTCCCTATAGAAGATGATAAGAACTATCACTGCCTGACTGGATTAATACATATGGAATAAGATATCTGGAAGATCTATTGTATCAGAATCCCTATAGAAGATGATAAGATCTATCACTGTCTGACTGGATTAATATATATATCGAATAATATATCTGGAAGATATATATATGTGTCAGAATCCCTATAGAAGATGATAAGAACTATCACTGTCTGACTGGATTAATATATATGGAATAAGATATCTGGAAGATCTAATGTGTCAGAATCCCTATAGAAGATGATAGGAGCTGTCACTGTCTGACTGTATAAATATATATGGAATAAGACATCTGGAAGATCTAATGTGTCAGAATCCCTATAGAAGATGATAAGAGCTATCACTGTCTGACTGGATTAATATATATTGAATAAGATATCTGGAAGATCTAATGTGTCAGAATCCCTATAGAAGATGATAAGAGCTATCACTGTCTGACTGGATTAATATATCTGGAATAAGATATCTGGAAGACCTAATGTGTCAGAATCCCTATAGAAGATGATAATAGCTAACACTGTCTGAATGGATTAATATATATGGAATAATATATATGGAAGATATATATGTATATATATATATATTATGTATATATATATATATATATATATATATATATATATATATATATATATATATATATCAGAATCCCTATAGAAGATGATAAGAACTATCACTGCCTGACTGGACTAACATATATATATGGAAAAAGCTATCTGGAAGATATATATATGTGTCAGAATCCCTATAGAAGATGATAAGAACTATCACTGTCTGACTTGATTAATATAAATGGAATAAGATATCTGGAAGAACTAATGTATCAGAATCCCTATAGAAGATGATAAGATCTATCATTGTCTGACTGGATTAATATATATATGGAATAATATATCTGGAAGATATATATATGTGTCAGAATCCCTATAGAAGATGATAAGAACTATCACTGTCTAACTTGAATAATATATATGGAATAAGATATCTGGAAGATCTAATGTGTCAGAATCCCTATAGAAGATGATAAGATCTATCATTGTCTGACTGGATTAATATATATATGGAATAATATATCTGGAAGATATATATATGTGTCAGAATCCCTACAGAAGATGATAAGAACTATGACTGTCTAACTTGATTAAAATATATGGAATAAGATATCTGGAAGATCTTATGTGTCAGCATCCATATAGAAGATGATAAGAGCTATCACTGTCTGAATTCATATATATGGAATAAGATATCTGGAAGATCTAATGTGTCAGAATCCCTATAGTAGATGATAACAGCTATCACTGTCTGACTGGATTAATATAAATGGAATAAGATATCTGGAAGATATATATATATATATATATATATATGTATCATAATCCCTATAGAAGATGATAAGAACTATCACTGCCTGACTGGATTAATACATATGGAATAAGATATCTGGAAGATCTATTGTATCAGAATCCCTATAGAAGATGATAAGATCTATCACTGTCTGACTGGATTAATATATATATCGAATAATATATCTGGAAGATATATATATGTGTCAGAATCCCTATAGAAGATGATAAGAACTATCACTGTCTGGATTAATATATATGGAATAAGATATCTGGAAGATCTAATGTGTCAGAATCCCTATAGAAGATGATAAGAGCTATCACTGTCTGACTGGATAAAAATATGGAATAAGATATCTGGAAGATCTAATGTGTCAGAATCCCTATAGAAGGTGATAAGAGCAATCATTGTCTGACTGGATTAATATATATATAAAAAGATATCTGGAAGATCTAATGTGTCAGAATCCCTATAAGAGCTATCACTGTCTGACTGAATTAATATATATTGAATAAGATATCTGGAAGATCTAATGTGTCAGAATCCACATAGAAGATGATAAGAACTATCCCTATCTGACTGGATTAATATATATGGAATAAGATATCTGGAAGATCTAATGTGTCAGAATCCATATAGAAGATGATAAGAGCTATCACTATCTGACTGGATTAATATATATGGAATAAGATATCTGGAAGATCTAATGTGTCAGAATCCATATAGAAGATGATAAGAGCTATCACTGTCTGGATTAATATATATGTAATAAGATATCTGGAAGATCTAATGTGTCAGAATCCCTATAGAAGATGATAAGAGCTAACACTGTCTGGATTAATATACATGGAATAAGATATCTGGAAGATCTAATGTATCAGAATCCTTATAGAAGATGATAAGAACTATCACTGCCTGACTGGGCTAATATATATATATGGAATAAGATATTTAATATATATATATATATATATATATATATATATATATATATATATATATGTATCAGAATCCCTATAGAAGATGATATGAGCTATCACTGTCTGACTGGGTTAATATATATGGAATAAGATATCTAGAAGATCTATTGTATTAGAATCCCTATAGAAGATGATAAGAACTATCACTGTCTGACTGGATTAATATATATGGAATAAGATATCTGGAAGATCTAATATGTCAGAATAACTATAGAAAATAATAAGAGCTATCACTGTCTGGATTAATATATATGGAATAAGATATCTGGAAGATCTAATGTGTCAGAATCCCTATAGAAGATGATAAGAGCTGTCACTGTCTGACTGGATAAAAATATGGAATAAGATATCTGGAAGATCTAATATGTCAGAATCCCTATCGAAGGTGATAAGAGATATCATTGTCTGACTGGAATAATATATATATAAAAAGATATCTGGAAGATCTAATGTGTCAGAATCCCTATAAGAGCTATCACTGTCTGACTGGATTAATATATATTGAATAAGATATCTGGAAGATCTAATTTGTCAGAATCCCTATAGAAGATGATAAGAGCTATCACTGTCTGAATTAATATATATGGAATAAGATATCTGGAAGATCTAATGTGTCAGAATCCCTATAGAAGATGATAAGAGCTAACACTGTCTGGATTAATATACATGGAAAAAGATATCTGGAAGATCTAATGTATCAGAATCCCTATAGAAGATGATAAGAGCTATCACTGCCTGACTGGGCTAATATATATATATGGAATAAGATATCTAATATATATATATATATATATATATATATATATATATATATATATATATATATATATATCAGAATCCCTATAGAAGATGATAAGAACTATCACTGTCTGACTGGATTAATACAAATGGAATAAGATATCTAGAAGATCTATTGTATCAGAATCCCTATAGAAGATGATAAGATCTTTCACTGCCTGACTGGACTAATATGTATATGGAATACGATATCTGAATGATATATATACAGTATATTTATGTATCAGAATCCCTATAGAAGATAAGAACTATCAATGTCTGACTGGATTAATATATATGTAATAGGATATCTGGAAGATATATATATATATATATATATATATATATATATATATATATATATGTGTGTGACTGAATTAATATATATGTAATAAGATATCTGGAAGATCTAATCTTTCCGAATCCCTATAGAAGATGATAAGAGCTATCACTGTCTGGATTACTATATATGGAATAAGATATCTGGAAGATCTAATGTGTCAGAATCCCTATAGAAGATGATAGGAGCTATCAATGTCTGACAGGATTAATGTCTACAGAAATTGACATCTGAAAGATCTAAAGTGTCAGAATCCATATAGAAGATTATAAGAGCTGTCACTGTCTGACTGGATAAATATATATGGAATAAGATATCTGGAAGATCTAAAGTGTCAGAATCCCTACAGAAGGTGATAAGAGCTATCATTGTCTGACTGGATTAATATATATATATATATATAAAAGATATCTGGAAGATCTAATGTTTCAGAATCCCTATAGAAGATTATAAGAGATATCACTGTCTGACTGGATTAATATATATTGAATAAGATATCTGGAAGATCTAATGTGTCAGAATCCCTATAGAAGATGATAAGAGCTATCACTGTCTGGATTAATATATATGGAATAAGATATCTGGAAGATCTAATGTGTCAGAATCCCTATAGAAGATGATAAGAGCTATCACTGTCTGGATTAATATATATGGAATAAGATATCTGGAAGATCTAATGTGTCAGAATCCCTATAGACGATGATAAGATCTATCATTTTCTGACTGGATTAATATATATATGGAATAATATATCTGGAAGATATATATATGTGTCAGAATCCCTATAGAAGATGATAAGAGCTATCACTGTCTGACTGGATTAATATATATGGAATAAGATATCTGGAAGATCTAATGTGTCAGAATCCCTATAGAAGATGATAAGAGCTATCACTGTCTGACTGGATTAATATATATGAAATAAAATATCTAGAAGATCTAATGTGTCAGAATCCCTATAGAACATGATAAGATATATCATTGTCTGACTGGATTAATATATATATATATATATATATATATATATATGGGATAAATTATCTGGAAGATATTTATATATATGTGTCATAATCCCTAAGAGCTATCACTGTCTGACTGGATTAATATATATATATATATATATATATATATATATATATATATATATATATATATATATATATATATGGGATAATATATCTGGAATATATATATATATATATATATGTGTCATAATCCCTATAGAAGATGATAAGAGCTATCACTGTCTGACTGGATTAATATATATGGAATAAGATATCTGGAAGATCTAATGTGTCAGAATCCCTATAGAAGATGATAAGAGCTATCACTGTCTGACTGGATTAATATATATGGAATAAGATATCTGGAAGATCTAATGTATCAGAATCCCTATAGACGATGATAAGAGCTATCGCTGTCTGACTGGATTAATATATATGGAATAGCATATCTGAAAGATATAATGTGTCAGAATCCATATAGAAGATGATAAGAGCTATCGCTGTCTGACTGGATTAATATATATGGAATAGCATATCTGAAAGATATAATGTGTCAGAATCCATATAGAAGATGATAAGAGCTATCACTGTCTGACTGGATGAATATACATGGAATAAGATATCTGGAAGATATATATATGTATCAGAATCCCTACAGAAGATAAGAACTATCACTGTCTGACTGGATTATTGATTTATATATGGAATAGGATTTTGCTTTAATTACACAAAAAAACATTTAACTTATGAAATATAACAAAATCCCCACATTTCCATATAGCAGTATGTAGCAGTTAGTGCCACAAGACTCTTATTTCCACCATCTTACCAGTATAAACATTTTCTTGCTGGCTTCTCTACCTGTATACAGGTATGTTCCAGGGGGCGGGGCTCACCTGTATAAAGGTGATGTCACAGTACAGAAACTGAAAGCTCTCTGATAGTCCAGGCGGGTGTCACTTCTCCACTCTCACAGTTTGTGTCTCACAGCGCTGGACGCGGGGAATCCGGAGACTTGGAAAATGAATTCTGTTTTCATCTTGAGACCCAGGTATAAAAGAGGAAAGATGGAGCCCGACAGGAGAGTCCAGGTGAGGAACTGTCTTAGAGAGAAGGTAAGAGGCAGCTGTGTATATAATATGTATAATATATATGTGTATATACTGGTACGCTATGTGCGTGTGTACTATGGGGGTATAATATATATGTGTATATACTGGTACGCTATGTGCATGTGTACTATACGGGTGTAATATATATGTGTATATACTGGTACACTATGTGCGTGTGTACTATGGGGGTATAATATATATGTGTATATATACTGGTACGCTATGTGCGTGTGTGCTATCGGGGTATAATATATAATGTGTGTATATACTGGTACACTATATATGTGTATACTATGGGAGTATAATATTTTATATATGTACATGTATACTGGTATTGCTCTGTATAGTATATATATATACACTGGAATACTGTATATATCTATTTATACATATTTATACACATCTAATACATGTACTCAATGACTGTACGTGATTTGTGAGACTGCTCATGTTACACATACTAAGCACACGCATGTTGCCTCCCTCACAGGTGTGTACAGACCTTGTTAGGTACAACTCCACACACCAGCAATGGGCACTGTTATCAGACTGGCCGCCATGACTGTCCTGCTGGGCATAGTGACCGCACACCCCCTCAGGAGGCACTGCCCGATGTCCAGATATAGATTGGTGTCAGAGACGGACATGAAGACACTGAGACACCTACAGGAGAGATACGTGAGTGAGACACAGACAGATAGAGACACACAGAGATATAGAGACACCTACAGGAGAGATATGTGAGTGTGTCACAGACAGATAGAGACACAAAGAGACATAGAGACACCTAAGGGAGAGATACGTGAGTGAGACACAGACAGATAGAGACACACAGAGACATAGAGACACCTACAGGAGAGATACGTGAGTGAGACGCAGACAGATAGAGACACACAGAGACATAGAGACACCTACAGGAGAGATATGTGAGTGTGTCACAGACAGATAGAGACACACAGAGACATAGAGACACCTACAGGAGAGATACGTGAGTGAGACACAGACAGATAGAGACACACAGAGACATATAGACACCTACAGGAGAGATACGTGAGTTATACACAGACAGATAGACACACAGAGACATAGAGACACCTACAGGAGAGATACGTGAGTGAGACGCAGACAGATAGAGACACACAGAGACATAGAGACACCTACAGGAGAGATATGTGAGTGTGTCACAGACAGATAGAGACACACAGAGACATAGAGAAACCTACAGGAGAGATACATGAGTGAGACAGAGACACACAGAGACATAGAGACACCTACAGGAGAGATACGTGAGTGAGACAGAGACACACAGAGACATAGAGACACCTACAGGAGAGATACACGAGTAAGACACAGACAGATAGAGACACACAGAGACATAGAGACACCTACAGGAGAGATACGTGAGTTATACACAGACAGATAGACACACAGAGACATAGAGACACCTACAGGAGAGATATGTGAGTGAGACACAGACAGATAGAGACACACAGAGACATAGAGACACCTACAGGAGAGATACGTGAGTGAGACACAGACAGAGACACACAGAGACATAGAGACACCTACAGGAGAGATACGTGAGTGACACAGACAGATAGAGACACACAGAGACATAGAGACACCTACAGGAGAGATATGTGAGTGAGACACAGACGGATAGAGACACACAGAGACATAGATACACCTACAGGAGAGATACGTGAGTGAGACGCAGACAGATAGAGACACACAGAGACATAGAGACACCTACAGGAGAGATAAGTGAGTGAGACAGAGACACACAGAGACATAGAGACACCTACAGGAGAGATACACGAGTAAGACACAGACAGATAGAGACACACAAAGACACGCCACACACACAGATAGACAGGTATGTTTAGCCATGTCTCACCTTGTACACTTTGTGGTCTCTGGTCTCCAACAGGAGGACGTTGTGGTCAAGGATGGGATGAAATGTTACCAGAGGATGCTGCGCCACAAGCCGTCTGCGTGTAAACTAGAGGTACAGACGTGTGCACTTGTTATACATTACTTACTGAATGATATACTGCTATTTAATATATTATACGCTATGTTACTAACCTGTACTCTCCCTCAGGCCAGTGACAGACTAACTCTGACCCTGGAAAGAGTGTCCTTAGCTGTGGATGTCCTGACGAACATGACGGACTCTCCTCTGTCTGACCTGGTATCACAACCATTGGAGATATTCTCTGTCTTGGAGCAGGATCTGACCCTTTGTGTAAGTCCATCGAACAGACAGCAAATTCATACCCTGAGACACCCCAAGATTATACCCAACAGGGGTCTGCTAAGTTATCTCATAACAACTCTTTGTGTCTCTAACAGAGAAGGTCTTTGCTGTTCAGTGACCCTCCCACCCAACATGTGAAGCCATGGCTACAACACCTGAGGAGATACAAGAAGATGGTGAGTGTTCATCAACAGAGCAAGGAAGGGGGTAAGATGGGTGTGCTATGGTACATCTTAGGAGACAAATTCTCTTTACACATGTTACAGATCATGACCACGTGTGAGACACTCTCACCTTGGTTGTTGGTCATGGACTTCAATGTTGTGACTTTCTCTCTCTGCAGGTTTCCTCTGAATGTCTCCAGGAGACCGTGATACTCAGCCTCATCCAGCTGTTGGTTGAAGATGTCAAGTGTTGGGCTAGTAGTGAGCAAATATCATCCCCATCTGAGAACCCACACAGGCCAAGGAGGGTCTAGAAGGAGTGGGATATATGAGCAACTTCAATCCAAGAAGAATCTATTCCGACCAAAAATCTCCAGCTTGATGAGTATAAGTACATCTACCACCTGTAATTCCACAACGACCAAAGAGGACCCTGGGATTTTTTTATGAATGAAGTTGATAATATGAAAGTTTAGTGAACTGATTGTATGTTATTTTATTCTATTTATTTATATAATGTTACAAAATGTGATGAATAATATATATTTATATATAATTAAACCCCATGCTCCCCAGAGGACGTCTTGGTGTAATATCTTATTTATTTGTATTTATATAATATTTTATAATTATTGTACACATTGTCCTGTGTCATTATCACCATCAATAAATTGTGAAATAACTTTATTTAAATGTGTATTATTATTTTGGAGAGCACTGATATTCATCCAATGTGTCCGGACAAGCTAGTGACTCCCAGGGATCAGGTAGAGCTTAGGCCCGGCCGCAGAAGGGACAGGTTTACATGGAATCAAACCTAGTAAAGAAAATAAAAAAGGACAAAACAAACATAGAAGATTCGCCATCAGACATGTTCAGTGCAAGGGCAAGCCGAGACTACAGGGCAATTCTGCGTGACCAGGCAACATGGTACGATGTGGTCCGCCAGGTCTTGCTAAGGTGATATGCCCTCACTGCAGGAAAATACTGAGCCCTGTTCAGCAGTGTGACTCGGGAAAGTGGGGACACTCACTCTAAGGTGGTCTGGTGGATCCGGCACACCATCGAGAGCTGGTGGAAGGCAAAAGAGGTGCGCACCTCGGAGGGCGCTAAACAAGTGATTATGATGGAACAATTCATATTTGTTCAGTTGTCTCTGTGAATGGGTGAAGGACTGTGAGTCTGCCACTGAAGAAGAAGCAGGAAGCCTGGTGGACCAATATGAGGAAACCAGGGGAGAATAGAGGTCAAACCCCCCGAGCAGCTTCACACCCAGATATAGACCTGTATCCTGCCATCTCTACCCCTGGTCTCTCTGTATCCTGCCATCTCTACCCCTGGTCCCTCTGTATCCTGCCATCTCTATCCCTGGTCCCTCTGTATCCTGCCATCTCTACCCCTGGTCCCTCTGTATCCTGCCATCTCTATCCCTAGTCCCTCTGTATCCTGCCATCTCTAACCCTGGTCTCTCCGTATCCTGCCATCTCTACCCCTGGTCCCTCTGTATCCTGCCATCTCTACCCCTGGTCCCTCTGTATCCTGCCATCTCTATCCCTGGTCCCTCTGTATCCTGCCATCTCTACCCCTGGTCCCTCTGTATCCTGCCATCTCTATCCCTAGTCTCTCTGTATCCTGCCATCTCTAACCCTGGTCTCTCCGTATCCTGCCATCTCTACCCCTGGTCCCTCTGTATCCTGCCATCTCTACCCCTGGTCCCTCTGTATCCTGCCATCTCTATCCCTAGTCCCTCTGTATCCTGCCATCTCTACCCCTGGTCCCTCTGTATCCTGCCATCTCTACCCCTGGTCTCTCTGTATCCTGCCATCTCTACCCCTGGTCTCTCTGTATACTGCCATCTCTATCCCTGGTCTCTCTGTATCCTGCCATCTCTATCCCTGGTCTCTCTGTATCCTGCCATCTCTATCCCTGGTCTCTCTGTATCCTGCCATCTCTATCCCTGGTCTCACTGTATCCTGCCATCTCTACCCCTGGTCTCTCTGTATCCTGCCATCTCTACCCCTGGTCCCTCTGTATCTTGCCATCTCTATCCCTGGTCTCTCTGTATCCTGCCATCTCTACCCCTGGTCCCTCTGTATCCTGCCATCTCTATCCCTGGTCCCTCTGTATCCTGCCATCTCTACCCCTGGTCTCTCTGTATCCTGCCATCTCTACCCCTGGTCCCTCTGTATCCTGCCATCTCTACCCCTGGTCTCTCCGTATCCTGCCATCTCTACCCCTGGTCCCTCTGTATCCTGCCATCTCTACCCCTGGTCCCTCTGTATCCTGCCATCTCTAACCCTGGTCTCTCCGTATCCTGCCATCTCTACCCCTGGTCCCTCTGTATCCTGCCATCTCTACCCCTGGTCCCTCTGTATCCTGCCATCTCTATCCCTGGTCCCTCTGTATCCTGCCATCTCTACCCCTGGTCCCTCTGTATCCTGCCATCTCTATCCCTGGTCCCTCTGTATCCTGCCATCTCTACCCCTGGTCCCTCTGTATCCTGCCATCTCTATCCCTAGTCCCTCTGTATCCTGCCATCTCTAACCCTGGTCTCTCCGTATCCTGCCATCTCTACCCCTGGTCCCTCTGTATCCTGCCATCTCTACCCCTGGTCCCTCTGTATCCTGCCATCTCTATCCCTGGTCCCTCTGTATCCTGCCATCTCTACCCCTGGTCCCTCTGTATCCTGCCATCTCTATCCCTAGTCTCTCTGTATCCTGCCATCTCTAACCCTGGTCTCTCCGTATCCTGCCATCTCTACCCCTGGTCCCTCTGTATCCTGCCATCTCTACCCCTGGTCCCTCTGTATCCTGCCATCTCTATCCCTAGTCCCTCTGTATCCTGCCATCTCTACCCCTGGTCCCTCTGTATCCTGCCATCTCTACCCCTGGTCTCTCTGTATCCTGCCATCTCTACCCCTGGTCTCTCTGTATCCTGCCATCTCTATCCCTGGTCTCTCTGTATCCTGCCATCTCTATCCCTGGTCTCTCTGTATCCTGCCATCTCTATCCCTGGTCTCTCTGTATCCTGCCATCTCTATCCCTGGTCTCACTGTATCCTGCCATCTCTACCCCTGGTCTCTCTGTATCCTGCCATCTCTACCCCTGGTCCCTCTGTATCTTGCCATCTCTATCCCTGGTCTCTCTGTATCCTGCCATCTCTACCCCTGGTCCCTCTGTATCCTGCCATCTCTATCCCTGGTCCCTCTGTATCCTGCCATCTCTACCCCTGGTCTCTCTGTATCCTGCCATCTCTACCCCTGGTCCCTCTGTATCCTGCCATCTCTACCCCTGGTCTCTCCGTATCCTGCCATCTCTACCCCTGGTCCCTCTGTATCCTGCCATCTCTACCCCTGGTCCCTCTGTATCCTGCCATCTCTAACCCTGGTCTCTCCGTATCCTGCCATCTCTACCCCTGGTCCCTCTGTATCCTGCCATCTCTATCCCTGGTCCCTCTGTATCCTGCCATCTCTATCCCTAGTCCCTCTGTATCCTGCCATCTCTACCCCTGGTCCCTCTGTATCCTGCCATCTCTATCCCTGGTCTCTCTGTATCCTGCCATCTCTATCCCTGGTCCCTCTGTATCCTGCCATCTCTACCCCTGGTCTCTCTGTATCCTGCCATCTCTACCCCTGGTCTCTCTGTATCCTGCCATCTCTATCCCTGGTCTCTCTGTATCCTGCCATCTCTATCCCTGGTCTCTCTGTATCCTGCCATCTCTATCCCTGGTCTCTCTGTATCCTGCCATCTCTATCCCTGGTCTCTCTGTATCCTGCCATCTCTATCCCTGGTCTCACTGTATCCTGCCATCTCTACCCCTGGTCTCTCTGTATCCTGCCATCTCTACCCCTGGTCTCTCTGTATCCTGCCATCTCTATCCCTGGTCTCACTGTATCCTGCCATCTCTATCCCTGGTCTCTCTGTATCCTGCCATCTCTATCCCTGGTCTCTCTGTATCCTGCCATCTCTATCCCTGGTCCCTCTGTATCCTGCCATCTCTATCCCTGGTCCCTCTGTATCCTGCCATCTCTATCCCTGGTCTCTCTGTATCCTGCCATCTCTACCCCTGGTCCCTCTGTATCCTGCCATCTCTATCCCTGGTCCCTCTGTATCCTGCCATCTCTACCCCTGGTCTCTCTGTATCCTGCCATCTCTACCCCTGGTCCCTCTGTATCCTGCCATCTCTACCCCTGGTCTCTCTGTATCCTGCCATCTCTACCCCTGGTCTCTCTGTATCCTGCCATCTCTATCCCTGGTCTCTCTGTATCCTGCCATCTCTTCTCTATCCCTGGTCCCTCTGTATCCTGCCATCTCTACCTCTGGTCTCTCTGTATCCTGCCATCTCTATCCCTGGTCTCTCCGTATCCTGCCATCTCTACCCCTGGTCTCTCTGTATCCTGCCATCTCTAACCCTGGTCTCTCCGTATCCTGCCATCTCTACCCCTGGTCCCGCTGTATCCTGCCATCTCTACCCCTGGTCCCTCTGTATCCTGCCATCTCTACCCCTGGTCTCTCTGTATCCTGCCATCTCTACCCCTGGTCCCTCTGTATCCTGCCATCTCTACCCCTGGTCTCTCTGTATCCTGCCATCTCTACCCCTGGTCTCTCTGTATCCTGCCATCTCTACCCCTGGTCTCTCTGTATCCTGCCATCTCTATCCCTGGTCTCTCTGTATCCTGCCATCTCTATCCCTGGTCTCTCTGTATCCTGCCATCTCTAACCCTGGTCTCTCCGTATCCTGCCATCTCTACCCCTGGTCCCGCTGTATCCTGCCACCTCTACCCCTGGTCTCTCTGTATCCTGCCATCTCTATCCCTGGTCCCTCTGTATCCTGCCATCTCTATCCCTGGTCTCTCTGTATCCTGCCATCTCTACCCCTGGTCTCTCTGTATCCTGCCATCTCTATCCCTGGTCTCTCTGTATCCTGCCATCTCTACCCCTGGTCCCTCTGTATCCTGCCATCTCTATCCCTGGTCTCTCTGTATCCTGCCATCTCTTCTCTATCCCTGGTCCCTCTGTATCCTGCCATCTCTACCTCTGGTCTCTCTGTATCCTGCCATCTCTATCCCTGGTCTCTCCGTATCCTGCCATCTCTACCCCTGGTCTCTCTGTATCCTGCCATCTCTATCCCTGGTCTCTCTGTATCCTGCCATCTCTACCCCTGGTCTCTCTGTATCCTGCCATCTCTACCCCTGGTCTCTCTGTATCCTGCCATCTCTTCTCTATCCCTGGTCCCTCTGTATCCTGCCATCTCTACCTCTGGTCTCTCTGTATCCTGCCATCTCTATCCCTGGTCTCTCCGTATCCTGCCATCTCTACCCCTGGTCTCTCTGTATCCTGCCATCTCTAACCCTGGTCTCTCCGTATCCTGCCATCTCTACCCCTGGTCCCGCTGTATCCTGCCATCTCTACCCCTGGTCTCTCTGTATCCTGCCATCTCTACCCCTGGTCTCTCTGTATCCTGCCATCTCTACCCCTGGTCCCTCTGTATCCTGCCATCTCTATCCCTGGTAAATCTGTATCCTGCCATCTCTATCCCTGGTCTCACTGTATCCTGCCATCTCTATCCCTGGTCTCTCTGTATCCTGCCATCTCTATCCCTGGTCTCTCTGTATCCTGCCATCTCTATCCCTAGTCCCTCTGTATCCTGCCATCTCTATCCCTGGTCTCTCTGTATCCTGCCATCTCTACCCCTGGTCCCTCTGTATCCTGCCATCTCTATCCCTGGTAAATCTGTATCCTGCCATCTCTACCCCTGGTCTCTCTGTATCCTGCCATCTCTACCCCTGGTCTCTCTGTATCCTGCCATCTCTACCCCTGGTCTCTCTGTATCCTGCCATCTCTATCCCTGGTCTCTCTGTATCCTGCCATCTCTATCCCTGGTCTCTCTGTATCCTGCCATCTCTATCCCTAGTCCCTCTGTATCCTGCCATCTCTACCCCTGGTCCCTCTGTATCCTGCCATCTCTATCCCTGGTCCATCTGTATCCTGCCATCTCTATCCCTGGTCTCTCTGTATCCTGCCATCTCTACCCCTGGTCTCTCTGTATCCTGCCATCTCTATCCCTGGTCTCTCTGTATCCTGCCATCTCTATCCCTGGTCTCTCTGTATCCTGCCATCTCTATCCCTGGTCCCTCTGTATCCTGCCATCTCTATCACTGGTCCCTCTGTATCCTGCCATCTCTATCCCTGGTCTCTCTGTATCCTGCCATCTCTATCCCTGGTCCCTCTGTATCCTGCCATCTCTATCACTGGTCCCTCTGTATCCTGCCATCTCTATCCCTGGTCCCTCTGTATCCTGCCATCTCTATCCCTGGTCTCTCTGTATCCTGCCATCTCTACCCCTGGTCTCTCTGTATCCTGCCATCTCTACCCCTGGTCTCTCTGTATCCTGCCATCTCTACCCCTGGTCCCTCTGTATCCTGCCATCTCTACCCCTGGTCTCTCTGTATCCTGCCATCTCTACCCCTGGTCTCTCTGTATCCTGCCATCTCTATCCCTGGTCTCTCTGTATCCTGCCATCTCTATCCCTGGTCTCTCTGTATCCTGCCATCTCTATCCCTGGTCTCTCTGTATCCTGCCATCTCTATCCCTGGTCCCTCTGTATCCTGCCATCTCTATCCCTGGTCCCTCTGTATCCTGCCATCTCTACCCCTGGTCCCTCTGTATCCTGCCATCTCTACCCCTGGTCTCTCTGTATCCTGCCATCTCTACCCCTGGCCTCTCTGTATCCTGCCATCTCTATCCCTGGTCTCTCTGTATCCTGCCATCTCTACCCCTGGTCTCTCTGTATCCTGCCATCTCTACCCCTGGTCCCTCTGTATCCTGCCATCTCTACCCCTGGTCTCTCTGTATCCTGCCATCTCTACCCCTGGCCTCTCTGTATCCTGCCATCTCTATCCCTGGTCTCTCTGTATCCTGCCATCTCTACCCCTGGTCTCTCTGTATCCTGCCATCTCTACCCCTGGTCTCTCTGTATCCTGCCATCTCTACCCCTGGTCTCTCTGTATCCTGCCATCTCTACCTCTGGTCTCTCTGTATCCTGCCATCTCTATCCCTGGTCTCTCCGTATCCTGCCATCTCTATCCCTGGTCCCTCTGTATCCTGCCATCTCTACCCCTGGTCCCTCTGTATCCTGCCATCTCAATCCCTGGTCTCTCTGTATCCTGCCATCTCTATCCCTGGTCTCTCTGTATCCTGCCATCTCTATCCCTGGTCCCTCTGTATCCTGCCATCTCTACCCCTGGTCCCTCTGTATCCTGCCATCTCTATCCCTGGTCCCTCTGTATCCTGCCATCTCTACCCCTGGTCCCTCTGTATCCTGCCATCTCTACCCCTGGTCCCTCTGTATCCTGCCATCTCTACCTCTGGTCTCTCTGTATCCTGCCATCTCTATCCCTGGTCTCTCCGTATCCTGCCATCTCTATCCCTGGTCCCTCTGTATCCTGCCATCTCTATCCCTGGTCCCTCTGTATCCTGCCATCTCAATCCCTGGTCTCTCTGTATCCTGCCATCTCTATCCCTGGTCTCTCTGTATCCTGCCATCTCTATCCCTGGTCCCTCTGTATCCTGCCATCTCTACCCCTGGTCCCTCTGTATCCTGCCATCTCTATCCCTGGTCTCTCTGTATCCTGCCATCTCTATCCCTGGTCCCTCTGTATCCTGCCATCTCTACCCCTGGTCTCTCTGTATCCTGCCATCTCTACTCCTGGTCCCTCTGTATCCTGCCATCTCTATCCCTGGTCCCTCTGTATCCTGCCATCTCTATCACTGGTCCCTCTGTATCCTGCCATCTCTATCCCTGGTCTCTCTGTATCCTGCCATCTCTACCCCTGGTCTCTCTGTATCCTGCCATCTCTACCCCTGGTCTCTCTGTATCCTGCCATCTCTATCCCTGGTCCCTCTGTATCCTGCCATCTCTATCCCTGGTCCCTCTGTATCCTGCCATCTCTACCCCTGGTCTCTCTGTATCCTGCCATCTCTACCCCTGGTCTCTCTGTATCCTGCCATCTCTATCCCTGGTCTCTCTGTATCCTGCCATCTCTACCCCTGGTCTCTCTGTATCCTGCCATCTCTACCCCTGGTCTCTCTGTATCCTGCCATCTCTATCCCTGGTCCCTCTGTATCCTGCCATCTCTATCCCTGGTCTCTCTGTATCCTGCCATCTCTATCCCTGGTCTCTCTGTATCCTGCCATCTCTATCCCTGGTCCCTCTGTATCCTGCCATCTCTACCCCTGGTCCCTCTGTATCCTGCCATCTCTATCCCTGGTCCCTCTGTATCCTGCCATCTCTATCCCTGGTCTCTCTGTATCCTGCCATCTCTACCCCTGGTCCCTCTGTATCCTGCCATCTCTATCCCTGGTCTCTCTGTATCCTGCCATCTCTACCCCTGGTCTCTCTGTATCCTGCCATCTCTACCCCTGGTCTCTCTGTATCCTGCCATCTCTATCCCTGGTCTCTCTGTATCCTGCCATATCTACCCCTGGTCCCTCTGTATCCTGCCATCTCTACCCCTGGTCCCTCTGTATCCTGCCATCTCTACCCCTGGTCCCTCTGTATCCTGCCATCTCTACCCCTGTTCTCTCTGTATCCTGCCATCTCTACCCCTGGTCCCTCTGTATCCTGCCATCTCTACCCCTGGTCTCTCTGTATCCTGCCATCTCTACCCCTGGTCTCTCTGTATCCTGCCATCTCTACCCCTGGTCCCTCTGTATCCTGCCATCTCTATCCCTGGTCTCTCTGTATCCTGCCATCTCTACCCCTGGTCTCTCTGTATCCTGCCATCTCTATCCCTGGTCCCTCTGTATCCTGCCATCTCTATCCCTGGTCTCTCTGTATCCTGCCATCTCTACCCCTGGTCTCTCTGTATCCTGCCATCTCTATCCCTGGTCTCTCTGTATCCTGCCATCTCTATCCCTGGTCTCTCTGTATCCTGCCATCTCTACCCCTGGTCTCTCTGTATCCTGCCATCTCTATCCCTGGTCTCTCTGTATCCTGCCATCTCTATCCCTGGTCCCTCTGTATCCTGCCATCTCTACCCCTAGCCCCTCTGTATCCTGCCATCTCTATCCCTGGTCCCTCTGTATCCTGCCATCTCTATCCCTGGTCCCTCTGTATCCTGCCATCTCTATCCCTGGTCCCTCTGTATCCTGCCATCTCTATCCCTGGTCTCTCTGTATCCTGCCATCTCTACCCCTGGTCTCTCTGTATCCTGCCATCTCTATCCCTGGTCTCTCTGTATCCTGCCATCTCTACCCCTAGCCCCTCTGTATCCTGCCATCTCTATCCCTGGTCTCTCTGTATCCTGCCATCTCTATCCCTGGTCCCTCTGTATCCTGCCATCTCTATCCCTGGTCCCTCTGTATCCTGCCATCTCTATCCCTGGTCTCTCTGTATCCTGCCATCTCTATCCCTGGTCCCTCTGTATCCTGCCATCTCTATCCCTGGTCCCTCTGTATCCTGCCATCTCTATTCCTGGTCTCTCTGTATCCTGCCATCTCTATCCCTGGTCCCTCTGTATCCTGCCATCTCTATCCCTGGTCTCTCTGTATCCTGCCATCTCTATCCCTGGTCTCTCTGTATCCTGCCATCTCTACCCCTGGTCTCTCTGTATCCTGCCATCTCTACCCCTGGTCTCTCTGTATCCTGCCATCTCTATCCCTGGTCTCTCTGTATCCTGCCATCTCTATCCCTGGTCTCTCTGTATCCTGCCATCTCTACCCCTGGTCTCTCTGTATCCTGCCATCTCTATCCCTGGTCTCTCTGTATCCTGCCATCTCTACCCCTGGTCTCTCTGTATCCTGCCATCTCTATCCCTGGTCTCTCTGTATCCTGCCATCTCTATCCCTGGTCCCTCTGTATCCTGCCATCTCTATCCCTGGTCTCTCTGTATCCTGCCATCTCTATCCCTGGTCTCTCTGTATCCTGCCATCTCTATCCCTGGTCTCTCTGTATCCTGCCATCTCTACCCCTGGTCCCTCTGTATCCTGCCATCTCTATCCCTGGTCTCTCTGTATCCTGCCATCTCTATCCCTGGTCTCTCTGTATCCTGCCATCTCTATCCCTGGTCCCTCTGTATCCTGCCATCTCTATCCCTGGTCTCTCTGTATCCTGCCATCTCTATCCCTGGTCTCTCTGTATCCTGCCATCTCTACCCCTGGTCTCTCTGTATCCTGCCATCTCTATCCCTGGTCTCTCTGTATCCTGCCATCTCTATCCCTGGTCCCTCTGTATCCTGCCATCTCTATCCCTGGTCTCTCTGTATCCTGCCATCTCTATCCCTGGTCTCTCTGTATCCTGCCATCTCTATCCCTGGTCTCTCTGTATCCTGCCATCTCTACCCCTGGTCCCTCTGTATCCTGCCATCTCTATCCCTGGTCTCTCTGTATCCTGCCATCTCTATCCCTGGTCTCTCTGTATCCTGCCATCTCTATCCCTGGTCCCTCTGTATCCTGCCATCTCTACCCCTGGTCTCTCTGTATCCTGTCATCTCTACCCCTGGTCTCTCTGTATCCTGCCATCTCTACCCCTGGTCCCTCTGTATCCTGCCATCTCTACCCCTGGTCTCTCTGTATCCTGCCATCTCTACCCCTGGTCTCTCTGTATCCTGCCATCTCTATCCCTGGTCCCTCTGTATCCTGCCATCTCTATCCCTGGTCCCTCTGTATCCTGCCATCTCTATCCCTGGTCTCTCTGTATCCTGCCATCTCTACCCCTGGTCTCTCTGTATCCTGCCATCTCTACCCCTGGTCTCTCTGTATCCTGCCATCTCTATCCCTGGTCTCTCTGTATCCTGCCATCTCTATCCCTGGTCCCTCTGTATCCTGCCATCTCTATCCCTGGTCCCTCTGTATCCTGCCATCTCTATCCCTGGTCCCTCTGTATCCTGCCATCTCTATCCCTGGTCTCTCTGTATCCTGCCATCTCTACCCCTGGTCTCTCTGTATCCTGCCATCTCTACCCCTGGTCTCTCTGTATCCTGCCATCTCTATCCCTGGTCTCTCTGTATCCTGCCATCTCTACCCCTGGTCCCTCTGTATCCTGCCATCTCTATCCCTGGTCTCTCTGTATCCTGCCATCTCTATCCTGGTCTCTCTGTATCCTGCCATCTCTATCCCTGGTCCCTCTGTATCCTGCCATCTCTACCCCTGGTCTCTCTGTATCCTGCCATCTCTATCCCTGGTCTCTCTGTATCCTGCCATCTCTACCCCTGGTCCCTCTGTATCCTGCCATCTCTATCCCTGGTCTCTCTGTATCCTGCCATCTCTACCCCTGGTCTCTCTGTATCCTGCCATCTCTATCCCTGGTCCCTCTGTATCCTGCCATCTCTATCCCTGGTCCCTCTGTATCCTGCCATCTCTATCCCTGGTCTCTCTGTATCCTGCCATCTCTATCCCTGGTCTCTCTGTATCCTGCCATCTCTAACCCTGGTCTCTCTGTATCCTGCCATCTCTACCCCTGGTCTCTCTGTATCCTGCCATCTCTATCCCTGGTCTCTCTGTATCCTGCCATCTCTATCCCTGGTCTCTCTGTATCCTGCCATCTCTATCCCTGGTCCCTCTGTATCCTGCCATCTCTATCCCTGGTCTCTCTGTATCCTGCCATCTCTACCCCTGGTCTCTCTGTATCCTGCCATCTCTATCCCCTGGTCTCTCTGTATCCTGCCATCTCTACCCCTGGTCTCCTCTGTATCCTGCCATCTCTTCCCCTGGTCTCTCTGTATCCTGCCATCTCTATCCCTGGTCTCTCTGTATCCTGCCATCTCTATCCCTGGTCTCTCTGTATCCTGCCATCTCTATCCCTGGTCTCTCTGTATCCTGCCATCTCTATCCCTGGTCTCTCTGTATCCTGCCATCTCTATCCCTGGTCTCTCTGTATCCTGCCATCTCTATCCCCTGGTCTCTCTGTATCCTGCCATCTCTATCCCTGGTCTCTCTGTATCCTGCCATCTCTACCCCTGGTCCTCTGTATCCTGCCATCTCTACCCCTGGTCTCTCTGTATCCTGCCATCTCTACCCCTGGTCTCTCTGTATCCTGCCATCTCTATCCCTGGTCTCTCTGTATCCTGCCATCTCTATCCCTGGTCTCTCTGTATCCTGCCATCTCTATCCCTGGTCTCTCTGTATCCTGCCATCTCTACCCCTGGTCTCTCTGTATCCTGCCATCTCTACCCCTGGTCTCTCTGTATCCTGCCATCTCTATCCCTGGTCCTCTGTATCCTGCCATCTCTATCCCTGGTCTCTCTGTATCCTGCCATCTCTACCCCTGGTCTCTCTGTATCCTGCCATCTCTATCCCTGGTCTCTCTGTATCCTGCCATCTCTATCCCTGGTCTCTCTGTATCCTGCCATCTCTATCCCTGGTCTCTCTGTATCCTGCCATCTCTATCCCTGGTCTCTCTGTATCCTGCCATCTCTATCCCTGGTCTCTCTGTATCCTGCCATCTCTATCCCTGGTCTCTCTGTATCCTGCCATCTCTACCCCTGGTCTCTCTGTATCCTGCCATCTCTATCCCTGGTCTCTCTGTATCCTGCCATCTCTACCCCTGGTCTCTCTGTATCCTGCCATCTCTATCCCTGGTCTCTCTGTATCCTGCCATCTCTACCCCTGGTCTCTCTGTATCCTGCCATCTCTACCCCTGGTCTCTCTGTATCCTGCCATCTCTATCCCTGGTCTCTCTGTATCCTGCCATCTCTATCCCTGGTCTCTCTGTATCCTGCCATCTCTACCCCTGGTCTCTCTGTATCCTGCCATCTCTACCCCTGGTCTCTCTGTATCCTGCCATCTCTATCCCCTGGTCTCTCTGTATCCTGCCATCTCTATCCCCTGGTCTCTCTGTATCCTGCCATCTCTACCCCTGGTCCTCTCTGTATCCTGCCATCTCTACCCCTGGTCTCTCTGTATCCTGCCATCTCTATCCCTGGTCCCTCTGTATCCTGCCATCTCTATCCCTGGTCTCTCTGTATCCTGCCATCTCTATCCCTGGTCTCTCTGTATCCTGCCATCTCTATCCCTGGTCCCTCTGTATCCTGCCATCTCTATCCCTGGTCTCTCTGTATCCTGCCATCTCTATCCCTGGTCTCTCTGTATCCTGCCATCTCTACCCCTGGTCTCTCTGTATCCTGCCATCTCTACCCCTGGTCTCTCTGTATCCTGCCATCTCTATCCCTGGTCTCTCTGTATCCTGCCATCTCTATCCCTGGTCTCTCTGTATCCTGCCATCTCTACCCCTGGTCTCTCTGTATCCTGCCATCTCTACCCCTGGTCTCTCTGTATCCTGCCATCTCTACCCCTGGTCTCTCTGTATCCTGCCATCTCTACCCCTGGTCTCTCTGTATCCTGCCATCTCTATCCCTGGTCTCTCTGTATCCTGCCATCTCTATCCCTGGTCTCTCTGTATCCTGCCATCTCTATCCCTGGTCTCTCTGTATCCTGCCATCTCTACCCCTGGTCTCTCTGTATCCTGCCATCTCTACCCCTGGTCTCTCTGTATCCTGCCATCTCTATCCCTGGTCTCTCTGTATCCTGCCATCTCTACCCCTGGTCCCTCTGTATCCTGCCATCTCTACCCTGGTCTCTCTGTATCCTGCCATCTCTACCCCTGGTCTCTCTGTATCCTGCCATCTCTATCCCTGGTCTCTCTGTATCCTGCCATCTCTATCCCTGGTCTCTCTGTATCCTGCCATCTCTACCCCTGGTCTCTCTGTATCCTGCCATCTCTACCCCTGGTCTCTCTGTATCCTGCCATCTCTATCCCTGGTCTCTCTGTATCCTGCCATCTCTACCCCTGGTCTCTCTGTATCCTGCCATCTCTACCCCTGGTCTCTCTGTATCCTGCCATCTCTATCCCTGGTCCCTCTGTATCCTGCCATCTCTATCCCTGGTCTCTCTGTATCCTGCCATCTCTTCCCCTGGTCTCTCTGTATCCTGCCATCTCTACCCCTGGTCTCTCTGTATCCTGCCATCTCTACCCCTGGTCTCTCTGTATCCTGCCATCTCTACCCCTGGTCCCTCTGTATCCTGCCATCTCTATCCCCTGGTCTCTCTGTATCCTGCCATCTCTACCCCTGGTCTCTCTGTATCCTGCCATCTCTATCCCTGGTCTCTCTGTATCCTGCCATCTCTACCCCTGGTCTCTCTGTATCCTGCCATCTCTACCCCTGGTCTCTCTGTATCCTGCCATCTCTATCCCTGGTCTCTCTGTATCCTGCCATCTCTATCCCTGGTCTCTCTGTATCCTGCCATCTCTATCCCTGGTCTCTCTGTATCCTGCCATCTCTACCCCTGGTCTCTCTGTATCCTGCCATCTCTATCCCCTGGTCTCTCTGTATCCTGCCATCTCTATCCCTGGTCTCTCTGTATCCTGCCATCTCTACCCCTGGTCTCTCTGTATCCTGCCATCTCTACCCCTGGTCTCTCTGTATCCTGCCATCTCTATCCCTGGTCTCTCTGTATCCTGCCATCTCTACCCCTGGTCTCTCTGTATCCTGCCATCTCTATCCCTGGTCTCTCTGTATCCTGCCATCTCTATCCCCTGGTCCCTCTGTATCCTGCCATCTCTACCCCTGGTCTCTCTGTATCCTGCCATCTCTACCCCTGGTCTCTCTGTATCCTGCCATCTCTACCCTGGTCCCTCTGTATCCTGCCATCTCTACCCCTGGTCCCTCTGTATCCTGCCATCTCTACCCCTGGTCCCTCTGTATCCTGCCATCTCTACCCCTGGTCTCTCTGTATCCTGCCATCTCTATCCCTGGTCTCTCTGTATCCTGCCATCTCTACCCCTGGTCCCTCTGTATCCTGCCATCTCTATCCCTGGTCTCTCTGTATCCTGCCATCTCTACCCCTGGTCTCTCTGTATCCTGCCATCTCTATCCCTGGTCTCTCTGTATCCTGCCATCTCTATCCCTGGTCTCTCTGTATCCTGCCATCTCTATCCCCTGGTCTCTCTGTATCCTGCCATCTCTATCCCTGGTCTCTCTGTATCCTGCCATCTCTATCCCTGGTCTCTCTGTATCCTGCCATCTCTACCCTGGTCTCTCTGTATCCTGCCATCTCTACCCCTGGTCCTCTGTATCCTGCCATCTCTACCCCTGGTCTCTCTGTATCCTGCCATCTCTACCCCTGGTCTCTCTGTATCCTGCCATCTCTATCCCTGGTCTCTCTGTATCCTGCCATCTCTATCCCTGGTCTCTCTGTATCCTGCCATCTCTACCCCTGGTCTCCTCTGTATCCTGCCATCTCTACCCCTGGTCTCTCTGTATCCTGCCATCTCTACCCCTGGTCTCTCTGTATCCTGCCATCTCTACCCCTGGTCTCTCTGTATCCTGCCATCTCTACCCCTGGTCTCTCTGTATCCTGCCATCTCTACCCCTGGTCCCTCTGTATCCTGCCATCTCTACCCCTGGTCTCTCTGTATCCTGCCATCTCTATCCCTGGTCTCTCTGTATCCTGCCATCTCTATCCCTGGTCTCTCTGTATCCTGCCATCTCTATCCCCTGGTCTCTCTGTATCCTGCCATCTCTACCCCTGGTCCTCTCTGTATCCTGCCATCTCTATCCCCTGGTCTCTCTGTATCCTGCCATCTCTATCCCCTGGTCTCTCTGTATCCTGCCATCTCTACCCCTGGTCTCTCTGTATCCTGCCATCTCTATCCCTGGTCTCTCTGTATCCTGCCATCTCTATCCCTGGTCTCTCTGTATCCTGCCATCTCTACCCCTGGTCTCTCTGTATCCTGCCATCTCTACCCCTGGTCTCTCTGTATCCTGCCATCTCTACCCCTGGCCTCTCTGTATCCTGCCATCTCTACCCCTGGTCTCTCTGTATCCTGCCATCTCTACCCCTGGTCCCTCTGTATCCTGCCATCTCTATCCCTGGTCTCTCTGTATCCTGCCATCTCTATCCCCTGGTCTCTCTGTATCCTGCCATCTCTACCCCTGGTCTCTCTGTATCCTGCCATCTCTACCCTGGTCTCTCTGTATCCTGCCATCTCTACCCTGGTCTCTCTGTATCCTGCCATCTCTATCCCTGGTCTCTCTGTATCCTGCCATCTCTATCCCTGGTCTCTCTGTATCCTGCCATCTCTATCCCTGGTCTCTCTGTATCCTGCCATCTCTACCCTGGTCCCTCTGTATCCTGCCATCTCTACCCCTGGTCCCTCTGTATCCTGCCATCTCTACCCCTGGTCTCTCTGTATCCTGCCATCTCTATCCCTGGTCTCTCTGTATCCTGCCATCTCTACCCCTGGTCTCTCTGTATCCTGCCATCTCTATCCCTGGTCTCTCTGTATCCTGCCATCTCTACCCTGGTCTCTCTGTATCCTGCCATCTCTATCCCTGGTCTCTCTGTATCCTGCCATCTCTATCCCTGGTCTCTCTGTATCCTGCCATCTCTACCCCTGGTCTCTCTGTATCCTGCCATCTCTACCCCTGGTCTCTCTGTATCCTGCCATCTCTATCCCTGGTCTCTCTGTATCCTGCCATCTCTACCCCTGGTCTCTCTGTATCCTGCCATCTCTATCCCTGGTCCCTCTGTATCCTGCCATCTCTATCCCTGGTCCCTCTGTATCCTGCCATCTCTATCCCTGGTCTCTCTGTATCCTGCCATCTCTATCCCTGGTCCTCTCTGTATCCTGCCATCTCTATCCCTGGTCTCTCTGTATCCTGCCATCTCTATCCCTGGTCTCTCTGTATCCTGCCATCTCTATCCCTGGTCTCTCTGTATCCTGCCATCTCTATCCCTGGTCTCTCTGTATCCTGCCATCTCTATCCCTGGTCCTCTCTGTATCCTGCCATCTCTATCCCTGGTCCCTCTGTATCCTGCCATCTCTATCCCTGGTCTCTCTGTATCCTGCCATCTCTATCCCTGGTCTCTCTGTATCCTGCCATCTCTATCCCTGGTCTCTCTGTATCCTGCCATCTCTATCCCCTGGTCTCTCTGTATCCTGCCATCTCTATCCCCTGGTCTCTCTGTATCCTGCCATCTCTATCCCTGGTCCTCTCTGTATCCTGCCATCTCTATCCCTGGTCTCTCTGTATCCTGCCATCTCTATCCCTGGTCTCTCTGTATCCTGCCATCTCTACCCCTGGTCTCTCTGTATCCTGCCATCTCTATCCCTGGTCTCTCTGTATCCTGCCATCTCTATCCCTGGTCTCTCTGTATCCTGCCATCTCTATCCCTGGTCTCTCTGTATCCTGCCATCTCTATCCCTGGTCTCTCTGTATCCTGCCATCTCTATCCCTGGTCTCTCTGTATCCTGCCATCTCTATCCCTGGTCTCTCTGTATCCTGCCATCTCTATCCCTGGTCTCTCTGTATCCTGCCATCTCTACCCCTGGTCACTCTGTATCCTGCCATCTCTATCCCTGGTCTCTCTGTATCCTGCCATCTCTACCCCTGGTCTCTCTGTATCCTGCCATCTCTACCCCTGGTCTCTCTGTATCCTGCCATCTCTAACCCTGGTCTCTCTGTATCCTGCCATCTCTATCCCTGGTCTCTCTGTATCCTGCCATCTCTATCCCTGGTCCCTCTGTATCCTGCCATCTCTACCCCTGGTCCCTCTGTATCCTGCCATCTCTAACCCCTGGTCTCTCTGTATCCTGCCATCTCTACCCCTGGTCTCTCTGTATCCTGCCATCTCTACCCCTGGTCTCTCTGTATCCTGCCATCTCTATCCCCTGGTCCTCTCTGTATCCTGCCATCTCTATCCCTGGTCCCTCTGTATCCTGCCATCTCTATCCCTGGTCTCTCTGTATCCTGCCATCTCTATCCCTGGTCTCTCTGTATCCTGCCATCTCTACCCCTGGTCCTCTCTGTATCCTGCCATCTCTATCCCTGGTCTCTCTGTATCCTGCCATCTCTATCCCTGGTCTCTCTGTATCCTGCCATCTCTATCCCTGGTCCCTCTGTATCCTGCCATCTCTACCCCTGGTCTCTCTGTATCCTGCCATCTCTACCCTGGTCCTCTCTGTATCCTGCCATCTCTATCCCTGGTCTCTCTGTATCCTGCCATCTCTACCCTGGTCTCTCTGTATCCTGCCATCTCTATCCCTGGTCTCTCTGTATCCTGCCATCTCTATCCCTGGTCTCTCTGTATCCTGCCATCTCTATCCCTGGTCTCTCTGTATCCTGCCATCTCTATCCCTGGTCTCTCTGTATCCTGCCATCTCTATCCCTGGTCTCTCTGTATCCTGCCATCTCTATCCCTGGTCTCTCTGTATCCTGCCATCTCTATCCCTGGTCTCTCTGTATCCTGCCATCTCTATCCCTGGTCTCTCTGTATCCTGCCATCTCTATCCCTGGTCTCTCTGTATCCTGCCATCTCTATCCCTGGTCTCTCTGTATCCTGCCATCTCTATCCCTGGTCTCTCTGTATCCTGCCATCTCTATCCCTGGTCTCTCTGTATCCTGCCATCTCTATCCCTGGTCCCTCTGTATCCTGCCATCTCTATCCCTGGTCTCTCTGTATCCTGCCATCTCTACCCTGTCTGTCTGCCATCTCTTCCTGGTCTCTGTATCCTGCCATCTCTATCCCTGGTCCCTCTGTATCCTGCCATCTCTATCCCTGGTCTCTCTGTATCCTGCCATCTCTATCCCTGGTCCCTCTGTATCCTGCCATCTCTATCCCTGGTCTCTCTGTATCCTGCCATCTCTATCCCTGGTCCCTCTGTATCCTGCCATCTCTACCCCTGGTCTCTCTGTATCCTGCCATCTCTATCCCCTGGTCTCTCTGTATCCTGCCATCTCTACCCCTGGTCTCTCTGTATCCTGCCATCTCTATCCCTGGTCTCTCTGTATCCTGCCATCTCTACCCCTGGTCTCTCTGTATCCTGCCATCTCTATCCCTGGTCCCTCTGTATCCTGCCATCTCTATCCCTGGTCTCTCTGTAATCCTGCCATCTCTACCCCTGGTCTCTCTGTATCCTGCCATCTCTATCCCTGGTCTCTCTGTATCCTGCCATCTCTACCCCTTGGTCCCTCTGTATCCTGCCATCTCTATCCCTGGTCTCTCTGTATCCTGCCATCTCTATCCCTGGTCCTCTGTATCCTGCCATCTCTATCCCTGGTCTCTCTGTATCCTGCCATCTCTATCCCCTGGTCTCTCTGTATCCTGCCATCTCTACCCCTGGTCTCTCTGTATCCTGCCATCTCTACCCCTGGTCTCTCTGTATCCTGCCATCTCTATCCCCTGGTCTCTCTGTATCCTGCCATCTCTACCCTGGTCCCTCTGTATCCTGCCATCTCTATCCCCTGGTCCCTCTGTATCCTTGCGATCTCTATCCCTGGTCTCTCTGTATCCTGCCATCTCTATCCCTGGTCTCTCTGTATCCTGCCATCTCCTACCCCTGTCCCTCTGTATCCTGCCATCTCTATCCCCTGGTCCCTCTGTATCCTGCCATCTCTATCCCTGGTCTCTCTGTATCCTGCCATCTCTATCCCTGGTCTCTCTGTATCCTGCCATCTCTACCCCTGGTCTCTCTGTATCCTGCCATCTCTACCCTGGTCCTCTGTATCCTGCCATCTCTACCCCTGGTCTCTCTGTATCCTGCCATCTCTACCCCTGGTCTCTCTGTATCCTGCCATCTCTATCTCTGGTCTCTCTGTATCCTGCCATCTCTACCCCTGGTCCCTCTGTATCCTGCCATCTCTATCCCTGGTCTCTCTGTATCCTGCCATCTCTACCCCTGGTCTCTCTGTATCCTGCCATCTCTACCCCTGGTCTCTCTGTATCCTGCCATCTCTACCCCTGGTCCTCTCTGTATCCTGCCATCTCTATCCCCTGGTCCCTCTGTATCCTGCCATCTCTATCCCTGGTCTCTCTGTATCCTGCCATCTCTATCCCTGGTCTCTCTGTATCCTGCCATCTCTAACCCCTGGTCTCTCTGTATCCTGCCATCTCTATCCCTGGTCTCTCTGTATCCTGCCATCTCTATCCCTGGTCTCTCTGTATCCTGCCATCTCTATCCCTGGTCTCTCTGTATCCTGCCATCTCTATCCCTGGTCTCTCTGTATCCTGCCATCTCTACCCTGGTCTCTCTGTATCCTGCCATCTCTATCCCTGGTCTCTCTGTATCCTGCCATCTCTATCCCTGGTCTCTCTGTATCCTGCCATCTCTACCCCTGGTCTCTCTGTATCCTGCCATCTCTATCCCTGGTCCCTCTGTATCCTGCCATCTCTATCCCTGGTCCCTCTGTATCCTGCCATCTCTATCCCTGGTCCCTCTGTATCCTGCCATCTCTATCCCTGGTCTCTCTGTATCCTGCCATCTCTATCCCTGGTCTCTCTGTATCCTGCCATCTCTATCCCTGGTCCCTCTGTATCCTGCCATCTCTATCCCTGGTCCCTCTGTATCCTGCCATCTCTATCCCTGGTCTCTCTGTATCCTGCCATCTCTACCCTGGTCTCTCTGTATCCTGCCATCTCTATCCCCTGGTCTCTCTGTATCCTGCCATCTCTACCCCTGGTCTCTCTGTATCCTGCCACTATCCCTGGTCTCTCTGTATCCTGCCATCTCTATCCCCTGGTCTCTCTGTATCCTGCCATCTCTATCCCTGTCTCTCTGTATCCTGCCATCTCTATCCCTGGTCTCTCTGTATCCTGCCATCTCTAACCCTGGTCCCTCTGTATCCTGCCATCTCTATCCCTGGTCTCTCTGTATCCTGCCATCTCTGATCCCTGGTCTCTCTGTATCCTGCCATCCTCTACCCCTGGTCTCTCTGTATCCTGCCATCTCTACCCCTGGTCTCTCTGTATCCTGCCATCTCTACCCCTGGTCTCTCTGTATCCTGCCATCTCTACCCCTGGTCTCTCTGTATCCTGCCATCTCTATCCCTGGTCTCTCTGTATCCTGCATCTCTACCCCTGCCAGTCTCGGTATCTGCCATCTCTCCTGGTCTCTCTGTATCCTGCCATCTCTATCCCTGGTCCCTCTGTATCCTGCCATCTCTATCCCTGGTCTCTCTGTATCCTGCCATCTCTACCCCTGGTCTCTCTGTATCCTGCCATCTCTATCCCTGGTCTCTCTGTATCCTGCCATCTCTACCCCTGGTCTCTCTGTATCCTGCCATCTCTATCCCTGGTCTCTCTGTATCCTGCCATCTCTATCCCTGGTCTCTCTGTTATCCTGCCATCTCTATCCCTGGTCCTCTCTGTATCCTGCCATCTCTATCCCTGGTCTCTCTGTATCCTGCCATCTCTACCCCTGGTCTCTCTGTATCCTGCCATCTCTATCCCCTGGTCTCTCTGTATCCTGCCATCTCTATCCCTGGTCTCTCTGTATCCTGCCATCTCTATCCCTGGTCTTCTGTATCCTGCCATCTCTACCCCTGGTCTCGCTGTATCCTGCCATCTCTACCCCTGGTCGTCTCTGTATCCTGCCATCTCTACCCCTGGTCCTCTCTGTATCCTGCCATCTCTACCCCCTGGTCCTCTCTGTATCCTGCCATCTCTATCCC
>CM050170.1:589674-846912 GCA_027410445.1 Discoglossus pictus
GTCACTGGGTGTCTCTCTGATGTTGGCCCAGCTTTCTCCTTCTTTGTCTCTTTGTCTTCCCTGGATGTCTCTCTGATGTTGGCCCAGCCTTCTCATTCTCCCTCTTCCCTGGATGTCACTCTGATTTTGGTCCAGCCTTCTCCTTCTCATTCTCTCTCTTCCCTGGATGTCTCTCTGATGTTGGTCCAGCCTTCTCCTTCTTTCTCTCTTTGTCTTCCCTGGATGTCTCTCTGATGTTGGCCCAGCCTTCTCATTCTCTCTCTTCCCTGGATGTCTCTCTGATGTTGGCCCAGCGTTCTCCTTCTATCTCTCTTCGCTGGGTGTCTCTCTGATGATGGTCCAGCCTTCTCATTCACTCTTTTCCCTGGATGTCTCTCTGATGTTGGCCCAGCCTTCTCCTTCTTTCTCTCTTTGTCTTCTCTGGATGTCTCTCTGATGTTGGCCCAGCCTTCTCCTTCTCTCTCTCTTTCTGCCTTCCCTAGATGTCTCTCTGACATTGGTCCAGCCTTCTCCTTCTCTCTCTTCCCTGGATGTCTCTCTGATGTTGGCCCAGCCTTCTCATTCTCTCTCTTCCCTGGATTTCTCTCTGATGTTGGCTCAGCCTTCTTCTTCTTTCTCTCTTTGTCTTCCCTAGATGTCTCTCTGACATTAGTCCAGCCTTCTCCTTCTCTCTCTTCGCTGGGTGTCTCTCTGATGTTGGCCCAGCCTTCTCATTCTCTCTCTCTTTGTCTTCACTGGATGTCTCTCTGATGTTGGTCCAGCCTTCTCATTCTCTCTCTCTTTGTCTTCACTGGATGTCTCTCTGATGTTGGTCCAGCCGTCTCCTTCTCTCTCTTGCTGTCTTCCCTGGATGTCTCTCTGATGTTGGTCCAGCCTTCTCATTCTCTCTCCATCTGTCTTCCATGGATGTCTCTCTGATGTTGGTCCAGACTTCTCCTTCTCTCTTTTCGCTGGGTGTCTCTCTGATGTTGGTCCAGACTTCTCCTTCTCTCTCTTCGCTGGGTGTATCTCTGATGTTGGCCCAGCGTTCTCATTCTCTCTCTTCACTGGGTGTCTCTCTGATGTTGGTCCAGCCTTCTCATCCTCTCTCTCTTTGTCTTCACTGGATGTCTCTCTGATGTTGGTCCAGACTTCTCCTCTCTCTTCGCTGGGTGTCTCTCTGATGTTGGCCCAGTCTTCTCCTTCTCTCTCTTCCCTGGATGTCTCTCTGATGTTGGTCCAGCCTTCTCATTCTCTCTCTCTTTGTCTTCCCTGGATGTCTCTCTGATGTTGGTCCAGCCTTCCTCTTCTCTCTCGCCCTGTCTTCCCTGGATGTCTCTCTGATGTTGTTCCAGCCTTCTCCTTCTCTCTGTTTTCACTGGATGTCTCTCTGCTGTTTGTTCAGCCTTCCCCTTCTCTCTCTCTCTGTCTTCCCTGGATGTATCTCTGCTGTTGGTCCAGCCTTCTCATTCTCTCTCCTTCTCTGTCTTCGCTGGGTGTCTCTCTGATGTTGGCCCAGTCTTCTCATTCTCTCTCTTCCCTGGATGTCTCTCTGATATTGGTCCAGCCTTCTCCTTCTCTGTCTTCGCTGGGTGTCTCTCTGATGTTTGTTCAGCCTTCCCCTTCTCTCTCTCTCTGTCTTCCCTGGATGTCTCTCTGCTGTTGGTCCAGCCTTCTCATTCTCTCTCCTTCTCTGTCTTCGCTGGGTGTCTCTCTGATGTTGGCCCAGTCTTCTCATTCTCTCTCATCCCTGGATGTACCTCTGATGTTGGCCCAGCCTTTTGTTTCTCTCTCTCTTCCCTGGATGTCTCTCTGATGTTGGTCCAGCCTTCTCCTTCTCTCTCTTCGCTGGGTGTCTCTCTGATGTTGGTCCAGCCTTCTCATTCTCTCTCTCTTTGTCTTCCCTGGTTGTCTCTCTGATGTTGCTCCAGCCTTCTCCTTCTCTCTCTCTCTAGCTGTCTTCCCTAGATGTCTCTCTGATGTTGGTCCAGCCTTCTCCTTCTCTCTCTCTTGCTGTCTTCCCTGGGTGTCTCTCTTATGTTCGCTCCTTCTTTCTCTCTTTGTCTTCCCTGGATGTCTCTCTGATATTGGCCCAGCGTTCTCCTTCTCTCTCTTTGACGGGTGACTCTCTGATGTTTGTCCAGCCTTCTCATTCTCTATCTCTTTGTCTTCCCTGGATGTCTCTCTGACGTTGGTCCAGCCTTCTTCTTCTCTCTCTTTACTGGGTGTCTCTCTGATGTTGGTCCAGCGATCTCCTTCTTTCTCTCTTCGTCTTCCCTGAATGTCTCTCTGATGTTGGTCAAGCCTTCTCCTTCTTTCTCTCTTTGTCTTACCTGGATGTCTCTCTGATGTTGGTCCAGCCTTCTCCTTCTTTCTCTCTTTGTCTTCCCTGGATGTCTCTCTGATGTTGGTCCAGCCTTCTCCTTCTTTCTCTCTTTGTCTTCCCTGGATGTCTCTCTGATGTTGGTCCAGCCTTCTCCTTCTTTCTCTCTTCCCTAGATGTCTCTCTGATGTCGGTCAAGCCTTCCCCTTCTCTCTCTCTCTCTTCCCTGGATGTCTCTCTGATGTTGGTCCAGCCTTCTCCTTCTTTCTCCTCAGTGGGTGTCTCTCTGATGTTGGCCCAACCTTCTTATTCTCTCTCTCTGTCTTCCCTGGATGTCTCTCTGACGTTGGCCCAGCTTTTTCCTTCTCTCTCTCTCTTCCCTGGATGTCTCTCTGATGTTAGTCCAAACTTCTCATTCTCTCTCCTCTCTGGATGTCTCTCTGATGTTGGTCCAGCCTTCTACTTCTCTCTCTCTCTCTCTTCCTTGGATGTCTCTCTGATGTTGGTCCAGCCTTCTCCTTCTCTCTCTTCGCTGGGTGTCTCTCTGATGTTGGCCCAGCCTTCTCATTCTCTCTCACTCTCTCTCTTCCTTGGATGTCTCTCTGATGTTGGTCCAGCCTTCTCATTCTCACTCTTCCCTGCTCTTTGATGTTGGTCCAGCATTCTCCTTCTCTCTCTTCGCTGGGTGTCTCTCTAATGTTGGTCCAGCCTTCTCATTCTCTCTCTTCGCTGGGTGTCTCTCTGATGTTGGTCCAGCCTTCTATTTCTCTCTCTCTCTGTCTTCCCTGGATGTCTCTTTGATGTTGGTCCAGCCTTCTCATTCTCTCTCTGTCTTACCTTGATGTCTCTCTGATGTTGGTCCAGTCTTCTTATTCTCTCTCCTCTCTGGATGTCTCTCTGATGTTGGTCCAGCCTTCTCATTCTCTCTCTCTTCCCTGGATGTCTCTCTGATGTTGGTCCAGCCTTCCCATTCTGTCTCTCTTTGTCTTCCCTGGATGTCTCTTTGATGTTGGTCCAGCCTTCTCCTTCTCTCTCTTCGCTGGGGGTCTCTCTGATGTTTGCCCAGCCTTCTCATTCTTTCTCTTCCCTGGATGTCTCTCTGTTGTTGGCCCGGTCTTCTCATTCTCTCTCTTCACTGGGTGTCTCTCTGATGTTGGCCCAGCTTTCTCCTTCTTTGTCTCTTTGTCTTCCCTGGATGTCTCTCTGATGTTGGCCCAGCCTTCTCATTCTCCCTCTTCCCTGGATGTCACTCTGATTTTGGTCCAGCCTTCTCCTTCTCATTCTCTCTCTTCCCTGGATGTCTCTCTGATGTTGGTCCAGCCTTCTCCTTCTTTCTCTCTTTGTCTTCCCTGGATGTCTCTCTGATGTTGGCCCAGCCTTCTCATTCTCTCTCTTCCCTGGATGTCTCTCTGATGTTGGCCCAGCGTTCTCCTTCTATCTCTCTTCGCTGGGTGTCTCTCTGATGATGGTCCAGCCTTCTCATTCACTCTTTTCCCTGGATGTCTCTCTGATGTTGGCCCAGCCTTCTCCTTCTTTCTCTCTTTGTCTTCTCTGGATGTCTCTCTGATGTTGGCCCAGCCTTCTCCTTCTCTCTCTCTTTCTGCCTTCCCTAGATGTCTCTCTGACATTGGTCCAGCCTTCTCCTTCTCTCTCTTCCCTGGATGTCTCTCTGATGTTGGCCCAGCCTTCTCATTCTCTCTCTTCCCTGGATTTCTCTCTGATGTTGGCTCAGCCTTCTTCTTCTTTCTCTCTTTGTCTTCCCTAGATGTCTCTCTGACATTAGTCCAGCCTTCTCCTTCTCTCTCTTCGCTGGGTGTCTCTCTGATGTTGGCCCAGCCTTCTCATTCTCTCTCTCTTTGTCTTCACTGGATGTCTCTCTGATGTTGGTCCAGCCTTCTCATTCTCTCTCTCTTTGTCTTCACTGGATGTCTCTCTGATGTTGGTCCAGCCGTCTCCTTCTCTCTCTTGCTGTCTTCCCTGGATGTCTCTCTGATGTTGGTCCAGCCTTCTCATTCTCTCTCCATCTGTCTTCCATGGATGTCTCTCTGATGTTGGTCCAGACTTCTCCTTCTCTCTTTTCGCTGGGTGTCTCTCTGATGTTGGTCCAGACTTCTCCTTCTCTCTCTTCGCTGGGTGTATCTCTGATGTTGGTCCAGCGTTCTCATTCTCTCTCTTCACTGGGTGTCTCTCTGATGTTGGTCCAGCCTTCTCATCCTCTCTCTCTTTGTCTTCACTGGATGTCTCTCTGATGTTGGTCCAGACTTCTCCTCTCTCTTCGCTGGGTGTCTCTCTGATGTTGGCCCAGTCTTCTCCTTCTCTCTCTTCCCTGGATGTCTCTCTGATGTTGGTCCAGCCTTCTCATTCTCTCTCTCTTTGTCTTCCCTGGATGTCTCTCTGATGTTGGCCCAGCCTTCTAATTCTCTCTCTTCCCTGGATGTCTCTCTGATGTTGGCCCAGCCTTATTCTTCTCTCTCTCTCGCTGTCTTCCCTGGATGTCTCTCTGATGTTGGTCCAGCCTTCTCATTCTCTCTCTTCCCTGGATGTCTCTCTGATGTTGGCCCAGCCTTCTAATTCTTTCTCTCTTTGTCTTCCCTGGATGTCTCTCTGATGTTGGTCCAGCCTTCTCATTCTCTCTCTCTGTCTTCACTGGATGTCTCTCTGATGTTGGTCCAGCCGTCTCCTTCTCTCTCTTGCTGTCTTCCCTGGATGTCTCTCTGATGTTGGTCCAGCCTTCTCATTCTCTCTCCATCTGTCTTCCATGGATGTCTCTCTGATGTTGGTCCAGACTTCTCCTTCTCTCTCTTCGCTGGGTGTCTCTCTGATGTTGGTCCAGACTTCTCCTTCTCTCTCTTCGCTGGGTGTATCTCTGATGTTGGCCCAGCGTTCTCATTCTCTCTCTTCACTGGGTGTCTCTCTGATGTTGGTCCAGCCTTCTCATTCTCTCTCTCTTTGTCTTCACTGGATGTCTCTCTGATGTTCGTCCAGACTTCTCCTTCTCTCTCTTCGCTGGGTGTCTCTCTGATGTTGGCCCAGCGTTCTCCTTCTCTCTCTTCGCTGGGTGTCTCTCTGATGTTTGTTTAGCCTTCTCATTCTCTCTCTCTTTGTTTTCCCTGGATGTGTCTCTGATGTTGGTCCAGCCTTCTCCTTCTCTCTCTCTCGCTGTCTTCCCTGGATGTCTCTCTGATGTTGGTCCAGCCTTCTCATTCTCTCATTCTTTTTCTTCCCTGGATGTCTCTCTGACGTTGGTCCAGCCTTCTTCTTCTCTCTCTTCACTGGGTGTCTCTCTGATGTTCGCCCAGCGTTCTCCTTCTCTCTCTTCGCTGGGTGTCTCTCTGATGTTGGCCCAGTCTTCTCCTTCTCTCTCTTCCCTGGATGTCTCTCTGATGTTGGTCCAGCCTTCTCATTCTCTCTCTGTCTTCCCTGGATGTCTCTCTGATGTTGGTCCAGCCTTATTCTTCTCTCTCTCTCGCTGTCTTCCATGGATGTCTCTCTGATGTTGGTCCAGACTTCTCCTTCTCTCTCTTCGCTGGGTGTCTCTCTGATGTTGGTCCAGACTTCTCCTTCTCTCTCTTCGCTGGGTGTATCTCTGATGTTGGCCCAGCGTTCTCCTTCTCTCTCTTCACTGGGTGTCTCTCTGATGTTGGTCCAGCCTTCTCATTCTCTCTCTCTTTGTCTTCACTGGATGTCTCTCTGATGTTGGTCCAGACTTCTCCTTCTCTCTCTTCGCTGGGTGTCTCTCTGATGTTGGCCCAGCGTTCTCCTTCTCTCTCTTCGCTGGGTGTCTCTCTGATGTTGGTTTAGCCTTCTCATTCTCTCTCTCTTTGTCTTCCCTGGATGTGTCTCTGATGTTGGTCCAGCCTTCTCCTTTTCTCTCTCTCTCGCTGTATTCCCTGGATGTCTCTCGGATGTTGGTCCAGCCTTCTCATTCTCTCTCTTTTTTTCTTCCCTGGATGTCTCTCTGACGTTGGTCCAGCCTTCTGATTCTCTCTCTTCACTGGGTGTCTCTCTGATGTTTGCCCAGCGTTTTCCTTCTCTCTCTTCGCTGGGTGTCTCTCTGATGTTGGCCCAGTCTTCTCCTTCTCTCTCTTCCCTGGATGTCTCTCTGATGTTGGCCCAGCCTTCTCATTCTCTCTCTCTTTGTCTTCCCTGGATGTCTCTCTGATGTTGGTCCAGCCTTCTCCTTCTCTCTCTCTCGCTGTCTTCCCTGGATGTCTCTCTGATGTTGGTCCAGCCTTCTCATTCTCTCTCTTCCCTGGATGTCTCTCTGATGTTGGCCCAGCCTTCTAATTCTTTCTCTCTTTGTCTTCCCTGGATGTCTCTCTGATGTTGGTCCAGCCTTCTCATTCTCTCTCTCTTTGTCTTCACTGGATGTCTCTCTGATGTTGGTCCAGCCGTCTCCTTCTCTCTCTTGCTGTCTTCCCTGGATGTCTCTCTGATGTTGGTCCAGCCTTCTCATTCTCTCTCCATCTGTCTTCCATGGATGTCTCTCTGATGTTGGTCCAGACTTCTCCTTCTCTCTCTTCCCTGGATGTTTCTCTGATGTTGGTCCAGCCTTCTCCTTCTTTCTCTCTCGCTGTCTTCCCTGGATGTCTCTCTGATGTTGCTCCAGCCTTCCTCTTCTCTCTCGCTCTGTCTTCCCTGGATGTCTCTCTGATGTTGTTCCAGCCTTCTCCTTCTCTCCCTCTCTGTCTTCCCTGGATGTCTCTCTGCTGTTTGTTCAGCCTTCCCCTCCTCTCTCTCTCTGTCTTCCCTGGATGTCTCTCTGCTGTTGGTCCAGCCTTCTCATTCTCTCTCTTCCCTGGATGTCTCTCTGATGTTGGTCCAGCCTTCTCCTTCTCTGTCTTCGCTGGGTGTCTCTCTGATGTTGGTCCTGCCTTCTCATTCTCTCTCATCCCTGGATGTACCTTTGATGTTGGCCCAGCCTTTTGTTTCTCTCTCTCTTCCCTGGATGTCTCTCTGATGTAGGTCCAGCCTTCTCCTTCTCTCTATTCGCTGGGTGTCTCTCTGATGTTGGCCCAGCCTTCTCATTCTATCTCTCTTTGTCTTCCCTGGATGTCTCTCTGATGTTGGTCCAGCCTTATTCTTCTCTCTCTCTCGCTGTCTTCCCTGGATGTCTCTCTGATGTTGCTCCAGCCTTCTCATTCTATCTCTCTTTGTCTTTGATGGATGTCTCTCTGATGTTGGTCCAGCCTTCTCCTTCTCTCTCTCTCGCTGTCTTCCCTGGATGTCTCTCTGATGTTGGTCCAGCCTTCTCCTTCTCTCTCTTCCCTGGATGTCTCTCTGATGATGGTCCAGCCTTCTCATTCTCTCTCTCTTTGTCTTCACTGGATGTCTCTCTGATGTTGGTCCAGCCGTCTCCTTCTCTCTCTTGCTGTCTTCCCTGGATGTCTCTCTGATGTTGGTCCAGCCTTCTCATTCTCTCTCCATCTGTCTTCCATGGATGTCTCTCTGATGTTGGTCCAGACTTCTCCTTCTCTCTCTTCGCTGGGTGTCTCTCTGATGTTGGTCCAGACTTCTCCTTCTCTCTCTTCGCTGGGTGTATCTCTGATGTTGGCCCAGCGTTCTCATTCTCTCTCTTCACTGGGTGTCTCTCTGATGTTGGTCCAGCCTTCTCATTCTCTCTCTCTTTGTCTTCACTGGATGTCTCTCTGATGTTGGTCCAGACTTCTCCTTCTCTCTTTTCGCTGGGTGTCTCTCTGATGTTGGCCCAGCGTTCTCCTTCTCTCTCTTCGCTGGGTGTCTCTCTGATGTTTGTTTAGCCTTCTCATTCTCTCTCTCTTTGTCTTCCCTGGATGTGTCTCTGATGTTGGTCCAGCCTTCTCCTTCTCTCTCTCTCGCTGTCTTCCCTGGATGTCTCTCTGATGTTGGTCCAGCCTTCTCATTCTCTCATTCTTTTTCTTCCCTGGATGTCTCTCTGACGTTGGTCCAGCCTTCTTCTTCTCTCTCTTCACTGGGTGTCTCTCTGATGTTGGCCCAGCGTTCTCCTTCTCTCTCTTCGCTGGGTGTCTCTCTGATGTTGGCCCAGTCTTCTCCTTCTCTCTCTTCCCTGGATGTCTCTCTGATGTTGGTCCAGCCTTCTCATTCTCTCTCTGTCTTCCCTGGATGTCTCTCTGATGTTGGTCCAGCCTTATTCTTCTCTCTCTCTCGATGTCTTCCATGGATGTCTCTCTGATGTTGGTCCAGACTTCTCCTTCTCTCTCTTCGCTGGGTGTCTCTCTGATGTTGGTCCAGACTTCTCCTTCTCTCTCTTCGCTGGGTGTATCTCTGATGTTGGCCCAGCGTTCTCCTTCTCTCTCTTCACTGGGTGTCTCTCTGATGTTGGTCCAGCCTTCTCATTCTCTCTCTTTCTTTGTCTTCACTGGATGTCTCTCTGATGTTGGTCCAGACTTCTCCTTCTCTCTCTTCGCTGGGTGTCTCTCTGATGTTGGCCCAGCGTTCTCCTTCTCTCTCTTCGCTGGGTGTCTCTCTGATGTTGGTTTAGCCTTCTCATTCTCTCTCTCTTTGTCTTCCCTGGATGTGTCTCTGATGTTGGTCCAGCCTTCTCCTTCTCTCTCTCTCGCTGTCTTCCCTGGATGTCTCTCTGATGTTGGGCCAGCCTTCTCATTCTCTCTCTCTTTTTCTTCCCTGAATGTCTCTATGATGTTGGTCCAGCCTTCTTCTTCTCTCTCTTCACTGGGTGTCTCTCTGATGTTGGCCCAGCGTTCTCCTTCTCTCTCTTCGCTGGGTATCTCTCTGATGTTGGCCCAGTCTTCTCCTTCTCTCTCTTCCCTGGATGTCTCTCTGATGTTGGTCCAGCCTTCTCATTCTCTCTCTCTTTGTCTTCTCTGGATGTCTCTCTGATGTTGGTCCAGCCTTATTCTTCTCTCTCTTTCGCTGTCTTCCCTGGATGTCTCTCTGATGTTGGTCCAGCCTTCTCATTCTCTCTCTTCCCTGGATGTCTCTCTGATGTTGGCCCAGCCTTCTAATTCTTTCTCTCATTTTCTTCCATGGATGTCTCTCTGATGTTGGTCCAGCCTTCTCGTTCTCTCTCTCTTTGTCTTCCCTGGATGTCTCTCTGATGTTGGTCCAGCCGTCTCCTTCTCTCTCTTGCTGTCTTCCCTGGATGTCTCTCTGATGTTGGTCCAGCCTTCTCATTCTCTCTCCATCTGTCGTCCATGGATGTCTCTCTGATGTTGGTCCAGACTTCTCCTTCTCTCTCTTCGCTGGGTGTCTCTCTGATGATGGTCCAGACTTCTCCTTCTCTCTCTTCGCTGGGTGTATCTCTGATGTTGGCCCAGCGTTCTAATTCTCTCTCTCTTTGTCTTCCCTGGATGTCTCTCTGATATTGGTCCAGCATTCTCCTTCTCTCTCTTCGCTGGGTGTCTCTCTGATGTTGGCCCAGCGTTCTCCTTCTCTCTCTTCGCTGGGTGTCTCTCTGATGTTGGTTTAGCCTACTCATTCTCTCTCTCTTTGTCTTCCCTGGATGTGTCTCTGATGATGGTCCAGCCTTCTCCTTCTCTCTCTCTCGCTGTCTTCCCTGGATGTCTCTCTGATGTTGGTCCAGCCTTCTCATTCTCTCTCTCTTTTTCTTCCCTGGATGTCTCTCTAACGTTGGTCCAGCCTTCTTCTTCTCTCTCTTCACTGGGTGTCTCTCTGATATTTGCCCAGCGTTCTCCTTCTCTCTCTCGCTGTCTTCCCTGGATGTCTCTCTGATGTTGGCCCAGCTTTCTCATTCTCTCTCTTCCCTGGATGTCTCTCTGATGTTGGCCCAGCGTTCTCCTTCTATCTCTCTTCGCCGTCCCCTTCTCTCTCTCTCTGTCTTCTCTGGATGTCTCTCTGATGTTGGTCCAGCCTTCTCTCTCTCTCTCTGTCTTCCCTGGATGTCTCTCTGATGTTGGTCCAGTCTTCTCCTTCTCTTTCTATCTCTGCCTTCCCTGGATGTCTCTCTGATGTTGGTCCAGCCTTCTCATTCTCTCATTCTTTTTCTTCCCTGGATGTCTCTCTGACGTTGGTCCAGCCTTCTTCTTCTCTCTCTTCACTGGGTGTCTCTCTGATGTTGGCCCAGCGTTCTCCTTCTCTCTCTTCGCTGGGTGTCTCTCTGATGTTGGCCCAGTCTTCTCCTTCTCTCTCTTCCCTGGATGTCTCTCTGATGTTGGTCCAGCCTTCTCATTCTCTCTCTGTCTTCCCTGGATGTCTCTCTGATGTTGGTCCAGCCTTATTCTTCTCTCTCTCTCGCTGTCTTCCATGGATGTCTCTCTGATGTTGGTCCAGACTTCTCCTTCTCTCTCTTCGCTGGGTGTCTCTCTGATGTTGGTCCAGACTTCTCCTTCTCTCTCTTCGCTGGGTGTATCTCTGATGTTGGCCCAGCGTTCTCCTTCTCTCTCTTCACTGGGTGTCTCTCTGATGTTGGTCCAGCCTTCTCATTCTCTCTCTCTTTGTCTTCACTGGATGTCTCTCTGATGTTGGTCCAGACTTCTCCTTCTCTCTCTTCGCTGGGTGTCTCTCTGATGTTGGCCCAGCGTTCTCCTTCTCTCTCTTCGCTGGGTGTCTCTCTGATGTTGGTTTAGCCTTCTCATTCTCTCTCTCTTTGTCTTCCCTGGATGTGTCTCTGATGTTGGTCCAGCCATCTCCTTCTCTCTCTCTCGCTGTCTTCCCTGGATGTCTCTCTGATGTTGGGCCAGCCTTCTCATTCTCTCTCTCTTTTTCTTCCCTGAATGTCTCTATGATGTTGGTCCAGCCTTCTTCTTCTCTCTCTTCACTGGGTGTCTCTCTTATGTTGGCCCAGCGTTCTCCTTCTCTCTCTTCGCTGGGTATCTCTCTGATGTTGGCCCAGTCTTCTCCTTCTCTCTCTTCCCTGGATGTCTCTCTGATGTTGGTCCAGCCTTCTCATTCTCTCTCTCTTTGTCTTCTCTGGATGTCTCTCTGATGTTGGTCCAGCCTTATTCTTCTCTCTCTTTCGCTGTCTTCCCTGGATGTCTCTCTGATGTTGGTCCAGCCTTCTCATTCTCTCTCTTCCCTGGATGTCTCTCTGATGTTGGCCCAGCCTTCTAATTCTTTCTCTCATTTTCTTCCATGGATGTCTCTCTGATGTTGGTCCAGCCTTCTCATTCTCTCTCTCTTTGTCTTCCCTGGATGTCTCTCTGATGTTGGTCCAGCCGTCTCCTTCTCTCTCTTGCTGTCTTCCCTGGATGTCTCTCTGATGTTGGTCCAGCCTTCTCATTCTCTCTCCATCTGTCGTCCATGGATGTCTCTCTGATGTTGGTCCAGACTTCTCCTTCTCTCTCTTCGCTGGGTGTCTCTCTGATGATGGTCCAGACTTCTCCTTCTCTCTCTTCGCTGGGTGTATCTCTGATGTTGGCCCAGCGTTCTCATTCTCTCTCTCTTTGTCTTCCCTGGATGTCTCTCTGATATTGGTCCAGCATTCTCCTTCTCTCTCTTCGCTGGGTGTCTCTCTGATGTTGGCCCAGCGTTCTCCTTCTCTCTCTTCGCTGGGTGTCTCTCTGATGTTGGTTTAGCCTACTCATTCTCTCTCTCTTTGTCTTCCCTGGATGTGTCTCTGATGTTGGTCCAGCCTTCTCCTTCTCTCTCTCTCGCTGTCTTCCCTGGATGTCTCTCTGATGTTGGTCCAGCCTTCTCATTCTCTCTCTCTTTTTCTTCCCTGGATGTCTCTCTAACGTTGGTCCAGCCTTCTTCTTCTCTCTCTTCACTGGGTGTCTCTCTGATATTTGCCCAGCGTTCTCCTTCTCTCTCTCGCTGTCTTCCCTGGATGTCTCTCTGATGTTGGCCCAGCTTTCTTCTTCTCTCTCTTCCCTGGATGTCTCTCTGATGTTGGCCCAGCGTTCTCCTTCTATCTCTCTTCGCCGTCCCCTTCTCTCTCTCTCTGTCTTCCCTGGATGTCTCTCTGATGTTGGTCCAGCCTTCTCTCTCTCTCTCTCTGTCTTCCCTGGATGTCTCTCTAATGTTGGTCCAGTCTTCTCCTTCTCTTTCTATCTCTGCCTTCCCTGGATGTCTCTCTGATGTTGGTCCAGTTTTCTCCTCTCTCTCTCTTTTCCCTGGATGTCTCTCTGATGTTGGTCCAGCCTTCTCCTTCTCTCTCTCTTCCCTGGATGTCTCTCTGATGTTGTTCCAGCCTTCTCCTTCTCTCTCGCTCTGTCTTCCATGGATGTCTCTCTGCTGTTGGTCCAGCCTTCCCCTTCTCTATCGCTATATGTCTTCCCTGGATGTCTCTCTGATGTTGGTCCAGCCTTCTCCTTCTCTTTCTCTCTCTGCCTTCCCTGGATGTCTCTCTGATGTTGGTCCAGCCTTCTCCTTCTCTCTCTCTCACTGTCTTCCCTGGATGTCTCTCTGATGTTGGTCCAGCCTTCTCCTTCTCTCTCTCTCGCTGTCTTCCCTGGATGTCTCTCTGATGTTGGTCCAGCCTTCCTCTTCTTTCTCGCTCTGTCTTCCTGGATGTCTCTCTGATGTTGTTCCAGCCTTCTCCTTCTCTCTCTCTGTCTTCCCTGGATGTCTCTCTGCTGTTGTTTCAGCCTTTGCCTTCTCTCTCTCTCTGTCTTCCCTGGATGTCTCTCTGATGTTGGTCCAGCCTTCTCATTCTCTCTCTTCCCTGGATGTCTCTCTGATGTTGGCCCAGCCTTCTAATTCTTTCTCTCATTTTCTTCCATGGATGTCTCTCTGATGTTGGTCCAGCCTTCTCGTTCTCTCTCTCTTTGTCTTCCCTGGATGTCTCTCTGATGTTGGTCCAGCCGTCTCCTTCTCTCTCTTGCTGTCTTCCCTGGATGTCTCTCTGATGTTGGTCCAGCCTTCTCATTCTCTCTCCATCTGTCGTCCATGGATGTCTCTCTGATGTTGGTCCAGACTTCTCCTTCTCTCTCTTCGCTGGGTGTCTCTCTGATGATGGTCCAGACTTCTCCTTCTCTCTCTTCGCTGGGTGTATCTCTGATGTTGGCCCAGCGTTCTCATTCTCTCTCTCTTTGTCTTCCCTGGATGTCTCTCTGATATTGGTCCAGCATTCTCCTTCTCTCTCTTCGCTGGGTGTCTCTCTGATGTTGGCCCAGCGTTCTCCTTCTCTCTCTTCGCTGGGTGTCTCTCTGATGTTGGTTTAGCCTACTCATTCTCTCTCTCTTTGTCTTCCCTGGATGTGTCTCTGATGATGGTCCAGCCTTCTCCTTCTCTCTCTCTCGCTGTCTTCCCTGGATGTCTCTCTGATGTTGGTCCAGCCTTCTCATTCTCTCTCTCTTTTTCTTCCCTGGATGTCTCTCTAACGTTGGTCCAGCCTTCTTCTTCTCTCTCTTCACTGGGTGTCTCTCTGATATTTGCCCAGCATTCTCCTTCTCTCTCTCGCTGTCTTCCCTGGATGTCTCTCTGATGTTGGCCCAGCTTTCTCATTCTCTCTCTCTTTTTCTTCCCTGGATGTCTCTCTAACGTTGGTCCAGCCTTCTTCTTCTCTCTCTTCACTGGGTGTCTCTCTGATATTTGCCCAGCATTCTCCTTCTCTCTCTCGCTGTCTTCCCTGGATGTCTCTCTGATGTTGGCCCAGCTTTCTCATTCTCTCTCTTCCCTGGATGTCTCTCTGATGTTGGCCCAGCGTTCTCCTTCTATCTCTCTTCGCCGTCCCCTTCTCTCTCTCTCTGTCTTCTCTGGATGTCTCTCTGATGTTGGTCCAGCCTTCTCTCTCTCTCTCTCTGTCTTCCCTGGATGTCTCTCTGATGTTGGTCCAGTCTTCTCCTTCTCTTTCTATCTCTGCCTTCCCTGGATGTCTCTCTGATGTTGGTCCAGTTTTCTCCTCTCTCTCTCTTTTCCCTGGATGTCTCTCTGATGTTGGTCCAGCCTTCTCCTTCTCTCTCTCTTCCCTGGATGTCTCTCTGATGTTGGTCCAGCCTTCTCCTTCTCTCTCGCTCTGTCTTCCATGGATGTCTCTCTGCTGTTGGTCCAGCCTTCCCCTTCTCTATCGCTATATGTCTTCCCTGGATGTCTCTCTGATGTTGGTCCAGCCTTCTCCTTCTCTTTCTCTCTCTGCCTTCCCTGGATGTCTCTCTGATGTTGGTCCAGCCTTCTCCTTCTCTCTCTCTCACTGTCTTCCCTGGATGTCTCTCTGATGTTGGTCCAGCCTTCTCCTTCTCTCTCTCTCGCTGTCTTCCCTGGATGTCTCTCTGATGTTGGTCCAGCCTTCCTCTTCTTTCTCGCTCTGTCTTCCTGGATGTCTCTCTGATGTTGTTCCAGCCTTCTCCTTCTCTCTCTCTGTCTTCCCTGGATGTCTCTCTGCTGTTGTTTCAGCCTTTGCCTTCTCTCTCTCTCTGTCTTCCCTGGATGTCTCTCTGCTGTTGGTCCAGCCTTCTCATTCTCTCTCCTTCTCTGTCTTCGCTGGGTGTCTCTCTGATGTTGGCCCAGTCTTCTCATTATCTCTCTTCCCTGGATGTCTCTCTGATGTTGGTCCAGCCTTCTCCTTCTCTCTCTTCCCTAGGTGTCTCTCTGATGTTGGTCCAGCCTTCTCATTCTCTCTCTTCCCTAGATGTCTCTCTGATGTTGGTCCAGCCTTCTCCTTCTCTGTCTTCGCTGGGTGTCTCTCTGATGTTGGTCCTGCCTTCTCATTCTCTCTCATCCCTGGATGTACCTCTGATGTTGGTCCAGCCTTCTCATTCTCTCTCTTCGCTGGGTGTCTCTCTGATGTTGGTCCAGCCTTCTCCTTCTCTCTCTCTCACTGTCTTCCCTGGATGTCTCTCTGATGTTGGTCCAGCCTTCTCCTTCTCTTTCCATCTGTCTTCCCTGGATTTCTCTCTGACGTTGGTCCAGCCTTCTTCTTCTCTCTCTTCACTGGATGTCTCTCTGATGTTGGCCCAGCCTTCTCATTCTCTCTCTTTCTCTCTCTCTTCCCTGGATGTCTCTCTGATGTTGGCCCAGTCTTCTCATTTTCTCTCCTCTCTGGATGTCTCTCTGATGTTGGTCCAGCCTTCTCTTTCTCTCTATCTCTCTCTCTTCCCTGGATGAATCTCTGATGTTGGCCTAGCCTTCTCATTCTCTCTCTCTTTGTCTTCCCTGGATGTCTCTCTAATGTTGGCCCAGCCTTCTTTTTCTCTGTCTCATTGTCTTCCCTGGATGTCTCTCTGATGTTGGTCCAGCCTTCTCCTTCTCTCTCTCTTGCTGTCTTACCTGGATGTCTCTCTGATTTTGGTCCAGCCTTCTCCTTCTCTCTCCATCTGTCTTCCCTGGACGTCTCTCTGACGTTGGTCCAGCCTTCTCATTCTATCTCTCTCTCTCTTCCCTGGATGTCTCTCTGATGTTGGCCCAGCCTTCTCATTCTCTCTCTCTCTGTCTTCCCTGTATGTCCCTCTCTAAAGTTGGTCCAGCCTTCTCGTTCGCTCTCTCTCTGTCTTCCCTTGATGTCTCTCTGATGTTGGTCCAGTCTTCTCATTCTCTCTCCTCTCTGGATGTCTCTCTGATGTTGGTCCAGCCTTCTCATTCTCTCTCTCTTCCCTGGATGTCTCTCTGATGTTGGTCCAGCCTTCTCCTTCTCTCTCTCTTTGTCTTCTTTGGATGTCTCTCTAATGTTGGTCCAGCCTTCTCCTTCTCTCTCTTCGCTGGGTGTCTCTCTGATGTTGGCCCAGCCTTCTGATTCTCTCTCTTCCCTGGATGTCTCTCTGATGTTGGCCCAGCCTTCTGATTCTCTCTCTTCCCTGGATGTCTCTCTGATGTTGGACCAGTCTTCTCATTCTCTCTCTTCCCTGGATGTCTCTCTGATGTTGGTCCAGCCTTCTTCTTCTCTCTCTTTGCTGGGTGTCTCTCTGATGTTGGTCCAGCCTTTTCATTCTCTCTCTTCCCTGGATGTCTCTCTGATGTTGGTCCAGCCTTCTCCTTCTCTCTCTTCGCTGGGTGTCTCTCTGATGTTGGTCCAGCCTTCTCATTCTCTCTCATCCGTGGATGTACCTCTGATGTTGGCCCAACCTTCTCATTCTCTCTCACTTTGTCTTCGATGGATGTCTCTCTGATGTTGGTCCAGCCTTCTCCTTCTCTCTCTCTCGCTGTCTTCCCTGGATGTCTCTCTGATGTTGGTCCAGCCTTCTCCTCCTCTTTCCATCTGTCTTCGCCGGATGTCTCTCTGACGTTGGTCCAGCCTTCTTCTTCTTCTCTCTCTTCAATGGGTGTCTCTCTGATGTTGGTCCAGCCTTCTACTTTTTTCTCTCTTTGTCTTCCCTGGATGTCTCTCTGATGTTGGCCCGGCCTTCTCATTCTCTCTCTTCCCTGGATGTCTCTCTGATGTTGGCCCAGCCTTCTCATTCTCCCTCTTCCCTGGATGTCTCTCTGATGTTGGTCCAGCCTTCTAATTCTTTCTCGCTTTGTCTTCCCTGGATGTCTCTCTGATGTTGGCCCAGCCTTCTCATTCTCTCTCTTCCCTGGATGTCTCTCTGATGTTGGCCCAGCGTTCTCCTTCTCTCTCTCTTTGCTGGGTGTCTCTCTGATGTTGGTCCAGCCTTCTCATTCTCTCTCTTCCCTGGATGTCTCTCTGATGTTGGCCTAGCCTTCTCCTTCTTTCTCTCTTTGTCTTCCCTGGATGTCTCTCTGATGTTGGCCCTGCCTTCTATCTCTCTTTCTGTCTTCCCTAGATGACTCTCTGACGTTGGTCCAGCCTTCTCCTTCTCTCTCTTCACTGGATGTCTCTCTGATGTTGGTCCAGCCGTCTCCTTCTCTCTCTTGCTGTCTTCCCTGGATGTCTCTCTGATGTTAGTCCAGCCTTCTCATTCTCTCTCCATCTGTCTTCCATGGATGTCTCTCTGATGTTGGTCCAGACTTCTCCTTCTCTCTCTTCCCTGGATGTCTCTCTGATGTTGGTCCAGCCTTCCTCTTCTCTCTCGCCCTGTCTTCCCTGGATGTCTCTCTGATGTTGTTCCAGCCTTCTCCTTCTCTCTCTCTCTGTTTTCACTGGATGTCTCTCTGCTGTTTGTTCAGCCTTCCCCTTCTCTCTCTCTCTGTCTTCCCTGGATGTATCTCTGCTGTTGGTCCAGCCTTCTCATTCTCTCTCCTTCTCTGTCTTCGCTGGGTGTCTCTCTGATGTTGGCCCAGTCTTCTCATTCTCTCTCTTCCCTGGATGTCTCTCTGATATTGGTCCAGCCTTCTCCTTCTCTGTCTTCGCTGGGTGTCTCTCTGATGTTTGTTCAGCCTTCCCCTTCTCTCTCTCTCTGTCTTCCCTGGATGTCTCTCTGCTGTTGGTCCAGCCTTCTCATTCTCTCTCCTTCTCTGTCTTTGCTGGGTGTCTCTCTGATGTTGGCCCAGTCTTCTCATTCTCTCTCATCCCTGGATGTACCTCTGATGTTGGCCCAGCCTTTTGTTTCTCTCTCTCTTCCCTGGATGTCTCTCTGATGTTGGTCCAGCCTTCTCCTTCTCTCTCTTCGCTGGGTGTCTCTCTGATGTTGGTCCAGCCTTCTCATTCTCTCTCTCTTTGTCTTCCCTGGATGTCTCTCTGATGTTGCTCCAGCCTTCTCCTTCTCTCTCTCTAGCTGTCTTCCCTAGATGTCTCTCTGATGTTGGTCCAGCCTTCTCCTTCTCTCTCTCTTGCTGTCTTCCCTGGGTGTCTCTCTTATGTTCGCTCCTTCTTTCTCTCTTTGTCTTCCCTGGATGTCTCTCTGATATTGGCCCAGCGTTCTCCTTCTCTCTCTTTGACGGGTGACTCTCTGATGTTTGTCCAGCCTTCTCATTCTCTCTCTCTTTGTCTTCCCTGGATGTCTCTCTGACGTTGGTCCAGCCTTCTTCTTCTCTCTCTTTACTGGGTGTCTCTCTGATGTTGGTCCAGCGATCTCCTTCTTTCTCTCTTCGTCTTCCCTGAATGTCTCTCTGATGTTGGTCAAGCCTTCTCCTTCTTTCTCTCTTTGTCTTACCTGGATGTCTCTCTGATGTTGGTCCAGCCTTCTCCTTCTTTCTCTCTTTGTCTTCCCTGAATGTCTCTCTGATGTTGGTCAAGCCTTCTCCTTCTTTCTCTCTTTGTCTTCCCTGGATGTCTCTCTGATGTTGGCCCAGCGTTCTCCTTCTCTCTCTTCGCTGGGTGTCTCTCTGATGTTGGTCCAGCCTTCTCCTTTTTTTCTCTCTCTGCCTTCCCTGGATGTCACTCTGATGATGTCCAGCCTTCTCCTTTTCTTTCTCTCTCTGCCTTTCCTGGATGTCTCTCTGATGTTGGTCCAGCCTTCTCTTTCTCTCTCTGCCTTCCCTGGATGTCTCTCTGATGTTGGTGCAGTCTTCTCCTTCTCTTTCTCTCCCTGCCTTCCCTGGATGTCTCTCTGATGTTGGTCCAAGCCTTCTCCTTCTCTCTCTATTTCCTGGATGTCTATCTAATGTTGGTCCAGCCGTCCCCTTCTCTCTCTCTCTCTCTCTGTCTTTCCTGGATGTCTCTCTGATGTTGGTCCAGCCTTCTCCTTCTCTCTCTGTCTTCCCTGGATGTCTCTCTGATGTTGGTCCAGCCTTCCCCTTCTCTCTCTCAGTCTTCCCTGGATGTCTCTCTGATGTTGGTCCAGCCTTCTCCTTCTCTCTCTCTTCCCTGGATGTCTCTCTGATGACGGTTCAGCCTTCCCCTTCTCTCTCTCTCTCTTCCCTGGATGTCTCTCTGATGTTGGTCCAGCCTTCTCCTTCTCTCTCTTCCTGGGTGTCTCTCTGATGTTGGCCCAACCTTCTTATTCTCTCTCTCTGTCTTCCCTAGATGTCTCTCTGATGTTGGTCCAGCCTTCTCCTTCTCTCTCGCTCTGTCTTCCCTAGATGTCTCTCTGATGTTGGTCCAGCCTTCACCTTCTCTCTCTCTCTGTCTTCCCTAGATGTCTCTCTGATGTTGGTCCAGCCTTCTCCTTCTCTCTCTCTCTGTCTTCCCTAGATGTCTCTCTGATGTTGGTCCAGCCTTCTCCTTCTCTCTCGCTCTGTCTTCCCTGGATGTTTCTCTGATGTTGGTCCAGCCTTAACCTTCTCTCTCTCTCTGTCTTCCCTAGATGTCTCTCTGATGTTGGTCCAGCCTTCTCCTTCTCTCTCTGTCTTCCCTGGATGTCTCTCTGCTGTTGGTCCAGCCTTCCCCTTCTCTCTCTCTCTGTCTTCCCTGGATGTCTCTCTGATGTTGGTCCAGCCTTCCCCTTCTCTCTCTCTCTGTCTTCCCTGGATGTCTCTCTGATGTTGGTCCAGACTTCCCCTTCTCTCTCTCTCTGTCTTCCCTGGATGTCTCTCTGATGTTGGTCCAGCCTTCCCCTTCTCTCTCTCTCTCTGTCTTCCCTGGATGTCTCTCTGATGGTGGTCCAGCCTTCCCCTTCTCTCTCTCTCTGTCTTCCCTGGATGTCTCTCTGATGGTGGTCCAGTCTTCTCCTTCCCTCTCTCTCTTCCCTGGATGTCTCTCTGATGTTGGTCCAGCCTTCTCCTTCTCTCTCTTCCCTGGATGTTATCTGATGTTGGTCCAGACTTCTCCTTCTTTCTCTCTTTGTCTTCCCTGGATGTCTCTCTGATGTTGGTCCAGCCTTCTCCTTCTCTCTCTCTCTTGCTGTATTCCCTGGATGTCTCTCTGATGTTGGCCCAGCGTTCTCCTTCTCTCTTTTCGCTGGATGTCTCTCTGATGTTGGTCCAGCCTTCCCCTTCTCTCTCTCTCGCTCTCTCTCTCTCTGTCTTCCCTGGATGTCTCTCTGATGTTGGTCCAGCGTTCTCCTTCTCTCTCTCTCTGTCTTCCCTGGATGTCTCTCTGATGTTGGCCCAGTCTTCTCCTTCTCTCTCTCTTGCTGTATTCCCTGGATGTCTCCCTGATGTTGGCCCAGCCTTCTCCTTCTCTCTCTCTCTGTCTTCCCTGGATGTCTCTCTGATGTTGGTCCAGCCTTCTTTTTCTCTCTCTTCCCTGGATGTCTCTCTAATGTTGGTCCAGCCTTCTCCTTCTTTCTCTCTTTGTCTTCCCTGGATGTCTCTCTGATATTGGTCCAGCCTTCTCCTTCTCTCTCTCTTGCTGTATTCCCTGGATGTCTCTCTGATGTTGGCCCAGCGTTCTCCTTCTCCCTCTCTTGCTGTATTCCCTGGATGTCTCTCTGATGTTGGCCCAGCGTTCTCCTTCTCTCTCTTCGCTGGATGTCTCTCTGATGTTGGTTCAGCATTCTCCTTCTCTCTCTGAGGGTGCCCCCCCCCTCGCCCCCCGTATTTGTCCCTCTTTGCTTCCCCTATTTTTGGCAGTAGAGTCGGTCACCTGTTGTCCTTGAGTCAGAGAGGACATCAGAGACAGACTGAGAGGGACTGAGAGCAGAGAGATCCGAGAGCGTCCTGAAAAACAGACTGCAAAATGAGACTGGTACAGAGCATTGCACCTTCATATTAATCTAGATTCCACCTTGCAGAGCATTGCATATTCATAATAACTCACATTAACCCTGCAGAATTTGACTCCTTAATACTAATCTAGAATACACCAGTCAGAGCATTTCACCTTCATACTACTCTAGAATACACCTTGCAGAGCATTTCACCTTCATACTAATACAGAATACAACTGGCAGAGCATTTCACCTTCATACTAATCTAGAATACACCAGGCAGAGCATTTCACCTTCATACTAATCTAGAATACACCAGGCAGAGCATTTCACCTTCATACTAATCTAGAATACACCTGGCAGAGCATTTCACCTTTATACTAATCTAGAATTCACCTGGCAGTGCATTTCACCTTTATACTAATCTAGAATACACCAGGCAGAGCATTTCACCTTCATACTAATCTAGAATACACCTGGCAGAGAATTTCACCTTTATACTAATCTAGAATACACCAGGCAGAGCATTTCACCTTCATACTTATCCAGACTACACCTTGCAGAGCATTTCACATTCATACTAATCCAGAATACAACTGGCAGAGCATTTCACCTTTATACTAATCCAGAATACACCTTGCAGAGCATTTCATCCTTATATTAATCTAGAATACACCTTGCAGAGGATTTCACCCTTATTCTAATCTAGAATTCACCTGGCAGAGCATTTCACCTTTATACTAATCTAGAATACACCAGGCAGAGCATTTCACCTTCATACCAATCTAGAATACACCTGGCAGAGCATTTCACCTTTATACTAATCTAGAATACACCAGGTAGAGCATTTCACCTTCATATTAATCTAGAATACACCTGTCAGAGCATTTCACCTTTATACTAATCTAGAATACACCAGGCAGAGCATTTCACTTTCATACTTATCCAGACTACACCTTGCAGAGCATTTCACCTTCATACTATTCCAGAATACAACTGGCAGAGCATTTCACCTTTATACTAATCCAGAATACACCTTGCAGAGCATTTCATCCTTATACTAATCTAGAATACACCAGGCAGAGCATTGCACCTTCATACTAATCTAGAATACACCAGGCAGAGCATTTCACCTTCATTCTAATCTAGAATACACCTGGCAGAGCATTTCACCTTCATACTAATCCAGAATACACCTTGCAGAGCATTTCACCTTCATACTAATCCAGAATACACCTGCAGAGCATTTCACCTTTATACTAATCCAGAATACACCTTGCAGAGCATTTCATCCCTATACTAATCTAGAATACACCAGGCAGAGCATTGCACCTTCATACTAATCTAGAATACACCAGGCAGAGCATTTCACCTTCATACTAATCTAGAATACACCAGGCAGAGCATTTCACCTTCATACTAATCCAGAATACACCTTGCAGAGCATTTCACCTTAATACTAATCCAGAATACACCTGGCAGAACATTTCACCTTCATACTAATCCAGAATACATCTGGCAGAGCATTTGATTTTCATATTAATCCAAAACACACCAGGCAGAGCATTGTACCTTCATACAAATACAGAATAGACTCTGAAGAGCATTGCACCTTCATACTAATTCAGATTCCACCCTGCAGAGTGTTACACCTTCATACTAATCCAGAATACACCTAGCAGAGCATTTGATTTTCATATGAATCCAAAACACACTGGGCAGAGCATTGCACCTTCATATTAATACAGAATAGACTCTGAAGAGCATTGCACCTTCATACTAATCCAGATTCCACCCTGCAGAACATTGCACCTTCATATTAATACAGAATAGACTCTGAAGAGCATTGCACCTTCATACTAATCCAGATTCCACCCCGCAGAGCATTGCACCTTCATATTAATACAGAATAGACTCTGAAGAGCATTGCACCTTCATACTAATCCAGATTCCACCCTGCAGAACATTTCACCTTCATATTAATACAGAATAGACTCTGTAGAGCATTGCACCTTTATGCAGTGTCGAGTCACATTATTATGATCGTCAGCAGCACGTAACAATTGACATACGGCACGTGTTGTGCACTGGCTTTGTGGGTATATAAGGTGACATACAGGCATTCTGCAAACATATCAACCATCGCTATCATGGGTAAAACGTGCGACTATGAAAAGGGGATGACCATTGGCCAAGGGGGGCAGTATTTCTGACACAGCCCAGTTTGTGAACTGTTTGTGTCCTGTGACTGGACAAACAGAGCCATTTTGAATAAACGAAATGGAAGCTGCGGAGCACCATGTGCCGTTGATGCCAGAGATGAACGTTGGCTGTGAAGTTGTGTGAGGACCAGCGACACGCTACAGTTGGGCAACTCACTGGAACCAGGGGGCTACCAAAGCTGTGTCCAGAACAATAGTACAGCCAACCCTGTAGTATGGGGCTCCGAAGCACACGGCTGGTCACTGCGCCCATGCTGACGAGGGATCATCGTTGGAAACGGCTTTAATTTGCATGACAGCACAAAAATTGGACCTCTTCTGATTGGCAAAGGGTTGCCTTCTCTGATGAGCCACATTTTCAGCTCCATCGACTGGACGGACGCTGGCGTCTCAGGCACAAAACCTCAGAGAACAAACACTCTGCAACCATGGTTGGAAGGACACAAGCTGGTGGCTGCAACGTTATGGTCTAGGGAATGCTTTCTTGGCATTGTTTGGATCACTCCTCTGGAAGGCGCTCTCACCTGATTGGGTTATCTATCCATCCTTGCAGATCAATTACACCCATACCTGGAGCGGGTGGGATCTTCCAGCAGGACAATACAACATGTCATATGGCCAGGATTGTCCAGGAGTGGTTGGAGGAGCACGACTAAGACTTCCAAGTCCTTCCCTGGCCTCCAAATTCCCCAGACATGAACCCCATTGAGCACCTGTGGGACCACCTAGATCACCATGTTTGCTGTATGGATCCTACACCACGCACTCTTTAGCAGATGTCGGATTCACCACAGTCTGCATGGCTCCAGATACCCTTACTAGCATCTTATTGACTCACTACCACCCCGAATAGCTGCTGTCTGTGCTGCTCAGAATATGCCTTGCAGAGTATTACACTTTCATACTAATACAGAATACTCCCTGAAGAGTGGTTACACCTTCATACTAAAACAGAGCATCTCACCTCTAATTCAGAATAGTTAGTTGCTGCAAAAGAGCATCACACCTTCTATAATAATATGAGATGCAGAGCATTGCACCTTCATAAAGATAAGCACCCAACTCATAGTTATACACCTTGCAGAATATTTCTCTTACATATTATTACACCCTGCAGAGGGAAGCCACTTTGTGGTTATACGTCATGCAGAACATCTCTCAATCATATTATTACACCTTACAAAGCTTCGTGATAATATGCTGTGCAGAGCATCACAGCTAAATGTGAAAGCATTTTCTTTTCACTTGTTCTCTTCCTCCTAAATCATGTCAGAGGTCGTCCTCAATGTGTGGTCTTCATACACTCTCAGTTCCTCCCTGTATATCATTGTGTTAACCAATAGTGGGGTCTTCTTCCCCAACGAATAGTGTTGCATGTGCTCCTCATTGGGTAATTTTCCTATACTCCAAGGTCCCCCTGTATATCATTGTGTAAACCAATAGTGGGGTCTTCTTCCCCAACGAATAGTGTTGCATGTGCTCCTCATTGGGTGGTCTTCCTATACTCCCAGGTCACCCTGTATATCATTGTGTAAACCAATAGTGGGGCCTTCTTCCCCAACCAATAGTGTTGAATGTGCTCATCATTGGCTGGTCTTCCTATACTCCAAGTTCCCCCTGTATATCGTGTGAACCAATAGTGGGGTCTTCTTCCCCAACCAATAGTGTTGCATGTGCTCCTCATTGGGTGGTCTTCCTATACTCCTAGGTCCCCTGTATATCATTGTGAGAACCAATAGTGGGGTCTTCTTCACCAACGAATAGTGTTGGATGTGCTAATCATTGGCTGGTCTTTCTATACCCCAAGTTCCCCCTGTATATCGTGTGAACCAATAGTGGGGTCTACTTCCCCAACCAATAGTGTTGCATGTGTTTTTCATTGGGTGGTCTTCCTATACTCCCAGGTCCCCTGTATATCATTGTGTGAACCAATAGTGGGTTCTTCTTCCCCAACGAATAGTGTTGCATGTGCTCATCATTGGGTGGTCTTCCTATACTCCCAGGTCCCCTGTATATCATTGTGTGAACCAATAGTGGGTTCTTCTTCCCCAACGAATAGTGTTGGATGTGCTCATCATTTGCTGGTCTTCGTTTACTCCAAGGTCCCCTGTATATCATTCTGTGAACCAATAGTGGGGTCTTCTTCCCCAAAGAATAGTGTTGGATGTGCTCCTCATTGGGTGGTGTTCCTATACTCCCAGAACTCCCTGTATATCATTGTGCAAACCAATAGTTGGGTCTTCTTCCCCAACCAATAGTGTTGGATGTGCTCCTCATTGGCTGGTCTTCCTATAATCCCAGGTCCCCCTGTATATCGTGTGAACCAATAGTGGAGTCTTCTTCCTCAACCAATAGTGTTGGATGTGCTCCTCATTGGCTGGTCTTCCTATACTCCCAGGTCCACCTGTATATCATTGTGTAAACCAATAGTGGGGTCTTCTTCCCCAACCAATAGTGTTGTATTTCCTCCTCATTGGCTGGTCTTCCTATACTCCAAGTACCCCCCGTATATCATTGTGTAAACCAATAGTGGGGTCTTCTTCCCCAATGAATAGTGTTGGATGTGCTCATCATTGGCTGGTCTTCCTATACTCCAAGTTCCCCCTGTATATCGTGTGAACCAATAGTGGGGTCTTCTTCCCCAACCAATAGTGTTGCATGTGCTCCTCATTGGGTGGTTTTCCTATACTCCTAGGTCCCCTGTATATCATTGTGTGAACCAATAGTGGGGTCTTCTTCCCCATCGAATAGTGTTGGATGTGCTAATCATTGGCTGGTCTTTCTATACCCCAAGTTCCCCCTGTATATTGTGTGAACCAATAGTGGGGTCTTCTTCCCCAACCAATAGTGTTGCATGTGCTCCTCATTGGGTGGTCTTCCTATACTTCCAGGTCCCCTGTATATCATTGTGTGAACCAATAGTTGGGTCTTCTTCCACAACGAATAGTGTTGGATGTGCTCAACATTGGCTGGTCTTCCCATACTCCAAGTTCCCCCTGTATTTCGGGTGAACCAATAGTGGGGACTTCTTCCCCAACCAATAGTGTTGGATGTGCTGCTCATTGGCTGGTCTTCCTATACTCCCAGGTCCCCCTGTATATCATTGTATAAACCAATAGTGGGGTCTTCTTCCTCCACAAATAGTGTTGCATGTGCTCCTCATTGGGTGGTCTTCCTATACTCCCAGGTCCCCATGTATATCATTGTGTAAACCAATAGTTGGGTCTTCTTCCCCAAACCAATAGTGTTGGATGTGCTCCTCATTGGCTGGTCTTCCTATACTCCCAGGTCCCCCTGTATATCGTGTGAACCAATAGTGGGGTCTTCTTCCCCAACAAATAGTGTTGGATGTGCTCCTCATTGGCTGGTCTTCCTATACTCCAAGTTCCCCCTGTATATCGTGTGAACCAAAAGTGGGGTCTTCTTCTCAAACCAATAGTGTTGCATGTGCTCCTCATTTAGTGGTCATCCTATACTCCCAGGTCCTTTGTATATCATTGTGTGAACCAATAGTGGGGTCTTCTACCCCAACGAATAGTGTTGGATGTGCGAATCATTGGCTGGTCTTCCTATACTCCCAGGTCCTCCTGTATATCATTGTGTAAACCAAGAGTGGGGTCTTCTTCCCAAACCAATAGTGTTGGATGTGTTCCTCATTGGCTGGTCTTCCTATACTCCCAGGTCCCCCTGTATATCATTGTGTAAACCAATAGTGAGGTCTTATTCCCCAACCAATAGTGTTGGATGTGCTCTTCATTGGCTGGTCTTCCTATACTCCCAGGTCCCCTTGAATATCATTGTGTGAGCCAATAGTGGGGTCTTCTTCCCCAACGAATAGTGTTGGATGTGCTCCTCATTGGGTGGTCTTCCTATACTCCCAGGTCCCCTGTATATCATTGTGTGAGCCAATAGTGGGGTCTTCTTCCCCAACCAATAGTGTTGGATGTGCTCCTCAATGGGTGGTCTTCCTTTACTCCCAGGTCCGTCTGTATATCATTGTGTGAACCAATAATGGGGTCTTCTTACAGAACCAAAAGTGTTGGATGTGCTCCTCATTGGCTGGTCTTCCAATTCTCCCAGGTCCCCTGTATATCATTGTGTGAACCAATAGTGGGGTCTTCTTCCCCAATGAATAGTGTTGCATGTGCTCCTCATTGGGTGGTCTTCCTATACTCCCAGGTCCCCTGTATATCATTGTGTGAACCATTAGTGTGGTCTTCTTCCCCAGCGAATAGTGTTGGATGTGCTCATCATTGGCTGGTCTTCCTATACTCCCAGGTCCACTGTATATCATTGTGTGAACCAACAATGGGGTCTTCTTCCACAACAAATAGTGTTGGATGTGCTCCTCATTGGCTGGTCTTCCTATACTCCAAGTTCTCCCTGTATATCATTGTGTAAACCAATAGTGGGATCTTCTTCCATAACGAATAGTGTTGGATGTGCTCATCATTGGGTGGTTTTCCTATACTCCCAGGTCCACCTGTATAGCATTGTGTAAACCAATAGTTGGGTCTTCTTCCACAACCAATAGTGTTGGATGTGCTCCTTATTGGCTGGTCTTCCTATACTCCAAGTTCCCCATGTATATCGTGTGAACCAATAGTGGAGTCTTCTTCCCAAACCAATAGTGTTGGATGTGCTCCTCATTGGCTGGTCTTCCTATACTCCAAGTTCCCCCTGTATATCGTGAGAACCAATAATGGAGTATTCTTCCCAAACCAATAGTGTTGGATGTGCTCCTCATTGGCTGGCCTTCCTATACTCCAAGGTCCACATGTATTTAATTGTGTAAACCAATAGTGGGGTCTTCTTCCCCAACGAATAGTGTTGGATGTGCTCCTCATTGGGTGGTCTTCCTATACTCCCAGGTCCCCTGTATATCATTGTGTGAGCCAATAGTGGGGTCTTCTTCCCCAACCAATAGTGTTGGATGTGCTCCTCAATGGGTGGTCTTCCTTTACTCCCAGGTCCGTCTGTATATCATTGTGTGAACCAATAATGGGGTCTTCTTACAGAACCAAAAGTGTTGGATGTGCTCCTCATTGGCTGGTCTTCCAATTCTCCCAGGTCCCCTGTATATCATTGTGTGAACCAATAGTGGGGTCTTCTTCCCCAATGAATAGTGTTGCATGTGCTCCTCATTGGGTGGTCTTCCTATACTCCCAGGTCCCCTGTATATCATTGTGTGAACCATTAGTGTGGTCTTCTTCCCCAGCGAATAGTGTTGGATGTGCTCATCATTGGCTGGTCTTCCTATACTCCCAGGTCCACTGTATATCATTGTGTGAACCAACAATGGGGTCTTCTTCCACAACAAATAGTGTTGGATGTGCTCCTCATTGGCTGGTCTTCCTATACTCCAAGTTCTCCCTGTATATCATTGTGTAAACCAATAGTGGGATCTTCTTCCATAACGAATAGTGTTGGATGTGCTCATCATTGGGTGGTTTTCCTATACTCCCAGGTCCACCTGTATAGCATTGTGTAAACCAATAGTTGGGTCTTCTTCCACAACCAATAGTGTTGGATGTGCTCCTTATTGGCTGGTCTTCCTATACTCCAAGTTCCCCATGTATATCGTGTGAACCAATAGTGGAGTCTTCTTCCCAAACCAATAGTGTTGGATGTGCTCCTCATTGGCTGGTCTTCCTATACTCCAAGTTCCCCCTGTATATCGTGAGAACCAATAATGGAGTATTCTTCCCAAACCAATAGTGTTGGATGTGCTCCTCATTGGCTGGCCTTCCTATACTCCAAGGTCCACATGTATTTAATTGTGTAAACCAATAGTGGGGTCTTCTTCCCCAACCAATAGTGTTGGATGTGCTCCTCATTGGCTGGTCTTCCTATACTACACGATCCCCCTGTATATCATTGTGTAAACCAATAGTGGGGTCTTCTTCCATAACGAATAGTGTTGGATGTGCTCATCATTGGGAGGTTTTCCTATACTCCCAGGTCCCCCTGTATATCATTGTGTAAACCAATAGTTGGGTCTTCTTCCAAAACCAACAGTGTTGGATGTGCTCCTCATTGGCTGGTCCTCCTATACTCCAAGTTCCCCCTGTATATCATGTGAACCAATAAAGGAGTCTTCTTCCCAAACCAATAGTGTTGGATATGCTCCTTATTGGCTGGTCTTCCTATACTCCCAGGTCCCCCTGCATAGCATTGTGTAAACCAATAGTTGGGTCTTCTTCCACAACCAATAGTGTTGGATGTGATCCTCATTGGCTGGTCTTCCTATACTCCAAGTTCCCCATGTATATCGTGTGAACCAATAGTGAAGTCTTCTTCCCAAACCAATAGTGTTGGATGTGCTCCTCATTGGCTGGTCTTCCTATACTCCAAGTTCCCCCTGTATATCGTGAGAACCAATAATGGGGTCTTCTTCCCAAACCAATAGTGTTGGATGTGCTCCTCATTGGCTGGTCTTCATATACTCCAAGGTCCACCTGTATTTAATTGTGTAAACCAATAGTGGGGTCTTCTTCCCCAACCAATAGTGTTGGATGTGCTCCTCATTGGCTGGTCTTCCTATACTCCCAGGTCCCCCTGTATATCATTGTGTAAACCAATAGTTGGGTCTTCTTCCAAAACCAACAGTGTTGGATGTGCTCCTCATTGGCTGGTCCTCCTATACTCCAAGTTCCCCCTGTATATCATGTGAACCAATAAAGGAGTCTTCTTCCCAAACCAATAGTGTTGGATATGCTCCTTATTGGCTGGTCTTCCTATACTCCCAGGTCCCCCTGTATATCATTGTGTAAACCAATAGTTGGGTCTTCTTCCAAAACCAACAGTGTTGGATGTGCTCCTCATTGGCTGGTCCTCCTATACTCCAAGTTTCCCCTGTATATCATGTGAACCAATAAAGGAGTCTTCTTCCCAAACCAATAGTGTTGGATATGCTCCTCATTGGCTGGTCTTCCTATACTCCCAGGTCCCCCTGTATATCATTGTGTAAACCAATAGTGGGGTCTTCTTCCCCAACCAATAGTGTTGGACGTGCTCCTCATTGGCTGGTCTTCCTATACTCCAAGTTCCCCCCGTAAATCGTGTGAACCAATAGTGGGGTCTTCTTCCCCAACCAATAGTGTTGCATGTGCTCCTCATTGGGTGGTCTTCCTATACTCCCAGGTCCCCTGTATATCATTTTGTGAACCAATAGTGGGGTCTTCTTCCCCAACCAATAGTGTTGAATGTACTCCTCATTGGCTGTTCTTCCTATACTCCCAGGTCCCCTGTATATCATTGTGTGAACCAATAGTGGGGTCTTCTTCCCCAACGAATAGTGTTGGATGTGCTCCTCATTGGCTGGTCTTCCTATACTTCCAGGTCCCCTGTATATTATTGTGTGAACCAATAGTGGGGTCTTCTTCCCCAACCAATAGTGTTGGATGTGCTTGTCATTGACTAGTCTTCCTATACTCCCAGGTCCCCCTGTATATAGTGTGAACCAAAAGTTGGGTCTTCTTCCCCAACCAATAGTGTTGGGTGTGCTCCTCATTGGCTAGTCTTCCTATACTCCCAGGTCCCCCTGTATATCGTGTGAACCAATAGTTGGGTCTTCTTCCCCAACAAATAGTGTTGGATGTGCTCCTCAATGGCTGGTCTTCCTAAACTCCCAGGTCCCCCTGTATATCATTGTGTAAACCAATAGTGGGGTCTTCTTCCCCAACCAATAGTGTTGGATGTGCTCCTCATTGGCTGGTCTTCCTATACTCCAAGTTCCCCCTGTATATCATTGTGTAAACCAATAGTGCGGTCCTCTTCTCCAATGAATAGTGTTGGATGTGCTCCTCATTGGCTGGTCTTCCTATACTCCCAGGTCCCCTTGTATATCATTGTGTGAACCAATAGTGGGGTCTTCTTCCCCATCGAATAGTTTTGGATGTGCTCTTCATTGGCTGGTCTTCCTATACTACCAGGTCCCCTGTATATCATTGTGTAAACCAATAGTGGGGTCTTCTTCCCCAACCAATAGTGTTGGATGTGCTCCTCATTTGGCGGTTTTCCTATACTCCCAGGTCCCCCTGTATATCATTGTGTAAACCAATAGTTGGGTCTTCTTCCCCAACCAATAGTGTTGCATGTGCTCCTCATTGGCTGGTCTTCCTATACTCCCACGTCCCCTTGTATATCGTGTAAACCAATAGTTGGGTCTTCTTACCCAACAAATAGTGTTGGATGTGCTCCTCTTTGGCTGGTCTTCCTATACTCCCAGGTCCCCTGTATATCATTGTGTAAACCAATAGTGGGGTCTTCTTCCCCAACCAATAGTGTTGGATGTGCTCCTCATTGGGCGGTTTTCCTATACTCCCAGGTCCCCCTGTATATCATTGTGTAAACCAATAGTTGGGTCTTCTTCCCCAACCAATATTGTTGGATGTGCTCCTCATTGGCTGGTCTTCCTATACTCCAAGTTCCCCCTGTATATCATTGTGTAAACCAATAGTGGGGTCTTTCTCCCCAATGAATAGTGTTGGATGTGCTCGTCATTGGATGGTCTTACTATACTCCCAGGTCCCCCTGTATATCATTGTGTGAACCAATAGTGGGGTCTTCTTCCCCAGCCAATAGTGTTGGATGTACTCCTCATTGGCTGGTCTTCCTATACTCCCAGGTCCCCTGTATATCATTGTGTGAACCAATAGTGGGGTCTTCTTCCCCAACGAATAGTGTTGGATGTGCACTTCATTGGCTGTTCTTCCTATACTCCCAGGTCCCCTGTATATCATTGTGTAAACCAATAGTGGGGTCCTCTTCTCCAACCAATAGTGTTGGATGTGCTCCTCATTGGGCGGTTTTCCTATACTCCCAGGACCCCTTGTATATCCTGTGAACCAATAGTGGGGTCTTCTTCCCCAAGAAATAGTGTTGGATGTGCTCCTCATTGGCTGGTCTTCCTATACTCCAAGTTCAATAAGTATATTGTGTGAACCAATAGTGGGGTCTTCTTCCCAAACCAATAGTGTTGGATGTGCTCCTCATTGGCTGGTCTTCCTATACTCCCAGGTTCCCCTGTATATTATTGTGTAAACCAATAGAGGGGTCTTCTTCCCCAACCAATAGTGTTGGATGTGCTCCTCATTGGCTGGTCTTCCTATACTCCAAGTACCTCTGTATATCATTGTTTAAACCAATAGTGGGGTCTTCTTCCCAAGGAATAGTGTTGGATGTGCACATCATTGGCTGGTCATCCTATACTCCAAGTTCCCCCTGTATATCGTGTGAACCAATAGTGGGGTCTTCTTCCCAAACCAATAGTGTTGGATGTGCTCCTCATTGGCTGGTCTTCCTATACTCCCAGGTCCCCCTGTATATCATTGTGTAAACCAATAGTGGGGTCTTCTTCCCCAACCAATAGTGTTGGATGTGCTCCTCATTGGCTGGTCTTCCTATACTCCAAGTTCCCCCTGTATATTGTGTGAACCAATAGTGGGGTCTTCTTCCCCAACCAATAGTGTTGCATGTGCTCCTCATTGGGTGGTCTTCCTATACTCCCAGGTCCCCTGTATATCATTGTGTGAACCAATAGTGGGGTCTTCTTTCCCAACCAATAGTGTTGGATATGCTCATCATTGGCTGGTCTTCCAATACTTCCAGGTCCCCTTTATATCATTGTGTGAACCAATAGTGGGGTCTTCTTCCCCAACGAATTGAGTTGAATGTGCTCCTCATTGGCTGGTCTTCCAATACTCCCAGGTCCCCCTGTATATCATTGTTTGTACCAATAGTGGGGTCTTATTCCCCAACCAATAGTGTTGGATGTACTCCTCATTGGCTGGTCTTCCTATACTCCCAGGTCCCCTGTATATCATTGTGTGAACCAATAGTGGGGTCTATTTCCCCAACGAACAGTGTTGGATGTGCTCCTCATTGGCTGGTCTTCCTATACTTCCAGGTCCCCTGTATATCATTGTGTGAACTAATAGTGGGGTCTTCTTCCCCAACCAATAGTGTTGGGTGTGCTCCTCATTGGCTGGTCTTCCTATACTCCCAGGTCCCCCTGTATATCATTGTGTAAACCAATAGTGGGGTCTTCTTCCCCAACCAATATTGTTGGATGTGCTCCTCATTGGCTGGTCTTCCTATACTCCCAGGTCCCCCTGTATATCGTGTGACCCAATAGTGGGGTCTTCTTCCCCAACAAATAGTGTTGGATGTGCTCCTCATTGGCTGGTGTTCCTATACTCCCAGGTCCCCCTGTATATCAATGTGTACACCAGTAGTGGGGTCTTTTTCCCCAACGAATAGTGGTGGATGTGCTCCTCATTGGCTGGTCTTCCTATACTCTCAGTTCCTCCCTGTATATCATTTTGTGAACCAATAGTGGGGTCTTTCTACACCAATGAATAGTGTTGGATTTGCTCCTCATTGGCTGGTCCTTCTATACTCCCAGGTCCCCCTGTATATCATTGTGTGAACCAATAGTGGGGTCTTCTTCCCCAGCCGATAGTGTTAGATGTACTCCTCATTGGCTGGTCTTCCTATACTCCCAGGTCCCCCTGTATATCGTGTGAACCAATAGTGGGGTCTTCTTCCCCAATGAATAGCGTTGGATGTGCTCATCATTGGCTGGTCTTCCTATACTCCAAGTTCCCCCTGTATATCGTGTGAACCAATAGTGGGGTCTTCTTCCCAAACCAATAGTGCTGGATGTGCTCCTCATTGGCTGGTCTTCCTATACTTTCAGGTCCCCCTGTATATCATTGTGTAAACCAATAGTGGGGTCTTCTTCTCCAACCAATAGTGTTGGATGTGCTCCTCATTGGCTGGTCTTCCTATACTCCAAGTTCCCCCTGTATATCATTGTGTAAACCAATAGTGGGGTCTTCTTCCATAACGAATAGTGTTAGTGTGCTCATCATTGGGTGGTTTTCCTATACTCCCAGGTCCCCCTGTATATTATTGTGTAAACCAATAGTTGGGTCTTCTTCCACAATGAATAGCGTTGGATGTGCTCCTCATTGGCTGGTCTTCCTATACTCCAAGCTCCGCCTGTATATCATGTGTACCAATAGTGGGGTCTTCTTCCCCAACCAATAGTGTTGGATGTGCTCCTCATTGGCTGGTCTTCCAATAATCCAAGTTCCCCCTATATATAATTGTGTAAACCAATAGTGGGGTCTTCTTCCCCAACCAATAGTGTTGGATGTGCTCCTCATTGGCTGGTCTTCCTATACTCCAAGTTCCCCCTGTATATCATTGTGTAAACCAATAGTGGGGTCTTCTTCCCCAACCAATAGTGTTGGATGTGCTCCTCATTGGCTGGTCTTCCTATACGCCAAGTTCCCCCTGTATATCGTGTGAACCAATAGTGGGGTCTTCTTCCCCAACCAATAGTGTTGCATGTGCTCTTCATTGGGTGGTCTTCCTATACTCCAAGGTCCCCTGTATATCATTGTGTGAACCATTAGTGGGGTCTTCTTCCCCAACGAATAGTGTTGGATGTGCTCCTCATTGGCTGGTCTTCCTATACTCCAAGTTCCCCCTATATATAATTGTGTAAACCAATAGTGGGGTCTTCTTCCCCAACCAATAGTGTTGGATGTGCTCCTCATTGGCTGGTCTTCCTATACTCCAAGTTCCTCCTGTATATAATTGTGTAAACCAATAGTACGGTCTTCTTCCCCAATGAATAGTGTTGGATGTGCTCATCATTGGCTGGTCTTCCTATAATCCAAGTCCCCCCTGTATATCGTGTGAACCAATAGTGGGGTCTTCTTCCCCAACCAATAGTGTTACATGTGCTCCTCCTTGGGTGGTCTTCCTATACACCCAGGTCCCCTGTATATCATTGTGCAAACCAATAGTTGTGTCTTCTTCCCCAACCAATAGTGTTGGATGTGCTCCTCATTGTCTGGTCTTCCTATATTCCCAGGTCCCCCTGTATATCGTGTGAACCAATAGTGGAGTCTTCTTCCTCAACCAATAGTGTTGGATGTGCTCCTCATTGGCTGGTCTTCCTTTACTCCCAGGTCCCCCTGTATATCATTGTGTAAACCAATAGTGGGGTCTTCTTCCCCAACCAATAGTGTTGGATTTCCTCCTCATTGGCTGGTCTTCCTATACTCCAAGTACCCCCCGTATATCATTGTGTAAACCAATAGTGGGGTCTTCTTCCCCAATGAATAGTGTTGGATGTGCTCATCATTGGCTGGTCTTCCTATACTCCAAGTTTCCCCTGTATATCGTGTGAACCAATAGTGGGGTCTTCTTCCCCAACCAATAGTGTTGGAAGTGCTCATCATTGGCTGGTCTTCCCATACTCCAAGTTCCCCCTGTATATCGTGTGAACCAATAGTGGGGTCTTCTTCCTCAACCAATAGTGTTGCATGTGCTCCTCATTGGCTGGTCTTCCTATACTCCCAGGTCCCCTGTGTATCATTGTGTGAACCAATAGTGAAGTCTTCTTCCCCAACAAATAGTGTTGCATGTGCAAATCATTGGCTGGTCTTCCTATACTCCCAGGTCCCCTGTATATCATTGTGTGAACCAATAGTGGGGTCTTCTTCCCCAACCAATAGTGTTGCATGTGCTCCTCATTGGCTGGTCTTCCTATACTCCCAGGTCCCCCTGTATATCGTGGGAACCAATAGTGGGGTCTTCTTCCCCAACAAATAGTGTTGGATGTGCTCCTAATTGGCTGGTCTTCCTATACTCCAATTTCCCCCTGTATATCGTGTGAACCAATAGTGGGGTCTTCTTCCCCAATCAATAGTGTTGGATGTGCTCCTCATTGGCTGGTCTTCCTATACTCCAAGTTCCCCCTGTATATCGTGTGAACCAATAGTGGGGTCTTCTTCCCCAACCAATAGTGTTGGATGTGTTCCTCACTGGGTGGTTTTCCTATACTCCCAGGTCCCCCTTGTGTTGTCATACAATTGATATGACATTAATATTACACTGTATAGATTAATATCGTTTCTTAAAATATTACAATGTATAGATTAACTGAGTTTGAGGATCAATTTATCGACAAGTATTCGCTGTGTGCAGAAATAGCTTTTATCGGTATAGCAGTAAATATCAAGGATAAACAATTATAAGTGTTTACATTTGTAAGATGATATTTAGTTGGATGATATTTAGTTGGATTAGTTTTGAATCCGCTCTAAGTCAGTGCACAGTTTTCTGTCTGTTGCATTAATCAGTGTACAGGTGAGAGTCGGTGTGGCTTAGTCTGTGTAGTTATATCTGGGTGCATTTGTGTGAGGTCTGGTTTGAATCCGCTCTAAGTCAATGAACAGTTTTCTGTCTGTTGCATTAATCAGTGTACAGGTGAGAGTGGGTGTGGCTTGGCCTGTGTAGTTATATCTGGGTGCATTTGTGTGAGGTCTGGTTTGAATCCGCTCTAAGTCAGTGAACAGTTTTCTGTCTGTTGCATTAATCAGTGTACAGGTGAGAGTCGGTGTGGCTTGGTCTGTGTAGTTATATCTGGGTGCATTTGTGTGAGGTCTGGTTTGAATCCGCTCTAAGTCAGTGCACAGTTTTCTGTCTGTTGCATTAATCAGTGTACAGGTGAGAGTGGGTGTGGCTTGGTCTGTGTAGTTATATCTGGGTGCATTTGTGTGAGGTCTGGTTTGAATCCGCTCTAAGTCAGTGCACAGTTTTCTGTCTGTTGCATTAATCAGAGTACAGGTGAGAGTGGGTGTGGCTTGGCCTGTGTAAGTTATATCTGTGTGTATTTTGTTGTTTTCTGTTTTCTCACTGTATTTTTGTAACTGATAATCATGAGTCAGTACAGTGGAAACCTCACTCAGTGTACATCCTGCCAAATGTATGCACTACTGGAACAGATGATCCAAGGTCCATACCTCTGTGACAGGTGTGAGCATGTTGCCTCTTTGGAAGCTCAAATTGAAGATCTGGAGAGGGGAATTGCAGCACTTAGTGATATTGCTACACTGGAAAGGGAGTTGGTGCGCACGGAGCACAGTTTAGCTGGGCCTCGTATGGAGGGAGGAGCTGGGGCTAGTGAGGATGGCCAGGGAGGTAGCTGGGTTACAGTTAGAAGGGGAATCAGGGGGAACAGGAGGAGGCAGGCCAGTTCTGAGTTGGCAAACACCAACAGATTTGCCAGATTGAGTGAAACTGTTGGGGATGTCCATTCAGGAATGGCAATGCCAGATAGAGCTGTTCCCTCTAACAGCCGGGAGAACAGTTCTACTGGAGGAGAGGGAGGGCAGAATAGGCAGAGCAACAGACATGTTTTGGTGGTAGGGGACTCTATTATTAGGAAGGTAGACAGGGTAATTTGTCACCCAGATCCCAGCAATCGAACAGTTTGCTGTCTCCCGGGTGCTCGGGTTCGACATGTTGTGGATCGGGTGGATAAATTATTGGGCAGGGCTGGTAATGAACCGGCGGTCTTGGTACACATTGGTACCAATGACAAAGTTAGTGGAAGATGGAGCGTCCTAAAGAATTTTAGAGAATTAGGGAAAAAGCTTAAAGCAAGGACCTCCAAGGTAATATTTTCTGAGATACTACCAGTGCCACGTGCTAGCCCAGGGAGGCAGAAGGAGCTTAGGGAGGTTAATGCGTGGCTAAAAAAGTGGTGCAGTGCAGAGGGTTTGGGGTTTTTAGAGCACTGGGCTGACTTCTCACTTGGGTACAATCTCTATAGCAGGGATGGATTGCACCTTAATGATGAGGGCGCTTTTGTGCTAGGGGATAGGATGGAACGGCTGAGGGAGTTTTTAAACTTGTAGGTGGGGGGGGAGGGACTATATAGAAGTATTGGGGTAAATAGGGTAGAGAGGGAAAGGGATGAATTAGTTACCCATGGGGGAGGAAAAGGGGGGAGGGTTACAATAGAAAGTAGGGAGGTATTAATAGGGGCCTCAAATACAGTGGCAGGCACTTCACAACAGCAGAGCCATAGCAACATAAAGTGTATGATTGCTAACGCAAGAAGTTTGCCTGGGAAAATGGATGAGCTAGAAATATTAGCAGTACAAGAAAAATGGGGCTTAATAGGCATTACGCAAACATGGTGGGATGAATCTCATGACTGGACTGTTAATCTGGATGGTTATAACCTATTTAGGAAAGATAGGGGAAATGGTAAAAGAGGAGGAGGGATCTGTCTTTATGTTAAGCCTGAATTTAAGCCTATAGCCAGAGAAGATATTTATGCTGGCACTAACGGCATCATTGAATCCTTGTTGGTTGAGCTAAATAGTGGAGGAGCTAATTCTAAACGCATATTGGTGGGAGTATGCTATAAACCCCCAAATATAGCTGAAAGTGAGGAAATACAATTATTGTTACAGATTGGAAATGCAGCTAAGCATGGGCAAGTTCTAATAATGGGAGACTTTAATTACCCTGATATAAACTGGATAAATGAGACCAGCAGCTCAGCTAAGGGGAGCAGGTTCTTGAGTACACTCAGGGATCATTATCTGGCCCAGGTAATCCAAGAACCTACTAGAAATGGGGCCATCTTGGATTTAGTCATCAGAAGTAATATTGATATAATATCAAATGTAAAAATAGGGGAACCCTTGGGGAACAGTGATCACAACACAGTCTCATTTGAGATTGAATACAAAAAACAGAGTTGTAAGGTGTAACGGAACCCATCACTGTTTTACCCTGTTTATGGTTATTTAATTCTTGGTTAAAATATGATCCTAGTAATATACTGTATGTAGGTTGGTTTATGCTCTGCAGAATATTGGCCCCAGGCTAGTGCAGACCTTGGCAGGAGAGATAATCCTGTTACAGATAAGAACGTTTATTCATTCTCAAACATAAGAACAGAGACGGCTGATTTAATCATTGTCTGATTGTATCAAGGAGTCTCAGGGAGGGGTGACCACACCTATTGTTCTCTTTATGTGTATTGTGTGGCCAACTATGGGGGATGTGGATTGCCTGTGGGAAGAGATGTGTATAAATATTTCTGCACATAACAAAAGAAAGTCAGTATTCATTTGACTCCCAAATTGTGTGTCGTCCAATATGGGAGGTCGGGAATGGTGAGACTGTAGTGCCTCTTGGGTATTTTACCGTATACCAGCGGAGATATTGGACTGAGTGTTCCAGCTCCGTTACATAAGGGGCCAACAAAAACTCTAAATTTTAAAAGGGCTACCTTTAATGGGCTACAGGCAGCAATACAACAAATAGACTGGGACAAAGAACTTACAGGGAAGAATACTGAAAATAAATGGACAACATTCAAATCCTTACTAAATAAACATACTCATCAGCATGTACCATGTGGAAATAAAATGAATAGGAGTAAATCACATCCCATGTGGCTTAACAATGACTTAAAGATCATGATGAGGAAAAATAAATATGCATTTAAATTATACAAGAAGGAGGGAACAGAGGCAGCTTTATGTGACTATAAGGAAATCAACAAGTCTTGCAAAAGGGCTATTAGACTGGCTAAAATAGAAAATGAGAAGTCAGTTGCAATGGAAAGTAAGACTAACTCTAAAATATTTTTTAAATATATTAATGGGAAGAAGGCCAGGAAGGAATCGATAGGACCATTACAATGTGACACAGGCCATCTGATAATTAGTGACCAGGAAAAGGCAGATGAGCTAAATAGGTTATTTTCGTCAGTTTACACAAGGGAGGTACCAGTGGTTGGGACACTGCTACATAATGGGGCTACACTACCTTTACTAAATAATTGGTTAACGCAGGAAGAAATACAAAAGAGATTGGAGAAAATAAATGTTAATAAAGCCCCAGGTCCTGATGGAATACATCCAAGGGTACTGAGGGAGCTGGGTTCTGTAATAGCCAAACCATTATATCTAATCTTTCAAGACTCACTCACTACAGGGTCTCTACCAGATAACTGGAGAAAAGCAGAGGTGATACCTATATTTAAGAAGGGATCTAGAGCAAATCCGGGGAATTATAGACCAGTGAGCCTCACTTCTGTAGTTGGGAAGCTTTTAGAAGGGTTAATAAGGGACAGAATACAAGAATATGTCTATTTGAACAGGATCATAGGTAGCAGTCAACATGGATTTATGAAGGAAAGGTCATGTCAGACCAATCTAATTAGTTTCTATGAGGAGGTTAGTAGGAACTTGGATCAGGGCAACTCAGTGGATGTAGTCTTTTTAGATTTTTCAAAGGCATTTGATACAGTGCCACATGGAAGACTAGTGAGCAAACTAAGTGATACAGGAATTGCAGTAAATATCTGCTCATGGATCGAGAGCTGGTTAAAAGACAGGAAGCAAAGGGTTGTTGTAAATGGAACATACTCCGATTGGTCTAATGTGATAAGTGGGGTTCCTCAAGGTTCAGTATTAGGTCCTCTCCTTTTTAACATATTTATTAATGACATTGAAGTAGGACTCGAATGTAGTGTCTCCATTTTTGCTGATGACACTAAGTTGTGCAAAGTAATAAAATCAGACAATGATGTACTTTCCCTACAAAAAGATTTGCATAAATTAGAGAAATGGGCGGCTAAATGGCAGATGAGATTTAATACAAATAAATGTAATGTTATGCATTTGGGAAGGAACAATAGCCAAGCAATCTATAATCTTAATGGAGCAAATCTAGGGGTATCAGATATTGAAAGAGATTTGGGAGTACTAGTGGACAACCACCTAGGTAACAGCGCTCAAAGCCAAGCAGCGGCTGCAAAGGCAAATAAAATATTAGCATGTATTAGGAAGGGTATAGAAGCCAGGGAAGAAGATATAATTCTGCCACTATACAAATCTCTAGTACGCCCTCATTTGGAATATGGAGTACAATTTTGGGCACCACCTCATAAAAAAGACATTTTAGAGCTGGAAAAAGTACAGAGAAGGGCTACAAAACTAATAAGGGGAATGGAGGGGCTAAGTTATGAAGAAAGACTAACAAAATTAAACTTATTTTCGCTAGAAAAAAGGCGCCTAAGAGGAGATATGATTACCTTATATAAATACATCCAGGGTCAATATAAGGCTTTGTCAAGTGAACTTTTTGTAGCAAGAGATTTTCAACTGACAAGAGGACATCCTTTGAGGTTAGAGGAAGATTTCACCTTAAACAAAGAAAAGGTTTCTTCACAGGGTGGTTAAACTGTGGAATTATCTACCAAAGGAGGTGGTGACAGCGAATTCGATACACAACTTCAAAAAGGGATTAGACATATTTTTGAATAAAGAGGGCATTCAAGGCTATCCTAGATAACTAGCAAGGAATATTGATCCAGGGAGAAATTTGATTGCCAGTTTCTGGGGTCAGGAAGGAATTTTGCTTTTTTTCCCCTTATGAGACAATTGGCAAAGTTTCAATGTTTTTTTTTTCTGTTTGCCTTCCTCTGGATCAATTAACAATTAACAATAATAATAAATAGTCCACATTAAAAAGATCAATAGAGATCTAAAAAGGTTGAACTTGATGGACTAACTCTTTATTCATCCTCCAATACTATACTATTAATAATTATTTAATCAATAATTTAATTAATAACTAATCCGCATATTGCAGATCAGAGGAGATCTTAACAGGTTGAACTTGATGGACTGAAAGTCTTTTTTCAACCTTAATTACTATGGCCCTCATTCAATTGCAATTTGGCCAATTGAATAGGAGTCTAAATAAGCACATAACATATATTTTTTAAAGATGTTTTTCGTTAGTGAAAACCTTGCTTTTGGATAGATGTTCACTAACTAAAAACTTCTGTAAAAAATATATGTTATGTGCTTATTTAGACCCTTATTCAATTGGCCAAATCGCAATTGAATGAGGGCCTATGTAACTATGTAACTAATATACAATCTACCCGATGTCTATTACAATCTCTTTTGGATGATTAGATAACAATTAGTCTTAACACACTTTATATTTGGTTAGATCAATACAGATTGGATTAACTATTTATTTTAATACAATCTATATTTGGTTAGTATATAAGCAGTGTAAATAATCTTAAAAAGTTTGGTTAGAACAGTCTATATATTTGGTTAGTGCAATATAGAAATGATACGCAGAGTGTATAAACAATCAGCTGATATTAATAATTAGCAATATAACCTGTTACTCTATGAAAGCAGTAATATATGGTATAACAATCTATATGGCAGTTAGAATATAGGAATATATATTGAAGTAATATGTATCAAAATTGGTTATATTGTATGTGAGATTGCAAGCTAATTAACCTTTGTATTTAGGTATTGGCAAGATATAAGTTGGTTCTTGGTCTAACATCAGAATTTATTACATTTAATTTAATTTATAAAATCGGTCAATTCAATCAATAATGATGTAAGACAGTATTGTAGATCATGTGATACAAGATTATATGTTGAGTATTGCTGTATAGGTGTTTTTAATAATAGGTTTTGTTACAGAGTTAAATGGTTACATTATTGAATAAAGTCAATCAGTCTGTTTTAGGGAATATGGGCAAAGATTGAAATGTATTAATTAACATCTACAGTCAGGAATGTAGGTGCTAATTAGTCTTGGTTCTGTGACCACTCCAAAAAGGGTAACAGAAGGGTTGTGGGAATTGGGCTAATTTTAACTCTACTACAAAAGACAAACCAGTTTATAGATACCATGTATAGGATTTCAGGATAACACCTGTCTCATATTTAGGATCCCCTCTCACTGAAATAATCCCTCTTTATGTTATTGGTTTGTTAGGAAGAGTTGTGGAGATAGAATCAAATTTGGATAGACAGATATAATAATATACCTTAGGGAAGATATGAAGGAGACATAGGTTTATGCCCAAGGATGACAGCCAGGTTTGTACCCAGAACACGACTGTCCGATAAGCCATAAAAAATCAGACAGAAAATAGTACAGAAGACAAAACACGCAAATCAAGAAAGACCAGGAAGGGACCAAAAACACGGGAAGTGACAGCAAAAGACCCCACACCTTCTCTCTCTCTATCTGATAAACTATTTCTTCCTCATCGTCACAAGGTTGGTTACCACCAATCACAAATAGTTACTCCTTGTTTGCATGTATATGTATAAATTAGAATGTATTGATAAATATGTTGTGTATATCTGTTTCTTTCTACGTGAGAGCGCTGTGGTACAAAATATTAAACTGGATTAAAATGAATATGTGTGCGACCTGTGTCGCATATTGTGTGACAAGTATTTTTGGTAAATGGACTATTATTGTGCCATTATCTTGACACCAGCTTGATAATGTTTATGTAGAACAATGTGGTAGTGAGAAGAGATGCGTATGCCTTAGCACACTATCTTAAATGTAGCATTCTGAGGATTTCGACTAAGTCTTTTGAATTGGCTCAAGTCTTGCTTGCTAGAACATGCTTATCAGACGCAGAAGTTTATTTTATAAACTCAAAACTTATTTTCTGCAAAAGAAAAATGATTTAACCCCTTACATGTTAAAAAGGCATACTATAAGTGTTTGTGTATATTTACAACAGTAATAGCAAGACCCATGGACCACCATATAGTGTAAAGAATAGATGGATATAACCTTTTTCTTTTATCCAACAAAGTGCACAACAATGTGAATCAATAGTGGGATCTTCTTCCCTAATCAATATGGTTGGATGAAAACCCAAATGGGTGATCTTCCTGTACACCTAGTACCCCTGTCTATCATTGTGTGAAACAATAGTGGAATCTTATTCCCCAATCAATAGTGTTGAATGTGCTCCTCATTGGGTGGTCTTCCTATACTCCCAGGTCCCCGCTGTATATCATTGTGTGAACCAAAAGTGGGGCCTTCTTCCCCAGCCAATAGTGTTGGATGTGATCCGCATTGGGAGGTCTTCCTATACTCCCAGGTCCTCCCTGTATATCATTGTGAACCAATAGTGGGGTCTTATACCCCAATCAATAGTGTTAGATGTGCTCCTCAAAGTGGGGTCTTCCTGTACTCCCAGTTCACTCTGTATATCATTATGTGAACCAATAGTGGGGTCTTCTTCCCCAGCCAGTAGTGTTGGATGTGCTCCTCATTGGGTGGTTTTCCTATACTCCCAGCCCCTCCCATGTATATTATTGTGTGAATCAATAGTGGGGTCTCCTTCTCCAGCCAATAGTGTTGGATGTGCTCCTCATTGGCTGGTCTTTCTATACTCCCAGGTCCCCCTGTATATCATTGTGTGAACCAATAGTGAGGTCTTCTTCTACAGCCAGTAGTGTTGGATGTGCTCCTCATTGGGTGGTCTTCGTATAGTCCCAGGTTCCCCCGTATACCATTATGTGAATCTATAGTGGGATTTTCTTACCTAATCAATATGGTTGGATGTGCTCCTTCATGGGTGATCTTCCTGTACACCCAGTTCCCGTATATATCATTGTGTGAAACAATAGTGGGGTCTTATTCCCCAATCAATAGTGTTAGATGTGCTACTCAATGTGGAGTCTTCCTGTACTCCCAGTCCCACCTGTATATCATTATGAGAACCAATAGTGGAGTCTACTTCCCCAGCCAATAGTGTTGGATGTGCTCCTCATTGGATGCTCTTCCTGCATGCCTTCTGTATAAATCTTGTGCATGGAACACTTAAAGGTTGACTAGGGTCTTGGAGTACCACTTGAACACTGCTAAGCACATTCTCGGACCACATTGTGACTTTTCTGCTTATGTCTTAACAATAAGAACCAGTTTTCATACATTGGGATATGATCCATGCAGTTATAAACCATAGATTTTAGTAATTTCTTGGACCACAGTATAGGGTTAGGGTCATTGTGTGAGTTCATAGTGGGGTCATCTTGTACCCCTATCACCCTCATTTGTGTCCACTTACATATCATCAAACATTCGAGGTGTGCCCTGTTTGTTCCCTCATCCTTCATATATGATTGGGTGTTTTTTTTCCTTTTTTTCATGGGTCCCATTGGTGAGTAATTTATGTATTTTTCCGCTGCACAGTGGATGAGCGTCCAATTGGGTGGATTCCTTTCTTTTTTCCCCCTGTATGGTGGAGGAGTGACCCATTGGCTGGATTATTTGCTTTCCCCCCCCCCATATATTGTGGATGGAAGTCCCACTGGGTAGATTATTTCCTTCGTTTTCCCCTGCATGGTGGATTGAGGTCTTGTTTGGTAGATTCTTTCATTCTCTTTCTCTTGAATGTTTAATGGGTATCCCATTGGGCAGATTCCTTGCTTCCTCTTCTTCTGTATGGTGGATGGGCATCACATTAACTAGATGTCTTGCTTCTTTTTCTACTGTATGGTGGATGTGTGTCCACCTGGGTAGATTGTTTTGTTTTTTTCCCTTTAAGGTGGATGAGTGTCCCATAGGGTAGAAACCTTTGCTTCTTTTCTCCATGTATGGTCGATGAGTGTCCCATTGGCTGGATTATTTGCTTATTTTTCCCCTGTATGGTGAATGGGTGTCCCATTGGTGGATTGTTGCCTCTTTTCTCCTGTATGGTGGATTGGCATCCCGTTGTGTAGACTTTTTGCTCCCCCCCCCCCCCCTGTATGGTGGTGGATGGGTATCCCATTGGTGGATTCTTTGCCTCTTTTTCCCTGTATGGTGGATGGGCTTCCCATAGCGTAGACTCTTTGATCCCCCCCACCTCCAATGGTGGATGGGTGTCCCATTGGTGGATTATCTGCTTCTGTTTTCTGTATGGTGGATGGATGTCCTATTGGGTATATATTTTTGCCCCTTCTCTTTCTTCACCTCTTTGCTTTTCTGTACAGGTGACCACCGTGGGACGTGGGCTCACAAGAAACTTCTCCAGCTCCAGCAGGAATCAGATCCAGAATCGTGTTATTGAGAAGCAGAAGATTTTCCAGGTCAGATAAGAGACTGTGTGCACATATGTATTGATGTGTGTGTACTTGGCTGTATGTGTACATGTATCTACATGACTGGCTGTGTGCACGTGTGTACTGATGTGTGTGTACTTGACTGTTTGTGTACAGGTCAGATATGTGACTGGACTGTGTGTACATGTGTACTCTGTGCATGTATAAGTCAAACACATGACTGGACTGAGTGTACATGTGTATTGATGTGTGTGACTGGGCTGTGTGCATGTGTTTGTGTGTCTAGATTAGTAAATTAATAGTACATCTGTGTTCACATTTGAATGTCTAAAACAAGCTAAAGAACCTGCTTCCAGCTCAGAATTCCAAGAAAAACAGTTATTACACTGCATTCTGGGAAGCTGAGCTGGGACATGCCTCGCTCTTCAATCCATAGCCATTATCAAGCATGGCTTCCTTTAAGCTTTGCATGCTGTATTACACAGGTTTAATGCAAAGTCAAGGTTGGATTAAACACAAGGGGCCTCATTCAATTGCAATTTGGCCAATTGAATAGGGCTCTAAATAAGCACATAACATATATTTTTTAAAGAAGTTTTTAGTTAGTAAACATCTGTCCAAAAGCAAGGTTTTCACTAACTAAAAATTGGCCAAATCGCAATTGAATGAGGGCCAAGCTGAGTATCCTATCCATGTATAGATCTATATACACAAATATGTGTGTACAAACCTGCTATTCTGATGTGTTTGTACATATGCATATAAGCAAGTCTTACATAGCGTTAAATCTTATATAGCTGTGTTTGCTTGTATACAGATGTCTGAACATATGTGTGTGCAAATGTGTCTTTGTATACATGTATGTTCATATAAAGGTACAGGTGTACTTGCACGTAGGTGCTTTTATACACAATTGTGTACAGTAGTGTTTATATAACGGTGTTGTTAAAACCTGCTTGGCACACACACACACAACATACACTATCTCACAAAAGTCAGTACACCCCTCACATTTATGTAAATACTAGCGAATTGCCCGTCAAAAAATGACGGCAATGAAATTGTAAGGTAGCTAATGCTGTTTGGTGTATAATAATGAAATATGTAATACATTACTAAATTAATATACTTTACCTATTTTGAAGCATTGTGTTGAAGAGCTGGCAATCTGTTTTGATGTTGCTGGAGCATTAGTGGTGTGGAGCTGCTGTGTAAGCATTCTGAATGTGTGCACTGTGTGGTATGAATATCCGTAGGTCGTTTGTGGCGTTTTGCGAGTTTCTTGTGGTGTTTTGCGTGTTTAGAGTGCTGTAGCCTCGTTTTTGTTTTGTTCGGCGGCCATTTTTTCTCTCGCTTACAGTTTTTTTTAGTCTGTAAACTCTTTTATTTCGAGTAAAATGAAGGTCTAAGTTGCATTTTTGAGGTCCTGGGTGCTCCCTCTTGGTGTAGGTAAGGTTTTTATGTATGTGCTGTGTGTATGTATTGTGTTTTAGATTTTTTAATGTTCGCGAGTTGCGTCCGAGTGTTGCGAGGCCGTAATGTGTGTGAACGTGTGTCGTATGTTGTTTGCGAGTGTCGTAATGTGTGTGTCGTGCTCTTGGGGTTGCGACGTGAACTTTGCGAGGGTCACAGTTGCTGGCATGGAGCGCCTTCGGCGCTCCATGCCAGCAACTGAGACCCTCGCCCAGTGCCCTCGCTTTGCGAGGGCCTTGGCTCGCTACGCGAGCCCGCAGCGTTAACAACAACTCGTACGCTCACAACTATATATGTGATGTTATTATATCTTTTCATGTGACAACACTGAAGACATGACCCTCGGCTACCATGTAAAGTAGTAAGTGTGCAGCCTGTATAACAGTGTAAAGTAGTAAGTATACGGCCTGTATACAAGTGTAAAGTAGTAAGTGTACAGTCTGTATAACAGTGTAAAGTATACAGCCTGTATTACAGTGTAAAGTAGTAAGTGTACGGCTGTATAACAGTGTAAGGTTGTAAGTGTAAAGCCTGTATAACAGTGTAAAGTAGTATGTGTACAGCTTTATAACAGTGTAAGGTAGTAAGTGTAAAGCCTGTATTACAGTGTAAAGTAGTAAGTGTACGGCTTTATAACAGTGTAAGGTAGTAAGTGTACGGCTGTATAACAGTGTAAGGTAGTAAGTGTAAAGCCTGTATAACAGTGTAAAGTAGTATGTGTACGGCTTTATAACAGTGTAAGGTAGTAAGTGTACGGATGTATAACAGTGTAAGGTAGTAAGTGTAAAGCCTGTATTACAGTGTAAAGTAGTAAGTGTACGGCTTTATAACAGTGTAAGGTAGTAAGTGTACGGCTGTATAACAGTGTAAAGTAGTAAGTGTAAAGCCTGTATAACAGTGTAAAGTAGTATGTGTACGGCTTTATAACAGTGTAAGGTAGTAAGTGTACGGCTGTATAACAGTGTAAGGTAGTAAGTGTAAAGCCTGTATTACAGTGTAAAGTAGTAACTGTACGGCTTTATAACAGTGTAAGGTAGTAAGTGTAAAGCCTGTATAACAGTGTAAAGTAGTAAGTGTACGGCTTTATAACAGTGTAAGGTAGTAAGTGTAAAGCCTGTATAACAGTGTAAAGTAGTAAGTGTATGACCTGTATAACAGTGACAAGTAGTAAGTGTACTGCTTTATAACAGTGTAAGGTAGTAAGTGTAAAGCCTGTATAACAGTGTAAAGTAGTAAGTGTACAGCCTGTATAACAGTGTAAAGTAGTAAGTGTACAGCCTGTATAACAATGTAAATTAGTAAGTGTACAGCTGTATAACAGTGTAAGGTAGTAAGTGTACAGTCTGTATAACAGTGTAAAGTAGTAAGTGTACAACCTGTATAACAGTGTAAAGTAGTAAGTGTACAGCCTGTATAACAATGTAAATTAGTAAGTGTACAGCCTGTATAACAATGTAAAGTAGTAAGTGTACAGCCTGTATAACAGTGTAAGGTAGTAAGTGTAAAGCCTGTATAACAGTGTAAAGTAGTAAGTGTACGACCTGTATAACAGTGTAAAGTAGTAAGTGTACAGCTGTATAACAGTGTAAGGTAGTAAGTGTAAAGCCTGTATAACAGTGTAAAGTAGTAAGTGTAAAGCCTGTATAACAGTGTAAAGTAGTAAGTGTACAGCCTGTATTACGGTGTAAAGTAGTAAGTGTACGGCTGTATAACAGTGTAAGGTGGTAAGTGTAAAGCATGTATAACAGTGTAAAGTAGTAAGTGTACAGCCTGTATAACAGTGTAAAGTAGTAAGTGTACGACCTGTATAACAGTGTAAAGTAGTAAGTGTACGACCTGTATAACAGTGTAAAGTAGTAAGTGTACGACCTGTATAACAGTGTAAAGTAGGAAGTGTAAGACCTGTATAACAGTGTAAAGTAGTAAGTGTACAGCTGTATAACAGTGTAAGGTAGTAAGTGTAAAGCCTGTATAACAGTGTAAAGTAGTAAGTGTAAAGCCTGTATAACAGTGTAAAGTAGTAAGTGTACAGCCTGTATTACGGTGTAAAGTAGTAAGTGTACGGCTGTATAACAGTGTAAGGTAGTAAGTGTAAAGCCTGTATAACAGTGTAAAGTAGTAAGTGTACAGCCTGTATAACAGTGTAAAGTAGTAAGTGTACGACCTGTATAACAGTGTAAAGTAGTAAGTGTACGACCTGTATAACAGTGTAAAGTAGTAAGTGTACGGCCTGTATAACAGTGTAAAGTAGTAAGTGTACGACCTGTATAACAGTGTAAAGTAGTAAGTGTACGGCCTGTATACCAGTGTAAAGTAGTAAGTGTACAGCCTGTATAATAGTGTAAAGTAGTAAGTATACGGCCTGTATACAAGTGTAAAGTAGTAAGTGTACAGCCTGTATAACAGTGTAAAGTAGTAAGTGTACAGCCTGTATAACAGTGTAAAGTAGTAAGTGTACGACCTGTATAACAGTGTAAAGTAGTAAGTGTACGGCCTGTATACCAGTGTAAAGTAGTAAGTGTACAGCCTGTATAACAGTGTAAAGTAGTAAGTGTACGGCCTGTATACAAGTGTAAAGTAGTAAGTGTGCAGCCTGTATAACAGTGTAAAGTAGTAAGTGTATGACCTGTATAACAGTGTAAAGTGTACAGCCTGTATAACAGTGTAAAGTAGTAACTGTACAGCCTGTATAACAGTGTAAAGTAGCAAGTGTACGGCCTGTATAACAGTGTAAAGTAGTAAGTGTACGGCCCGTATAACAGTGTAAAGTAGTAAGTGTACAGCCTGTATAACAATGTAAATTAGTAATTGTACAGCCTGTATAACAGTGTAAAGTAGTAAGTGTACGACCTGTATAACAGTGTAAAGTAATAAGTGTACAGCCTGTATAACAGTGTAAAGTGTACAGCCTGTATAACAGTGTAAAGTAGTAAGTGTACGGCCTGTATAACAGTGTAAAGTAGTAAGTGTAAGGCCTGTATAACAGTGTAAAGTACTAAGTGTACGGCCTGTATAACAGTGTAAAGTGTACAGCCTGTATAACAGTGTAAAGTAGTAAGTGTACGGCCTGTATAACAGTGTAAGGTAGTAAGTGTACGACCTGTATAACAGTGTAAAGTAATAAGTGTACAGCCTGTATAACAGTGTAAAGTGTACAGCCTGTATAACAGTGTAAAGTAGTAAGTGTACGGCCTGTATAACAGTGTATAGTAGTAAGCGTACGGCCTGAATAACAGTGTTAAGTAGTAAGTGTACAGCCTATATAACAGTGTAAAGTAGTAAGTGTACGGCCTGTATAACAGTGTAAAGTAGTAAGTGTATGACCTGTATAACAGTGTAAAGTAGTAAGTGTAAGGCCTGTATAACAGTGTAAAGTACTAAGTGTACGGCCTGTATAACAGTGTAAAGTGTACAGCCTGTATAACAGTGTAAAGTAATAAGTGTACGGCCTGTATAACAGTGTGAATTTGCTGTCCCCTCAAAATAACAACACACAGCCATTAGTGTCTAAACCGTTGGCAACAAAAGTGAGTACACCCCTAAGTGGAAATGTCCAAATTAGGCCCACAGTGTCAATGTTTTGTGTTTCCACCATTATTTTCCAGCACCCTCATGGGCATGGAGTTCACCAGAGCTTCACAGGTTGCCACTGGAGTCCTCTTCCACTCCTCCCTAAATACATCACGGAGCTGGTGGATGTTAGAGACCTTGCACTCCCCTACCTTCCGTTTGAGGATGCCCCACAGATGCTGTCACAGACCCCTTTTACTCAGGGTGTTGGGCTATTGAGCCATCAGACTTCTTGGCTCCACCACTGGATAACTTCATGGACACCTCGATTATATTTGCAAACCTGCTTTGTTCCATTGTTTGCTAGATTAATCCCATCAGGAAGAGAGGAGGTCAGAAATCAGACTGCCAGATTAAGTTAATCACATCTGATGTGTGCAGATTGTGTAGTGGAGATTACATCCTATTGATCTCAGGAAGCTACTGCCAGACCCCATGTGGGGTCATCTCATGTAATTGTCTGACACCCCTTCCATTGTGTACACCCCTCTGTGTCTAACTCCTATAAATACTGCTGTGATTTTCAAAAATAAATCAGTTCACTTGGAGATACATAGAAATTGTGTATCTCTGATTCTGTTCCTGGTGGCTGCGATACAGAACCTCTCCACCCTACAATCTCCACCCTACAAGTAACCTGTCCTGGTCACTACCACAGGAAGGTTACAGGGACTCCTAGAAGCACTGATTACTGATGGACAGACTCTGATTGATACAGAAGCCAGATATCCGGGTGCTGGTGCCAAGATTTGTGGGTAGATAACCTGCAGTCTATAGCAAGTGGCTCTGGGCTTGTATAACCCCTACTCTTGGATCGTCACAGATGCTGAATAGGGTTTAGGTCTGGAGACATGCTTGGCCAGTCCTTCACCTTTACCTTCAGCTTCTTTAGCAAGGCAGTAGTCATCTTGGAGGTGTGTTTGGGGTCATTATAATGTTGGAACACTGCCCAGTGGTCCAGTCTCTGAAGTGAGAGGGTCATGCTCTGCTTCAGTATGTCACAGTACATGTTGGCATTCATGGTTCCCTCAATGAACTGTAGCTCCCCAGTGCTGGCAGCACTCATGCAGGCCCAGACCAAACATATATACACATATGTCTATATGTGTATATATGTTTTCTATAATATGTTGTATTGATTCCCCCTATATGTATTTACCTGATGATGTCAGATGCTGCCTCCACTCTCTCTGCATTGTTTTTACGTTCAAACTGAGGGTTTCATCTCATATCAGTGCTTTTGTGCTCTTTGTGCCTTATCCGTTTTTGGTAATTTGTGGATTATTTCAACTACCTTTTTTCAGTATAGATCAGTGGCGGAGCTAGTGCATAGTAGGGCCCCGGTGCAAAAAAAAAAACCCCCCCCCCCCCCCCCCCGGAACATATGCATTTACATATACATCTATACATATTATAGTACTATAAATACTTTCTTACCTGCCCCCACTTCCTGGGGTGAGAAGGGTCCACTACAGGCCAGAGGGGGGCCACAGCGGTCTGAGGAGGCTACAGGGGCCAGCAGGGACCGAGGGGGCCACAAGGGGCTGAGGGAGGCCTCAGGGGGCTGCAGGGCCACAGGGGGCTGAGGGAGGCTGCAGAGGTCTGCAAGGGGCCACAAGTAGTCTGCGGGGGCCATAAGAAGCCATGAAGGCCACAGGGTCTGCGGGGGACACAGTGGGGCACTACAGTGGGCCATAAGGGACTGCAGGGGTCCCAAGGGAGGTCCGCAGGGGCCATAAGGGGCTCTGGGGACCACAGGGCCAGTAGGGGGCACAGGGATCCCTGGGGCATGTGGGGGGCCACAGTGATACTTAAAGGGCTGCTGAGGACCCACGGGAGGTCCGCAGGGGACCCTAGGATCCCAGGGGCCACATGGGACACGTGGGGGCCACAAACATTCTGCAGTGGCCACATGAGATCTGCAGGGGCCACAGGAGATTCACAGGGTACCCGCAGGGTCTACAGAGGATCTGTGGGGGCCATATTGGACCTGTGGGGGCCACAGATGTTTCGTGGAGGACAAAGAGGGGCCGCGGGGGCCACAGGGGACCCACGGGAGGTCCGCAGGGCCCCTCAGATGTCAGGGGCCTTGGTGCCTTGCACCGTTTGCACCAACAGTAGTTCCTCCTCTGGTATAGATATATACTTTTGGTGGTGGGAGTGTCATGGTTTGGCCCTGCATGAGTGTTGAAGGTACTAGGGAGCTAAAGTTCATTGAGGGAACCATGAATGCCAACATGTACTGTGACATACTGAAGCAGAGCGAGATCCCATCCCTTCAGAGACTGGGCCGAAGTGCAGTATTCCAACATGATAACCACCCCAAACGCATCTCCAAGACGACCACTGACTTGCTAAAGAAGCTGGACTGGCCAAGCATGTCTCCAGACCTAAACCCTATTGAGCATCTGTGGGGCATCTTCAAATGGAAGGTGGGGGAGTGCAAGGTCTCTAACATCCACCAGCTCTGTGATGTCATCATGGAGGAGTGGAAGAGGACTCCAGTGGCAACCTGTGAAGCTCTGGTGAAATCCATGCCCATGAGGGTTAAGGCAGTGCTTGCAAATAATGGTGGCCACACAAAATATTGACACTTTGACCCCAATTTGGACATTTCCACTTAGGGAATGTTGCCAACGGTTTAGACATTAATGGCTGTATGTTGAGTTATTTTGAGGGGACAGCATTATTAAGTTTCAGGTTAGACCGGTCAGTACTAGACTGGTCAATACTAGACTCATACCTAACAGAACGTGTTGTTTCCTGGAGATGGTGCCCTTTGGAGCTCTTTGGTTTAAATAAACTGGTACAGCCTGAAACCCGAGGTAAATAGACAAGAAAGGTTTATAGGAGCATTGTGGGAAACTTTACAAACCTGTGCGGTCAGGATCCGATTGCATAAATATATACAAAACTAATATACAGCTAGAAGCCATAAATCAGAAAATAATAATAATAGCTACACGATAAAGGTGTGTAGTGTAGTGAGGAACCTTACAGACCTGTGTGGTCAGGACCTGATTGTCTGGTAGATAAGTAAATATATATAATATATACATATATATAACACTAATATACAGATAGTAATAGCTAATAGATAAAAATAGCTGAATATATATATATATATATATATATATATATATATATATATATATATATATATATATATATATATGTATATATATATATATATATAGGTGTATGCACGTGTGATGTTGAATACATGTGTGTTTATATATTATATATGTATATAGGTGTGTTTATATGAATGTCTGTGCTGTTATACAGGTGTGTACAGGTGTATATTAATATCTGTGCTGTTATACAGGTGTGTTTGTATGAGTGTCTGTGCTGTTATACAGGTGTGTACAGGTGTGTTTATATGAATGTCTGTGCTGTTATACAGGTGTGTACAGGTGTGTTTATATGAATGTCTGTGCTGTTATACAGGTGTGTACAGGTGTGTTTATATGAATGTCTGTGCTGTTATACAGGTGTGTACAGATGTATATTAATATCTGTGCTGTTATACAGGTGTGTACAGGTGTGTTTGTATGAGTGTCTGTGCTGTTATACAGGTGTGTACAGGTGTGTTTATAAGAATGTCTGTGCTGTTATACAGGTGTGTACAGGTGTGTTTATATGAATGTCTGTGCTGTTATACAGGTGTGTACAGGTTTGTTTATATGAATGTCTGTGCTGTTATACAGGTGTGTACAGGTGTGTTTATATGAATGTCTGTGCTGTTATACAGGTGTGTACAGGTGTGTTTATATGAATGTCTGTGCTGTTATACAGGTGTGTACAGGTGTGTTTATATGAATGTCTGTGCTGTTATACAGGTGTGTACAGATGTATATTAATATCTGTGCTGTTATACAGGTGTGTACAGGTGTGTTTGTATGAGTGTCTGTGCTGTTATACAGGTGTGTACAGGTGTGTTTATAAGAATGTATGTGCTGTTATACAGGTGTATACAGATGTATATGAATATCTGTGATGTTATACAGGTGTGTACAGGTGTGCTTTTATGAATGTCTGTGATGTTATACAGGTGTGCTTTTATGAATGTGCTGTTATACAGGTGTGTACAGTAGTGTTTGTATGAATGCATGTGCTGTTATACAGGTGTGTACAGTTGTGTTTATATGAATGTCTGTTCTCTTATACAGGTGTGTACAGGTGTGTTTGTATGAACGCCTGTTCTCTTATACAGGTGTGTACAGGTGTGCAGAGGTGTGATTATATGAATGTCTGTGCTGTTATACAGGTGTGTACAGATGTATATGAATATCTGCGCTGTTATACAGGTGTGTACAGGTGTGTTTGTATGAATGACTGTTCTCTTATACAGGTGTGTACAGGTGTGTTTGTATGAATGTCTGTTCTCTTATACAGGTGTGTACAGGTGTGTTTGTATGAATGCCTGTTCTCTTATACAGGTGTGTACAGGTGAGTTTGTAGGAATGCCTGTTCTCTTATACAGGTGTGTACAGGTGTGCAGAGGTGTGATTATATGAATGTCTGTGCTGTTATACAGGTGTGTACAGTAGTGTTTGTATGAATGTCTGTGATGTTATACAGGTGTGTACAGTTGTGTTTATATGAATGTCTGTTCTCTTATACAGGTGTGTACAGGTGTGTTTGTATGAATGCCTGTTCTCTTATACAGGTGTGTACAGGTGTGCAGAGGTGTGATTATATGAATGTCTGTGCTGTTATACAGGTGTGTACAGATGTATATGAATATCTGTGATGCTATACAGGTGTGTTTGTATGAATGTATGTGCTGTTATGCTGGTATGTAAGGTGTATGTGTATGAATGTCTGTGCTGTTATACAGGTGTGTACAGATGTATATGAATATCGGTGCTGTTATACAGGTGTGTACAGATGTATATGAATATCTGTGATGCTATACAGGTGTGTATAGGTGTGTTTGTATGAATGTATGTGCTGTTATGCTGGTATGTAAAGGTGTATGTGTATGAATGTCTGTGCTGTTATACAGGTGTGTACAGATGTATATGAATATCTGTGCTGTTATACAGGTGTGTACAGGTGTGTTTGTATGAATGTATGTGCTGTTATGCTGGTATGTAAAGGTGTATGTGTATGAATATCTGTGCTGTTATACAGGTGTGTACAGGTGTGTTTGTATGAATGTATGTGCTGTTATGCTGGTATGTAAAGGTGTATGTGTATGAATGTCTGTGATGTTATACAGGTGTGTAGAGGTGTGCTTGTATGAATGTATGTGCTGTTATACATGTGTGTACAGGTGTGTTTGTATGAATGTATGTGCTGTTATACATGTGTGTACAGGTGTGTTTGTATGGATGTCTGTGCTGTTATGCTGGTATGTACAGATGTATATTAATATCTGTGCTGTTATACAGGTGTGTACAGGTATGTTTGTATGAATGTATGTGCTGTTATGCTGGTATGTAAAGGTGTATGTGTATGAATGTCTGTGATGTTATACAGGTGTGTAGAGGTGTGTTTGTATGAATGTATGTGTTGTTATACATGTGTGTACAGGTGTGTTTGTATGAATGTCTGTGCTGTTATGCTGGTATGTACAGATGTATATTAATATCTATGCTGTTATACAGGTGTGTAGATGTGTGTTTGTATGAATGTCTGTGCTGTTATACAGGTGTTTAGATGTGTGTTTGTATGAATGTCTGTGCTGTTATACAGGTGTGTACAGATGTATATGAATATCTGTGCTGTTATACAGGTGTGTAGATGTGTGTTTGTATGAATGTCTGTGCTGTTATACAGGTGTGTACAGGTGTGTTTATATGAATGTCTGTGATGCTATACAGGTGTGTACAGGTGTGCTTGTATGAATATACGTGCTGTTATGCTGGTATGTAAAGGTGTATGTGTATGAATGTCTGTGCTGTTATACAGGTGTGTACAGATGTATATTAATATCTGTGATGTTATACAGGTGTGTACAGGTGTGTTTGTATGAATGTATGTGCTGTTATGCTGGTATGTAAAGGTGTATGTGTATGAATGTCTGTGATGTTATACGGGTGTGTACAGGTGTGCTTGCATGAATGTCTGTGCTGTTATACAGGTGTGTACAGATGTATATGAATACCTGTGCTGTTATACAGGTGTGTTTGTAGGAATGATTGTTCTGTTATACAGGTGTGTACAGATGTATATGAATATCTGTGATGTTATACAGGTGTGTACAGGTGTGCTTGTATGAATGTCTGTTCTGTTATGCTGGTATGTGAAGGTGTATGTGTATAAATGTCTGTGCTCTTATACATGTGTGTAGGGTTGTGTTTGTATGAATACCTGTTCTGTTATATAGTTGTGCACAGGTGTGTTTGTAGGAATGTTTGTTCTGTTGTACAGGTGTGTACAGGTTTGATTGTATAATTGTATGCATGGTTTTATGCATGTACAGGTGTTTTTGCCTGTGCAAGCGTGCAGATCTACCTGTATAACAAGATCTGCTGTATTGCACTTGCACTGTGTGTTTTTACCCCTATTTTGAGTTATCGTTTAATGCTTTGACTGGGAGGTGCTCTGTGTAATGTTACTACATTTAGTATTTGTATTAATAAATGATACCTGTATATGTATTGTTACTGCACACCTCAGACATGATGATGATGAATATTGTGTTTATTCACCTATGTATAACATCTTTCACTTCAGGCAGACAATGACATACCTGTTCACCTGAAGGGAGGCACTAGCGATACCATCTTGTACAGAATCACCATGGGGATCTGTATAGTAGGTACGTACAGGGAGGGAGATATTGACCATATACAGACATCTATTATACAGAGGTAGGGAGACCAACTCTATACAGAGACTTTTTTTTACAGAGGTAGAGAGACTGTCCCTTTACAAATTGTTATTAATATCCTTTATTTATAAAGTACCAACATGTTCCGTAGCACATGACATAGAGTCTGTACATGAGACAAACATGACAAAAGTGACATACTGGTACAGAAGGTGCAGAGGGCCATGCTCCCATAACAGCTTACACTTGAAGTAGCTTAAAGGTAATAGACACAAATGGAAAGGGACATGCTTGTCTAAGGTGGTCACGGCCTTGTTTGCATGCATGATTTTAGGGAACAGGTTGGAGACTTCTTTGAAAAGAGGGGTTGTCAGGAAGTGTTTGAAACTAAAAGTACAGGTGAGTGACAGAACGAGATAGAAAATCCCAACTGATGAGTGGACTGGGTGGTTAGGGGAATATCTGGAGACTAGATCTGATATGGAAACAAGAGTGTGAGGAGGTGATCACAACTGACGAGTGGACTGGGTGGTTAGGGGAATATCTGGAGACTAGATCTGATATGGAGGCAAGAGTGTGAGGAGGTGATGACAACTGACGAGTGGACTGGGTGGTTAGGGGAATATCTGGAGACTAGATCTGATATGGAGGCAAGAGTGTGAGGAGGTGATGACAACTGAAGAGTGGACTGGGCGGTTAGGGGAATATCTGGAGACTAGATCTGATATAGAGACAAGAGTGTGAGGAGGTGATGACAACTGACGAGTGGACTGGGTGGTTAGGGGAATATCTGGAGATTAGATCTGATATGGAAACAAGAGTGTGAGGAGGTGATGACAACTGACGAGTGGACTGGGTGGTTAGGGGAATATCTGGAGACTAGATCTGATATGGAAACAAGAGTGTGAGGAGGTGATGACAGCTGACGAGTGGACTGGGTGGTTAGGGGAATATCTGGAGACTAGATCTGATATGGAGGCAAGAGTGTGAGGAGGTGATGACAGCTGACGAGTGGACTGGGTGGTTAGGGGAATATCTGGAGATTAGATCTGATATGGAGACAAGAGTGTGAGGAGGTGATGACAACTGACGAGTGGACTGGGCGGTTAAAGGAATATCTGGAGATTAGATCTGATATAGAGACAAGAGTGTGAGGAGGTGATGACAACTTACAAGTGGACTGGGTGGTTAGGGGAATATCTGGAGATTAGATCTGATATAGAGACAAGAGTGTGAGGAGGTGATGACAACTGACGAGTGGACTGGGTGGTTAGGGGAATATCTGGAGACTAGATCTGATATGGAAACCAGAGTGTGAGGAGGTGATGACAACTGACGAGTGGACTGGGTGGTGAGGAGAATATCTGGAGATTAGATCTGATGTAGAGACAAGAGTGTGAGGAGGTGATGACAACTGACGAGTGGACTGGGTGGTTAGGGAAATATCTGGAGATTAGATCTGATATGGAGAAAAGAGTGTGAGGAGGTGATGACAACTGACGAGTGGACTGGGTGGTTAGGGGAATACCTGAAGAATAGATCTGATATAGAAACAAGAGTGTGAGGAGGTGATGACAACTGACGAGTGGACTGGGCGGTTAGGGGAATATCTGGAGATTAGATCTGATATGGAGACAAGAGTGTGAGGAGGTAATGACAACTGACGAGTGGACTGGGCGGTTAGGGGAATATCTGGAGATTAGATCTGATGTAGAGACAAGACTGTGAGGAGGTGATGACAACTGACGAGTGGACTGGGTGGCTAGGGAAATATCTGGAGATTAGATCTGATATGGAGAAAAGAGTGTGAGGAGGTGATGACAACTGACGAGTGGACTGGGTGGTTAGGGGAATACTTGAAGACTAGATCTGATATGAAAACAAGAGTGTGAGGAGGTGATGACAACTGACGAGTGGACTGGGCGGTTAGGGGAATATCTGGAGACTAAATCTGATATGGAGACAAGAGTGTGAGGCGGTGATGACAACTTACAAGTGGACTGGGTGGTTAGGGAAATATCTGGAGACTAGATCTGATATGGAGACAAGAGTGTGAGGCGGTGATGACAACATACAAGTGGACTGGGTGGTTAGGGGAATATCTGGAGACTAGATCTGATGTAGAGACAAGACTGTGAGGAGGTGATGACAACTGACGAGTGGACTGGGTGGTTAGGGGAATATCTGGAGATTAGATCTGATATGGACACAAGAGTGTGAGGAGGTGATGACAACTGACGAGTGGACTGGGTGGTTAGGGGAATATCTGGAGACTAGATCTGATATGGAAACAAGAGTATGAGGAGGTGATGACAACTGACGAGTGGACTGGGTGGTTAGGGGAATATCTGGAGATTAGATCTGATATGGAGACAAGAGTGTGAGGGGGTGATGACAACTGACGAGTGGACTAGGTGGTTAGGGGAATACCTGGAGACTAGATCTGATATGGAAACAAGAGTGTGAGGAGGTGATGACAACTGACGAGTGGAATGGGTGGTTAAAGGAATATATGGAGATTAGATCTGATATGGAGGCAAGAGTGTGAGGAGGTGATGACAACTTAAAAGTGGACTGGGCGGTTAGGGGAATATCTGGAGACTAAATCTGATATGGAGACAAGAGTGTGAGGCGGTGATGACAACTTACAAGTGGACTGGGTGGTTAGGGGAATATCTGGAGACTAGATCTGATATGGAGACAAGAGTGTGAGGCGGTGATGACAACTTACAAGTGGACTGGGTGGTTAGGGGAATATCTGGAGACTAGATCTGATGTAGAGACAAGACTGTGAGGAGGTGATGACAACTGACGAGTGGACTGGGTGGTTAGGGGAATATCTGGAGATTATATCTGATATGGAGACAAGAGTGTGAGGAGGTGATGACAACTGACGAGTGGACTGGGTGGTTAGGGGAATATCTGGAGACTAGATCTGATATGGAAACAAGAGTGTGAGGAGGTGATGACAACTGACGAGTGGACTGGGTGGTTAGGGGAATATCTGGAGATTAGATCTGATATGGAGACAAGAGTGTGAGGGGGTGATGACAACTGACGAGTGGACTAGGTGGTTAGGGGAATACCTGGAGACTAGATCTGATATGGAAACAAGAGTGTGAAGAGGTGATGACAACTGACGAGTGGACTGGGCGGTTAAAGGAATATCTGGAGATTAGATCTGATATGGAGGCAAGAGTGTGAGGAGGTGATGACAACTTAAAAGTGGACTGGGCGGTTAGGGGAATATCTGGAGATTAGATCTGATATAGAGACAAGAGTGTGAGGAGGTGATGACAGCTGACAAGTGGACTGGGTGGTTAGGGGAATATCTGGAGATTAGATCTGATATAGAGACAAGAGTGTGAGGAGGTGATGACAACTGACGAGTGGACTGGGTGGTTAGTGGAATATCTGGAGACTAGATCTGATATGGAAACAAGAGTGTGAGGAGGTGATGACAACTGACGAGTGGACTGGGTGGTTAGGGGAATATCTGGAGGCTAGATCTGATATGGAGGCAAGAGTGTGAGGAGGTGATGACAGCTGACAAGCGGACTGGGTGGTTAGGGGAATATCTGGAGATTAGATCTGATATGGAAACAAGAGTGTGAGGAGGTGATGACAACTGACGAGTGGACTGGGTGGTTAGGGGAATATCTGGAGACTAGATCTGATATGGAGGCAAGAGTGTGAGGAGGTGATGACAGCTGACAAGCGGACTGGGTGGTTAGGGGAATATCTGGAGATTAGATCTGATATGGAAACAAGAGTGTGAGGAGGTGATGACAACTGACGAGTGGACTGGGTGGTTAGGGGAATATCTGGAGATTAGATCTGATATAGAGACAAGAGTGTGAGGAGGTGATGACAACTGACGAGTGGACTGGGTGGTTAGGGGAATATATGGAGACTAGATCTGATATGGAGGCAAGAGTGTGAGGAGGTGATGACAGCTGACGAGTGGACTGGGTGGTTAGGGGAATATCTGGAGATTAGATTTGATATGGAGACAAGAGTGTGAGGAGGTGATAACAACTGACGAGTGGACTGGGTGGTTAGGGGAATATCTGGAGACTAGATCTGATATGGAAACAAGAGTGTGAGGAGGTGATGACAACTGACGAGTGGACTGGGTGGTTAGGGGAATATCTGGAGACTAGATCTGATATGGAGGCAAGAGTGTGAGGAGGTGATGACAGCTGACAAGCGGACTGGGTGGTTAGGGGAATATCTGGAGATTAGATCTGATATGGAAACAAGAGTGTGAGGAGGTGATGACAACTGACGAGTGGACTGGGTGGTTAGGGGAATATCTGGAGATTAGATCTGATATAGAGACAAGAGTGTGAGGAGGTGATGACAACTGACGAGTGGACTGGGTGGTTAGGGAAATATCTGGAGATAAGATCTGATATGGAGAAAAGAGTGTGAGGAGGTGATGACAACTGACGAGTGGACTGGGTGGTTAGGGGAATACCTGAAGACTAGATCTGATATGGAAACAAGAGTGTGAGGAGGTGATGACAACTGACGAGTGGACTGGGCGGTTAGGGGAATATCTGGAGACTAAATCTGATATGGAGACAAGAGTGTGAGGCGGTGATGACAACTTACAAGTGGACTGGGTGGTTAGGGGAATATCTGGAGACTAGATTTGATATGGAGACAAGAGTGTGAGGCGGTGATGACAACTTACAAGTGGACTGGGGGGTTAGGGGAATATCTGGAGACTAGATCTGATATGAAGACAAGAGTGTGAGGAGGTGATGACAACTGACGAGTGGACTGGGTGGTTAGGGGAATATCTGGAGACTAGATCTGATATGGAAACAAGAGTGTGAGGAGGTGATGACAACTGACGAGTGGACTGGGTGGTTAGGGGAATATCTGGAGACTAGATCTGATATGGAGGCAAGAGTGTGAGGAGGTGATGACAGCTGACAAGTGGACTGGGTGGTTAGGGGAATATCTGGAGATTAGATCTGATATGGAGACAAGAGTGTGAGGAGGTGATGACAACTGACGAGTGGACTGGGTGGTTAGTGGAATATCTGGAGACTAGATCTGATATGGAAACAAGAGTGTGAGGAGGTGATGACAACTGACGAGTGGACTGGGTGGTTAGGGGAATATCTGGAGATTAGATCTGATATAGAGACAAGAGTGTGAGGAGGTGATGACAACTGACGAGTGGACTGGGTGGTTAGGGGAATATCTGGAGACTAGATCTGATATAGAATCAAGAATGTGAGGAGGTGATGACAACTGACGAGTGGACTGGGTGGTTAGTGGAATATCTGGAGACTAGATCTGATATGGAAACAAGAGTGTGAGGAGGTGATGACAACTGACGAGTGGACTGGGTGGTTAGGGGAATATCTGGAGACTAGATCTGATATGGAGGCAAGAGTGTGAGGAGGTGATGACAGCTGACAAGCGGACTGGGTGGTTAGGGGAACATCTGGAGATTAGATCTGATATGGAAACAAGAGTGTGAGGAGGTGATGACAGCTGACGAGTGGACTGGGTGGTTAGGGGAATATCTGGAGACTAGATCTGATATGGAGGCAAGAGTGTGAGGAGGTGATGACAGCTGACAAGCGGACTGGGTGGTTAGGGGAATATCTGGAGATTAGATCTGATATGGAAACAAGAGTGTGAGGAGGTGATGACAACTGACGAGTGGACTGGGTGGTTAGGGGAATATCTGGAGATTAGATCTGATATAGAGACAAGAGTGTGAGGAGGTGATGACAACTGACAAGTGGACTGGGTGGTTAGGGGAATATATGGAGACTAGATCTGATATGGAGGCAAGAGTGTGAGGAGGTGATGACAGCTGACGAGTGGACTGGGTGGTCAGGGGAATATCTGGAGATTAGATTTGATATGGAGACAAGAGTGTGAGGAGGTGATAACAACTGACGAGTGGACTGGGTGGTTAGGGGAATATCTGGAGACTAGATCTGATATGGAAACAAGAGTGTGAGGAGGTGATGACAACTGACGAGTGGACTGGGTGGTTAGGGGAATATCTGGAGACTAGATCTGATATGGAGGCAAGAGTGTGAGGAGGTGATGACAGCTGACAAGCGGACTGGGTGGTTAGGGGAATATCTGGAGATTAGATCTGATATGGAAACAAGAGTGTGAGGAGGTGATGACAACTGACGAGTGGACTGGGTGGTTAGGGGAATATCTGGAGATTAGATCTGATATAGAGACAAGAGTGTGAGGAGGTGATGACAACTGACGAGTGGACTGGGTGGTTAGGGGAATATCTGGAGACTAGATCTGATATGGAGGCAAGAGTGTGAGGAGGTGATGACAGCTGACGAGTGGACTGGGTGGTTAGGGGAATATCTGGAGATTAGATTTGATATGGAGACAAGAGTGTGAGGAGGTGATGACAACTGACGAGTGGACTGGGTGGTTAGGGGAATATCTGGAGACTAGATCTGATATAGAAACAAGAGTGTGAGGAGGTGATGACAACTGACGAGTGGACTGGGTGGTTAGGGGAATATCTGGAGATTAGATCTGATATAAAGACAAGAGTGTGAGGGGGTGATGACAACTGACGAGTGGACTGGGTGGTTAGGGGAATATCTGGAGACTAGATCTGATATGGAGGCAAGAGTGTGAGGAGGTGATGACAACTGACGAGTGGACTGGGTGGTTAGGGAAATATCTGGAGATTAGATCTGATATGGAGAAAAGAGTGTGAGGAGGTGATGACAACTGACGAGTGGACTGGGTGGTTAGGGGAATACCTGAAGACTAGATCTGATATGGAAACAAGAGTGTGAGGAGGTGATGACAACTGACGAGTGGACTGGGCGGTTAGGGGAATATCTGGAGACTAAATCTGATATGGAGACAAGAGTGTGAGGCGGTGATGACAACTTACAAGTGGACTGGGTGGTTAGGGGAATATCTGGAGACTAGATCTGATATGGAGACAAGAGTGTGAGGCGGTGATGACAACTTACAAGTGGACTGGGGGGTTAGGGGAATATCTGGAGACTAGATCTGATATGGAGACAAGAGTGTGAGGAGGTGATGACAACTGACGAGTGGACTGGGTGGTTAGGGGAATATCTGGAGACTAGATCTGATATGGAAACAAGAGTGTGAGGAGGTGATGACAACTGATGAGTGGACTGGGTGGTTAGGGGAATATCTGGAGACTAGATCTGATATGGAGGCAAGAGTGTGAGGAGGTGATGACAGCTGACAAGTGGACTGGGTGGTTAGGGGAATATCTGGAGATTAGATCTGATATGGAGACAAGAGTGTGAGGAGGTGATGACAACTGACGAGTGGACTGGGTGGTTAGTGGAATATCTGGAGACTAGATCTGATATGGAAACAAGAGTGTGAGGAGGTGATGACAACTGACGAGTGGACTGGGTGGTTAGGGGAATATCTGGAGATTAGATCTGATATAGAGACAAGAGTGTGAGGAGGTGATGACAACTGACGAGTGGACTGGGTGGTTAGGGGAATATCTGGAGACTAGATCTGATATAAAATCAAGAGTGTGAGGAGGTGATGACAACTGACGAGTGGACTGGGTGGTTAGGGGAATATCTGGAGACTAGATCTGATATGGAAACAAGAGTGTGAGGAGGTGATGACAACTGACGAGTGGACTGGGTGGTTAGGGGAATATCTGGAGACTAGATCGGATATGGAGGCAAGAGTGTGAGGAGGTGATGACAGCTGACAAGCGGACTGGGTGGTTAGGGGAATATCTGGAGATTAGATCTGATATGGAAACAAGAGTGTGAGGAGGTGATGACAACTGACGAGTGGACTGGGTGGTTAGGGGAATATCTGGAGACTAGATTTGATATGGAGGCAAGAGTGTGAGGAGGTGATGACAGCTGACAAGCGGACTGGGTGGTTAGGGGAATATCTGGAGATTAGATCTGATATGGAAACAAGAGTGTGAGGAGGTGATGACAACTGACGAGTGGACTGGGTGGTTAGGGGAATATCTGGAGATTAGATCTGATATAGAGACAAGAGTGTGAGGAGGTGATGACAACTGACGAGTGGACTGGGTGGTTAGGGGAATATATGGAGACTAGATCTGATATGGAGGCAAGAGTGTGAGGAGGTGATGACAGCTGACGAGTGGACTGGGTGGTTAGGGGAATATCTGGAGATTAGATTTGATATGGAGACAAGAGTGTGAGGAGGTGATAACAACTGACGAGTGGACTGGGTGGTTAGGGGAATATCTGGAGACTAGATCTGATATGGAAACAAGAGTGTGAGGAGGTGATGACAACTGACGAGTGGACTGGGTGGTTAGGGGAATATCTGGAGACTAGATCTGATATGGAGGCAAGAGTGTGAGGAGGTGATGACAGCTGACAAGCGGACTGGGTGGTTAGGGGAATATCTGGAGATTAGATCTGATATGGAAACAAGAGTGTGAGGAGGTGATGACAACTGACGAGTGGACTGGGTGGTTAGGGGAATATCTGGAGATTAGATCTGATATAGAGACAAGAGTGTGAGGAGGTGATGACAACTGACGAGTGGACTGGGTGGTTAGGGGAATATCTGGAGACTAGATCTGATATGGAGGCAAGAGTGTGAGGAGGTGATGACAGCTGACGAGTAAACTGGGTGGTTAGGGGAATATCTGGAGATTAGATTTGATATGGAGACAAGAGTGTGAGGAGGTGATGACAACTGACGAGTGGACTGGGTGGTTAGGGGAATATCTGGAGACTAGATCTGATATAGAAACAAGAGTGTGAGGAGGTGATGACAACTGACGAGTGGACTGGGTGGTTAGGGGAATATCTGGAGATTAGATCTGATATAAAGACAAGAGTGTGATGGGGTGATGACAACTGACGAGTGGACTAGGTGGTTAGGGGAATACCTGGAGACTAGATCTGATATGGAAACAAGAGTGTGAGGAGGTGATGACAACTGACGAGTGGACTGGGCGGTTAGGGGAATATCTGGAGATTAGATCTGATATGGAGGCAAGAGTGTGAGGAGGTGATGACAACTTAAAAGTGGACTGGGCGGTTAGGGGAATATCTGGAGACTAGATCTGATATGGAAACAAGAGTGTGAGGAGGTGATGACAACTGACGAGTAGACTGGGCGGTTAGGGGAATATCTGGAGACTAGATCTGATATGGAGACAAGAGTGCGAGGAGGTGATGACAACTGACGAGTGGACTGAGCAGTTAGGGGAATATCTGGAGATTAGATCTGATATAGAGACAAGAGTGTGAGGAGGTGATGACAGCTGAAAAGTGGACTGGGTGGTTAGGGGAATATCTGGAGATTAGATCTGATATAGAGACAAGAGTGTGAGGAGGTGATGACAACTGACGAGTGGACTGGGTGGTTAGGGGAATATCTGGAGACTAGATCTGATATGGAAACCAGAGTGTGAGGAGGTGATGACAACTGACGAGTGGACTGGGTGGTTAGGAGAATATCTGGAGATTAGATCTGATGTAGAGACAAGAGTGTGAGGAGGTGATGACAACTGACGAGTGGACTGGGTGGTTAGGGAAATATCTGGAGATTAGATCTGATATGGAGAAAAGAGTGTGAGGAGGTGATGACAACTGACGAGTGGACTGGGTGGTTAGGGAAATATCTGGAGATTAGATCTGATGTAGAGACAAGAGTGTGAGGAGGTGATGACAACTGACGAGTGGACTGGGTGGTTAGGGAAATATCTGGAGATTAGATCTGATGTAGAGACAAGAGTGTGAGGAGGTGATGACAACTGACGAGTGGACTGGGTGGTTAGGGAAATATCTGGAGATTAGATCTGATATGGAGAAAAGAGTGTGAGGAGGTGATGACAACTGACAAGTGGACTGGGTGGTTAGGGGAATATCTGGAGATTAGATCTGATATAGAGACAAGAGTGTGAGGAGGTGATGACAACTGACGAGTGGACTGGGTGGTTAGGGGAATATCTGGAGATTAGATCTGATATAGAGACAAGAGTGTGAGGAGGTGATGACAACTGACGAGTGGACTGGGTGGTTAGGGGAATATCTGGAGACTAGATCTGATATGGAAACCAGAGTGTGAGGAGGTGATGACAACTGACGAGTGGACTGGGTGGTTAGGAGAATATCTGGAGATTAGATCTGATGTAGAGACAAGAGTGTGAGGAGGTGATGACAACTGACGAGTGGACTGGGTGGTTAGGGAAATATCTGGAGATTAGATCTGATATGGAGAAAAGAGTGTGAGGAGGTGATGACAACTGACGAGTAGACTGGGTGGTTAGGGAAATATCTGGAGATTAGATCTGATGTAGAGACAAGAGTGTGAGGAGGTGATGACAACTGACGAGTGGACTGGGTGGTTAGGGAAATATCTGGAGATTAGATCTGATATGGAGAAAAGAGTGTGAGGAGGTGATGACAACTGACGAGTGGACTGGGCGGTTAGGGGAATATCTGGAGATTAGATCTGATATGGAGACAAGAGTGTGAGGAGGTAATGACAACTGACGAGTGGACTGGGCGGTTAGGGGAATATCTGGAGATTAGATCTGATGTAGAGACAAGACTGTGAGGAGGTGATGACAACTGACGAGTGGACTGGGTGGTTAGGGAAATATCTGGAGATTAGATCTGATATGGAGAAAAGAGTGTGAGGAGGTGATGACAACTGACGAGTGGACTGGGTGGTTAGGGGAATACCTGAAGACTAGATCTGATATGGAAACAAGAGTGTGAGGAGGTGATGACAACTGACGAGTGGACTGGGCGGTTAGGGGAATATCTGGAGACTAAATCTGATATGGAGACAAGAGTGTGAGGCGGTGATGACAACTTACAAGTGGACTGGGTGGTTAGGGGAATATCTGGAGACTAGATCTGATATGGAGACAAGAGTGTGAGGCGGTGATGACAACTTACAAGTGGACTGGGGGGTTAGGGGAATATCTGGAGACTAGATCTGATATGGAGACAAGAGTGTGAGGAGGTGATGACAACTGACGAGTGGACTGGATGGTTAGGGGAATATCTGGAGACTAGATCTGATATGGAAACAAGAGTGTGAGGAGGTGATGACAACTGACGAGTGGACTGGGTGGTTAGGGGAATATCTGGAGACTAGATCTGATATGGAGGCAAGAGTGTGAGGAGGTGATGACAGCTGACAAGTGGACTGGGTGGTTAGGGGAATATCTGGACATTAGATCTGATATGGAGAAAAGAGTGTGAGGAGGTGATGACAACTGACGAGTGGACTGGGTGGTTAGTGGAATATCTGGAGACTAGATCTGATATAGAATCAAGAGTGTGAGGAGGTGATGACAACTGACGAGTGGACTGGGTGGTTAGTGGAATATCTGGAGACTAGATCTGATATGGAAACAAGAGTGTGAGGAGGTGATGACAACTGACGAGTGGACTGGGTGGTTAGTGGAATATCTGGAGACTAGATCTGATATGGAAACAAGAGTGTGAGGAGGTGATGACAACTGACGAGTGGACTGGGCGGTTAGGGGAATATCCGGAGACTAAATCTGATATGGAGACAAGAGTGTGAGGCGGTGATGACAACTTACAAGTGGACTGGGTGGTTAGGGGAATATCTGGAGTCTAGATCTGATATGGAGACAAGAGTGTGAGGCGGTGATGACAACTTACAAGTGGACTGGGGGGTTAGGGGAATATCTGGAGACTAGATCTGATATGGAGACAAGAGTGTGAGGAGGTGATGACAACTGATGAGTGGACTGGGTGGTTAGGGGAATATCTGGAGACTAGATCTGATATGGAAACAAGAGTGTGAGGAGGTGATGACAACTGACGAGTGGACTGGGTGGTTAGGGGAATATCTGGAGACTAGATCTGATATGGAGGCAAGAGTGTGAGGAGGTGATGACAGCTGACAAGTGGACTGGGTGGTTAGGGGAATATCTGGAGATTAGATCTGATATGGAGACAAGAGTGTGAGGAGGTGATGACAACTGACGAGTGGACTGGGTGGTTAGTGGAATATCTGGAGACTAGATCTGATATGGAAACAAGAGTGTGAGGAGGTGATGACAACTGACGAGTGGACTGGGTGGTTAGGGGAATATCTGGAGATTAGATCTGATATAGAGACAAGAGTGTGAGGGGGTGATGACAATTGACGAGTGGACTGGGTGGTTAGGGGAATATCTGGAGACTAGATCTGATATAGAATCAAGAGTGTGAGGAGGTGATGACAACTGACGAGTGGACTGGGTGGTTAGTGGAATATCTGGAGACTAGATCTGATATGGAAACAAGAGTGTGAGGAGGTGATGACAACTGACGAGTGGACTGGGTGGTTAGGGGAATATCTGGAGACTAGATCTGATATGGAGGCAAGAGTGTGAGGAGGTGATGACAGCTGACGAGCGGACTGGGTGGTTAGGGGAATATCTGGAGACTAGATCTGATATGGAAACAAGAGTGTGAGGAGGTGATGACAGCTGACGAGTGGACTGGGTGGTTAGGGGAATATCTGGAGACTAGATCTGATATGGAGGCAAGAGTGTGAGGAGGTGATGACAGCTGACAAGCGGACTGGGTGGTTAGGGGAATATCTGGAGATTAGATCTGATATGGAAACAAGAGTGTGAGGAGGTGATGACAACTGACGAGTGGACTGGGTGGTTAGGGGAATATCTGGAGATTAGATCTGATATAGAGACAAGAGTGTGAGGAGGTGATGACAACTGACGAGTGGAGTGGGTGGTTAGGGGAATATCTGGAGACTAGATCTGATATGGAGACAAGAGTGTGAGGCGGTGATGACAACTTACAAGTGGACTGGGGGGTTAGGGGAATATCTGGAGACTAGATCTGATATGGAGACAAGAGTGTGAGGAGGTGATGACAACTGACGAGTGGACTGGATGGTTAGGGGAATATCTGGAGACTAGATCTGATATGGAAACAAGAGTGTGAGGAGGTGATGACAACTGACGAGTGGACTGGGTGGTTAGGGGAATATCTGGAGACTAGATCTGATATGGAGGCAAGAGTGTGAGGAGGTGATGACAGCTGACAAGTGGACTGGGTGGTTAGGGGAATATCTGGACATTAGATCTGATATGGAGAAAAGAGTGTGAGGAGGTGATGACAACTGACGAGTGGACTGGGTGGTTAGTGGAATATCTGGAGACTAGATCTGATATAGAATCAAGAGTGTGAGGAGGTGATGACAACTGACGAGTGGACTGGGTGGTTAGTGGAATATCTGGAGACTAGATCTGATATGGAAACAAGAGTGTGAGGAGGTGATGACAACTGACGAGTGGACTGGGTGGTTAGGGGAATATCTGGAGACTAGATCTGATATGGAAACAAGAGTGTGAGGAGGTGATGACAACTGACGAGTGGACTGGGCGGTTAGGGGAATATCCGGAGACTAAATCTGATATGGAGACAAGAGTGTGAGGCGGTGATGACAACTTACAAGTGGACTGGGTGGTTAGGGGAATATCTGGAGACTAGATCTGATATGGAGACAAGAGTGTGAGGCGGTGATGACAACTTACAAGTGGACTGGGGGGTTAGGGGAATATCTGGAGACTAGATCTGATATGGAGACAAGAGTGTGAGGAGGTGATGACAACTGACGAGTGGACTGGGTGGTTAGGGGAATATCTGGAGACTAGATCTGATATGGAAACAAGAGTGTGAGGAGGTGATGACAACTGACGAGTGGACTGGGTGGTTAGGGGAATATCTGGAGACTAGATCTGATATGGAGGCAAGAGTGTGAGGAGGTGATGACAGCTGACAAGTGGACTGGGTGGTTAGGGGAATATCTGGAGATTAGATCTGATATGGAGACAAGAGTGTGAGGAGGTGATGACAACTGACGAGTGGACTGGGTGGTTAGTGGAATATCTGGAGACTAGATCTGATATGGAAACAAGAGTGTGAGGAGGTGATGACAACTGACGAGTGGACTGGGTGGTTAGGGGAATATCTGGAGATTAGATCTGATATAGAGACAAGAGTGTGAGGAGGTGATGACAACTGACGAGTGGACTGGGTGGTTAGGGGAATATCTGGAGACTAGATCTGATATAGAATCAAGAGTGTGAGGAGGTGATGACAACTGACGAGTGGACTGGGTGGTTAGTGGAATATCTGGAGACTAGATCTGATATGGAAACAAGAGTGTGAGGAGGTGATGACAACTGACGAGTGGACTGGGTGGTTAGGGGAATATCTGGAGACTAGATCTGATATGGAGGCAAGAGTGTGAGGAGGTGATGACAGCTGACGAGCGGACTGGGTGGTTAGGGGAATATCTGGAGATTAGATCTGATATGGAAACAAGAGTGTGAGGAGGTGATGACAACTGACGAGTGGACTGGGTGGTTAGGGGAATATCTGGAGACTAGATCTGATATGGAGGCAAGAGTGTGAGGAGGTGATGACAGCTGACAAGCGGACTGGGTGGTTAGGGGAATATCTGGAGATTAGATCTGATATGGAAACAAGAGTGTGAGGAGGTGATGACAACTGACGAGTGGACTGGGTGGTTAGGGGAATATCTGGAGATTAGATCTGATATAGAGACAAGAGTGTGAGGAGGTGATGACAACTGACGAGTGGACTGGGTGGTTAGGGGAATATATGGAGACTAGATCTGATATGGAGGCAAGAGTGTGAGGAGGTGATGACAGCTGACGAGTGGACTGGGTGGTTAGGGGAATATCTGGAGATTAGATTTGATATGGAGACAAGAGTGTGAGGAGGTGATAACAACTGACGAGTGGACTGGGTGGTTAGGGGAATATCTGGAGACTAGATCTGATATGGAAACAAGAGTGTGAGGAGGTGATGACAACTGACGAGTGGACTGGGTGGTTAGGGGAATATCTGGAGACTAGATCTGATATGGAGGCAAGAGTGTGAGGAGGTGATGACAGCTGACAAGCGGACTGGGTGGTTAGGGGAATATCTGGAGATTAGATCTGATATGGAAACAAGAGTGTGAGGAGGTGATGACAACTGACGAGTGGACTGGGTGGTTAGGGGAATATCTGGAGATTAGATCTGATATAGAGACAAGAGTGTGAGGAGGTGATGACAACTGACGAGTGGACTGGGTGGTTAGGGGAATATCTGGAGACTAGATCTGATATGGAGGCAAGAGTGTGAGGAGGTGATGACAGCTGACGAGTGGACTGGGTGGTTAGTGGAATATCTGGAGACTAGATCTGATATAGAAACAAGAGTGTGAGGAGGTGATGACAACTGACGAGTGGACTGAGTGGTTAGGGGAATATCTGGAGATTAGATCTGATATTAAGACAAGAGTGTGAGGGGGTGATGACAACTGACGAGTGGACTGGGTGGTTAGGGGAATATCTGGAGACTAGATCTGATATGGAGGCAAGAGTGTGAGGAGGTGATGACAACTGACGAGTGGACTGGGTGGTTAGGGAAATATCTGGAGATTAGATCTGATATGGAGGCAAGAGTGTGAGGAGGTGATGACAACTGACAAGTGGACTGGGTGGTTAGGGGAATATCTGGAGACTAGATCTGATATGGAAACAAGAGTGTGAGGAGGTGATGACAACTGACGAGTGGACTGGGTGGTTAGGGGAATATCTGGAGACTAGATATGATATGGAGACAAGAGTGTGAGGAGGTGATGACAACTGACGAGTGGACTGAGCGGTTAGGGGAATATCTGGAGATTAGATCTGATATAGAGACAAGAGTGTGAGGAGGTGATGACAGCTGACAAGTGGACTGGGTGGTTAGGGGAATATCTGGAGATTAGATCTGATATGGAAACAAGAGTGTGAGGAGGTGATGACAACTGACGAGTGGACTGGGTGGTTAGGGGAATATCTGGAGACTAGATCTGATATGGAAGCAAGAGTGTGAGGAGGTGATGACAACTGACGAGTGGACTGGGTGGTTAGGGAAATATCTGGAGATTAGATCTGATATGGAGAAAAGAGTGTGAGGAGGTGATGACAACTGACGAGTGGACTGGGTGGTTAGGGGAATACCTGAAGACTAGATCTGATATGGAAACAAGAGTGTGAGGAGGTGATGACAACTGACGAGTGGACTGGGCGGTTAGGGGAATATCTGGAGACTAAATCTGATATGGAGACAAGAGTGTGAGGCGGTGATGACAACTTACAAGTGGACTGGGTGGTTAGGGGAATATCTGGAGACTAGATCTGATATGGAGACAAGAGTGTGAGGCGGTGATGACAACTTACAAGTGGACTGGGGGGTTAGGGGAATATCTGGAGACTAGATCTGATATGGAGACAAGAGTGTGAGGAGGTGATGACAACTGACGAGTGGACTGGGTGGTTAGGGGAATATCTGGAGACTAGATCTGATATGGAAACAAGAGTGTGAGGAGGTGATGACAACTGACGAGTGGACTGGGTGGTTAGGGGAATATCTGGAGACTAGATCTGATATGGAGGCAAGAGTGTGAGGAGGTGATGACAGCTGACAAGTGGACTGGGTGGTTAGGGGAATATCTGGAGATTAGATCTGATATGGAGACAAGAGTGTGAGGAGGTGATGACAACTGACGAGTGGACTGGGTGGTTAGTGGAATATCTGGAGACTAGATCTGATATGGAAACAAGAGTGTGAGGAGGTGATGACAACTGACGAGTGGACTGGGTGGTTAGGGGAATATCTGGAGATTAGATCTGATATAGAGACAAGAGTGTGAGGAGGTGATGACAACTGACGAGTGGACTGGGTGGTTAGGGGAATATCTGGAGACTAGATCTGATATGGAGGCAAGAGTGTGAGGAGGTGATGACAGCTGACAAGTGGACTGGGTGGTTAGTGGAATATCTGGAGACTAGATCTGATATGGAAACAAGAGTGTGAGGAGGTGATGACAACTGACGAGTGGACTGGGTGGTTAGGGGAATATCTGGAGACTAGATCTGATATGGAGGCAAGAGTGTGAGGAGGTGATGACAGCTGACAAGCGGACTGGGTGGTTAGGGGAATATCTGGAGATTAGATCTGATATGGAAACAAGAGTGTGAGGAGGTGATGACAACTGACGAGTGGACTGGGTGGTTAGGGGAATATCTGGAGACTAGATCTGATATGGAGGCAAGAGTGTGAGGAGGTGATGACAGCTGACAAGCGGACTGGGTGGTTAGGGGAATATCTGGAGATTAGATCTGATATGGAAACAAGAGTGTGAGGAGGTGATGACAACTGACGAGTGGACTGGGTGGTTAGGGGAATATCTGGAGATTAGATCTGATATAGAGACAAGAGTGTGAGGAGGTGATGACAACTGACGAGTGGACTGGGTGGTTAGGGGAATATATGGAGACTAGATCTGATATGGAGGCAAGAGTGTGAGGAGGTGATGACAGCTGACGAGTGGACTGGGTGGTTAGGGGAATATCTGGAGATTAGATTTGATATGGAGACAAGAGTGTGAGGAGGTGATAACAACTGACGAGTGAACTGGGTGGTTAGGGGAATATCTGGAGACTAGATCTGATATGGAAACAAGAGTGTGAGGAGGTGATGACAACTGACGAGTGGACTGGGTGGTTAGGGGAATATCTGGAGACTAGATCTGATATGGAGGCAAGAGTGTGAGGAGGTGATGACAGCTGACAAGCGGACTGGGTGGTTAGGGGAATATCTGGAGATTAGATCTGATATGGAAACAAGAGTGTGAGGAGGTGATGACAACTGACGAGTGGACTGGGTGGTTAGGGGAATATCTGGAGATTAGATCTGATATAGAGACAAGAGTGTGAGGAGGTGATGACAACTGACGAGTGGACTGGGTGGTTAGGGGAATATCTGGAGACTAGATCTGATATGGAGGCAAGAGTGTGAGGAGGTGATGACAGCTGACGAGTGGACTGGGTGGTTAGGGGAATATCTGGAGATTAGATTTGATATGGAGACAAGAGTGTGAGGAGGTGATGACAACTGACGAGTGGACTGGGCGGTTAGGGGAATATCTGGAGATTAGATCTGATATGGAGACAAGAGTGTGAGGAGGTGATGACAACTGACGAGTGGACTGGGTGGTTAGGGGAATATCTGGAGATTAGATCTGATGTAGAGACAAGACTGTGAGGAGGTGATGACAACTGACGAGTGGACTGGGTGGTTAGGGAAATATCTGGAGATTAGATCTGATATGGAGAAAAGAGTGTGAGGAGGTGATGACAACTGACGAGTGGACTGGGTGGTTAGGGGAATACCTGAAGACTAGATCTGATATGGAAACAAGAGTGTGAGGAGGTGATGACAACTGACGAGTGGACTGGGCGGTTAGGGGAATATCTGGAGACTAGATCTGATATGGAGACAAGAGTGTGAGGCGGTGATGACAACTTACAAGTGGACTGGGTGGTTAGGGGAATATCTGGAGACTAGATCTGATATGGAGACAAGAGTGTGAGGCGGTGATGACAACTTACAAGTGGACTGGGTGGTTAGGGGAATATCTGGAGACTAGATCTGATATGGAGACAAGAGTGTGAGGAGGTGATGACAACTGACGAGTGGACTGGGTGGTTAGGGGAATATCTGGAGACTAGATCTGATATGGAGACAAGAGTGTGAGGAGGTGATGACAACTGACGAGTGGACTGGGTGGTTAGGGGAATATCTGGAGACTAGATCTGATATGGAAACAAGAGTGTGAGGAGGTGATGACAACTGACGAGTGGACTGGGTGGTTAGGGGAATATCTGGAGACTAGATCTGATATGGAGGCAAGAGTGTGAGGAGGTGATGACAGCTGACAAGTGGACTGGGTGGTTAGGGGAATATCTGGAGATTAGATCTGATATGGAGACAAGAGTGTGAGGAGGTGATGACAACTGACGAGTGGACTGGGTGGTTAGTGGAATATCTGGAGACTAGATCTGATATGGAAACAAGAGTGTGAGGAGGTGATGACAACTGACGAGTGGACTGGGTGGTTAGGGGAATATCTGGAGATTAGATCTGATATAGAGACAAGAGTGTGAGGAGGTGATGACAACTGACGAGTGGACTGGGTGGTTAGGGGAATATCTGGAGATTAGATCTGATATGGAGGCAAGAGTGTGAGGAGGTGATGACAACTTACAAGTGGACTGGGTGGTTATACAGGTGTGTACAGATGTATATAAATATCTGTAATGCTATACAGGTGTGTACAGGTGTGCTTGTATGAATGTCTGTGCTGTAATGCTGGTATGTTAAGTTGTATGTGTATGAATATCTGTGCTGTTATACAGGTGTGTACAGGTGTGTTTGTATGAATGTCTGTGCTGTTATGCTGGTATGTAAAGATGTATGTGTATAAATGTCTGTGATGTTATACAGGTGTGTAGATGTGTGTTTATATGAATGTCTGTGCTGTTATACAGGTGTGTACAGATGTATATGAATATCTGTGATGTTATACAGGTGTGTACAGGTGTGCTTGTATGAATGTCTGTTCTGTTATGCTGGTATGTGAAGGTGTATGTGTATAAATGTCTGTGCTCTTATACATGTGTGTAGGGTTGTGTTTGTATGAATACCTGTTCTGTTATACAGTTGTGCACAGGTGTGTTTGTAGGAATGTTTGTTCTGTTGTACAGGTGTGTACAGGTTTGATTGTATAATTGTATGCATGGTTTTATGCATGTACAGGTGTTTTTGCCTGTGCAAGCGTGCAGATCTACCTGTATAACAAGATCTGCTGTATTGCACTTTCACTGTGTGTTTTTACCCCTATTTTGAGTTATCGTTTAATGCTTTGACTGGGAGGTGCTCTGTGTAATGTTACTACATTTAGTATTTGTATTAATAAATGATACCTGTATATGTATTGTTACTGCACACCTCAGACATGATGATGATGATGAATATTGTGTTTATTCACCTATGTATAACATCTTTAACTTCAGGCAGACAATGACATACCTGTTCACCTGAAGGGAGGAACTAGCGATACCATCTTGTACAGAATCACTATGGGGATCTGTATAGTAGGTACGTACAGGGAGGGAGATATTGACCATATACAGACATCTATTATACAGAGGTAGGGAGACCAACTCTATACAGAGACTTTTTTTTACAGAGGTAGAGAGACTGTCCCTTTACAAATTGTTATTAATATCCTTTATTTATAAAGTACCAACATGTTCCGTAGCACATGACATAGAGTCTGTACATGAGACAAACATGACAAAAGTGACATACTGGTACAGAAGGTGCAGAGGGCCATGCTCCCATAACAGCTTACACTTGAAGTAGCTTAAAGGTAATAGACACAAATGGAAAGGGACATGCTTGTCTGAGGTGGTCACGGCCTTGTTTGCATGCATGATTTTAGGGAACAGGTTGGAGACTTCTTTGAAAAGAGGGGATGTCAGGAAGTGTTTGAAACTAAAAGTACAAGTGAGTGACAGAACGAGATAGAAAATCCCAACTGATGAGTGGACTGGGTGGTTAGGGGAATATCTGGAGATTAGAACTGATATGGAAACAAGAGTGTGAGGAGGTGATGACAACTGACGAGTGGACTGGGTGGTTAGGGGAATATCTGGAGACTAGATCTGATATGGAGGCAAGAGTGTGAGGAGGTGATGACAACTGACGAGTGGACTGGGTGGTTAGGGGAATATCTGGAGACTAGATCTGATATGGAAACAAGAGTGTGAGGAGGTGATGACAGCTGACGAGTGGACTGGGTGGTTAGGGGAATATCTGGAGACTAGATCTGATATGGAAACAAGAGTGTGAGGAGGTGATGACAACTGACGAGTGGACTGGGTGGTTAGGGGAATATCTGGAGACTAGATCTGATATGGAGACAAGAGTGTGAGGAGGTGATGACAGCTGACAAGTGGACTGGGTGGTTAGGGGAATATCTGGAGATTAGATCTGATATGGAAACAAGAGTGTGAGGAGGTGATGACAACTGACGAGTGGACTGGGTGGTTAGTGGAATATCTGGAGACTAGATCTGATATGGAAACAAGAGTGTGAGGAGGTGATGACAACTGACGAGTGGACTGGGTGGTTAGGGGAATATCTGGAGATTAGATCTGATATAGAGACAAGAGTGTGAGGAGGTGATGACAACTGACGAGTGGACTGGGTGGTTAGGGGAATATCTGGAGACTAGATCTGATATGGAGGCAAGAGTGTGACGAGGTGATGACAACTGACGAGTGGACTGGGTGGTTAGGGGAATATCTGGAGACTAGATCTGATATGGAAACAAGAGTGTGAGGAGGTGATGACAGCTGACGAGTGGACTGGGTGGTTAGGGGAATATCTGGAGACTAGATCTGATATGGAAACAAAAGTGTGAGGAGGTGATGACAACTGACGAGTGGACTGGGTGGTTAGGGGAATATCTGGAGACTAGATCTGATATGGAGGCAAGAGTGTGAGGAGGTGATGACAGCTGACAAGTGGACTGGGTGGTTAGGGGAATATCTGGAGATTAGATCTGATATGGAAACAAGAGTGTGAGGAGGTGATGACAACTGACGAGTGGACTGGGTGGTTAGTGGAATATCTGGAGACTAGATCTGATATGGAAACAAGAGTGTGAGGAGGTGATGACAACTGACGAGTGGACTGGGTGGTTAGGGGAATATCTGGAGATTAGATCTGATATAGAGACAAGAGTGTGAGGAGGTGATGACAACTGACGAGTGGACTGGGTGGTTAGGGGAATATCTGGAGACTAGATCTGACATGGAGACAAGAGTGTGAGGCGGTGATGACAACTGACGAGTGGACTGGGTGGTTAGGGGAATATCTGGAGACTAGATCTGATATGGAGGCAAGAGTGTGAGGAGGTGATGACAGCTGACAAGTGGACTGGGTGGTTAGGGGAATATCTGGAGATTAGATCTGATATGGAGACAAGAGTGTGAGGAGGTGATGACAACTGACGAGTGGACTGGGTGGTTAGGGGAATATCTGGAGACTAGATCTGATATGGAAACAAGAGTGTGAGGAGGTGATGACAACTGACGAGTGGACTAGGTGGTTAGGGGAATACCGGGAGACTAGATCTGATATGGAAACAAGAGTGTGAGGAGGTGATGACAACTGACGAGTGGACTGGGTGGTTAGGGGAATATCTGGAGACTAGATCTGATATGGAGACAAGAGTGTGAGGAGGTGATGACAGCTGACAAGTGGACTGGGTGGTTAGGGGAATATCTGGAGATTAGATCTGATATGGAAACAAGAGTGTGAGGAGGTGATGACAACTGACGAGTGGACTGGGTGGTTAGTGGAATATCTGGAGACTAGATCTGATATGGAAACAAGAGTGTGAGGAGGTGATGACAACTGACGAGTGGACTGGGTGGTTAGGGGAATATCTGGAGATTAGATCTGATATAGAGACAAGAGTGTGAGGAGGTGATGACAACTGACGAGTGGACTGGGTGGTTAGGGGAATATCTGGAGACTAGATCTGATATGGAAACAAGAGTGTGAGGAGGTGATGACAGCTGACGAGTGGACTGGGTGGTTAGGGGAATATCTGGAGACTAGATCTGATATGGAAACAAAAGTGTGAGGAGGTGATGACAACTGACGAGTGGACTGGGTGGTTAGGGGAATATCTGGAGACTAGATCTGATATGGAGGCAAGAGTGTGAGGAGGTGATGACAGCTGACAAGTGGACTGGGTGGTTAGGGGAATATCTGGAGATTAGATCTGATATGGAAACAAGAGTGTGAGGAGGTGATGACAACTGACGAGTGGACTGGGTGGTTAGTGGAATATCTGGAGACTAGATCTGATATGGAAACAAGAGTGTGAGGAGGTGATGACAACTGACGAGTGGACTGGGTGGTTAGGGGAATATCTGGAGATTAGATCTGATATAGAGACAAGAGTGTGAGGAGGTGATGACAACTGACGAGTGGACTGGGTGGTTAGGGGAATATCTGGAGACTAGATCTGACATGGAGACAAGAGTGTGAGGCGGTGATGACAACTGACGAGTGGACTGGGTGGTTAGGGGAATATCTGGAGACTAGATCTGATATGGAGGCAAGAGTGTGAGGAGGTGATGACAGCTGACAAGTGGACTGGGTGGTTAGGGGAATATCTGGAGATTAGATCTGATATGGAGACAAGAGTGTGAGGAGGTGATGACAACTGACGAGTGGACTGGGTGGTTAGGGGAATATCTGGAGACTAGATCTGATATGGAAACAAGAGTGTGAGGAGGTGATGACAACTGACGAGTGGACTAGGTGGTTAGGGGAATACCGGGAGACTAGATCTGATATGGAAACAAGAGTGTGAGGAGGTGATGACAACTGACGAGTGGACTGGGCAGTTAGGGGAATATCTGGAGACTAGATCTGATATGGAGACAAGAGTGTGAGGAGGTGATGACAACTGACGAGTGGACTGAGCGGTTAGGGGAATATCTGGAGACTAGATCTGATATAGAGACAAGAGTGTGAGGAGGTGATGACAACTGACGAGTGGACTGGGTTGTTAGGGGAATATCTGGAGATTAGATCTGATGTAGAGACAAGAGTGTGAGGAGGTGATGACAACTGACGAGTGGACTGGGTGGTTAGGGAAATATCTGGAGATTAGATCTGATATGGAGAAAAGAGTGTGAGGAGGTGATGACAACTGACGAGTGGACTGGGTGGTTAGGGGAATACCTGAAGACTAGATCTGATATGGAAACAAGAGTGTGAGGAGGTGATGACAACTGACGAGTGGACTGGGCGGTTAGGGGAATATCTGGAGATTAGATCTGATATGGAGACAAGAGTGTGAGGAGGTAATGACAACTGACGAGTGGACTGGGCGGTTAGGGGAATATCTGGAGATTAGATCTGATGTAGAGACAAGATTGTGAGGAGGTGATGACAACTGACGAGTGGACTGGGTGGTTAGGGAAATATCTGGAGATTAGATCTGATATGGAGAAAAGAGTGTGAGGAGGTGATGACAACTTACAAGTGGACTGGGTGGTTAGGGGAATATCTGGAGACTAGATCTGATATGGAGACAAGAGTGTGAGGAGGTGATGACAACTGACGAGTGGACTGGGAGGTTAGGTGCATATCTGGAGATTAGATCTGATATGGAAACAAGAGTGTGAGGAGGTGATGACAACTGACGAGTGGACTGGGTGGTTAGGGGAACATCTGGAGATTAGATCTGATATGGAGACAAGAGTGTGAGCAGGTGATGACAACTGACGAGTGGACTGGGTGGTTAGGGGAATATCTGAAGACTAGATCTGATATGGAAACAACAGTGTGAGGAGGTGATGACAACAGACGAGTGGACTGGGCGGTTAGGGGAATATCTGGAGATTAGATCTGATATGGAGACAAGAGTGTGAGGAGGTGATGACAACTTACAAGTGGACTGGGTGGTTAGGGGAATATCTGGAGACTAGATCTGATATGGAAACAAGAGTGTGAGGAGGTGATGACAACTGACGAGTGGACTGGGCGGTTAGGGGAATATCTGGAGACTAGATCTGATATGGAGACAAGAGTGTGAGGAGGTGATGACAACTGAAGAGTGGACTGGGCGGTTAGGGGAATATCTGGAGACTAGATCTGATATGGAGACAAGAGTGTGAGGAGGTGATGACAACTGAAGAGTGGACTGGGTGGTTAGGGGAATATCTGGAGACTAGATCTGATATGGAGACAAGAGTGTGAGGAGGTGATGACAACTGACGAGTGGACTGAGTGGTTAGGGGAATATCTGGAGATTAGATCTGATATAGAGACAAGAGTGTGAGGAGGTGATGACAGCTGACAAGTGGACTGGGTGGTTAGGGGAATATCTGGAGATTAGATGTGATATAGAGACAAGATTGTGAGGAGGTGAGGAGTCTGTGGTGGTTGAGGTGTCCGGTGCGGTGCTTGTAGGCCTCGGCGCAAACTAGAACGCGTCTATCAACGGAGGTACCCGGTCGGGGTGCCAGGAGATCCGTTACATTGGCTGGCAGTGGTGGGATGGCGTCCTAGTAAGAGGAAAAGCAGCACGGAGACACCGGTAACGTTTGGAGTTACAAATTGAGGGCAACGCTAGTATCCGTACAGCGCCCCTAGCTACAGCAGGATGGAACCGGCTAGTTTTCGGACAGCGTTCCATGATGAGGATGAGGAGGAGGCCGCGGACTACAGGGATGCAGACAGAAAGGAACTCTGGTATGATGCCCTGGAAGATACCCAATGGCGGCGAGGTGAGAGTCTCCCCAGTGATGAGCAGCGGCTACAGAAGCGTGTGGCGATGCGGATGTATCTATTGGGACAGCAGCCCCTGGATGAGTGGGTGACAAGACTAGAGAACCTGGTACGGCGAGAGATCTGGCTAGACAACGCATACCAGGCCCTCTGGTGGCATACCGTTCGACTTACCCCCTGGACGGCTGAACACGACTTACCGGAGGGAGATGATTATGATGGCCCGGGTTTATTATGGGATGCCTTGGAGGACGACATTGATCTTGGCAGCACGGAGGAGTCTAGGTTTTGGGACATCTACGACTACCAGATGGGCATGTATGTCTGGGATGACGAAGGCGAGGTGAGCAAAGACATGACCCACCTGGTAACAAGAGAGTGGGAGCTGGAGCAGGACTACCAACACCTGCTCAGCTTCGTGCAGCCCCAACCTACTCGACAAGCGGAACCAGACTTCATTGACTGGTCCTGGGATGACCTCCAGATGGCAGGTAGAGATGGGACCGAGGTCTCTCTACCGGCCCTACAGGGGGCAGAAGGTGTCGTCCTTCCCCCCCAGCGGCAGTGTGAACCCCAGGGGGCAGAAGGTGTCATCCTTCCCCCCCAGCGGCAGTGTGAACCACAGGGGGCAGAAGGTGTCATCCTTCCCCCCCAGCGGCAGTGTGAACCCCAGGGGGCAGAAAGTGTCGTCCTTTCCCCCCAGCGGCAGTGTGAACCACAGGGGGCAGAAGGTGTCGTCCTTCCCCCCCAGCGGCAGTGTGAACCACAGGGGGCAGAAGGTGTCGTCCTTCCCCCCCAGCGGCAGTGTGAACCACAGGGGGCAGAAGGTGTCGTCCTTCCCCCCCAGCGGCAGTGTGAACCCCAGGGGGCAGAAGGTGTCGTCCTTCCCCCCCAGCGGCAGTGTGAACCACAGGGGGCAAAAGGTGTTGTCCTTCCTCCCCAGCGACAGTTTACCCTAACCAGGGGAGACACCAATCTCCCAGACGGCGCAGATGGGACCGTGGTCTCTGCGCCCACAGCCTGTCCAGATCCCCAACTACCGTCACTGGGACAACCGGAGGAGGGGATAAGTACAAATTCCCCTCCCCATCTAACTTCTAATGTGGCCCCAGGGTTAACAGAGGAAATGTTAACCCTCACTGACCCCCACCTTTCCCTGACTACTGAGCCGGAATATGTCCCAAGTACCACAGCAGAAGAGCTGACAGCGGGGCAGAGTGCAGTCGGCCTCTGCCCTCCCTTTGTCCCTTGTACAGAGCAGGATGTCCTGCAGGTTATACCAGCAGAAGAGCTGGCATCAGGGCAGAGTGCCGCTGGCCTCTGCCCCTCAAGTCCCCTCAGTGTGTTGCCCCATCACCACAGCGAAATATCCAGGTGCCGTAACTGTTTGTTGTGGGTGGGCTGCTCTAGCACAGGTTTATTGTGGGTTGGTGGATCGTCTAACGGAGGCACTGACCGGCAGAAGGTCAGGTGCCTGGTTAGACTTCCCCCCAAAGGGGAGATGTGTGACGAAGTGCCCTTCGCCACTTTGTCTTGGAGAGGACTGTTTGCCAGCCTCCTGCCCTGCGACTATGGCCCTGGTACTTATTGCCCTTCAAACACAGTATTCGGCCATACCAGAGTGTATGTCACTCATTCTGGCCCTTTACATACAGGGGGGTCATTCGGTACTTGCCCTGTGTGAACCATGATACCACAGAAAGCTATGCCATGGAGCCCATTCATATAATGAAAGACTATGGGAAAGACTTTAGCTCCATGGCAATTGAACTGTGTGAAGATGATCTGAGCGCTATTCGGTAGTTTTGTGCGCTCAGATCCCAGCTGTAACGGAACCCATCACTGTTTTACCCGGTTTTATGATTATTTAATTCTTGGTTAAAATATGATCACATTGCTGTACTGTAGATATGTTGTTTTATGTTCTACAGAATATATTGGCTCAGAATATCAAAGCTACTAGGCTAATAGATAATCCTGTTACAGATAAGAAAAGTCGATTGTATAAACTGTTTTCATTCTCAGATAAGAACAAAGAAGGCTGATTTAATCATTGTCTGATTATATCAAGTTGCCAGGGAGCCTCAGGGAGGGGATGACCACACCTATTGTCCTATATGTGTATTGTGTGGGGGATATGTGCAATGTCTGTGTGTTATGTGAAAAACATACTTTTACTAACTTTTGAACTCCTGGTCTGATTCATGACATTTTTTAATATGTTGTTCCCCTGGGTGAGAGATATTGAACGGTGCTGGACTTAAAGGTGTACCCCCTGTTTTTGGGGTACATCCAGAATGTGGTTAAAATTGTGTCTGTTTTAATTGTGTTACCTGTTATCTGAGGGGAGGAGACGTGGGGTTTGAACCATGTATCTAATTGGCTGTGATAATTATGTGGGTGTAGCCCTTCAGAGGGCACCATTGCATAAAAGGAGATTCCCCTGTCATTAAAGAATAGTTCTACTTGACCCTTCAAAACGTAGTCTCATCTCGTTATTGAGGGGATCGCGATATCATACTGGGGATTGCTATGCTTTTGCATACTCCCTTGAGCTGTAACTACTGAACGCTTGTTCCTGATGTGTCCTCCTTGGAGGAGAGGTCTTCCCCACACGGTCCTGGATGCTGGAGATTCATACAGGGTGGAAGGAAGACGGCGCGGCTCCAGCTAAACTACGGCGGTTGTGGAGTCTGTGGTGGTTGAGGTGCTTGTAGGCCTCGGCGCAAACTAGGACGCGTCTATCAACGGAGGTACCCGGTCGGGGTGCCAGGAGATCCGTTACAGATGACAACTGTCGAGTGGACTGGGTGGTTAGGGGAATATCTGGAGACTAGATCTGATATGGAAACCAGAGTGTGAGGAGGTGATGACAACTGACGAGTGGACTGGGTGGTTAGGGGAATATCTGGAGATTAGATCTGATGTAGAGACAAGAGTGTGAGGAGGTGATGACAACTGACGAGTGGACTGGGTGGTTAGGGAAATATCTGGAGATTAGATCTGATATGGAGAAAAGAGTGTGAGGAGGTGATGACAACTGACGAGTGGACTGGGTGGTTAGGGGAATATCTGGAGATTAGATCTGATATGGAGACAAGAGTGTGAGGAGGTAATGACAACTGACGAGTGGACTGGGCGGTTAGGGGAACATCTGGAGATTAGATCTGATATGGAGACAAGAGTGTGAGGCGGTAATGAAAACTGACGAGTGGACTGGGCGGTTAGGGGAACATCTGGAGATTAGATCTGATATGGAGACAAGAGTGTGAGCAGGTGATGACAACTGACGAGTGGACTGGGCGGTTAGGGGAATATCTGGAGACGAGCTCTGATATGGAAACAAGACTGTGAGGAGGTGATGACAACTGACGAGTGGACTGGGTGGTTAGGGGAATATCTGGAGATTAGATCTGATATGGAGACAAGAGTGTGAGGAGGTGATGACAACTGACAAGTGGACTGGGTGGATAGGGGAATATCTGGAGACTAGATCTGATATGAAGGCAAGAGTGTGAGGAGGTGATGACAACTGACGAGTGGACTGGGTGGTTAGGGGAATATCTGGAGACTAGATCTGATATGGAGACAAGAGTGTGAGGAGGTGATGACAACTGACGGGTGGACTGGGCAGTTAGGTGCATATCTGGAGACTAGATCAAATATGGAGACAAGAGTGTGAGGAGGTGATGACAACTGACGAGTGGACTGGGCGGTTAGGGGAATATCTGGAGATTAGATCTGATATGGAGACGGGAGTGTGAAGAAGTGATGACAACTGACGAGCGGACGGGGAGGTTACGGGAATATCTGGAGATTAGATCTAATTTTGAGATTAGTGTGAGTAGGAGATGACAGTTGACGGGGTGGTTAGGGGAATATCTGGAGATTAGATCTGATATTAAGACGTGAGTGTGAGGAGGTAATGATAGCGGAGGAGTGGATGGGGCGAATAGGGGAATATCTGGAGCTTAGATTGGATACAGAGACAAGGGTGTGAAGAGGCGATATCAACTGATGAGCGGACAGGTTGCTAGGGGAATATCTGGAGATTAGATCTGATATGGAGATGAGTGTGAGGAGGTAATGACAGCTGACGAGCGGACGGGCGTTTAGGAGAATATGCTTGTGGTGTTTTGTTAAATGTAACGGTTTCAGCCCAAGTTACAACATGAACAAAGGAACAGATAAAGGTTACAGATGTAAAGTAAATGTATGAACAAATCAGCTCACAAAAAGTCAGAGGATCCCTACAGACTACTCAAGGTCACAATAACACACGTAAAGTCATGATGGTAGAAGGAAACAGATAAAATGGTCATAATGGATAGAATTAAAACAGAACTCCATCATGACTGTAGGAGGACACAGGTGACAGGTCTCGACTTTACAGGTAAAGCAATTCATATTGAACGCCATAATCATGATAGTAGGATACAGATATGGTCAGAATTACACATGTAATGGATATAATTCATATAGATTCCCATCATGACTGTAGGAGGAATCAGGTGACCGGTCTCATGTCATGATGGTATACAGATAACATGGTCCTAATTACACATGTAAAATTGATAAATAATGGATAGAATTCACAGAGAACACCATCATGACAGGTCACCATTACATGCATAAAGTAATTCATATAGAGGAACACAAGGACCATTGTGCCCCACCGATGCAACATAGCTGCTATAAGAACCTGCACTGTGTACCATTTTTTGTATACCATGCATATCATGTAGTACCTATGTAACAAACATGTTCTTGATGTGTTACAGGGACCGGTCTATCCCTCTTCCAGCTCTTCAAAGCAGCTCTGCCAAGGAAAGCAAAGTAAAGATGGATCTTCTGTGGCTTCGGATAAGAAGTGGCTTGGCAAGGATGAAATTAAATTAAATTTTGTGTGTGCGCAAGAAAATGGAGTCCGTTATGTTTGGGCTGTACATTCTGAAAATGCAGGTGTAGATATACACACATGTGAAGAGACCACAATAATGTGTGGGTACCATTATTATGTGCCACTAACGTTTGGAGGCAGCACGGGGGGTGGGGGGGGGGGGGGGGAGCAACACTGCTACAGAGGAATTACTAATGGGAGGAACAGAAAGAAATATCACTCATGGGAGGATAGTACCAGTACTAATGAGAGTATGAGAATATGTGGGCAGCACTAATGCCATCTCAAAGACCAACAGGCGTGGACAGCACTAATGGAGGTTGTACAGCTAGACTGAGGGCATTACTAATATTACAGATACGCTTACGCAAGGAGAGGGCAGTAGATTAATACCACTAATTTGGCATGGCCATTGTGTAGGCATTTCCAGTTTAATAGAGATGCCACAAACAAATCACAAACCTTTTTTTGGTATATTTGTTTTATTTTCATCCACTCAGTATTACAGATCAGGCAAGGAATGCAAATTTCTACACAAGTGTTTCTCAACACCAGTCCTCGAGGACCAGTACCAGGCCAGATTGTAGAAATATATCCATTTAAAAGAAACTCCGTCTCCCAAACAGGTGGTTGATTTTATTTTTGAGAATCAGAGCACTGCTGTAAAAACAGATATTCCTAAAAAATGGCCTGTTGGAGTTTCCTGAGGACTGGACTTGAGAAACATTGTTCTACACTGCAGCATCCATATAAAATATTCCAAAACAGGCTGTGATCTCAGAGGGAAGAAAGGTTACAAACTCTGAATCCAGGAGCACTGGCGATGGACATACGCGCAAGTGGCTCAGACATGTCACATTCTATCATCTGTGCGGGTATATATAAAAAAACAGGCATGTGTACAGCAGGAGAGACCAAAAGAGAAATCTGATCTGTCCATGGTCCTCTTCAGCACAAGGACTGCGCAATCCGTTCACTCACGAGTACATGGTCAGCTGAAGCCACTGTGGGTGAGAGGGAGAAGGTATGTAAAAAACCATAAATATGGGGAAGAGTTCAAGATCAAACCTGTGGGGTATATAGTGATAAGGGGAGAAGGTCATCATGGTCTCTCCAAAATATGGAAGTGATCACAAACCAAATAGGGGCAATAAAGTGATAAGGAAGGAAGGTCCAACCCAACCAGAAGAGCCAAGGAGCAAAAATATACCATAATCTATCAAACAACACAGGCCCAGAGGGATATAGTGATAAGAGGAAAGGTCACCATAGTCCATCCAAAAACTGCAAGTGATCACAAACCAAAATCAGGGAAATAAAGTGATTTGGAGGAGAGATGTGTGGGGAATCCCTCTAGGCTCTAATCTCAGTGTCCAGCAGAACACCTCCTAGGAGTACAAGTTCAGCCCTAAGGTTACTGACCTATTGGACATAATGCAACTCTTTTCCATCCCTTTGTATAAGATTATCGCCTTCCTGTATGACGGGTCCGCTTTCTTACCGTGACCCTTCACCCTCGGCTATCAGCCCACTCTCCCTGGTTTCCAGAGAGGCAATGTAATAACTTTATGACTGACTGAGGTCAGAGAGAGAGTGGATGCCTGGCAGCTCTGAGGGGCCATTAATCCATATAAATTCTTGCAGAAACGTTGGTTTAACCCTTTGCTGTAACACTAACAAACATGGCAGAAAGTGTACCGATAAAATATCATTATTACAGTGCATATAACAGTATATGGTAACCCTAACATTAATTATTGTGGCCCATATTACATTACACATAAAAATAACACATCATAGTCCTTACAACAACTCTCACGTCCATTTTAATACCCTTTGATATAAGCAACCCAGTGTGCCAGAATCCCAAATAGCAGGGTTACTTGTGGGGTTTAGGGTTGTTGCACTCTAGCCCCTAAAGTCAGTCATGACAAAAGTAATCAAGAACAAAAGTGAAAAGGAGACCTCCTGAGGTGGCTGTAGGCATATTACTGCAGAAGTAGTATTACTATGAGAATCACTCTTATCCTGGTAAAAAAACTTAAAAAGCAGTAAAACACCAAAAACAAGGTATGTAAGAACAAGACAAATATGACCTAGCAATACCTTATAAATACAAATTAATGTATATCTTGTAAAGCTTCACACACATAGTCCTACCATTAATTAAATTAAATTACAAGTCACATTCTAGAACCTGTGTGGGCCGTACAGCTTCATAGCCATCTATACAAGTAAATATAGACCTCACAAAACCTCATGAATACAAACATTTTTCAGTTTTCTGTATGCAAAAATGTTCTACAGAACTGTGTTTAAGAAGAAATGTGGCCCTTTTTAAGAAGAACGCCCTTTATACAATCAAGACCTGGATTAAACCGCCTGTTAATGCCTTGAGTTCAGTAAATACTAAAACTAAATAAATAATGCTAACAAAGCAAACATTACCAAAAATATATATATATATATATATATATATATATATATATATATTTTTTTTTTTTTTTTTATATAGTCCAGTTTTGTGTAACAGGATGGGAAGACACTTTCAATGGTTAATAATTAGCCTCTTCTTGAACCTGTATCAAAGAAACAGTTTACTGGTAGAGACTACTCAGAAAATGAGTTTCAAGGAGCTTTGCTGCAGTGGCTCTTTTGGAGTTTCCTCCGCTTAATCTTCATGTCTTCCATGCTAGAAACTAATATTTTAGCATTTTATTGCTGCCTCTTAGCACCCCCCTCCCCCTAAAAAGAGAGACAGCTAACCCAGTAATGAGGTCCTTGTATGAACATCTTTATTCATGTACACCATTAGATCTGAAATATCCATCCTGTAAGGATTACCCTTCACCAACTGGTTTCTGCTTGGGATAATCAGAAACTTCTCCACCCTATCACCTAAAATACCTAGCCATTTCATTTAATGATCAAGCTTCACAACTGGTTTCTCCTTGGGGCAATAAGATCCATATGTCTCTCTCCACTAAACCTAATTAATGATCACTCAAGTACAACAACCATATTCTGCTTGGTTACTTTCCACTACCTGAAGACTAGAACATTTAAATATAGCATTGAGCCAACGTTTCCAATCTCCTTGAGTAATATGGCTCCCCTTACTGTGTGAAGAGTTCCTTTTATTATAGTTCAGGGACTGGATACAGTCTACATCTGCTGTTATTATACAGGATCAGTCAACAATACAAAGAAAATATATTATTAATATTGTGTTGCTCATGCCCGCCAACAAGTGCCAGGCTTCAGAACTATGAACGGATAGATGGCTCATCTGACAACGTGTCAATTCAAGTATAGGTTAAGTCTTTCGTCTCCCGTTGCACTTCACGATTAACTGATGGACAACTGTCCCTGGAAATTTGTGATCAGCTTTCCCTCGTGGTATTTACGAATCCTTTACAAGTTGCAGAGCCATATTACACAAGGTACCATGAAGAGGCTCATGACAGATCTAGAGGCCACACTATTACACTCATCAGGGTCTTCTTCACAAACAATGCCCTGGTTCTGGTCTCCTAACAAATCAAGCAAAGGAAACTGGGAAGATTCAATTGTTTTGCTGCAATGCATTTATAAATCAGGAGTTTATGTTAGAAAACCAGAGATGTAGGAAAGATTTCCACAGACATGGTGGGAAAATAATTACAGTGAACCAGGCACTTCTAAAAAGGTCAGGTTAAGTTGTCATCACACAGAGCGGGCTTCTCCAGAATTAGTCCTTTGAGTCCAGAACTACGATACATTTTTCATGATCTTTGGTTGTCAGAACCACACAATTTATAAAAGATAACTCAGAAAGCTACGATACAGATAAGGTCATCACTTTGTACAGTCACTCACCTCTTGAATGGTCACTTTAATCTGTCCATCTCCGTCTTTATCTAATGCTTTGAAAGCACCTTCAAGAGAGAGATAGAGCGGTGTAAGAATAAAGGAATGGGAGACCGTTCAATAAAGATGTAGTGGAGAAAGGATCAGATAAAGGAGCCTGGAATTACAATTTGCTCCAAACTTACGGAACATGGAATCAAGACGAACCAGACAGGAAATAAAGTTGTCAAAATCCATGTTTCCCGACTCATCAGAGTAACGTCTTACAATCATTTGATACAACTGAGCGTTCAACTGAAAACCTACAGAAAAATCCACAGAAATGATACGTATATAAGAAGGATAAGGACGTACGACAGAACTGAAAACTCTGCAGAAGGAACAAGACTGGGGGCGAAGGGATAATGGGGTAGAAAAACAATATTGGGGCTACAACACGCCCCACCTCCCTCACCTGAGATCATGCTTCCCCCCCTCACTTCAGATCCTCTTCTGTTCCCCAAAGTCCTCTCATCAGATGCCAATCCTGAGGTCCACATTCTACATACCCCCAGATCCAATTCATTTCCTTAAATACCAAGATCTTTCTTCCTTCTTCTGCAGATCCTTCTCATTTACACCAGCCAGATCCTGCCATTCCCATCATTTCTTTTCTAGATACTGATCATCCACCCTACTTCATGCAGCCTTCTCCTCCCCACCATGTCCCTGTTACCTGCCGATTGAAAGGCTCCCGGCAGCTCGTTTGCTCCAATAGTCCCAGAACGATCAGCATCAAATCTCTTATAGATACCCTGGGAAAGATGCAAAGACTAACTGCAGAAAACATATAACAGACACCACCCAATGCAGTAACCACACCAGAGAAGATCTTGTAAGGTTCCCCAGTCTTAGTACAAAGAAAGGAGGCCAGCGAGAGTTAAATACTATAGTGATCATAGTTACCTGCCATTTTTTTATGTTATTCCACAAATATTTAAATTCCTCGAATCCCAGCTTCCCAGTGCTATCACTCTGTGTGTGGGATGTAAAGGAAAAGACCTAAAAACAAGCTGAATAGAGAGAGGGAGGATTCATATGGAAAAAGCAGAGGAGAGAGAGTGCCCCGAGAGACCTATCACAGTCTGAGAGGATCAGAGACAGACAGAATATAGTAGAAGAATAAGAGGCATCACAAAAACACAGAGAAGTCTGAGAAGATCAGAGACAAGCAGAATGAGAGAGACAGCCCTAAGATATTGATCAGAGAAGGTTAGAGGAAGACTATATCTTTCCAATGGGCCCAGTGACCCTCATAAAACAGTGCATGTGTCAAACGGACACTCCCGCCAACCCAATGTGTGCCCCCGTATACACACACACACACACACACACACACACACACTATAGGTCAGGATACGTCCATTACGGCCACCATGCTGCGACAGGAATCAATGCTAAATCCGTCTGTCTTTAGGTCAGGATCTACAAGAGAGATAAATAAGATGATTGCGAGACAGAGTAGAGGTGAGAGAGATAGAAAAAGCATAAAATAAAGACGGTCAACCATGGGGTGAAAGAGTAAACTTGAGAGCGTTGGTCATCAAGAAAGAGTAGAAGTGAAGGAGAGGAGGAGCAGATGAGTGCAGATTAACTCAGAGATAAAAGAAAGGCTGAAAGAGAAGTTCAACAGGACAGAATGGAAGTGAAGACGAGGGATCAATCACTTGAGGGCTCAACTAAATGATGATCGAAGCAGGTGGGAGATGTTAAAGGACAAGACAGCAAGAGATTAAGGAAAGTAGAGGGAGGCGTGGAGGGAAAATAAAAGAAGTGTTCAGGAGGAAAGGGTCCGATCAGGGGATAGAGGAATGGTATGTGAGAGCAAGCCAGTGATAACCAGAGCAGAGAGTGCTTCAACTCTAAGGTGAGAGCACATGACCAAACATTGAGGAACCGACAGGAGATGAAGGACACATGAGAAAAGTCAGTTGCCCCAAATGCCCGACTCACGTCTTGCCACCACTTTGTTCAGAATTCCCATCAACTCTGAGGGGCTGACTTCCATGTCCTGAGAAACAAAGGAGGGTATGAGAGACATCTGATAAGGGTTGGAGGACATCACTAGACTTACAGAGATGTACAGCCCTGAACATGGAGATTGTAACAGAATGGGCACAGGATACGGCAGGGGTGGTCAATACGTCAACATTTGTCAAATTAGGACCTCTCCTGCATTATTATCATATAGCCGAACTCAAATGAGATATTACTTACAAGCTGGAAGAACTCTACCCTGGGCTCTTGTGAAAGAGAATAGAGAGAGAGACACCACAAGGCATTACTCAAACTTACGTCTCCTGCCAGCTGACTGAAGAGTCGGCGGAACTGTCGGACCTCCTCACTCTCACTTGCCTCAACGTTAGCAACATGACTGCGTGGAGGCTGAAAAGAAAAGGCAAGAGCTAAACAAGGGGGCAGGGCCAGAGCAGGGGGCACAGACAAGAGGGCTGGCATGGGAAAGTGGGCAGTCAATACAAAATTGGAGTCTCACCGGGGGGTCAGGGTTGTAGTTTGAAGCAGCATCACTACAAAAAAAAAAGAGATTAAATAATAAAAATACACATATTTACTTGTGGTATACAGAACATAAAAGAGGACTGTGATTGATATTTATTATAAACAAACAGATTATGGCTGAAGTATCACCCACCTCTGCACATGGCACGCCAAACTGGAGCTGTGCGGAGGACTGAGCACCATCTATTACCCACCAGGCTCTACACATGGCATGCCAAACCATAGCTGAGCAGAGCATTGGGAAATCAAGTGTTACCCACCCGGCTCTACACATGATATGCCAAATCATAGCTGAGCAGAGCATTGGGCACCAAGTGTTACCCACCCGGCTCTACACATGGCATGCCAAACCATAGCTGAGCAGAGCATTGGGAAACCAAGTGTTACCCACCCGGCTCTACACATGATATGCCAAATCATAGCTGAGCAGAGCATTGGGCACCAAGTGTTACCCACCCGGCTCTACACATGGCATGCCAAACCATAGCTGAGCAGAGCATTGGGAAACCAAGTGTTACCCACCCGGCTCTACACATGGCATGCCAAACCATAGCTGAGCAGAGCATTGGGCACCAAGTGTTACCCACCAGGCTCTACACATGATATGCCAAATCATAGCTGAGCAGAGCATTGGGCACCAAGTGTTACCCACCAGGCTCTACACATGATATGCCAAACCATAGCTGAGCAGAGCATTGGGCACCAAGTGTTACCCACCAGGCTCTACACATGATATGCCAAACCATAGCTGAGCAGAGCATTGGGCACCAAGTGTTACCCACCAGGCTCTACACATGGCATGCCAAACCATAGCAGAGCAGAGCATTGGGCACCAAGTGTTACCCACCAGGCTCTACACATGATATGCCAAACCATAGCTGAGCAGAGCATTGGGCACCAAGTGTTACCCACCTGGCTCTACACATGGCATGCCAAACCATAGCTGAGCAGAGCATTGGGAAACCAAGTGTTACCCACCCGGCTCTACACATGATATGCCAAACCATAGCTGAGCAGAGCTTTTACGAATGTTTATGATAAGGTTATGGTCATACTCTATGGTCATTTCATTAGTTGTATAATCTGGGGGCGGGACGTTACAAGCTTTACACAGAGCTTAGGTTGTGCCGCCATATAAGATCCCTAAAGTGCGGTTATTTTGGTTGCAGCAGAGTTCATCAGCCTTACTCTCCCTGACACAACCCACCATAGAGCTCACCTGATCACGTTGATGAGTCCTCCCAGGATACCAGAGGCGTTAAATCCTCCACCACCACCAGCACCAAATCCTTTGAATCCACCACCTCCTCCTCCTCCAATGAAGTTATTGACTAGGAACATGTTAACGGCCTGGAACTGGAAGCAGAAGTAATGTGTCAGACAGCAAAAAAGCGTGGGGGATTACCTTTTACATGTCATGACCCTCCACACCTCAGGTCTTCAAACGACTGGTCACTAACCAGACACACGGCAGGACTACCATTGACATGTCATGACCCTCCCCACCTCAGGTCTTCATACAACAGGTTACTAACCAGACACACGGCAGGACTACTATTTACATGTCATGACCCTCCCCACCTCAGGTCTTCATACAACAGGTTACTAACCAGACACACGGCAGGACTACTATTTACATGTCATGACCCTCCGCACCTCAGGTCTTCAAACGACTGGTCACTAACCAGACACACGGCAGGACTACCATTGACATGTCATGACCCTCCCCACTTCAGGTCTTCATACAACAGGTTACTAACCAGACACACGGCAGGACTACCATTCACATGTCATGACCCTCCGCACCTCAGGTCTTCAAACGACTGGTCACTAACCAGACACACGGCAGGACTACCATTGACATGTCATGACCCTCCCCACTTCAGGTCTTCATACAACAGGTTACTAACCAGACACACAGCAGGACTACCATTCACATGTCATGACCCTCCCCACCTCAGGTCTCCATACAACAGGTTACTAACCAGACACATGGCAGGACTACCATTTACATGTCATGACCCTCCCCACTTCAGGTCTTCATACAACAGGTTACTAACCAGACACACGGCAGGACTACCATTCACATGTCATGACCCTCCCCACCTCAGGTCTTCAAACGACTGGTCACTAACCAGACACACGGCAGGACTACCATTCACATGTCAATATCCTAACCACCTCAGGTCTTCATGCAACTGGCACAAACCAAACACAGCATAAATCCCAACGTACAACCACCCATCTCCACGGCCAATGTGTAGCCTCATGCTACATATACACATATGAAGCTGCACATACAAGTCATACACACATCCAGCTATACCAGATGTTAATTTTATCTAAAATATAGGAAGCAGTTAAAGCTATGAGTCAGTGGCTACTGGATTAGTAATGCCCTGAGCTATATGTACACACAGGACTTACACGTGTATCCAGTTACACACAACCACATATCAGTACACAGGTTATACCGTCCTGTTATACAGGTTTATATATGTAAAAGAGACAGGTCTCTCAACACTCCCAGCTGAGAGACACTAATGCCTATTGCTTAGGGCAGAAATCTACACATACAACCCTCCAGGGCAAGGCACAGCCACTACAAAGGGCAGTCAGCATTACAGAACCGGTCTATCCACTGACACGCACAGAGAGGAATCCGGGGGAATGGGACGGCCCAACATAACACCCGCTATACACAGTGTGGGCCACCGGTCCCAGCACCCGCTATACACAGTGTGGGCCACCGGTCCCAGCACCCGCTATACACAGTGTGGGCCACCGAAACCAGAGCCCGCTATACACAGTGTGGGCCACCGGTCCCAGCACCCGCTATACACAGTGTGGGCTATAGATAATACCCACCATAGAGCAGGGACCCCCTACAAACGACAAAACACATAATATATGGAGTGGGGACCCACAAACTGCAACACCTATAACACACACAAACAGGGGTGGAGACAACCAGGCACAAAGTTGGGAGCCCATCCAAAGAAATGCATTATATGTATACAGATTGCGTGTGCCCGGGCCTCTCCATATTACACTATATGTACTGTAAGATGGAGGGGCCCTGTCACTATCACCCACTGCCCGGGCCTCTCCATATTACACTATATGTACTGTACTGTAAGATGGAGGGGCCCTGTCACTATCACCCACTGCCTGGGCCTCTTCATATTACACTATATGTACTCTGTAAGATGGAGGGGCCCTGTCACTATCACCCACTGCCCAGGCCTCTTCATATTACACTATATGTACTCTGTAAGATGGAGGGGCCCTGTCACTATCACCCACTGCCCGGGCCTCTTCATATTACACTATATGTACTGTACTGTAAGATGGAGGGGCCCTGTCACTATCACCCACTGCCCGGGCCTCTCCATATTACACTATATGTACTGTACTGTAAGATGGAGGGGCCCTGTCACTATCACCCACTGCCCAGGCCTCTCCATATTACACTATATGTACTCTGTAAGATGGAGGGGCCCTGTCACTATCACCCACTGCCTGGGCCTCTGCATATTACACTATATGTACTCTGTAAGATGGAGGGGCCCTGTCACTATCACCCACTGCCCGGGCCTCTCCATATTACACTATATGTACTCTGTAAGATGGAGTGGCCCTGTCACTATCACCCACTGCCTGGGCCTCTCCATATTACACTATATGTACTGTAAGATGGAGGGGCCCTGTCACTATCACCCACTGCCCGGGCCTCTCCATATTACACTATATGTACTGTACTGTAAGATGGAGGGGCCCTGTCACTATCACCCACTGCCTGGGCCTCTCCATATTACACTATATGTACTGTACTGTAAGATGGAGGGGCCCTGTCACTATCACCCACTGCCCGGGCCTCTCCATATTACACTATATGTACTGTACTGTAAGATGGAGGGGCCCTGTCACTATCACCCACTGCCCGGGCCTCTCCATATTACACTATATGTACTCTGTAAGATGGAGGGGCCCTGTCACTATCACCCACTGCCCGGGCCTCTCCATATTACACTATATGTACTGTACTGTAAGATGGAGGGGCCCTGTCACTATCACCCACTGCCTGGGCCTCTCCATATTACACTATATGTACTGTACTGTAAGATGGAGTGGCCCTGTCACTATCACCCACTGCCTGGGCCTCTTCATATTACACTATATGTACTGTACTGTAAGATGGAGGGGCCCTGTCACTATCACCCACTGCCTGGGCCTCTCCATATTACACTATATGTACTGTACTGTAAGATGGAGGGGCCCTGTCACTATCACCCACTGCCTGGGCCTCTTCATATTACACTATATGTACTGTACTGTAAGATGGAGGGGCCCTGTCACTATCACCCACTGCCTGGGCCTCTCCATATTACACTATATGTACTCTGTAAGATGGAGGGGCCCTGTCACTATCACCCACTGCCTGGGCCTCTCCATATTACACTATATGTACTGTACTATAAGATGGAGGGGCCCTGTCACTATCACCCACTGCCTGGGCCTCTCCATATTACACTATATGTACTGTACTGTAAGATGGAGGGGCCCTGTCACTATCACCCACTGCCTGGGCCTCTCCATATTACACTATATGTACTGTACTGTAAGATGGAGGGGCCCTGTCACTATCACCCACTGCCTGGGCCTCTCCATATTACACTATATGTACTGTACTGTAAGATGGAGGGGCCCTGTCACTATCACCCACTGCCTGGGCCTCTCCATATTACACTATATGTACTGTACTGTAAGATGGAGGGGCCCTGTCACTATCACCCACTGCCCGGGCCTCTCCATATTACACTATATGTACTGTAAGATGGAGGGGCCCTGTCACTATCACCCACTGCCTGGGCCTCTTCATATTACACTATATGTACTGTACTATAAGATGGAGGGGCCCTGTCACTATCACCCACTGCCTGGGCCTCTCCATATTACACTATATGTACTGTAAGATGGAGGGGCCCTGTCACTATCACCCACTGCCTGGGCCTCTTCAGATTACACTATATGTACTGTACTATAAGATGGAGGGGCCCTGTCACTATCACCCACTGCCCGGGCCTCTCCATATTACACTATATGTACTCTGTAAGATGGAGGGGCCCTGTCACTATCACCCACTGCCTGGGCCTCTTCATATTACACTATATGTACTCTGTAAGATGGAGGGGACCTGTCACTATCACCCACTGCCTGGGCCTCTTCATATTACACTATATGTACTGTACTATAAGATGGAGGGGCCCTGTCACTATCACCCACTGCCCGGGCCTCTCCATATTACACTATATGTACTGTAAGATGGAGGGGCCCTGTCACTATCACCCACTGCCTGGGCCTCTCCATATTACACTATATGTACTGTACTGTAAGATGGAGGGGCCCTGTCACTATCACCCACTTCCCGGGCCTCTTCATATTACACTATATGTACTCTGTAAGATGGAGGGGCCCTGTCACTATCACCCACTGCCTGGGCCTCTCCATATTACACTATGTGTACTGTACTGTAAGATGGAGGGGCCCTGTCACTATCACCCACTGCCCGGGCCTCTCCATATTACACTATATGTACTGTAAGATGGAGGGTCCCTGTCACTATCACCCACTTCCCGGGCCTCTTCATATTACACTATATGTACTCTGTAAGATGGAGGGGCCCTGTCACTATCACCCACTGCCTGGGCCTCTCCATATTACACTATATGTACTGTACTGTAAGATGGAGGGGCCCTGTCACTATCACCCACTGCCCGGGCCTCTCCATATTACACTATATGTACTGTAAGATGGAGGGGCCCTGTCACTATCACCCACTGCCCGGGCCTCTCCATATTACACTATATGTACTGTAAGATGGAGGGTCCCTGTCACTATCACCCACTGCCCGGGCCTCTCCATATTACACTATATGTACTGTACTGTAAGATGGAGGGGCCCTGTCACTATCACCCACTGCCCGGGCCTCTCCATATTACACTATATGTACTGTACTGTAAGATGGAGGGGCCCTGTCACTATCACCCACTGCCTGGGCCTCTCCATATTACACTATATGTACTGTACTATAAGATGGAGGGGCCCTGTCACTATCACCCACTGCCTGGGCCTCTCCATATTACACTATATGTACTGTACTCTGTAAGATGGAGGGGCCCTGTCACTATCACCCACTGCCTGGGCCTCTCCATATTACACTATATGTACTGTACTCTGTAAGATGGAGGGGCCCTGTCACTATCACCCACTGCCTGGGCCTCTTCATATTACACTATATGTACTGTACTCTGTAAGATGGAGGGGCCCTGTCACTATCACCCACTGCCTGGGCCTCTTCATATTACACTATATGTACTGTACTATAAGATGGAGGGGCCCTGTCACTATCACCCACTGCCCGGGCCTCTTCATATTACACTATATGTACTCTGTAAGATGGAGGGGCCCTGTCACTATCACCCACTGCCCGGGCCTCTCCATATTACACTATATGTACTGTACTGTAAGATGGAGGGGCCCTGTCACTATCACCCACTGCCTGGGCCTCTCCATATTACACTATATGTACTGTACTCTGTAAGATGGAGGGGCCCTGTCACTATCACCCACTGCCCGGGCCTCTTCATATTACACTATATGTACTCTGTAAGATGGAGAGGCCCTGTCACTATCACCCACTGCCTGGGCCTCTTCATATTACACTATATGTACTGTACTGTAAGATGGAGGGGCCCTGTCACTATTACCCACTGCCCGGGCCTCTTCATATTACACTATATGTACTGTACTGTAAGATGGAGGGGCCCTGTCACTATCACCCACTGCCTGGGCCTCTTCATATTACACTATATGTACTCTGTAAGATGGAGGGGCCCTGTCACTATCACCCACTGCCCGGGCCTCTCCATATTACACTATATGTACTGTACTGTAAGATGGAGGGGCCCTGTCACTATCACCCACTGCCCGGGCCTCTTCATATTACACTATATGTACTCTGTAAGATGGAGGGGCCCTGTCACTATCACCCACTGCCCGGGCCTCTCCATATTACACTATATGTACTGTACTGTAAGATGGAGGGGCCCTGTCACTATCACCCACTGCCTGGGCCTCTCCATATTACACTATATGTACTGTACTGTAAGATGGAGGGGCCCTGTCACTATTACCCACTGCCCGGGCCTCTCCATATTACACTATATGTACTGTACTGTAAGATGGAGGGGCCCTGTCACTATCACCCACTGCCCGGGCCTCTCCATATTACACTATATGTACTCTGTAAGATGGAGGGGCCCTGTCACTATCACCCACTGCCCGGGCCTCTCCATATTACACTATATGTACCGTACTATAAGATGGAGGGGCCCTGTCACTATCACCCACTGCCCGGGCCTCTTCATATTACACTATATGTACTGTACTGTAAGATGGAGGGGCCCTGTCACTATCACCCACTGCCCGGGCCTCTCCATATTACACTATATGTACTGTACTATAAGATGGAGGGGCCCTGTCACTATCACCCACTGCCCGGGCCTCTCCATATTACACTATATGTACTGTACTGTAAGATGGAGGGGCCCTGTCACTATCACCCACTGCCCGGGCCTCTTCATATTACACTATATGTACTGTAAGATGGAGGGGCCCTGTCACTATCACCCACTGCCCGGGCCTCTCCATATTACACTATATGTACTCTGTAAGATGGAGGGGCCCTGTCACTATCACCCACTGCCCGGGCCTCTTCATATTACACTATATGTACTGTAAGATGGAGGGGCCCTGTCACTATCACCCACTGCCTGGGCCTCTCCATATTACACTATATGTACTGTAAGATGGAGGGGCCCTGTCACTATCACCCACTGCCTGGGCCTCTTCATATTACACTATATGTACTCTGTAAGATGGAGGGGCCCTGTCACTATCACCCACTGCCCGGGCCTCTCCATATTACACTATATGTACTGTACTGTAAGATGGAGGGGCCCTGTCACTATCACCCACTGCCCGGGCCTCTCCATATTACACTATATGTACTGTACTGTAAGATGGAGGGGCCCTGTCACTATCACCCACTGCCCGGGCCTCTTCATATTACACTATATGTACTGTACTGTAAGATGGAGGGGCCCTGTCACTATCACCCACTGCCTAGGCCTCTCCATATTACACTATATGTACTGTACTGTAAGATGGAGGGGCCCTGTCACTATCACCCACTGCCCGGGCCTCTCCATATTACACTATATGTACTGTACTCTGTAAGATGGAGGGGCCCTGTCACTATCACCCACTGCCCGGGCCTCTCCATATTACACTATATGTACTGTACTCTGTAAGATGGAGGGGCCCTGTCACTATCACCCACTGCCTGGACCTCTCCATATTACACTATATGTACTGTACTGTAAGATGGAGGGGCCCTGTCACTATCACCCACTGCCCGGGCCTCTCCATATTACACTATATGTACTGTACTATAAGATGGAGGGGCCCTGTCACTATCACCCACTGCCTGGGCCTCTCCATATTACACTATATGTACTGTACTCTGTAAGATGGAGGGGCCCTGTCACTATCACCCACTGCCCGGGCCTCTCCATATTACACTATATGTACTGTAAGATGGAGGGTCCCTGTCACTATCACCCACTGCCCGGGCCTCTCCATATTACACTATATGTACTCTGTAAGATGGAGGGGCCCTGTCATTATCACCCACTGCCTGGGCCTCTTCATATTACAATCTATCTATAGATATTACATTACGCTATTAATATAGTACTTCCCACTCTAGTCCATATAGACTCGCAGTCTTCTTACCTCTGCACGTCTCTCCTTCTCGCTCTCTCTTCCTGACAGATCCGGATAGGGCGGCGGCTCACTGACAAATGACTCAGAGGGAGGAGCACGAAAACACACCTCACAAAGCCCCGCCCATAACAAACACCACTGCCCAATCAAGCGCTCCAAATAACTTTAAACCCGCCCAAACATCATAGCAACCACCAATGGCTACGCGCCTTCGCGTTAACACCGCCCACACAGAGTGAGAAACCACGCCCATATGGCCTACTGTTTTGGGTGAGGAACCTGCGTGACGTATTAACCACTCCCATATACGGAAAGTGCCTGGAGGGTTACCCAGCGCCCGACGCCATTTTCTTCTGGGGATGTTGCCAGAGAATTTCTTTACAATAAAGTTTATTTATAAGTACAAAGAAAACGTCAAAGTAAGGTATTCAAATAATTAATCAAAAAACAACACAGTTATATGGACATATACACATACAGTGCACAAGAGAAGACCTCACAAGGGTTATATATAACATATACACATTACAGGGACCGATATCTAAGATATACACACTGCAGGGCTGCACATAGGTAAAAATGTGAGAGGAGGAAGAGCCACTGGCCCAGTAGGAGGAGGAGCCAGTGACCCAGCATTATGAGGAGGAGCCAGTGACCCAGCATTAGGAGGAGGAGCCAGTGACCCAGCCCAGGAGGAGGAGGAGCCAGTGACCCAGCCCAGGAGGAGGAGCCAGTAACCCAGCCCAGGAGGAGGTAATACGAGAAATTGGCGGGAACACAGGCGCCAGGTGAGTGTGCTCTCTGCAGGCCCTCTGTGACTGAGTGTGAGGGTTTCCAAGGGCCTAATATAAAGGGAAGACCCCATATAGGCTCAGGTGGGCCCTGGGGGAATCCATGATAAGTCGGTGGAAGTCTTTTGTGCATGAGAGAGGGGCATTTACATTCCTGGAAAGATATGGTTGCATTTACTGAAGCAAGGAGTCTGCTTCTGTGCTGGAGAGGGTGTGGTGCCAATTTCAGTCGTATCCCATTACATTAACAAATGTTCACTGTTCCCTCCCTCCACTGATAACCAACACAGTCACTCTCATGATTCAGCTCTGAGGAAATTATGTCACAGACACAAAATGGATTCCTATACCTTACCCAGCTGCTGATATTATTAATTTGGTACCTCCCTGAAGTGTCTTTTTTTCTTGATACAGGTAGATGTTGTTATAAAGCTTGGCCCATAAGATGACATGTCTGTATATCAGTTTATTGTAGTTGGGGGCTCGCCCACCAACCATTATATGTTCTACTAGCGAATTGCCCGTCAAAAAATGACGGCAATGAAATTGTAAGGTAACTAATGCTGTTTGGTGTGTACTACTGAAATATATAACACATTAATAAATGAATATACTTTACCTATTTTGAAGCATTGTGTTGAAGAGCTGACAATCTGTTTTGGTGTTGCTGCAGCATTAGTGGTGTGGAGCTGCTGTGTAAGCGTGATGAATGTGCGCAGTGTAATAGTGTGCGTGCGCGAGACCAAACCGTTAGCATAGTTGTGTACTTCCGCATTGGCGTAAAATAGGGGGTAATGTGTGGTATGCGTCTTAGCGGAATATCCGTAGGTCGTTTGTGGTGTTTTGCGTGTTTAGAGTGCTGTATCCTCGTTTTCGTTTTTTTTTCTGCGGCCATTTTTTCTCTCGCTTAGCGTTTTTTTGTTTTGTGTGTCTAAACTCTTTTATTTTTAGTTAACTGAAGGTGTAAGTTGTTTTTTGGAGGTCCTGGATGCTTCCTCTTGCTGTAGGTAAGCTTTTTATGTATGTGTTTTGTGTATTTATTGCGTTTTTAATTTTGTAATGTTCGCGAGTTGCGGCCGTTTTTTGCGGGGTCATAATGTGTGGTATGTTTTTTGCGTTGCAAAGTAAAGTTTGAGAGGGTCGCGGTTGTTGTTTCGTGTTGTTTATGTTTTAACGTAAATTTTGCGAGGGTCGCAGTTGTTGGCAAGGAGCGCCTTCGTCGCTCCATGCCAGCAACTGCGATCCTCGATTTGCGAGGGTCGCAGTTGCTGGCAAGGAGCGCTTTTGGCGCTCCATGCCAGCAACTGAGGCCCTCGCCCACAGCCCTCGCTATGCGAGCCCGCAAGCGTTAGCAACAACTCGTACGCTCACAACTATATATGTGATGTGATATATTGTTTAACATATAGCAATACCTGGAGCATTGATAATCCAAGTTACTACACTTGATAATTGGCAATTTGTTTTAGAAAATAAATAAATCCAGCAATTAGTCCATTTGATGGCACTGGCATTGCACACTCCACTTACCATTTTTGTCTGTAATCTGCTATTTATTGTATTATAATTCAAATCACTATTGGCAGAACATAGGAACTTTTGCTTGTTGCATGTTAAGGATCTCTGGAGTTTGAATATACAGTGGGAAAAAAAGTATTTGATCCCCTGCTGATTTTGTCCACTGACACAGAAATGACCCGTCTATGATTGTAATGGCCGGTGTAACAATGAGAGACAGAATAACAAAAAAAAAACAAGAAAAAGTCAAAAAAGTTATAAATTGATTTGCAGGTTAATGAGGGAAATAAGTATTTGACCCCTTCGACTTAGTACTTGGTGGCAAAACCCTTGTTTGCAATCACAGAGGTCCGACGTTTCTTGTAGAGGCGCCACATTTGGGATCACCGAAGATCAGATCCATGGTCACGGGAGCCCCTCAGTTGGTGCTGGGCATCCAGCCCCTTAGAGTTGGCTAAATCACTTTTTTTTATTTATCCATGTAGCTTTATTTGGCCTCTAGATAATTAATTTATAAGAATTTTGAATCTATGTAATATTAGCGCTGTTGTCACTTTATATTTTCTTCTTGCTATTCATACATTTAGCTCTTTATATTCTCTATTCTTGGTCTGTGTTTATAAGTCTATTACAATGACATATAACTACATCGGTAGCGGGACGTCTGGTTACAAGTTTTTATCATGCTCCAGTGTTTTTATTTATGACTAATAAATGTTACGTTTTAACGGTTATTGTTGATCCCACATCTAGTTCTAACGGGGTGCGCCACAGTAATGGGATCCCTTTTCTTTTCTCCTTATGCCTATTTTGACCCGTAATTCCCTGTATAACGCACTGCCTCGCTATAACTCTGTTACGCCTGCCGGACCCCTTTTAATGCTCTAATTCTCAAAAAGAAACTATAATCCAGGATGAGCCAGAAGCTTCAACGTCACAAATGTAAAGTTTATATTTCTGCATATGTTCAGTTTGGGTTAGTGTTATGTTTGCTGTTTGTTTGAAGTGCATATAAAACAAAAGAAGTTTGAATTGCAATTGTGTATTTTTTTTTCATGAGTTCCCCTATCCCTAACTTCCCCATGTTACACTGCCCCATTTAGAGCTGTTTTGCTTAGCGCTCCTATTGCCTGAAACCTGTCTACAGAATTAAACAAGGTAATGCTGTGTATATATATGTATATATGTATGTATGTATGTATAATATATATGTATGTATGTATGTGTGTGTATGTGTATATATATATATATATATATATATATATATATATATATATATATATACAGTTGCAAGCAAAAGTATGTGAACCCTTTGGAATTATATGGATTTCTGCACAAATTGGTCAAAAAATTTGATCTGATCTTCATCGAAGTCACAATAGACAATTACACTCTCCTTAAACTAATAACACACAAATAATTAAATGTTACCATGTTGTTATTGAACACACCATGTAAACATTCACAGTGCAGGTGGAAAAAGTATGTGAACCCTTGGATTTAATAACTGGTTGAACCACCTTTGGCAGCAATAACTACAACCAAACGTTTCCTGTCGTTGCAGATCAGATGTGCACAACGGTCAGGAGTAATTCTTGACCATTTCTCTTTACAGAACTGTTTCCGTTCAGCAATATTCTTGGGATGTCTGGTGTGAATCGCTTTCTTGAGGTCATGCCACAACATCTCAATCAGGTTGAGGTCAGGACTCTGACTGGGCCACTTCAGAAGGCGTATTTTCTTCTGTTTAACCCATTCTGTTGTTGATTTACTTCTATGCTTTGGGTCGTTGTCCTGTTGTAACACCCATCTTCTGTTGAGCTTCAGCTGGTGGACAGATGGCCTTAAGTTCTCCTGCAAAATGTCTTCATAAACTTGGGAATTCATTTTTCCTTCGATGATAGCAATCCGGCCAGGCCCTGACGCAGCAAAGCAGCCCCAAACCATGATGCCCCCACCACCGTACTTCACAGTTGGGATGAGGTTTTGATGTTGGTGTGCTGTGCCTCTTTTTCTCCACACATAGTGTTGTGTGTTTCTTCCAAACAACTCAACTTTAGTTTCATCTGTCCACAGAATATTTTGCCAGTACTGCTGTGGAACATCCAGGTGCTCTTGTGCAAACTGTAAACGTGCAGCAATGTTTTGCTTGGATAGCAGTGGCTTCCTCTGTGGTATCCTCCCATGAAATCCATTCTTGTTTAGTGTTTTACATATCGTAGATTCGCTAACAGGGATGTTAGCATATACCAGAGACTTTTGTAAGTCTTTAGCTGACACTCTAGGATTCTTCTTCACCTCATTGAGCAGTCTGCGCTGTGCTCTTGCAGTCATCTTTACAGGACGGCCACTCCTAGGGAGAGTAGCAGCAGTGCTGAACTTTCTCCATTTATAGACAATTTGTCTTACCGTGGACTGATGAACAGCAAGGCTTTTGGAGATACTTTTATAATCCTTTCCAGCTTTATGCAAGTCAACAATTCTTAATCGTAGGTCTTCTGAGAGCTCTTTTGTGTGAGGCATCAAGCAAACCCAGAACTGGTGTGTGTTTTTTATAGGACAGGGCAGCTGTAACCAACACCTCCAATCTCATCTCATTGATTGGACTCCAGTTGGACACCTCACTCCAATTAGCTTTTGGAGATGTCATTAGACTAGGGGTTCACATCCTTTTTCCACCTGCACTGTGAATGTTTACATGGTGTGTTCAATAACAACATGGTAACCTTTAATTCTTTGTGTGTTAATAGTTTAAGGAGAGTGTGATTGTCTATTTTTGTGACTTAGATGAAGATCAGATCACATTTTATGACCAATTTGTGCAGAAATCCATATCATTCCAAAGGGTTCACATACTTTTGCTTGCAACTGTATATAAATATGCACATCAGAGACTGGTGTGAGCACTGCAAAGAAAACCCTTGGGGACTGCGCAAAAAACCTCCTGGGGACTATACAAAAATCCCCCTGGGGACTGTGCAAAAATCCCCCTGGGGACTGTGCAAAAAATCCTCCTGGAGACTGTGCAAAAAATCCTCCTGGAGACTGTGCAAAAATCCTCATGGGGACTGTGCAAAAATCCTCCTGGGGACTATACAAAAATCCCCCTGGGGACTATACAAAAATCCCCCTGGGGACTATACAAAAATCCCCCTGGGGACTATGCAAAAATCCCCCTGGGGACTATGCAAAAATCCCCCTGGGGACTATGCAAAAATCCCCCTGGGGACTATGCAAAAATCCCCCTGGGGACTATGCAAAAATCCCCCTGGGGACTATGCAAAAATCCCCCTGGGGACTATGCAAAAATCCCCCTGGGGACTATGCAAAAATCCCCCTGGGGACTATGCAAAAATCCCCCTGGGGACTATGCAAAAATCCCCCTGGGGACTATGCAAAAATCCCCCTGGGGACTATGCAAAAATCCCCCTGGGGACTATGCAAAAATCCCCCTGGGGACTATGCAAAAATCCCCCTGGGGACTATGCAAAAATCCCCCTGGGGACTATGCAAAAAAACCTCCTGGGGACTGTGCAAAAATCCTTCTGGAGACTGTGCAAAAAAACTCCTGGGTACTCCAAGTTACTTCTCATGCTACCAATTGCTAGTGGCCACCGCTCTAGAGAACGCTCTAGAGTTAGTGTTTGGTCGGCTTTTATAGTAAATGATTCCTGTCTGATATCATACACTTGGAGGCTCTATTCTACACCTGGGGGTTAATCAATATCATTTTGTTTCTTCAGACTTCAGCAATGGATGAGACAAAAGATGGTTGTTGCATTGCTCAGCTTGCAGCCAACCTGTCCAGTCCAGGCCTGCAATCGAATGGTCATCAAGACATGGAGGGAGTTCCACTAACTAATGAGACTTCAGGTGACATCAGAAATAATGAACCTAGTGTGATGTGGAATCTCTTCATTCTATAGTATGACACAACGCGTCATATCTGAATACTACAACTGAACATGTATGGCACATCACATTAGGACACGGAATCATATACAGAATATCCATACTGTAGTTATGTCTGGAACATCTCAGTAAGACATGTAGTGATATAAAAACATCTCAGTCTAGCTGTAGGACATCTAATGATATGTGTAACTTCTCAGTAGGACATGTAGTAATATAAAAACATCTCAGTCTAGCTGTGGAAGATATACTGAACATCTCAGTCCAGCTGTATGACATTCAGTGATATGTGAAACATCTCAGGACATGTAGCAAAATATGGAACATCTCAGTGCAGCTGTAGGACATTTAGTTATAGGTGGAACATCTCAGTCCCGCTGTAGGACAAGTAGTGATAGGTGGAACGTCTCAGTCCAGCTGTAGGACATGTAGTGATAGGTGGTATCTGTTCATTCTATATGTATGACACAACGTGTCACATCTGAATACTACAGCTGAACATTTAGTGCTATATGAAACATCACAGTATGACACAGAATCATATACAGAATATCCATACTGTAGTTATGTCTGGAACATCTCAGTAGGTCACATAGTCATATACAATGGATATAAAAAGTCTACACACCCCTGTTAAAATGTCAGGTTTCTGTGCTGTAAAAAAAATGAGACAAAGATAAATAATTTCAGAACTTTTTCCAAAAGTGGCACATCACAGTAGGACACTGAATCATATACAGAATATCCATACTGTAGTTATGTCTGGAACATCTCAGTAGGTCACATAGTCATATAGATAATATAGGTGTATGTGGAACATCTCAGTCCAGCTGTAGGATACGTAGTGCCCTTCATCTCACCTCTTTACTGCAAGGTAAAACATTATCTCTCATGGTCTGTTCTGACTGTCTTAAAGTAATTGGTACTGATTAGGCAGCTGTGGTATGTATCTCTCTTTCTCAGAATTAATTTCCACTCATGATCAGAGATGTGCTGCTCTAGTTAGTGACAAATTTGACCGCCTGATGAGTGGGACTGAGTATCACAGTCATAAAGCCAATGTAGCTGCCTTCATCTTAGAGAGAGGTGAGTGCTCAGCATCCATCTCATTTACACCTGTTGCTTATTTTTGTTTGTGTATATGGGTGAGAATGGATTTTTGGTGATTTTTTTTGTGTAAGAATTTGAATGTATATGTGTATATATGTATGTGTGTGTGTGTATATATATATATATATATATATATATATATATATATATATATATATATATATATATATCTCACAAAAGTGAGTACATCCCTCAAATTTTTGTAAATATTTTATTATATCTTTTCATGTGACAACACTGAAGCAATGCCACTCTGCTACAATGTGAAGTAGTATGGCCCGTATAACAGTGTCCCCTCAAAATAACTCAACACACTGCCATTAGTGTCTAAACCATTGGCAAAAAAAGTGAGTACACCCCTAAATGGAAATGTCCAAATTGGGCCCAATTAGCCATTTTAGCCACCTCCCTGGTGTCATGTGACTCGTTAGTGCTACAAGGTCTCAGGTGTGAATGGGGAGCAGGTGTTATCGCTCTCACACTCTCTCATACTGGTCACTGGAAGTTAAACATGGCAACTCATGGCAAAGCACTCTCTTAGGATCTGAAAAAAAGAATTGTTGCTCTACACAAAGATGGCCTAGTCTATAAGAAGATTGCCAAGACCCTGAAACTGAGCTGCAGCACGGTGGGCAAGGCCATACAGCGGTTTCAAAGGACAGGTTCCACTCAGAACAGGAATCGCCATGGTCGACCAAAGAAGTTGAGTGCACATGCTCAGCGCAATATCCAGAGGTCTTTGGGAAATAGACGTAGGAGTGCTGCCAGCATTGCTGTAAAGGTTGAAGGTGTGGGGGGTTCAGCCTGTCAGTGCTCAGACCATACGCCGCACACTGCATCAAATTGGTCTGCATGGCTGTCGTCACAGAAGGAAACCTCTTCTAAAGATGACGCACAAGAAAGCCCGCAAACAGTTTGCTGAAGACAAACAGACTAAGGACATGGATTACTGGATCCATGTCCTGTGGTCGATGAGAACAAGATACACTTATTTGGTTCAGATGGTGTCAAGCATGTGTGGCGGCAACCAGGTGAGGAGTACAAAGACAAGTGTGTCTTGCCTACAGTCAAACGTGGTGGGAATGTCATGTTCTGGGCCTGCATGAGTGCTGCCGGTACTGGGGAGCTACAGTTCATTGAGGGAACCATGAATGCCAACATGTACTGTGACATACTGAAGCAGAGCATGATCCCCACCCCACCCCCCCCCACCCTTTGGAGACTGGGCTGCAGGGCAGTATTGCAATATGATAATGACCCCAAACACACCTCCAAGATGATCACTGCCTTGCTGGACTGGTCAAGCATGTCTCCAGGCCTAAACCCTATTGAGCATCTAAGAGGCATCCTCAAATGGAAGGTGGGGAAGCGAAAGGTCTCTAACATCCACAGCTCCATGATGTCATCATGGAGGAGTGGAAGAGGACTCCAGTGGCAACTTGTGAAGCTCTGGTGTAATCCATGCCCAGGAGGGTTAAGGCAGTGCTGGAAAATAATGGTGGCCACACAAAATATTGACACTTTGACCCCAATTTGGACATTTCCACTTAGGGGTGTACTCATTTTTGTTGCCAATGGTTTAGACATTAATGGCTGTGGGTTGAGTTATTTTGAGGGGACAGCAAATTTACACTGTTATACAGGCCGTACACTGTACTTTACATTGTAGCAGTGGGTCATTTCTTCAGTTTTGTCACATGAAAAGATATAAAATATTTACAAAAATGTGAGGGGTGTACTCACTTTTGTGAGATACTATGTATATGACTTTGTGAACCTATGTACACACTTTCTTATTTATGTCTCTGTCCACCCAGAGGTCGTCTCTGGCAGTGTCAAAGGGGAGGTATATGAGGTGGTGGCTCTCGGATCAGGTGACACATGTTACCAAGGATGGCAGGAATACCAAGGACTCATAGTACATGACAGCCACGCAGTTGTGGTGGCAAGACGAGCATTACTGAGGTAAACATGAACTGTGGGGATGAATTTCTGTCTAGGACAGCGGTTCTCAAACTGTGTGTCGCAACCCCATCGGGGGTCAAATGACGATTTCCCAGGGTTCGCCTAAAACCGCTCAATCAGAGATCTGTTGCCAACCCCCCTGCAAGCTGCTGCCACCGGAGGTCTCTCTCGCTCTGCCGCAATGCTTACTGATCAGCAGCGTCTGTTGTCATAGCATGGCTGTGCTGTCTAGTGTAGTGCCTGAGGTGCTTTTCATTTCACCCGAGGCAATAGACATACCTTCTATCCTTCACACCAGTATATAAAGGCTAGTCAAAAAAAGATATGAACTCTTTCATCCCTTTTAGTATTCGTATACCTATATAGCTTGTGAAAATCCCCAAAAGGCAGTCTGTTTAGCTACAGACAATCCCTGCCTTTGGCCACAGGAATTCCCCTCTACGTAGGCGATCTTCGTTGAAGGAATGGGCTGCTCGGTATCCGGCTAACGGATCAGGAACATGTACATGTGCTTTAGTTCAGGAAAATAATAAAAGCCTTCCCTTTAAATGAAACACACCATCCTCTATGCATTCCAAGTAACAACAACACTTTATTTTTTACAGCAATCTCTATATCACATTTTTCATGTCGGTGGGAGGACCTATCCAAAACCCCCTCCCCGATCAGGATCATTCAGTAAGGGAACGGCAGCTGGGGGGTATGGGCAGACGTGGGTGATTAGAGCCAAATAGGGGTGGATGAATATGGGAGCTTGGCTTGGGGGGGTGGACCACTGGGCCACACCCACAGAAAATCAGAGCGGCAAAACAAAGAGCCTGTAATTACCCCAACATCCTGTAGTGATATCTTGCGGGCAAGAATTGGAATTACGTGTACTTTTCTACAACTATCTTTTAAAACATGGTAGTGTATTATTTAAGGGCAAACCGATCTTCACAATATACAATAGACCAAAGAATAAGAAACAGTTCTATTTAGCCTCATAGATATATCTCCTATCTTACTTTTACTGTTAGGGGTCGCCGGAACTTGGGAAATGTTATCAAAGGGTCGCAGTACTAGAAAGGTTGAGAACCGCTGGTCTAGGATAATGTTATTTTATAGGGAATTTTGCGTACTCAAGTTGCTGTGTCAATGCCATGAATTGGTATGTGCACAGAACTATCTATATCCAGTGTATATATCCAGTGCTCCCTGCTTACATACATTTAGGAACCGCTAAAACTGTATCACAGTGATCTGTGCGCTCTCTCTCTCTCTCTATCTATCTATCTATCTAAGATCTGTGACCCTACTTATCTACAAACAATTGCACCTGTATCATGGAGATCTGGGTCCCTCCTTATATAACTGAACAGGCAGTTACACCTGTATCATGGATATTGTCACGGTAGCCCTGGATTGTGGACTATTTGCTGGACTCTTTTGGGCTTACCGTGACTATCATGGCATCTTGCTTATAAAAATATAAACTGAAGGCAGTCACATAGGAGACAATTGGCCATTATGTGGATATGGCCCGATATGAAACAAGAGATATTGTAACCAGGACCTCCCTTAGAATGTTTAGTTAGCAAAGAAAGTCGTAAAATTGAGATAAGAGACGATATCCTGTAATCTGGGGCAGCAAATGGAAAGATCAAACAAGTATTAGCAAAATAACCACCTGGCCTGCCGAAGAGGGGGTTGGTAACCGTAGTAATGGTGGGAAGAGGGGCATGTATTTCTTTTATTGCTTTTGGGGAAAATGTGTCTGAAGGTTGAATAAAGTTTCAGTGGCTCCTGGAAATACAGTCAGGTCCATAAATATTGGGACATCGACACAATTCTAAACTTTTTGGCTCTATACACCACCACAATAGGTTTGACATGAAACTAACAAGATGTGCTTTAATTTGAGGGTATTTACATCCAAATCAGGTGAACAGTGTAGGAATTACAACGTTTTGTATATGTGCCTCCCACTTTTTAAGGGACCAAATGTAATGGGACAATTGGCTGCTCAGCTGTTCCATGGCCAGGTGTGTGTTATTACCTCATTATCCCATTTACAAAGGACAGATACAAGCTCCAGTGTTCATTTCAAGTGTGCTTTTTGCATTTGTTGCTGTTAGCTCTCAATATGAGATCCAAAGAGCTGTCACTATCAGTGAAGCAAGCCATCATTAGGCTGAAAAAACAAAACAAACCCATCAGAGAGATAGCAAAAACATTAGGTGTGGCCAAATCAACTGCTTGGAACATACTTAAAAAGAAAGAACGCACCGGTGAGCTCAGCAACACCAAAAGACCCGGAAGACCACGGAAAACAACTGTGGTGGATGACCGAAGAATTATTTCCCTGGTGAAGAAAACACCCTTCACAACAGTTGGCCAGATCAAGAACACTCTCCAGGAGATAGGTGTATGTGTGTCAAAGTCAACAATCAAGAGAATACTACACCAGAGTAAATACAGAGGGTTCACCACAAGATGTAAACCATTGGTGAGCCTCAAAAACAGGAAGGCCAGATTAGAGTTTTCCAAACAGCACCTAAAAAAAGCCTTCACAGTTCTGGAACAACATCCTATGGACAGATGAGACTAAGATCAACTTGTACCAGAGTGATGGGAAGAGAAGAGTATGGAGACGGAAAGGAACTGCTCATGATCCAAAGCATACCACCTCATCAGTGAAGCATGGTGGTGGTAGTGTCATGGCGTGGGCATGTATGGCTGCCAATGGAACTGGTTCTCTTGTATTTATTGATGATGTGACTGCTGACAAAAGCAGCAGGATGAATTCCGAAGTGTTTCTGGCAATATTATCTGGTCATATTCAGCCAAATGCTTCAGAACTCATTGGACGGCGCTTCACAGTGCAGATGGACAATGACCCGAAGCATACTGCAAAAGCAACCAAAGAGTTTTTTAAGGGAAAGAAGTGGAATGTTATGCAATGGCCAAGTCAATCACCTGATCTGAATCTGATTGAGCATGCATTTCACTTGCTGAAGACAAAACTGAAGGGAAAATGCCCCAAGAACAAGCAGGAACTGAAGACAGTTGCAATAGAGGTCTGGCAAAGCATCACCAGGGATGAAACCCAGCGTCTGGTGATGTCTATGCGTTCCAGACTTCAGGCTGTAATTGACTGCAAAGGATTTGCAACCAAATATTAAAAAGTGAAAGTTTGTTTTATGACTGTTAATCTGTCCCATTACTTTTGGTCCCTTAAAAAGTGGGAGGCACATATACAAACTGATGTAATTCCTACACTGTTCACCTGATTTGGATGTAAATACCCTCAAATTAAAGCTGAAAGTCTGCAGTTAAAGCACATCTTGTTCGTTTCATCTCAAATCCATTGTGGTGGTGTATAGAGCCAAAAAGATTAGAATTATGTCGATGTCCCAATATTTATGGACCTGACTGTACATAGTATATGGTGTGCTTCCTTGAGCTATTTTCTAACTGTATGAAAAAAGGCAGAGGTCACTGGGAAGTGTCCGTCTAAGGGCCTGTTGACTTAGAGGGGATTCCAAACAAACTCAAACGATACTGCGGGGTACAGTCGACTCTACTAAGCCTGCCCAAGTCCCATAAGAATAGCAGATCCTTACAGAGATCTATGACCCTACTTATCTACCTGAACAGACAGTTACACCTGCATCATGGAGATCTGTGACCTCCCGTATATACCTGAACAGACAGTTACACCTGTATCATGGAGATCTGTGACCTCCCGTATATATACCTGAACGGACAGTTACACCTGGATCATGGAGATCTGTGACCTCCCGTATATACCTGAACGGACAGTTACACCTGGATCATGGAGATCTGTGACCTCCCGTATATACCTGAACAGACAGTTACACCTGTATCATGGAGATCTGTGACCTCCCGTATATACCTGAACAGACAGTTACACCTGTATCATGGAGATCTGTGACCTCCCGTATATACCTGAAGAGACAGTTACACCTGTATCATGGAGATCTGTGACCTCCCGTATATACCTGAAGAGACAGTTACACCTGCATCATGGAGATCTGTGACCTCCCGCATATATACCTAAACAGACAGTTACACCTGGATCATGGAGATCTGTGACCTCCGTATATACCTGAACAGACAGTTCACAGTGATCTGGGCCCCTCCTTAAGTACCTGTACACTTAACTATACCTGTATCACAGTGATCTGGGCCCCTACTTAAGTACCTGTACACTTAACTATACCTGTATCACAGTGATCTGGGCCCCTACTTAAGTACCTGTACACATAACTATACCTGTATCACAGTGATCTGACCCCCTCCTTAAGTACCTGTACACATAACTGTAACTGTATCACTGTGATCTGGGCCCCTCCTTAAGTACCTGTACACATAACTATACCTGTATCACAGTGATCTGGGCCCCTCCTTAAGTACCTGTACACATAACTATACCTGTATCACAGTGATCTGGGCCCCTCCTTAAGTACCTGTACACATAACTGTACCTGTATAACAGTGATCTGATCCCCTCCTTAAGTACCTCTACACATAACTATACCTGTATCACAGTGATCTGGTCCCCTCCTTTAAGTACCTGTACACATAACTATACCTGTATCACAGTGATCTGGGCCCCTCCTTAAGTACCTTTACACATAACTATACCTGAATCACAGTGATCTGGGCCCCTCCTTAAGTACCTTTACACATAACTATACCTGAATCACAGTGATCTGGGCCCCTCCTTAAGTATCTGTATACATAACTATACCTGTATCACAGTGATCTGGGCCCCTCCTTAAGTACCTTTACACATAACTGTACCTGTATCACAGTGATCTGGGCCCCTCCTTAAGTACCTCTACACATAACTATACCTGTATCACAGTGATCTGGGCCCCTCCTTAAGTACCTTTACACATAACTGTACCTGTATCACAGTGATCTGACCCCCTCCTTAAGTACCTCTACACATAACTATACCTGTATCACAGTGATCTGGTCCCCTCCTTTAAGTACCTGTACACATAACTATACCTGTATCACAGTGATCTGGGCCCCTCCTTAAGTACCTTTACACATAACTATACCTGAATCACAGTGATCTGGGCCCCTCCTTAAGTACCTTTACACATAACTATACCTGAATCACAGTGATCTGGGCCCCTCCTTAAGTATCTGTATACATAACTATACCTGTATCACAGTGATCTGGGCCCCTCCTTAAGTACCTTTACACATAACTGTACCTGTATCACAGTGATCTGGGCCCCTCCTTAAGTACCTCTACACATAACTATACCTGTATCACAGTGATCTGGGCCCCTCCTTAAGTACCTTTACACATAACTGTACCTGTATCACAGTGATCTGGGCCCCTCCTTAAGTACCTGTACACATAACTATACCTATATCACAGTGATCTGGTCCCCTCCTTAAGTACCTGTATACATAACTACACCTGTATCACAGTGATCTGGGCCCCTCCTTAAGTACCTGTATACATAACTATACCTGTATCACAGTGATCTGGGCCCCTCCTTAAGTACCTGTACACATAACTATATCTGTATCACAGTGATCTGGTCCCCTCCTTAAGTACCTGTATACATAACTATACCTGTATCACAGTGATCTGGTCCCCTCCTTAAGTACCTGTACACATAACTATACCTGTATCACAGTGATCTGGTCCCCTCCTTAAGTACCTTTACACATAACTATATCTGTATCACAGTGATCTGGGCCCCTCCTTAAGTACCTGTACACATAACTATACCTGTATAACAGTGATCTGATCCCCTCCTTAAGTACCTCTACACATAACTATACCTGTATCACAGTGATCTGGTCCCCTCCTTTAAGTACCTGTACACATAACTATACCTGTATCACAGTGATCTGGGCCCCTCCTTAAGTACCTTTACACATAACTATACCTGAATCACAGTGATCTGGGCCCCTCCTTAAGTACCTTTACACATAACTATACCTGAATCACAGTGATCTGGGCCCCTCCTTAAGTATCTGTATACATAACTATACCTGTATCACAGTGATCTGGGCCCCTCCTTAAGTACCTTTACACATAACTGTACCTGTATCACAGTGATCTGGGCCCCTCCTTAAGTACCTCTACACATAACTGTACCTGTATCACAGTGATCTGGGCCCCTCCTTAAGTACCTGTACACATAACTATACCTGTATCACAGTGATCTGGGCCCCTCCTTAAGTACCTGTACACATAACTATACCTGTATAACAGTGATCTGACCCCCTCCTTAAGTACCTCTACACATAACTATACCTGTATCACAGTGATCTGGTCCCCTCCTTTAAGTACCTGTACACATAACTATACCTGTATCACAGTGATCTGGGCCCCTCCTTAAGTACCTTTACACATAACTATACCTGAATCACAGTGATCTGGGCCCCTCCTTAAGTACCTTTACACATAACTATACCTGAATCACAGTGATCTGGGCCCCTCCTTAAGTATCTGTATACATAACTATACCTGTATCACAGTGATCTGGGCCCCTCCTTAAGTACCTTTACACATAACTGTACCTGTATCACAGTGATCTGGGCCCCTCCTTAAGTACCTCTACACATAACTATACCTGTATCACAGTGATCTGGGCCCCTCCTTAAGTACCTGTATACATAACTATACCTGTATCACAGTGATCTGGTCCCCTCCTTAAGTACCTGTACACATAACTATACCTGTATCACAGTGATCTGGTCCCCTCCTTAAGTACCTTTACACATAACTATATCTGTATCACAGTGATCTGGTCCCCTCCTTAAGTACCTGTACACATAACTATACCTGTATCACAGTGATCTGGGTCCCTTCTTAAGTACCTGTATACATAACTATACCTGTATCACAGTGATCTGGTCCCCTCAAGTACCTGTACACATAACTATACCTGTATCACAGTGATCTGGTCCCCTCCTTAAGTACCTTTACACATAACTATATCTGTATCACAGTGATCTGGTCCCCTCCTTAAGTACCTGTACACATAACTATACCTGTATCACAGTGATCTGGTCCCCTCCTTAAGTACCTGTACACATAACTATACCTGTATCACAGTGATCTGGTCCCCTCCTTAAGTACCTGTACACATAACTATACCTGTATCACAGTGATCTGGTCCCCTCCTTAAGTACCTGTACACATAACTATACCTGTATCACAGTGATCTGGTCCCCTCCTTAAGTACCTGTACACATAACTATACCTGTATCACAGTGATCTGGGCCCCTCCTTAAGTACCTGTACACATAACTGTACCTGTATCACAGTGATCTGGGCCCCTCCTTAAGTACCTGTACACATAACTATACCTGTATCACAGTGATCTGGTCCCCTCCTTAAGTACCTGTACACATAACTATACCTGTATCACAGTGATCTGTACCCCCTCCTTAAGTACCTGTACACATAACTGTACCTGTATCACAGTGATCTGACCCCCTCCTTAAGTACCTTTACACATAACTATACCTGTATCACAGTGATCTGGGCCCCTCCTTAAGTACCTGTACACATAACTACACCTGTATCACAGTGATCTGGGCCCCTCCTTAAGTACCTGTACACATAACTATACCTGTATCACAGTGATCTGAGGCCCCTCCTTAAGTACCTGTACACATAACTATACCTGTATCACAGTGATCTGACCCCCTCCTTAAGTACCTGTACACATAACTATACCTGTATCACAGTGATCTGGGCCCCTCCTTCAGTACCTGTACACATAACTGTACCTGTATCACAGTGATCTGGGCCCTCTCCTTAAGTATCTGTACACATAACTGTACCTGTTTTACAGTGATCTGGGCCCCTCCTTAAGTACCTGTACACATAACTATACTTGTATCACAGTGATCTGGGCCCTCTCCTTAAGTACCTTTACACATAACTATACCTGTATCACAGGTATCTGGGCCCCTCCTTAAGTACCTGTGCACATAACTACACCTGTATCACAGTGATCTGGGCCCCTCCTTAAGTACCTGTGCACATAACTATACCTGTATCACAGGTATCTGGGCCCCTCCTTAAGTACCTGTACACATAACTATACCTGTATCACAGTGATCTGGGCCCCTCCTTAAGTACCTGTACACATAACTACACCTGTATCACAGTAATCTGGACCTTCTCCTTAAGTACCTGTACACATAACTATACCTGTATCACAGTGATCTGACTCCCTCCTTAAGTACCTGTACACATAATTATACCTGTATCACAGTGATCTGACCCCCTCCTTAAGTACCTGTACACATAACTATACCTGTATCACAGTGATCTGACCCCCTCCTTAAGTACCTGTACACATAACTATACCTGTATCACAGTGATCTGACCCCCTCCTTAAGTACCTGTACACATAACTATACCTGTATCACAGTGATCTGGGCCCCTCCTTAAGTACCTGTACACATAACTATACCTGTATCACAGTGATCTGGGCCCCTCCTTAAGTACCTGTACACATAACTATACCTGTATCACAGTGATCCGGGCCCGCCTTAAGTACCTGTACACATAACTATACCTGTATCACTGTGATCTGGGCCCCTCCTTAAGTACCTGTACACATAACTATACCTGTATCACAGTGATCCGGGCCCGCCTTAAGTACCTGTACACATAACTATACCTGTATCACAGTGATCTGGGCCCCTCCTTAAGTACCTGTACACATTACTATACCTGTATCACTGTGATCTGGGCCCCTCTTTAAATACTTGTACAATTATTTACATCTGTATCACAGTGATCTGTGTCCTCCTCAGGTACTTGTACAAACAGCTACACCTGTATCACAGTGATCTGGAGAAGGCCCGGGACACCTGTATCTTTTGTCCATCTCAGCAGAGTCAGACGCTGGTGCTGAAGCCTCAGATATTTCTACACCTGTATGTAAGCCATACTCCAAAGGGAGCATCACAGAGCTGGACGTAAGTTATTGATGGGTCGGAAAGTGGGGGCATCAGAACAGGGAGCAAATATGCTGAGGAACTGGTTGGTTTGATCAGACTATGGAAGTGGTGGGATATATAGCCTCGAGGAAATCGCTACAGGGACGGTAGCAAGTTTTGAGGCTGATTAGAGTGCCATAAAGTTGAAGGAATGTTTTTAGCTGAAGGTGGAGGGATTTAAGATCACACTGATTTGAGGAAGAAAGTGTTAGGGATGGGTGAAGGAAGTGGTGGTGGCAGAGAGTCCAATAAGTTGTAGGACAGGGAGTCAAAAAGAGTAGAGAGGGAGGCAGAGATTAGATAGTGTTGTAAAATGCCATGATAGTGAGTGCTGGAAGTACATAGTAGTGGAAGAGATGTTGATGGAGAAAAGACGCAATGAGTGCTGAAACAGCCATGCCAACAAGTTAAGAGATATGACAGTTCAGTTATAACCAGTTCATGAGGGGTTAACTGACAGTTGGGATTAAGTTATGTAATCTGTATCTGTAGTAAAGTCTGCTCTGAGTGGAAAACTGTGAGGTAACAGCTATCACTGTCTGACTGGATTAATATATATGGAATATGATATCTGGAAGATCTAATGTGTCAGAATCCCTATAGAAGATGATAAGAACTATCACTGTCTGACTGGATTAATATATATGGAATAAGATATCTGGAAGATCTAATGTGTCAGAATCCCTATAGAAGATGATAAGAACTATCACTGTCTGACTGGATTAATATATATGGAATAAGATATCTGGAAGATCTAATGTGTCAGAATACCTATAGAAGATAAGAGCTATCACTGTCTGGATTAATATATATGGAAGAAGATATCTGGAAGATCTAATGTGTCAGAATCCCTATAGAAGATAAGAGCTATCACTGTCTGGATTAATATATATGGAATAAGATATCTGGAAGATCTAATGTGTCTCAATCCCTATAGAAGATAATAAGAGCTATCACTGTCTGACCGGATTAATATATATGGAATAAGATATCTTTATGATCTAATGTGTCAGAATCCATATAGAAGTGTAGCGGAACCCATCACTGTTTTACCCTGTTTTATGATTATTCTTGGTTAAAATATGATCCTACAATATGTATGCTGGTTGATGCTCTGCAGAATATTAGCCAGACTTTTGCAGACCAAGGCTAATAGATAATCCTATTACAGAGATTCAAGAGATAAGAAAGTTGTAAAGGATCCTTGCATTTTCCAAAGTGTTTTAATTCTCTGATAAGAACAAAGAAGTGTAATTGAATCAATGTCTGATTGTATCAAAGTTGCCAGGGAGGTGTGACCCCCCTATTGTTCTCTTTGTGTGTATTGTGTGTAGCCAAATATGGGCATGTGTATTGCCTGTGGCCAAAGAGATGTATATATAGTTCTGCAATAACAAAATAAAGTCAGTATTCATTTGACTCCCAAATTGTGTGTCGTCCAATATGGGAGATCGGGGATGGTGAAACTGTAGTGCCTCGTGGGTATTTTATCGTATACCAGCGGAGATTTTAGACTGCGTGTCCCAGCTCCGTTACATTTGTTGGCAAGTGGCGGGATTGTTCCCACGGTCAGAAGGACAGCTACAGGAGACACCATTCCGTGGAGTACAAATTGAGGGCAACGCTAGTATCCGTACAGCGCCCCTGGTTACAGCAGGATGGAACCGGCTAGTTTTCAGACAGCGTTTCATCATGAGGAGGAGGCGGCGGCCGCGGACTACAGGGATGCAGACAGAAAGGAACTCATGGTTACAGTACCTCGTATTACCCCACAGAATGAGTTTGGAAGAGAACTCCAAAGCAGACTGGCCTTTTTCCCAGATACGCTTCCCATGAAAACCTTGGAATGGTTAATGACGGATGTCCACAAATCCATAATGGAAAAGCAGCGGGCACGGGAGCGGTCCATCTGGGGAGCTGCTAACCCACCTCCCACCATTAAACCCCCCCCAGCACTGCGTCCGGGTGGTGGGAACTACCAAACCACTCCACGGTACATCAGGTGCCACACGTGTAACCAGCAGGGTCACATGCAGAGAGACTGTCCCAGAAACAGAAACCGCTCCACGTGGAATACTCCAACTAATTCCACCTCCCAGCAGCAGTGTGTACCCCAGGGAGCTGAAGGTGTCGTCCTTCTCCCCCAGCGGCAGTGTGTTCCCCAGGGAGCCGAAGGTGTCGTCCTTTCTCCCCAGCGGCAGTGTGAACCCCAGGGGGCAGAAGGTGTCGTCCTTCCCCCTCAGGGCAGTGTGAACCCCAGGGGGCAGAAGGTGTCGTCCTTTCCCCCCAGCGGCAGTGTGAACCCCAGGGGGCAGAAGGTGTCGTCCTTCCTCCTCAGCGGCAGTGTGAACCCCAGGGAGCAGAAGGTGTCGTCCTTTCCCCCCAGCGGCAGTGTGAACCCCAGGGGGCAGAAGGTGTCGTCCTTCCCCCTCAGCGGCAGTCTGAACCCCAGGGGGCAGAAGGTGTCGGCCTTCCCCCCCAGCGGCAGTGTGAACCCCAGAGGGCAGAAGGTGTCGTCCTTCCTCCCCAGTGGCAGTGTGACCCCCAGGGGGCAGAAGGTGTCGTCCTTTCCCCCCAGCGGCAGTGTGAACCCCAGGGGGCAGAAGGTGTCGTCCTTCCCCCTCAGCGGCAGTGTGAACCCCAGGGGGCAGAAGGTGTCGTCCTTCCCCCCCAGCGGCAGTGTGTACCTCAGGGAGCAGAAGGTGTCGACCTTCCTCCACAGCGGCAGTGGGTACCCCAGGGGGCCAAAGGTGTTGTCCTTCCCCCCCAGCGGCAGTGTGAAACACAGGGGGCAGAAGGTGTCGTCCTTCCCCCCCAGCGACAGTTTACCCTAACCAGGGGAGACACCAATCTCCCAGACGGCGCAGATGGGACCGTGGTCTCTGCGCCCACAGCTTGTCCAGATCCCCAACTACTGTCACTGGGACAACCGGAGGAGGGGGTAAGTACAAATTCCCCTCCCCAGCTAACTTCTAATGTGGCCCCAGGGTTAACAGAGGAAATGTTAACCCCCACTGACCCCCACGTTTCCCTGGCTACTGAGCCGAAATATGTCCCAAGTACCCCAGCAGAAGAGCTGACAGCGGGGCAGAGTGCAGTCGGCCTCTGCCCTCCCTTTGTCCCTTGTACAGAGCAGGATGTCCTGCAGGTTATACCAGCAGAAGAGCTGGCATCAGGGCAGAGTGCCGCTGGCCTCTGCCCCTCAAGTCCCCTCAGCGTGTTGCCCCCTCACCACAGCAAAATATCCAGGTACCTGGTTAAACTTCCCCCCAAAGGAGAGATGTGTGACGAAGTGCCCTTCGCCACCTTGGCTTGGAGAGGACTGTTTGCCAGCCTCCTGCCCTGCGACTATGGCCCTGGTACATATTGCCCTTTGGAACCAGTGTTCGGCCATACCAGAGTGTAAGTCACTCATTCTGGCCCTTTACATACAGGGGGGTCATTCTGTACTTGCCCTGTGTGAACCATGATACCCCAGATAACTGTGCCATGAAGCCCATTCATATAATGAAAAACTATGGGAAAGACTTTAGCTACATGGCAATTGAACTGTGTGAAGAGGATCTGAGCGCTATTCGGTGGTTTTGTGCGCTCAGATCCCAGCTATCTGGGGATATGGGAAATGTGAGTAAATGTGAATTGCAGTAATGCTGATGGGTTGTCAAACTAGAGAATTGACCAACAAATACTTTTGTCCGGACATCCCCAGGCCGATCCGTTGGGATCAGACCGTGTATGCCGGCTTATGGTCACGGGGGAGGTGTGTAGCGGAACCCATCACTGTTTTACCCTGTTTTATGATTATTCTTGGTTAAAATATGATCCTACAATATGTATGCTGGTTGATGCTCTGCAGAATATTAGCCAGACTTTTGCAGACCAAGGCTAATAGATAATCCTATTACAGAGATTCAAGAGATAAGAAAGTTGTAAAGGATCCTTGCATTTTCCAAAGTGTTTTAATTCTCTGATAAGAACAAAGAAGTGTAATTGAATCAATGTCTGATTGTATCAAAGTTGCCAGGGAGGTGTGACCCCCCTATTGTTCTCTTTGTGTGTATTGTGTGTAGCCAAATATGGGCATGTGTATTGCCTGTGGCCAAAGAGATGTATATATAGTTCTGCAATAACAAAATAAAGTCAGTATTCATTTGACTCCCAAATTGTGTGTCGTCCAATATGGGAGATCGGGGATGGTGAAACTGTAGTGCCTCGTGGGTATTTTATCGTATACCAGCGGAGATTTTGGACTGCGTGTCCCAGCTCCGTTACAAGAAGATAATAAGAGCTATCACTGTCTGACTGGATCACTATATATGGAATAAGATATCTGTAAGATCTAATGTGTCAGAATCCCTATATAAGATAAGAGCTATCACTGTCTGGATTAATATTTATGGAATAAGATATCTGGAAGATCTAATGTGTCAGAATCCATATAGAAGATGATAAGAGCTATCACTGTCTGACTGGATTAATATATATGGAATAAGATATCTGGAAGATCTCATGTATCAGAATCCCTATAGAAGATAAGAGCTATCACTGACTGGATTAATATATATGGAATAAGATATCTGGAAGATCTAATGTGTCAGAATCCCTATAGAAGATGATAAGAGCTATCACTGTCTGACTGGATTAATATACATATACTAGCGACTTGCCCGTCAAAAATGGCGGCAATAAAAAGTGAAGCCTGGCAATGCTGTTTGCCGCACAATGGGAGCCTCTCCCCCTCTACTTGACTGGCCTCGTGTTTTGCGCCTTTCGCCTTTTGGTGCTCATCACAGGCCCCGAAATGAGTCTCATTGTGAGCCTCCCCCCTCTACCTCTCCCACCCTCTACTTTACTGGCCTCGCCATGAGCGCCTTCGGCTAAAACACAGGGGAAGGAAGAGTGGGGAACAAGACACAAGAGAAGGGAGATGGGGGAAAGAGAGACAGGTGAGACACAGGGGAGTGGGGGAGAGACACAGGGGAGTGGGAAAGAGACACAGGGGAAGGGAGAGGGGGGAAAGAGACCGATGAGAGAGAGGAGGGAGACACAGGGGAGTGGGGAAAAGACACAAGGGAGTGGGGAGATACACAGGGGAAGGGAGAGGGGGAAGAGACACAGGGGAACGGAGAGGGGGAAAGACACAGGAGAGGGGGATGGGAATGGGGGGAAAGAGACACAGGAGAGGGGGAAAGAGACACAGGGGAGGGAGGGGGAGAGACTCACAGGGGAGGGTGAGGGGGTGTATTAGATACAGGGGAGGGTGAGGGGGGAAGAGACACAGGGGAGGGGGGACATTGTCGACATTGGCTGACCGGGCACTTTCATGCTTCGCAATGAGCCCCAATGGCGCTCATTGTGAGCCTCCCCCCCCCCCCCCCCCCTTCCTCTACTTTACATGGCTCACAATGAGCGCCTTCATCGCTCACTGCGAGCCCCGCAATGAATTGCTTCTCCGCTCCTTGCAGGCATCGCGCAACCCGCAACTTTGGTGCTCATCGCGATCGCCTTTGTGGGGAGCTTCTCCCCACTCTCTCAGCTCTGTACAGCGGGCCACATCATCCCCAAGTCACAGGGGCTGAAATGAGCCTCTATGTCTTCTTCCCCTCGCCCTCCCCTGTGTCTCATATCCCCCAATCCGTTGCCCTTACCTCCCCCCTGCCCACCAGATGCTCCCTCTGTCCCCCCTTACCTGCAGTTCCATTGGTGGTTCAGTGGAGTGTCACCCCAGCCAGCGCGTCTTGTCTGTAGTGTGGGGCCTCCGGAATGACGTCAGAGCTACGTCCCCATGCTGGAGGCAGGACGGGTGGTAACCCACTGAACCACCAATGAAACTGCAGGTAAGGGGGGACAGAGGGGCATCTGGGGGGCAGGGGGAGGTAAGGGTAACCAAGAGTGGGGTGGGGGATTTGAGACGCGAGGGGGGTATGAGACACAGAGGAGGGCGTGGGGGATATGAGACACAGGGGAGGGCGTGGGGGAGGTTATGAGACACAGGGGAGGACAAGGTTATGAGACACAGGGGAGGGGAGGTGGTATGAGACACGGGAGGGGGAGGTTATGAGACACAGGGGAGGGCAATGGGTGAGGTATGAGACACGGGAGGGCGAGGGGGGTATGAGACACAGGGGAAGGGGGTGAGACACAGGTTAGGTGGGGAGAGAGACAAAGGGAAGGGGGGAGGGAGAGGTGGAACGAGACACAGGGAAGAGAGAGGGGGGAAAGAAACACAGGAGAAGGGAGAGGGGGGAAAGAGGGAGAGACACAGGGGAGGGGGAAGATACGGGAGTGGGGAGGAGATACAGGTGGGAGACACAGGAGGGGGGGGGGGAGACACACACAGGAGGGCGAGGGGGTGTATGAGACACGGGAGGGGGGAAGAGACACAGGGGAGGTGGGGGAGAGACACAGTGGAAGGGAGAGGGGAAAGACACAGGAGAAGGGAAAGAGAGGGAGAGGGGGGAAGAGACACGGGGGGGAGAGGGAGGGAGAAAAAAATATATATAGAACTCCATCATGCCGTCACTTTTGTCGGGCAAGTCGCTAGTTAATATATATATATATATATATATATATATATATATATATATATATATATATATATATATACCACACAATGCAAGGCTCTCCCCCCTCTTACTTGCGTGCTTTGCGATTGAGCTTCTTTGGTGCTCATTGCAAGCCTCTCCCCCAATCTACTTTACGGTCCTTGCGCTTCGCTGCTCATTGCTGGCCTCTCCCCCTCTACTTTATGGGGCTCACGATGATCGCCTTCAGCGCTCATTGCGGGCCCCGCAATGAGTGGCTTCTCCTCTCATTGCAGGCATCGTGCAACCCCCAACTTTGGCGCTCATCGCGATGTCCGCAATGAGCACCTTTGGGGGTAGATTTTCCCCACTCTCTCAACCTTGTGTCTCTTTCTCCTCCCTCTCCCTTCTCTGAGATTTTTTTCCACTTATCTCCCTCCTCTGTGTCTCTTTCGCGCCCCCCCTCGCCCCTATGTCTCTTCACCACCCCACTCCCCCTGTGTCTCTTTTTCCATCCTCTCCCCCATCCCCCCCGTGTCTTTCTCCTCCTTCTCCCTTCTCTGTGATTTTTTTCCCCCTTACCTCCCTTCTCTGTGTCTCTTTCGCGGCCCCACCCCCTTGCCCCTATGTCTCTTCGCCACCCCACTCTTTTCCCTGTGTCTCTTTTTTCACCCTCTCCCCCATCCCCCCATGTCTTTCTCCTCCTTCTCCCTTCTCTGTGATTTTTTTCCCCCTATCTCCCTCCTCTGTGTCTTTTTCACGCCCCCCCCCCCTCGCCCCTATGTCTCTTCGCCACCCCACTCCTTTCCCTGTGTCTCTTTCCGCCCTAATGCTGCTGGTAACCATAGGTTATTATTTGCAACCCCCATTAAGCTCTGCGGTTTCACCCAACGTGATAACTAGACGGGATACCAACTAGACGGGATACCAACTAGACGGGATACCAACTAGACGGGTTACCAACTAGACGGGTTACCAACTAGACGGGATACCAACTAGACGGGATACCAACTAGACGGGATACCAACTAGACGGGATACCAACTAGACGGGATACCAACTAGACGGGATACCAACTAGACGGGACGGGATACCAACCAGACGGGACGGGATACCAACCAGACGGGACGGGATACCAACCAGACGGGACGGGATACCAACCAGACGGGACGGGATACCAACCAGACGGGACGGGATACCAACCAGACGGGACGGGACACCAACCAGACGGGACGGGACACCAACCAGACGGGACGGGACACCAACCAGACGGGACGGGACACCAACCAGACGGGACGGGACACCAACCAGACGGGACGGGACACCAACCAGACGGGACGGGACACCAACCAGACGGGACGGGACACCAACCAGACGGGACGGGACACCAACCAGACGGGACGGGACACCAACCAGACGGGACGGGACACCAACCAGACGAGACAACAACTAGACCGGATAACAACTAGACCGGATAACAACTAGACGGATCCCTCTCCACTCTAGACTATCGTTGTCTCTGAGGAGTCCGTGCTAGCGTGGCAATGCCACTATGTGGTCAGGAAGTTCTGGGAATGGATTGGTGGGGTAGCCTCTCAGGGGGCAGCAGGTGGGTATAAGGATGTCCTAGCTTAAAGGGTCAGAAAGGGAGGAAGATTTCCTAGAAGAGTGGACAGCAGAGTCTGGACATAGTCTTAGAGATGTGTTCAAGAGTTCAAAAAGACCATGAGCAGAGAGTGGAGGAAGACGGTCACAAGAGGTCATTCTCTCTTTTTTGTCCTTAGCCCGCCTGTGGAAAGATCAACCTCTATCTGGCTCCACATCAATTCAAAGGGGCGTCTGCTTCCTGTATCTGGATGCCCCCCCAGCGTGTTGGGTGCCCGTGTCTGCTGTATGTCTGCATCAGACAAGTTAACAAAATGGAGTGTACTAGGAGTACAAGGAGCCTTACTGAGCCAGAGTGTGGAGCCTGTCTATATAACCAGTATAGTCACAGGTTAGTATTTATCTGATGTACTGACATACGGGGAGTCTTACTGAGCCAGGACGTGGAGCCAGTCTATATAACCAGTACTGACATACGGGGAGTCTTACTTAGCCAGGATGTGGAGCCAGTCTATATAACCAGTACTGACATACGGGGAGTCTTACTGAGCCAGGGTGTGGAGCCAGTCTATATAACCAGTACTGACATACGTGGAGTCTTACTGAGCCAGGACGTGGAGCCAGTCTATATAACCAGTACTGACATACGGGGAGTCTTACTGAGCCAGGGTGTGGAGCCAGTCTATATAACCAGTACTGACATACGAGGGTCTTACTGAGCCAGAGTGTGGAGCCAGTCTATATAACCAGTACTGACATACAGGGAGTCTTACTGAGCCAGAGTGTGGAGCCAGTCTATATAACCAGTACTGACATACGAGGCGTCTTACTGAGCCAGAGTGTGGAGCCAGTCTATATAACTAGTACTGACATACGGGGAGTCTTACTGAGCCAGGACGTGGAGCCAGTCTTTATAACGAGTACTGACAAACGGGGAGTCTTACTGAGCCAGTGTGGAGCCAGTCTATATAACCAGTACTGACATACGGGGAGTCTTACTGAGCCAGGGTGTGGAGCCAGTCCATGTAACCAGTACTGACATACAGGGATGTCATGATTCCCCTGAACCCCCTTTGGGGTCAGTAAAAGTTTAATTGTTTAATATGCTTTTATGTTAATTTGATTATCCTATATGTGTTATGTCATGTTAATTAATATGTAAAATGTTATGCTATGTTATGTTATGTTGATGACTATATGATTGTGTCCAGTGTGTAAGGAGTTAAATGGTTTAGAATGTTGTGTGGTCGGTGGTAACTGTCAGAGAGGGGAGAGAGCAGTTGGCAGTTGAGTTTTTTCTGACAGAGAGAGAGATGTATTGGTGTCTCTGAGGGAAGTTGAGATAATGCTGGGTTGAATGTCTTAAAGTGTATATATATATATATATATATATATATATATATATATATATATAGTGTGTGTTCCTAAGCCAAGGGAAGAAGACATATATTGAAGACAGATATGCTCCTATCTAAAAAGGGAGGTAAGAAGATAACCGCAATGACGGTATGAATGAAGTTGCTGTTATGATGCCTTATAGATGAGCCCTTGTCCACAGAAATAAAAACCGTTTCTGATTTCTTATAATGCTGAGCCTGCATTCATATTCTTAAAGACTACATCTAATTTAAGAGACATCAGCTGTCTTAGTGAAGTGATCAAAAGAATCTGGTAGATCTGCTGGGTAGGTTTGGCAATAACAGTCTTATCAAGCCTGACTGAGAAGCAGTAGATCGTGGCAGCGGTGGGATCTCTTCATCAATAAGCTAAGACAAGCAGCATGTCCAGATATGACAGCATGTACCGGGACAGAGGGCTCCACAGAACAGCGACCACCAAAAAGGCAGAGATGATCCAGGAACTCCTGCTGAATGATGAGCTCCGTCAGGTGGAGGAAAGACAGGAGACAGAGGAGGAAGGTGCAATAGTCACACCAGATCCAGCCCTTGCTCTGGAGATACCCTCTAATGAAGAGGATGAAATTTGTAAGAGATTTAAAAAGTGGAGGGCTATGATGCCGGCGAGTCTGTCCGGTGATCAGCTAATGGCCCTTCGGACCCACATCAGCCAAGAGGTCCAGCGAGACAAACCACAGAGAGTTACCTGTCTGTCATCCGGTCCTACTGAAGTAAGGGATCCAACAGCAGCCAGGATAAAGACAGCGTATAATAGCTTTAAACACTGCTGTGATGAAAAGGGGGACATAGATGGGTTCCTCCAGGACTTTGAGCAGCAATGTGAGCTACACCAAATACCTAAAGCCGAGTGGATTAGGCTTCTGGTCAGCCGACTAAGTGGAAGGGCAAGTGAAGCATTCAGAGCTATCCCTAAGGGTCAGCAGATGTATGAGGAGGTGAAAAAGGTGCTGTTGGCCAGATATGCGGTGACCCCAGAAACCTATATGAAAAAAATTTGAACCTTGACCAGGGGTGCTGGCGACACTTATACTGAAGTCTTGACCAGGGGTGCTGGCGACACTTATACTGAAGTTATCTTTCGGATGAGGCATGCCTGTCACAGTTGGTGGAAGGGGAAGGAGGTAACTACCCTGGAGAAAGCGATGGACTTAATACTGCTGGAGCAATTTTACTAAATTTGTCCTGAGAGGTTAAAGGTTTGGGTACAGGATTGAAAACCCACTACAGGGGAGGAGGCTGCTCGTCTAGCAGATCATTTTGAGGCTACTAGAGGTGAGACAGGAGTTAAGGGCCCCAGCAATGCTACTGAAGTGGGACCTCCAACTCCAGCACCTGTAACGTATTGCCCTATAGCCACCCGACCTAGCCCTGCAGCTCCACAAAGTGATAGTCGCCCTGGGGGAACCACAGGAGTGGTCCCTCTTCAACCATTACCAGTAATGGATACCCCATTTCAGAGAGTGGCTATTGACCTGATAGGACCCTTGGCTAGAAGCAGCAGGACTGGGAAGCAGTTCATTCTGACCATAGTAGACTATGCCACCCGATATCCTGAAGCTGTTCCCTTGTCTAAGATTTTAGCTACGAAGTTAGCAAGAGGCTTTATTGGGGGTGTTCTCACGAATGGGGTTCCCTAAAGAGATCTTGTCTGACCGAGGTACCCAGTTTATGGCTAAAGTAACCCAACAGTTATGGAAGTTATGTGAGATCAAACACCTGAGTTCTTCCCCATATCATCCTCAGACCAACGGTCTTTGTGAGAGGTTTAATGGTACCCTTAAGAAAATGCTCTGTACTTTCACAGAACAAGAGAAGGATTGGGAGCGTCTACTTCCCTACCTTCTCTTTGCCTACCGGGAAGTACCGCAGGAGTCCACGGGGTTCTCTCCCTTTGAACTCCTGTATGGTAGACAGATAAGGGGACCTTTGAACGTGATCAGAGAAGCATGGGAAGGTGACTATGGGCAAAACCAGGTTTCGGTGGCCTCATACGTCCTGGCTTTCAGGGAGAAACTAGCCATGTTAACTGGGTTGGTTAGAGACCACATGCAAGAGGCTCAAGCCAAAGCCAAGAAATACTATGATAGGGGAACCAAGGAGAGGGAACTGAAGGTAGGACAAGAGAGTTTGATGTTAGTCCCTCAACCACAGGATAAGCTCAAAGCAATCTGGGGAGGGCCCTACCCCATTACTAAGAAATTGAACCCTCATACATATGTGGTAATTGTAGACCCTGAAAGTAAGGTCACAAGGGTGGCCCACATAAACAGGCTGAAAGAATACCAGAGGCGACCCCAACATTTGCTAGCTATTTGTCTGCCTACCGGCAGTGACCCAGAAGAAGGAGTCCTACCTGACCTGTTAGCCCCAGCTGGGCTCAACAATCAGAGGGAGGTGGTAGGACAGTCCGTGAATTTAAGTGCAGACTACCAAAGGCAGCTGATTGAAACCCTGGCCCCCTACCATGCCCTATTCTCTACTAGCCCGGGGTGTACCCCTCTAGCAGTGCATGAGGTCATAACAGAAGGTTGCCCACCATTAAAACAGCCCTCCTACCGGGTACCAGAGACAGTGAGGGCTAGTATCATTGATGAGCTGCGGGAGATGCTAAGATTAGGGGTGATTGAACGTTCCAATAGCCCGTGGGCTTCCCCAGTAGTACTGGTGCCTAAAAAAGATGGGACCACTCATTTATGTGTGGACTATCGTAAGCTAAATGACAGGACCAAGACTGATGCTTACCCTATACTACGCATGGACGAGTTGCTGGATCGTCTTGGTACTGCCAAGTACCTCACCACTCTGGATCTCTCCAAGGGGTACTGGCAAATTCCCCTTGCTGAGACTGCCAAAGAGAGGTCGGCCTTCATCACCCCCTTTGGTCTTTTTACCAATTCAAGGTGATGCCATTTGGGATGAAGAATGCCCCTTCAACTTTTCAGAGGTTAATAGATCAATTATTACAGGGGCACCAAGGATATGCTCAAGCTTACTTGGATGACATCGCCATATTCAGTAATACTTGGGAGGATCACCTTCAGCATATAAAAATTATACTGGATACTATAAAGGAGGCCAGATTGACTATTCGCCCAGACAAATGTCAGTGGGCCAGGGCTGAAGTACAGTATTTAGGCCATTGGGTCGGCAGTGGGCAGATTAGGCCAGAACCAGCCAAGGTTGAGGGGATAGCTGCATGGCCCACCCCCCAAACTAAGAAGCAGGTAATGGCTTTCCTGGGGACCACAGGATATTATAGAAAGTTTATTCCTTTGTACAGTGCCATGGCCAAGCCTCTGACCGACTTGACAAAGAAGAGGATGCCCAAGTTGGTGGACCTCTGCTTGTGAAATTGCCTTCCAGGCCTTGAAGGATGCTCTCACCTGCTCCCCTGTATTAGCTGCTCCAGACTATCAACAGCCCTTTATTTTACAAACGGATGCTTCCACATATGGACTGGGGGCTGTGTTGTGTCAGAAGGATGAGCAGGGATGTGAGCACCCCATTGCCTACCTCAGCCGAAAGCTGCTACCCAGGGAGGTGGCATATGCAGCAGTTGAAAAGGAGTGTTTGGCTGTGGTATGGGCCCTTAAGAAGCTACAACACTACTTGTATGGAAGGGAATTTACTGTGGTTACAGACCATAATCCCCTATGTTGGTTATCTAAGGTGGCTGGGGATAATGGCCGTTTACTGAGGGGGAGCTTGGCCTTACAGACTTATAATTTTACTATCCAACATAGACGAGGAAAAGTCTATCAGAATGCGGACGGACTTTCTAGACAGGAGGACAAGTAAAAACAGTGTAGCTAGAGAATTATTCATCAGGATGATCCTCTAGGCTACACTAATAAAAGTGGGAAGTAGTTGTCATGATTCCCCTGAACCCCCTTTGGGGTCAGTAAAAGTTTAGTTGTTTAATATGCTTTTATGTTAATTTGATTATCCTATATGTGTTAGGTCATGTTAATTATTATGTAAAATGTTATGCTATGTTGATGACTATATGATTAATTGTGTCCAGTGTGTAAGGAGTTAAATGGTTTAGAATGTTGTGTGGTCGGTGGTAACTGTCAGAGAGGGGAGAGAGCAGTTGGCAGTTGAGTTTTTTCTGACAGAGAGATGTATTGGTATCTCTGAGGGCAGTTGAGATAATGCTGGGTTGAATGTCTTAAAGTATATATATATATATATATATATATATATATATATATATATATGTTCCTAAGCCAAGGGAAGAAGACATATATTGAAGATATGCTCCTATCTAAAAAGGGAGGTAAGAAGATAACCGCAATGACGGTATGAATGAAGTTGCTGTTATGATGCCTTATAGATGAGCCCTTGTCCACAGAAATAAAAACAGTTTCTGATTTCTTATAATGCTGAGCCTGCATTCATATTCTTAAAGACTACATCTAATTAAAGAGACATCAGCTGTCTTAGTGAAGTGATCAAAAGAATCTGGTAGATCTGCTGGGTAGGTTTGGCAATAACAGCCTTATCAAGCCCGACTGAGAAGCAGTAGATCATGACAGGAGAGTCTTACTGAGCCAGGGTGTGGAGCCAGTCTATATAACTAGTACTGACATACGAGGAGTCTTACTTAGCCAGAGTGTGGAGCCAGTCTATATTACCAGTACTGACATACGGGGAGTCTTACTGAGCCAGAGTGTGGAGCCAGTCTATATAACCAGTACTGACATACGAGGAGTCTTACTGAGCCAGAGTGTGGAGCCAGTCTATGTAACCAGTACTGACATACGAGGAGTCTTACTGAGCCAGGACGTAGAGCCAGTCTATGTAACCAGTACTGACATACGGGGAGTCTTACTGAGCCAGGACGTAGAGCCAGTCTATATAACTAGTACTGACATACGAGGAGTCTTACTGAGCCAGAGTGTGGAGCCAGTCTATGTAACCAGTACTGACATACAAGGAGTCTTACTGAGCCAGAGTGTGGAGCCAGTCTATATAACTAGTACTGACATACGAGGAGTCTTACTGAGCCAGAGTGTGGAGCCAGTCTATGTAACCAGTACTGACATACAAGGAGTCTTACTGAGCCAGAGTGTGGAGCCAGTCTATGTAACCCGTACTGACATACGAGGAGTCTTACTGAGCCAGAGTGTGGAGCCAGTCTATGTAACCCGTACTGACATACGAGGAGTCTTACTGAGCCAGAGTGTGGAGCCAGTCTATGTAACCAGTACTGACATACGAGGAGTCTTATTGAGCCAGGACGTGGAGCCAGTCTATGTAACCAGTACTGACATACGGGGAGTCTTACTGAGCCAGAGTGTGGAGCCAGTCTATATAACCAGTACTGACATACGGGGAGTCTTACTGAGCCAGAGTGTGGAGCCAGTCTATATAACCAGTACTGACATACGGGGAGTCTTACTGAGCCAGAGTGTGGAGCCAGTCTATATAACCAGTACTGACATACGGGGAGTCTTACTGAGCCAGAGTGTGGAGCCAGTCTATATAACTAGTGTCATAACTCAAGTTGGCCACTAGTTGTGCCTACCAGGAGGGACTGTTATATACCAATCGCCGCCATCTGTATATTGTGTTATGGGTGATTATATGTTAATATTATGTTGTATATTGTACTATGGAGTGATGGTATTTAGTTAACCATCCCCCAGTAGGTAAACACTGAGGCAGGAGCTGAGCCAAATGGGGTTATCCTAAACAAGATAAACCTCACGGTGTCGCCAGGACCTAAACAAAGAGATTTGCCAGACAGCCAGGCACCTAGATAACAATGGGGGGCCTAGGAGCTCAAACAGGAAGTTTCCCCTGGGACAGCCTGGGTCAGAATGAGCTTGGTGGCCACGACTGGGGTTGGCCCATGGGAGGGGTCTGGTGGTTCCCATAGCCTACCTCTGTTACATTGGACAGAGGTAATTAGGTTACCCTATTGGCCAGAGAATGGGGAAAGGTTGATCCACTCCCTCCACTGTGTGTGTGTGAAATGTTTTAAATATGTTGTTCCAAAATAAAACGTTGTTCAGAATTTTCATCAAGACGTGGTGTGTAGATGTATTATTTACCCGGGGACTTATGCTTGCAGTAAGATTCGTCAGACTTACTGTCAATATTGCTCAGTCTAAACCAAGGGCTGAGACATGATGTTCCTGTAATCAAAACTGCTGAAGGTCCAGAGTAACCCAAATCCGGTCAACAGACTCCAGCCAGAGAGTGGGTCGTGACAACTAGTACTGACATACGCAGAGTCTTACTGAGCCAGAGTGAGGAGCCAGTCTATGTAACCAGTACTGACATACGAGGAGTCTTACTGAGCTAGGACGTGGAGCCAGTCTATGTAACCAGTACTGACATACAAGGAGTCTTACTGAGCCAGAGTGTGGAGCCAGTCTATATAACCAGTACTGACATACAAGGAGTCTTACTGAGCCAGAGTGTGGAGCCAGTCTATCAGAGTATATCTTGTGTAGTTACTGGTTACTATAACCGTAGGGTAGTGATCTAGACCATGTAGGGTTACCCAAGATGGTAGGTCATAGCAGAAAGTTCAGACAAATTGTGGTCCACTGGAGAAGGAACGGGCAACCCACTCCAGTATCCTATGGATAAGCACAACTAGAAACACAAACTGGCGTGCTGCGTTCCTATGGTCACCGAGGGTTGGACACAGCTGAAGGACTGAACAAATATATATATACTAGTGTAAGGCATGTAATGCTGCCACACAAAGTAAGTGTTTTGGTTGTCTGAGTACATTCGGCGCACATTGCGAGCCTCTCAGTTGGTGTATTTTTGGTTATCAGAGCCCCTTCTGCGCTCATTGCAAAGTCCGCGCTGATTGCTATTTGACGCTTATTGCGAGCCTCTCCCCTGGTGTACTTTTGATCCTCTGAGACCCCTGGGCGCTCATAGTGAGCCGCGCACTGAACGCCTTCGGTGTTTATTGCGATCCTGACGTCTGGTCCTTTCTTGTATTTTCTAATGATAATGAATTAATTAATAAAATCATAAATTAATAAATTTGGAAGTAATATCCTGCAGAGCTGACAGTCTGTTTTGATGTTCCTGCAGCATACAATGGTCTGGAGCTGAGGTGTAAGTGTCAGCAATGTGCGCAGTGTGTAGTGTAAATAGGCTGCGTGCGCGAGGGGACGCCGTTTGTTTAGGTGTGTGTAAGTTTGCATTTTGTAATGTTGTAAGTTAGGGTTGTAAAATGGCGGCGATTGTGTTACGCGGGTGTGGAGCATGTCGCGTCCTCCCTCTTATGTGTCTGGCGGGTTTTTGCGTGTCTATTGGTCGTGTAGCCTCGTTTTTTTGTCGCTTAGGCGATTTTCGTGTGTGTAAACTCGGCAAATTGTGGGTTCAATTGTCGTGCCAGCGGACTCCTGGACGCCGTGCCTGTCCCCCCCGTGCTGTGAGTGATGTTTTTTTTGTTAATTTTGGTGGTGTTATTGTAATTTTTGTATGTGCCCGGTTTGGCCGCTACGGTTGTATTTTTTGTGCCGCGGGTCGCTTTCCTTGTTGCGAGTGTTACAGCCGTAATTTTTTCATGCAATTTTTTTTCAAGCTGCTACGGGTCTCGCATTCTGAATTGTATAATTGAGTTTTCTGTTGATGTGCAGTTACGCCTATGGCGCTCATCTCCACCAGCCCAGTGAGCGCCTTCGGTGCTCCCTTCCTAAAAGTCGTGCTGGGTCGTAGGGATGAGCGCCTATGGCGCTCATCTCCACCAGCGTAGTGAGCGCCTTCGGCGCTCCCTGCCTAAGTCGTACAGGTTGTAAGGATGAGCGCCTTTGTCGCTCCTTGCCAGCAACTGCGTTAAAAACTGTAGCCCGTAATATATATATATATATATATAGTAAAAAAAGTACATATGTGCTCACATTTGAAGTCGCACTTCCCAGTATATGGTGCCATCACCGATATCGTTATCTGTCCTTCCTCTGGTGTCTTTACAGCGACTCCCCCGCAAGACCTTGATGGCCTCGCTATGACAATCTGCGGCCGCTTACAACCACCGCTGGACCTGACACTTTTCCCTTTGTATTCTGTTCGCACCCCCTACCTATTCCCAGGACCACCGATATCCAACAACCGCCCCCCGGCCACCAACACAACCCACAGTATCAACTGGGCCGGAGGAGATAAGCACGTGGAAATTGTGGACGGGGCCACAGGGAAGAGGGTGGATGTGTGAGTTGTAGTGGAGGAGATGTGCAATAAGAAGGAGGGTAGAAGATGTGAGCATGATGGTGTGAGTGGCAATAAGACTGAAGAGCAAGGGGAAGTATGTGGAGCAATCTTGGGATGGGCAATAAGAAGGAGGGTAGAAGATGTGAGCATGATGTTGTGAGTGGCAATAAGACTGAAGAGCAAGGGGAAGTATGTGGAGCAATCTTGGGATGGGCAATAAGAAGGAGGGTAGAAGATGTGAGCATGATGGTGTGAGTGGCAATAAGACTGAAGAGCAAGGGGAAGTATGTGGAGCAATCTTTGGATGGGCAATAAGAAGGAGGGTAGAAGATGTGAGTGGCAATAAGACTGAAGAGCAAGGGGAAGTATGTGGCGCAATCTTGGGATGGGCAATTAGAAGGAGGGTAGAAGATGTGAGCATGATGGTGTGAGTGACAATAAGACTGAAGAGCAAGGGGAAGTATGTGGCGCAATCTTGGGAGGGGCAATAAGAAGGAGGGTAGAAGATGTGAGCATGATGGTGTGAGTGGCAATAAGACTGAAGAGCAAGGGGAAGTATATGGCGCAATCTTGGTATGGGCAATAAGAAGGAGGGTAGAAGATGTGAGCATGATGGTGTGAGTGGCAATAAGACTGAAGAGCAAGGGGAAGTATGTGGCGCAATCTTGGGATGGGCAATAAGAAGGAGTGTAGAAGATGTGAGCGGCAATAAGACTGAAGAGCAAGGGGAAGTATGTGGCGCAATCTTGGGATGGGCAATAAAAGGAAGATGAGTTCTGCAATATTGATCAGGATTAATGTGGAGGGAATGACAAGTAAATGTACGGTACAATAATATGATTAAGATGAGTGAGGGTTAGAAGAAGATGTGGAAGTTGTTGAGAAAGAGATGAGCAGAATTGTGTTGATCGACATGAGGAGAGGGTTGGGGTTAGTTTGGACACATTGGGGGTACATGTGGTATTATGTAGTTCAGCATGGCTTTAGAGTAGTGATGAGGGTAGGAGATGGTTTGTTTAAGGTACCCCATATTAGTCCCTGATCCTTACCACCTGCTTACAGCTCCCCCACTGGTGATCCGTTTCCTGGAAGCCGCTTGTGTAAGGCAGCCATGCTGACGTACTATAACTGTCTTCATGAGGTGTCAGAGAGACAGCAGGAGGCGGCCACCTATCAGCAGGCCAAGGTAGGTAACTACTTTCCAACTATGTAACCTCAAGTTCTGTAACTAGTGTAACCATTGGTCATATGAGAAGACTCTGATGGTGGGCAAGATTGAAGGCAGATGAGGTCATTGAAGCCATGAACATGAGTTTAATGGATCTCAGAGGGTTAGTGGCTAACAGATGTTCATGGTGTCCTGCGGTCCATAGAGTCACAGAGAGTTGGACACAACTGAACGATTAAACAACAAAAGCATTTGAGTCAAGTGATCAAAAGATTCTGTTACCTTCCTATGGATTAATTAACAATTAATCATCATATTACAAGGATCAAAGGAGATCTAAAAAGGTTCAACTTGATGGACTAAAAGTATTTTTTTTAACCTCAATTACCATCTAACTATGTTAAGTATTGGTTATAGTGATTACTCAACGAATCTCAGATCTTCAAGTAATCATAAAATGTGTTTCTGATAGTTACTATTTTTCATGGAACCAGAGTCTTATCCGGAGATCATTCGGAGTCCTACCTTCTGGAGCCAGGTATATGATCCCCGCAAAACATCATGGACGTCTGTTCTCAAGTTGGTTCTTGGTGGTACAAGCAGAAAAAGGTGCAAATATTCATAAAATAAGGAACATGTTAGTAGAGGTTTTGGACTCATTTCTGAATCTGCTTTTTGGCTCACACACAGTTTCAGGTGTTGGGACAGCTTGGCAGATATACTTGTCACATTCTAAATCTTCTTAAACTAAGGACCTTGTCATGATTTGGGAGAATTATCCCACTATTCGTATCTTTAGAGTACAGTGTAAATGTGGCCTATTATAAAGTGTCGTGATTGTTTTGTGGCCTGGACTGGAAGGGGTTAACCCTCATGCGCAGTCTTGTAATAAAAGGGGAAGCTAGTATTGCTTTCAGGGGTTGTAAGACAGCAGATCAGATGTCTTGTGGGGGACTGGTTTGGGAGGTTGGTTGCCGAGGGGGGGGGGGGGGGGTTGGCTATAGACTTGGGGGGATGGTGTTATTTTGTGATGTATGTTCAGTCTGCTAAGCATGGCTACCGGTGTTTGTATTCTACCATTGCTGGGGATGCTGAGATCTTGAACACAAAAATACACAGCCTAGAGAGAGAGAATTGGGTTGAGCGTGGTCGGCCAAATCTTAGGGTGGTAACAGATTTTAATCCAGGAGTTTACAAATAGTTTTTTTCAGAAGATTTGTGGGGCGTCGAGTTATACTACTGAGGTTAGTTTGTTCTCTGATTGAGCTTCTCTATTTTGGTATTTTTGTATAAATTTGTCTCCCTAAGGGTGATTGGGGACACAGACTCCTTGCTCACCGTGTCTTAAGAAGTAATCCACTACACCTCACTGACAAGGCCCAAAGAAGGCTGAAACCTATGTCTGGGGTTTCAGGGTAGAATTGCCTGGTATTTAAGGGCTGGGTTACTCTATTGTGTATCAATACTACAGGATATTTCTCCCTGTGAAGGGAAAGGTAAAAGAGGCTCCTCTCAGAGTGGGTTATCGTGGCCATAGCAATAACTTATCAAGGTCAGTTTTTTCTCTAACTGTATAATTTGAATATTGATTGTGTGAATTAAATGGTGCACATGAGATGCCCCCCAACAAAGCCTTGGTCACCAGACAGACCCAGGTACCAACCACCTGTAGATGAGAGGTGAGCCACCACCATAGTTATGTAAAGAAGTATTTTAGACATAGGTGAACCGAAAAGGATGGCTTACTGTTATCCTTCAGTGTCCAGGCTTAGGTGCACCTGGGATGTTCTTTCCATATTTTATATCCAAGCCTTTTCTAGACTCCAGTGAGATGAGATAACAATGGCCGCCAATGGAGTGCAGACCCAGTCCCAACAGTTTAAAGATTATCAAAGCCATTGGATGGACCATGGAGTACTGTGAAGACTTATCAAGAAGTGGAGGAAATGTGGCACCAAAGGGACATTGCCAAGATCAGGATGACCCTCCAAAGATGATAAGAGAAGGAGAACACTTATCACGGAGGCCACCAAGAGACCTACAGCAACACTAAAGGAGTGGCCTGTGCTGGTCATTCCTAGCATGTGACCACTATCTCCCGTATTCTGCACACGGTAGGGTAGAGTCACAAGACAAAAATTAGCACCCAAGCTCATGTAAATTTTGCAAAAAATACATTCAATCACCCCAAACCGTGTGAGAAAATATGTTCATATCTGATGAGACAAAGGCTGAACATTATGGAGCAAAGATAATACAGCTCATTATCCAAGGAACGCCATGGTAACTAGGCAGTCTACAGACCATGTCCGCCATATTTATATAAGTATTGAGATGAAGCAAGGAGGTTAAGTCTTTGTTGACACTAGTTTATTCCGTAATTACATTAAGAGCTCGTACTATATGTACTGTGCTACTGTTATTAATTGGGGATTTCCTCATTTATTTAGAGGCCATGCTAAATGGAGGTATTGGCTCTGACCAGTAGGGGGAGTAGACGCACCACTAAATACAGAACCTGGCATCACCAGCAGCCCTATTAACTTAGCTCAACGTTGAAAACTGTAGCCCGTAAGACTTACTGCTATTAAATTAGACCCGTAAAGCAACCTGTTAACGAATTGTGGGGTAAGGGCGAGAAAAGGCTACGGGAAGTTGGAAATTTTAACTGCGCACCCGCAAGTTCTTTGATCTGTCATGCCAGTTACTGTTACGTTCCAATCACGCTATTAAATTGCAACAAATTCACTAGCGTTCAAGCCCGTAACCGGGTCATTGCACGTTATTTCAACGAGGTCATATCACTCCCCGTCTCGAATGATGATGACATTTGGTATACACCCTTAAATTTTTTTCCTCTTATCTCAAACTGTTTTAATTTTATAGAAGTTTGAAGTTTTGTTAAATCTGCGTTGTCCTTCCCTCGTGCAACAGAGATCGTCCTACGGGCTTCAGTTACGAGTTATGTAGCGTTGTATAATGGAATATAATGCATAATTTTAGTTTATTTTAATATTTTTCTTTCTAGGTCTTATTACCTTACTTGTCAGCATTTAAAGTCTGAGTCTCTGTGACCCTATAGACCACAGCACGTCAGGCATATCTGTCAGCCACTGCCACTCTAAGCTCCATCAAGTTCATGCTTATTGCTTCAATTACTTCATCTATCCATCTCCACCTCTGCCATCCCCTTCTTCGTGTGCCTTCAATCTTTCCCACCATTAGAGTCTCTCTAGGGATCCCTGTCTTCCCTTTTCCCATGACTCCAACAAGTATAGATAGATCTACATACAAACTCATTCCTTGGTTATATTTGTCTATTCCTGTTTGTTCAATAATATTTATTGTTATATATACAGTGCCTTGCAAAAGTATTCACCCCCTTGACTTTTTAACTATTTTGTTCCATTACAGCATTAAGTTCAATGTTTTGTTAATCTGAATTTTATGTGATGGATCAGAACACAATAGTCTAAGGTGGTGAAGAGAAATTAGAAAAATATATACATAAAACTATTTTTTAGAAATAGAAAACAGATAATTGGCACGTGCGTATGTATTCACCCCCTTTGTTATGAAGCCCATAAAAAGCTCTGGTGCAACTAATTACCGTCAGAAGTCACATAATTAGTGACATTATGTCCACCTGTGTGCAATCTTAGTGTCACATGTCACGCTGCAACACCTAAGCAAGAGGCACTACTAACCAAACACTGCCATGAAGACCAATGAACTCTCCAAACAAGTAAGGTACAATGTTGTTGAGAAGTACAAGTCAGGGTTAGGTTATAAAAAAATATCCAAATCTTTGATGATCCCCAGGAGCACCATCAAATCTATCATAACCAAATGGAAAGAACATGGCGCAACAGCAAACCTCCAAGAGACGTCCGCCCAACAAACCTCACGGACCAGGCAAGGAGGGCATTAATCAGAGAGGCAGCACAGAGACCTAATGTAACCCTGGAGGAGCTGCAGAGATCCACAGCAGAGACTGGAGTATCTGTACATAGGGCGACAATAAGCCGTACGCTCCATAGAGTTGGGCTTTATGGCAGTGGCCAGAAGAAAGCCATTACTATCCGCAAAAAACAAAATGGCACGTTTTGAGTTTGCTAAAAGGCACGTGGGAGACTTCCAAAATGTATGGAGGAAGTTGCTCTGGTCTGATGAGACTAAAATTGAACTTTTCGGCCATCAAAGAAAACGCTATGTCTGGCGCAAACCCAACACATCACCCAAAGAGCACCATCCCCACAGTGAAACATGGCAGTGGCAGCATCATGCTGTGGGGATGTTTTTCAGCAGCCGGGACTGGGAGTTGAAGGACAAATGGATAGTGCTAAATACAGGGATATTCTTGAGCAAAACCTGCACCACTCTGTGCGTGATTTGGGGCTAGGACGGAGGGTCACCTTCCAGGAGTACAATGACCCCAAACACACGGCTAAAGGGGAAACATGTAAATGTGTTGGAATGGCCGAGTCACAGCCCAGACCTCAATCCAATAGGAAATCTGTAGTCAGACTTAAAGATTACTGGTCACAAGTGCAAACCATCCAACTTGAAGGAGCTGGAGCAGTTTTGCAAGGAGGAATGGGCAAAAATCCCAGTGGTAAGATGTGGCAAGCTCATAGATACTTATCCAAAGCGACTTGGAGCTGTGATTGGCACAAAAGGTGGCGCTACAAAGTATTGACTTTAGGGGGTGAATAGTTATGCACAGGGACTTTTTCTGTTATTTTGTCCTATTTGTTGTTTGCTTCACGATAAAAATAAATAAATAAACATCTCCCAAGTTGTGGCATGTTCTGTAAATTAAATAATGCAAATCCTCAAACAATCCGTGTTACTTCCAGATTGTGAGGCATCAAAATACGAAAAAAAAGGGGGTGAATACTTTTGCAAGGCGCTGTAGGTAAATGCAAACTTATTACCTAATTGATATTATTATATTTATTATTATTTATTTTGTCCAGGCCCTCTCGGACCAGTACCAACGAGTCAAGTCCATGTTGTACTCTCAGTTCAGTGCCCGTGACCTGGGCACATGGCATTGCAAGCGGTGTGTGGACAGATTTACATCCGTGTTGTGGGAGTCCCCTGATGGAGAATTAGGACTGAGATTCCTTTGTGAGCTCCAAGGATAGACCCAGGAGAAGCTTAATCATGGCTGTTGTATGTTATATGTTGTGAGCACGGACATTCCTGCTGAAGAAGTAGGCATGGTGCTAGTATTTTTTTGTTTTATTTGGCGTGTGACCACAGTGTGACAAATATTAAAAGTTAAATGGCTGCTGTTCATGCATGTGTTGATATTTTTTACAAGCATGAAACCAGTGGCCATGCATGTTCTGTTTACCATATGTCCGTATATCAAGACACTGATCCAATAGTCCCACTGCGGGACATCACAGATTAAGATGGTTTTGACATCCAAATTCTACACCTTTCTAAATATGTTTTCGATTTTGAAGGGTGTGAAATGGGAGAAGTGATCAGATAACGGATATCTGCCCCTATTATTATTATCTACAGTCATAATTGTGAATACAAAAGACAAATAAGTCACAAGAATACGGATATAGCGGGAGACAAAAAGGTGGGAATTGCTGCTGGTGGTTTGATGGGGTCGTACAAGAGATCCTGCTTGGTGGACATTGGGGAACTTGGTAGTAAATGTGTCTAATAAGTGAGGGATTGAATCTGTGAAGAGTAGGGATAGTCTTACAAAGAGATGTAGACATTTCCATAGGGTAGGGCCTCTCAAACCCATCTACAAGATGCAATAAAGGATGAAGAGAGGAACAAGTCTTGTGAAAAGTATTAAGGTGGTCAGGGAAGTATTCAGATGAACGCTACAGACTGATCAAGAAAGTGAATTTCTTAGAGCATGTGTCACGCCAATTAAGATATTGGCAAAATAGAACAGCAGATAAGAAATAGAACATGGAGGATGTGTGGAGTGAGGAGAAGCAAGGGACACAAATCTGAGTCTTGTCATATGCTATTAGTGAATTGTCTTGGAGATTTGTTCATAAGGAGATACTAAATGAAAGGTTACATTGATATATTAACATAATTAGCAAGAGGAGATCAAAGCTGAAAAAAGTGTGGTAGAGATATGACTTGTGAATGAAGTTAGAGAGCATAGACAATCCAGATGTCCAAGTGTCCTCGGCCATTAGATGATCAGTACCCTATCCATCTGAGAGATGCTTTGGATCACTCAGCAATTCCTAGTCCAGGTACCCTTTTGGGACTTGATCCTACTGTAGTATTTACACAGGTTTGAGAGACCCAGTGGTGGAACAGAAACATGGGCAGTGAAAAGACTTGTTCGCAAAAGACCCTGGCGTCCACCAGTGGACTAGAACCATATCAAGAACTTTGATGATTAAGCTGGTGCTAGCCTATGATTCATATGGGTCTGGACTCTAGTATCATTGTTGTGGGGCACAGTTAGTATGACCTAAATCATAGTATTATGATGTAATTCAGCTTGTTGCTAGTCTTTTATACCCCAAAGACCATCTTGGAACACCTATAAGGAGCTCCAGCATGCCTGCTAGTGATGGTAGAAGGCCAATACTTTGCATACCTTGGGGCAGGCTCAACAACTCATGCTGGAGCAGTTCTACCATTTGTATCTGCAGAGCGTCAAGAATTAGGGGCTAGAGGTCCATAACTGCGGACCATACAGATAACCTAGAGGAGCACTTGGCCCAACTGGAATCAGTATATTTTAGATCTATCTAATTCCCAAGTCTGTGCTGTATTAAAGTGGTTTCCCTTAGTAACACGCTCAGGTTGTTCCTGATTAGACTTGTGTTTTAGCCAAACCCCCCTTCCATTTTGATAACCCTATCAGGGTGGAGGCAATCCCCTTAACTGATACTATAGTTTTTATAGTGAATATCATATGGAATATTTCCATAATAAATCATTGAATATGCATTGTATTAATGATCAATCCTTAGCTTAAACAACTATATTAACTATTCAATTATAATATATTTGGAACCTCTTCTATGTAACTTTAAACCTGTTGCCTATGCACATATGCGCAGCCAGCCCCTATGTACATATATACAGCCAGCCCCTATGTACATATATACAGCCAGCCCCATGTACACATGCACATCCAGCCCCTATGTACATATGCACATCCAGCCCCTATGTACATATGCACAGCCAGTCCCTATGTACATATACAACCAGTCCCTATGTACATATACAACCAGTCCCTATGTACACATGCACAGCCAGTCCCTATGTACATATACACATCCAGCCCCTATGTACATTTACAACCAGTCCCTATGTACATATACAACCAGTCCCTATGTACACATACACATCCAGCCCCTATGTACATATACAACCAGTCCCTATGTACACATACACATCCAGCCCCTATGTACATATGCACAGCCAGTCCCTATGTACATATACAACCAGTCCCTATGTACACATGCACAGCCAGTCCCTATGTACATATACACATCCAGCCCCTATGTACATATACAACCAGTCCCTAAACACATATACAGTCAGCCCCTACGTTCATTTCCACAAACAAACGGACAAAAGTGTTTAATTTCATACAATATAACTTTTATAAATCTCTCTAGACTTACAAATACAAAACATCAATATTTGCACCTTATAAATATAACATGTCTATAACTACATATTAAATAATAAATATACAGCAATGGCGGACAGTTTAATGGATCCCAGTCATATACTTGAGGTGACGGCTTATTTCTGTCTCAAATTAAATTGAGTCTTTTTTAGATTTCTTGTATCAAAGTCTGCGTCTGTTCAGGATAAAGCGAGTCCATGTACCCAGAATCCTCTGCAGTGCCATCATGGCTCCTTGTGTTAACAAGTCCTAGTTCTTCTCGTACACAAGGCTCCTCTTCTATGGCTTATTCATGAAGTCCTGTTGCCCGTCCAGTGCTACAAGTTGGCTTTAAACCATTTGAAGTTTCTGCTCCAGTCCACCGATAGGAGCCAAAATAATAAATATAGGTAGCTCTCTGCATAAATATATATAGATAAATAAATAAATAAAGCTCTGACTTCCTTCTGTATCAAAAGATATGACAAAATAGAAAGCTGGCATTCCCTGTAAGTGGTAAATATGGCGGAATGAAGTCTTGTGTCTGAGACGATTTAGACCTGGATGGTAAAAAAAAAGCAAGGTTAGATTGGTTAACTGGATATCAGAATAATGAGTGTGTACCCTAGTAAATGTGTATTGTGGATAACATACCCGTGGCACAGGACAGGGTGGGTAAATATGGTGTAGGGCATGGGGTTAGGCACAGGAAAGGGTTGGTAAATATGGTGTAGGGCATGGGGTTAGGCACAGGACAGGGTGTATGTATATATAGTGTAGGGCATGGAGTTGGGCACAGGACAGTGTGTGTATATATAGTGTAGGGCATGGGGTTAGGCACAGGACAGTATGTATATATAGTGTAGGGCATGTAGTTGGGCACAGGACAGTGTGTGTATATATAGTGTAGGGCATGGGGTTAGGCACAGGACAGTGTGTGTATATATAGTGTAGGGCATGGAGTTAGGCACAGGACAGTATGTATATATAGTGTAGGGCATGGAGTTGGGCACAGGACAGTGTTTATATATATTGTAGGGCATGGTATGGGTATGTTTATACACAGTGCAGTAGGCAGTGAGACACTGGGCAAGGTGTGTACATAAAATGAGGCAGGGGTATGAATGAATAAGGTGGTATGGTCTTTTTAGTGATGGTGGCCCTTGGGAGTGGAAGGAGACAGGATTTGTGCCAAGTTATGTGCACTCTATGGAAGGTGGCAAGGTCTGAGAGTGGGCATGGGAGTGCAGACTACGTGTCCCATTGGCATAGATTGTGTTCTTACAGTTTGGTTGAGTTGTTACCTCAGTAGCAAATACGCATTGCGCAGAAGGGTCTGGAATGAGGAATATTGGGTGATAAACGCCTTCCTCAGGGTAATCTGGAGGTGGACTGCTGTGTCTGACATCTGATTTCATGCTGCAATTAAAAGAGAGTGATAAAGGGTTAAACATAGGAAGACATGGATAGAGGATGAAAAAATGTAGATCAGGGAATCGGGGAAGAGAGGATAGTGAGAATAGGAGAGGATGGCGAGACTAATGGGATTGGAAAGGAGAAGCGACTGAAGAAGGGAGTAGTGGATAAGAGAGAATTAAAAAAAAGGTGTAGAGATGAAAAAGGGTTAGCAAAGAAATGGGGATAAGTGAAGGAGGAGAGTTGGATGTAGAGTAGGGACAAAATACAAGGGATGGAAAAGGATAGGAAGAAGTTGTACAGTGAATATGAAGAAGACAGTAGGAGGAGGCCTAGAGCGGAAAGATGGGAGTAGGAAGAATATAGGGATGAAGGGTAGAGTGATGAAGACTTGGAACTGACAAGCAAGTGTGAGTGATGGATAGAATAGAGACTGTATGACGGGCTAGGGATGGGAGAGAACATAGGGATGTGGAGAACCCGTGAGAAAGACGGGGCAGAAGGGGATGTGTAGGATCTGCTGGAGCGGTATTGGAAGTCAAGATGAGGGCAGGGATGGGGAATAGAAATATTGTTGAGACAGAATGATTGAGGAAGCATAGAAAAGAGACAGAAACTAAAGCAAGAAGTGAAAATAGATAAGTGGATATGGAAGAAGTAGAATAAGGAGGGATGGGGAAGTGAGACAGGAGTAGGGTTGGGGTTGAGGACAAACGAAGGGACTGAAAGCCATTGGAAGATGGTTGGATATAACAGAATGAAATAGCCTAGAAAATTTGATTGGAATGAAGGGTTAGGGATTTGGATCCAGAGGAGAGACTGGAGTTGGTTTGGCGATAGAGAAGAAAACTGGGAGATAGTGACAGGAAATGAGTTCAGAGGGAGAAGGAAGTAGGACTGGTGATGGGGAATAAATGATATAGAAGCAGTGGGCGAGTGATACACACCGGTCACTTCTGTGTCCCCCTCTCTCCTCCTCACTGTCTGACCCTTGTAGAAGCTTCTGTTTACTACTGGATTTTTCTCTTAAACAGTCCTGCTTGGGTATCATGAAATGTGCTGAAGAGACCAGGAAGGGCTCCTTCTCCATCAAGTTGTTCCTGTGATCCAGGTCGTTAGTAACCCTCTCCATCTCCTCTCCCTCTGCTCGTCTCATCCATTTGAGAAGCAGTACAATTCCACAACCAAGCAAACACAAGGCAGCCAAGCCTAAAGATGCCACCATAGTCATTGTAGAAGTGGAGTCTGAACCTCGACGAGAGGCTGGGGTAGGATCTAGCACCCTAAACTCACAGGTTGAGCCCATGAACCCTGCTGGACACTGACATACATGGCCACTGAAATGGGTATAGCAGGTTCCCCCATTACGACAGGGCCTGGAGCTACAGGCGTCCATTCTCAGCGAGCAGTCTTTGCCTCCGTATCCCAAGGTACAGGAGCAGGTGTAGCTGTTCACCCCATCTACACATGTCCCCCCATTATCACAGGGGTTACGAGCGCAATCATCGATATTCAGCTCACACCGAGAGCCGGAGAATCCTGAGCGACACTTACACATCACACCTCGTCCCACGTCCAAGCAGTGACCTCCTGAATAAACGGAGGCAGAGGAGGAATTAAGAAGGTTCAAGAGAACATGATAAAAGAAAGATGACAGAAAAGGAACTGAAATTTGCAAATTAAGTGTGAAAATGTTTTTTTGTTTTTTTTTATTGTTGAAGCCTCTAAATTTTGTTTTAGGGGATGTCTTGATGTCCTGGGCGTTTATGCTTTGCTTAATATTCGAGGGGCTTACGATGTTATTTGAACTCCAGTAGATTGAGACTCACAGACAGAGACGTCTGGAAGATGGAGGATGGAGGAAAGATATCAGGAGAGAGCACATGGGACGTATAGTGCAACTCACCATTCAAGCAGGGGCCATTCGTGCAGCGGTCAATTTTCTTTTCACAGTTGGAGCCATGATAATTGTATGGACAACGGCAGACATAACTTCCTCCACTGTTCTTTTCCACACATGTGCCGCCATTAAAGCAAGGCCCGTCAGCACATGTGATGGCACTGATATCACAATTTTTGCCATAGAAACCACGAGGACATACACATTTATAGTCATTCTCCAGATCCTAAGAGAGGAAAAAACGGGAAACAAGCAGGGTGGGGGAGGTAGAGAGGGTTGGGAACAGAGAAAGGGGGAAAGGAAAAGATGGAGATTGTGGAAAAATGAATATTTATGAGGAAGTATAGAAGAAGTAATAAAGTGAGGAACATATGGAATAAGAAAAGTTTCATAAAAGAAATGGGGTTCAAAGGAGAGAAGGTAAGAAAGGAGAGAAAATGGGTATGAAGACAATAAAAAAGAGAAAATAAACACATGGAGAAAGGAGGAGGAAGAATAAATAAAAGCAAGAAAGAGTAGGTGAGACCATCAAAGGGTATCGAGGAGAGAAAAACAGTAGAAGGGGTGTTTTGAAGAAAGGGATTAAAAAGAGATAGGGGTAAAAAAACAGAAAGGGCGAAGCTCAAAAAGAATAGATAGATAGAAGTGTGCAAGGTAAAGGGAGAAGCAAAAACGGGGAATGTGGAGAAGTGGATTGAGGTGGGGATAATAGGGCATTAAGATCCGAGGAGAGTCACAATTGGTACAAAGCAAGAAGATGAATAAAAAGAAAGAATGAAGTGAAGAAGAAATGATAGAATACAATAGACAAGAAGAGAGAAGATAAACACAAAGTGGTGGCATAAGAGACATCAAGGAGAAGGAAGGAATAAGAAAAGTAAAGTGAGAAGATTAGACACGGGTAATAGGGAAACAATGATGGGACCAGTGGAGAACGAAGAGGAAGCAATGGAAGCAGAGACAAGATGTGAGGAGGGAAGAGATATTGTGACAGCAAGAGTAATGCGTAGGACAGAGAAGAGAGATCGGAGGAAGAGAAGGGAATGTAAAGGGTTACAGAGGTCGTGGGGACAGGTGGGAGAAGTATGAAGGTTGTAATGGTGGGACAGATAAAGAGGAAAGTGAGAGAAATAGACACAATTAATATCAATAATATCAGGACACATGTAAATAGAGTACATACATGAACTGACATACATGTATTCTGTCTGAATGTCACAGTTGTGTAAAACATACAGTTGATGGCAGACTACAACAATAAGCCCATCTTGTGTGCCCATTCTATTATTACCCCATGAGTGCTATATGGCCTTTACAGTGATTGTCTCTACTACTTCTATAAATGAGTCATCTATATATTGAATGTGCTCCATGTTAGCAGTGGTTTGATATCAATCGAAATTCCTGAATGGTAAGATGGAAGCCTGAGGAGATGTGGGATCCAGATAGTAATTGTTTTATGACATGTATGGCCCAATCAGTGGTAAGATGGAAGTCTGAGGAGATGTGGGATCTAGATAGTAAAGGTTTTATGACATGTATGGTCCAATCAGTGGTAAGATGGAAGCCTGAGAAGATGTGGGATCCAGATAGTAAAGGTTTTATGACATGTATGGTCCAATCAGTGGTAAGATGGAAGCCTGAAGAGATGTGGGATCCAGATAGTAATGGTTTTATGACATGTATGGTCCAATCAGTGGTAAGATGGAAGCCTGAGGAGATGTGGGATCCAGATAGTAAAGGTTTTATGACATGATCCATTTGTTGGCTATTTCATCTCCAAGACCAATTACCTTCCCATTCCCTATTCCAATAAGTGAACATTGTGCATGGTGCTACTTGTGGAGTTTCAGGATGAGGTAGTAGTCCTTCTGCTGTCTATTTTGTGCATCAATATATAAACCTCTCTTAATGACTTGTTAGAGCCAACTGTAATTTACACAATCTCTAAGCACAAGTATCCTAGAGTAGTAACACCAGAGAGGTACCAACTAATAGATTGCAGTTAACATGAAGAGGTTCTGATGACTGAATGGTACCAAGTAGCCGGTCTATGTTCTCTAGAAGAGTACCAGTAACCTAGAGAGGTAACAACCTCCAATAGATAGATTACAGTTGACCTGAAGAAGTCCTGATGACTTCCTGGTACCAAGTAGCCTGTATTTAGTAACCTAGAAGGGTCCAGACGTATGACTGGAACCAATCAACCTGGGCATACTCCCCAGCAGAGTACAGACATCGATATAGTACAATATACAGATTACTGAGTGCAGTAGAGATGTTCAGATGGTCCAGCCAGCCCGTATCTACTCTCCACAGTGGCACCAAACAACGTGTATGAAACACATCTGCAGTCACCTTAAAGCCCAATGCAGTAGAAATATCTAAAGACATTGGAGATTTTACCTAGAGAAGACAGACCCTTAGAAGACCTTACAGCATGTGACACAGACTTCACCTCAAAAAGGTCATGTGACTACAGAATTATCAAAAGTAGACAATATCCAGAAATCTGAACAAGTCACCTACAGATGTGCTGTGCACCTTAGGGTGACAGAGAACAGAAGAGTAGAAGCCATTTATCCTCTCCAGAAATGTATGAGGGCAAGAGGCGTGCAAGAACAAGACATTATGAACAGGTCGTAAATTGGTGAAACGCGGTAAAGGAATTCAAGCATGCCTGGGATAAGCTAATGGCCGACATGGACAAGATGCAAGTCATGGACAGTTTGGTTCTTCTCTACGATTTCTGCTCTTTAGTAAACTTTGGTGACCAACTTAGTTTTGGGCAGTTATGTTATATATTGTAATTTCTAGATCATCTGCACACTCGGTGTACTAAAGAACAGAAATGGGCCGGCATGTCAGGGCAGTACATGGTGCCAACTAGGTAAACCCTCCTGATGAGTACATATCAGCCTGGTGGAATAGGCATGTGCACAGACTGATTAGGGTGGCGCTAAACTGGTGGCATCTGGGTTTTAGTGGGGCTACATGTATGACATATGCTACACTGGAGTGTACCCATCACATAGAGACTTCTGTGAATTAGAATAGTGCCAACGTGGTGCTATATACAGGACAGGAGAATGCCAAGGATTACAGTGCTGCCAGCCTGGTGGCGTGTGCCCTGAAGGAATGTATAGATGACCTAGAGACTGCCATGGATTATGGTGGTGCCAGCCTGGTGGTATGTGCCCTGAAGGAGTGTATAGATGACATAGAGACTGCCATGGATTACAGTGGTGCCAGCCTGGTGGTATGTGCCCTGAAGGAATGTACAGATGACATAGAGACTGCCATGGGTTACAGTGGTGCCAGCCTGGTGGTGTGTGCCCTGATGGAATGTATAGATGACATAGAGGCTGCCATGGATTACAGTGGTGCCAGCCTGGTGGTGTGTGCTCTGAAGGAATGTATAGATGACATAGAGACTGCCAAGGATTACAGTGGTGCCAGGCTGGTGGTGTGTGCCCTGAAGGAATGTACAGATGACCTAGAGAATGCCATGGATTACAGTGATGCCAGCCTGGTGGTGTGTGCTCTGAAGGAGTGTACAGATGACATAGAGACTGCCATGGATTATGGTGGTGCCAGCCTGGTGGTGTGTACCCTGAAGGAATGTACAGATGACCTAGAGACTGCCATGGATTACAGTGGTGCCAGCCTGGTGGTATGTGCCCTGAAGGAGTGTACAGATGACCTAAAGGCTGCCATGGATTATGGTGGTGCCAGCCTGGTGGTATGTGCCCTGAAGGAGTGTATAGATGACATAGAGACTGCCATGGATTACAGTGGTGCCAGCCTGGTGGTATGTGCCCTGAAGGAATGTACAGATGACATAGAGACTGCCATGGGTTAAAGTGGTGCCAGCCTGGTGGTATGTGCTCTGAAGGAATGTACAGATGACCTAGAGAATGCCATGGATTACAGTGATGCCAGCCTGGTGGTGTGTGCCCTTAAGGAGTGTACAGATGACCTAGAGACTGCCATGGATTATGGTGGTGCCAGCCTGGTGGTGTGTGCTCTGAAGTAATGTATAGATGACTCAGAGACTGCCAAGGATTACTGTGGTGCCAGGCTGGTGGTGTGTGCCCTGAAGGAATGTATAGATGACCTAGAGACTGCCATGGATTACTGTGGTGCCAGCCTGGTGGTGTGTGCTCTGAAGGAGTGTACAGATGACCTAGAGACTGCCATGGATTATGGTGGTGCCAGCCTGGTGGTGTGTGCTCTGAAGTAATGTATAGATGACTCAGAGACTGCCAAGGATTACTGTGGTGCCAGGCTGGTGGTGTGTGCCCTGAAGGAATGTACAGATGACCTAGAGAATGCCATGGATTACAGTGATGCCAGCCTGGTGGTGTGTGCCCTGAAGGAGTGTACAGATGACCTAGAGACTGCCAAGGATTACAGTGGTGCCAGGCTGGCGGTGTGTGCCCTGAAGGAATGTACAGATGACCTAGAGAATGCCATGGATTACAGTGATGCCAGCCTGGTGGTGTGTGCTCTGAAGGAATGTATAGATGACCTAGAGACTGCCATGGATTATGGTGGTGCCAGCCTGGTGGTATGTGCCCTGAAGAAATGTATAGATGACATAGAGACTGCCATGGATTATGGTGGTGCCAGCCTGGTGGTGTGTGCTCTGAAGGAATGTACAGATGACATAGAGACTGCCATAAATTACTGTTGTGCCAGCCTGGTGGTGTGTGCTCTGAAGGAATGTACAGATGATATAGAGACTGCCATGGATTAGAGTGATGCCAGCCTGGTGGTATGTGCCCTGAAGAAATGTACAGATGACATAGAGACTGCCATGGATTAGAGTGATGCCAGCCTGGTGGTGTGTGCCCTGAAGGAATGTACAGATTACATAGAGACTGCCATGGATTAGAGTGATGCCAGCCTGGTGGTATGTGCCCTGAAGGAATGTACAGATGACCTAGAGACTTACATGGATTAGAGTGGTGCCAGCCTGGTGGTGTGTGCCCTGAAGCAGTGTATAGATGACATAGATGCTGCCATGGATTACAGTGGTGCCAGCCTGGTGGTGTGTGCCCTGAAGGAGTGTATAGATGACATAGAGACTGCCATGGATTACAGTGGTGCCAGCCTGGTGGTATGTGCCCTAAAGGAGTGTACAGATGACTTAGAGGCTGCCATGGATTATGGTGGTGCCAGCCTGGTGGTATGTGCCCTGAAGGAGTGTATAGATGACATAGAGACTGCCATGGATTACAGTCGTGCCAGCCTGGTGGCATGTGCCCTGAAGAAGTGTATAGATGACCTAGAGACTGCCATGGATTACAGTCGTGCCAGCCTGGTGGCATGTGCCCTGAAGAAGTGTACAGATGACATAGAGACTGCCATGGATTATGGTGGTGCCAGCCTGGTGGTGTGTGCCCTGAAGGAATGTATAGATGACATAGAGACTGCCATGGATTACAGTGGTGCCAGCCTGGTGGTATGTGCCCTGAAGGAATGTACAGATGACATAGAGACTGCCATGGGTTACAGTGGTGCCAGCGCGGTGGTGTGTGCCCTGATGGAATGTATAGATGACATAGAGGCTGCCATGGATTACAGTGGTGCCAGGCTGGTGGTGTGTGCCCTGAAGGAATGTACAGATGACCTAGAGAATGCCATGGATTACAGTGATGCTAGCCTGGTGGTGTGTGCTCTGAAGGAGTGTACAGATGACATAGAGACTGCCATGGATTATGGTGGTGCCAGCCTGGTGGTGTGTACCCTGAAGGAATGTACAGATGACCTAGAGACTGCCATGGATTACAGTGGTGCCAGCCTGGTGGTATGTGCCCTGAAGGAGTGTACAGATGACCTAAAGGCTGCCATGGATTATGGTGGTGCCAGCCTGGTGGTATGTGCCCTGAAGGAGTGTATAGATGACATAGAGACTGCCATGGATTACAGTGGTGCCAGCCTGGTGGTATGTGCCCTGAAGAGATGTACAGATGACATAGAGACTGCCATGGGTTACAGTGGTGCCAGCCTGGTGGTATGTGCTCTGAAGGAATGTATAGATGACATAGAGACTGCCAAGGATTACAGTGGTGCCAGGCTGGCGGTGTGTGCCCTGAAGGAATGTACAGATGACCTAGAGAATGCCATGGATTACAGTGATGCCAGCCTGGTGGTGTGTGCCCTGAAGGAGTGTACAGATGACCTAGAGACTGCCATGGATTATGGTGGTGCCAGCCTGGTGGTGTGTGCTCTGAAGTAATGTATAGATGACTCAGAGACTGCCAAGGATTACTGTGGTGCCAGGCTGGTGGTGTGTGCCCTGAAGGAATGTATAGATGACCTAGAGACTGCCATGGATTACTGTGGTGCCAGCCTGGTGGTGTGTGCTCTGAAGGAATGTATAGATGACCTAGAGACTGCCATGGATTATGGTGGTGCCAGCCTGGTGGTATGTGCCCTGAAGAAATGTATAGATGACATAGAGACTGCCATGGATTATGGTGGTGCCAGCCTGGTGGTGTGTGCTCTGAAGGAATGTACAGATGACATAGAGACTGCCATAAATTACTGTTGTGCCAGCCTGGTGGTGTGTGCTCTGAAGGAATGTACAGATGATATAGAGACTGCCATGGATTAGAGTGATGCCAGCCTGGTGGTATGTGCCCTGAAGAAATGTACAGATGACATAGAGACTGCCATGGATTAGAGTGATGCCAGCCTGGTGGTGTGTGCCCTGAAGGAATGTACAGATTACATAGTGACTGCCATGGATTAGAGTGATGCCAGCCTGGTGGTATGTGCCCTGAAGGAATGTACAGATGACCTAGAGACTTACATGGATTAGAGTGGTGCCAGCCTGGTGGTGTGTGCCCTGAAGGAGTGTATAGATGACATAGATGCTGCCATGGATTACAGTGGTGCCAGCCTGGTGGTGTGTGCCCTGAAGGAGTGTATAGATGACATAGAGACTGCCATGGATTACAGTGGTGCCAGCCTGGTGGTATGTGCCCTAAAGGAGTGTACAGATGACCTAGAGGCTGCCATGGATTATGGTGGTGCCAGCCTGGTGGTATGTGCCCTGAAGGAGTGTATAGATGACATAGAGACTGCCATGGATTACAGTCGTGCCAGCCTGGTGGCATGTGCCCTGAAGAAGTGTATAGATGACATAGAGACTGCCATGGATTACAGTCGTGCCAGCCTAGTGGCATGTGCCCTGAAGAAGTGTATAGATGACCTAGAGACTGCCATGGATTACAGTCGTGCCAGCCTGGTGGCATGTGCCCTGAAGAAGTGTACAGATGACATAGAGACTGCCATGGATTAGAGTGGTGCCAGCCTGGTGGTATGTGCTCTGAAGGAATGTATAGATGACATAGAGACTGCCATGGATTATGGTGGTTCCAGCCTGGTGGTGTGTGCTCTGAAGGAATGTATAGATGACATAGAGACTGCCATGGATTATGGTGGTGCCAGCCTGGTGATGTGTGTCCTGAAGGAATGTATAGATGACATAGAGACTGCCATGGATTACAGTGGTGCCAGGCTGGTGGTATGTGCCCTAAAGGAGTGTACAGATGACCTAGAGGCTGCCATGGATTATGGTGGTGCCAGCCTGGTGGTGTGTGCCCAGAAGGAGTGTACAGATGACATAGAGACTGCCATGGATTACAGTGGTGCCAGCCTGTTGGTATGTGCCCTGAAGGAGTGTACACATGACATAGAGACTGCCATGGATTACAGTGGTGCCAGGCTGGTGGTATGTGCCCTGAAGGAATGTATAGACGACCTACAGGCTGCCATGGATTACAGTGGTGCCAGCCTGGTGGTATGTGCCCTGAAGGAATGTATAGATGACATAGAGACTGCCAAGGATTACAGTGGTGCCAGCCTGGTGGTATGTGCTCTGAAGGAGTGTATAGATGACATAGAGACTGCCAAGGATTACAGTGGTGCCAGCCTGGTGGTGTGTGCTCTGAAGGAGTGTATAGATGACATAGAGACTGCCATGGATTATGGTGGTGCCAGGCTGGTTGTGTGTGCCCTGAAGGAGTGTATAGATTACATAGAGACTGCCATGGATTATGTTGGTGCCAGCCTGGTGGTGTGTGCCCTGAAGGAGTGTATAGATGACATAGAGACTGCAAAGGATTATGGTGGTGCCAGGCTGGTTGTGTGTGCCCTGAAGGAGTGTATAGATGACCTAGAGACTGCCATGGATTATGGTGGTGCCAGCCTGGTTGTGTGTGCCCTGAAAGAATGTATAGATGACATAGAGACTGCAAAGGATTATGGTGGTGCCAGGCTGGTTGTGTGTGCCCTGAAGGAGTGTATAGAGGACATAGAGACTGCCATGGATTATGGTGGTGCCAGCCTGGTGGTGTGTGCCCTGAAGGAATGTATAGATGTTATAGAGGCTGCCATGGATTACAGTGGAGCCAGCCTGGTGGTATGTGCTCTGAAGGAATGTATAGATGACATAGAGGCTGCCTTTAATTAGAGTGGTGCCAGCCTGGTGGTGTGTGCCCTGAAGGAATGTACAGATGACATAGAGGCTGCCATGGATTAGAGTGGTGCCAGCCTGGTGGTGTGTGCTCTGAAGGAGTGTTCAGATGACCTAGAGACTGCCATGGATTATGGTAGTGCCAGCCTGGTGGTGTGTGCCCTGAAGGAATGTATAGATGACCTAGAGGCTGCCATGGATTATGGTGGTGCCAGCCTGGTGGTATGTGCTCTGAAGAAATGTATAGATGATATAGAGACTGCCATGGATTACAGTGGTGCCAGCCTGGTGGTGTGTGCCCTGAAGAAATGTACAGATGACATAGAGACTGCCATGGATTACGGTGGTGCCAGCCTGGTGGTATATGCCCTGAAGGAGTGTATAGATGACACAGAGACTGCCATGGATTACAGTGGTGCCAGCCTGGTGGTGTGTGCCCTGAAGGAATGTATAGATGACATAGAGACTGCCATGGATTAGAGTGGTGCCAGCCTGGGGGTGTGTGCCCTGATGCAATGTATAGATGACATAGAGACTGCCATGGATTATGGTGGTGCCAGCCTGGTGGTATGTGCCCTGAATGAGTGTACAGATGACATAGAGACTGCCATGGATTATGGTGGTGCCAGCCTGGTGGTATGTGCCCTGAAGGAGTGTACAGATGACATAGAGACTGCCATGGATTAGAGTGGTGCCAGCCTGGGGGTGTGTGCCCTGATGCAATGTATAGATGACATAGAGACTGCCATGGATTATGGTGGTGCCAGCCTGGTGGTATGTGCCCTGAAGGAGTGTACAGATGACATAGAGACTGCCATGGATTATGGTGGTGCCAGCCTGGTGGTGTGTGCTCTGAAGGAGTGTATAGATGACATAGAGACTACCATGGATTACGGTGGTGCCAGCCTGGTGGTGTGTGCCCTGAAGGAGTGTACAGATGATCTAGAGACTGCCATGGATTACAGTGGTGCCAGCCTGGTGGTATGTGCTCTGAAGGAATGTATAGATGACATAGAGACTGCCATGGATTATGGTGGTGCCAGCCAGGTGGTATGTGCCCTAAAGGAATGTACAGATGACATAGAGACTGACATGGATTACAGTGGTGCCAGCCTGGTGGTGTGTGCCCTGAAGGGTTTTATAGATGACATAGAGACTGACATGGATTACAGTGGTGCCAGCCTGGTGGTGTGTGCCCTGAAGGAATGTATAGATGACCTAGAGACTGCCATGGATTATGGTGGTGCCAGGCTGGTGGTATGTGCCCTGAAGGAATGTACAGATGACCCAGAGGCTGCCATGGATTATGGTGGTGCCAGGCTGGTGGTGTGTGCCCTGAAGGAATGTACAGATGACATAGAGACTGCCATGGATTACAGTGGTGCCAGCCTGGTGGTATGTGCTCTGAAGGAGTGTATAGATGACATAGAGACTACCATGGATTACGGTGGTGCCAGCCTGGTGGTGTGTGCCCTGAAGGAGTGTACAGATGATCTAGAGACTGCCATGGATTACAGTGGTGCCAGCCTGGTGGTATGTGCTCTGAAGGAATGTATAGATGACATAGAGACTGCCATGGATTATGGTGGTGCCAGCCAGGTGGTATGTGCCCTAAAGGAATGTACAGATGACATAGAGACTGACATGGATTACAGTGGTGCCAGCCTGGTGGTGTGTGCCCTGAAGGGTTTTATAGATGACATAGAGACTGACATGGATTACAGTGGTGCCAGCCTGGTGGTGTGTGCCCTGAAGGAATGTATAGATGACCTAGAGACTGCCATGGATTATGGTGGTGCCAGGCTGGTGGTATGTGCCCTGAAGGAATGTACAGATGACCCAGAGGCTGCCATGGATTATGGTGGTGCCAGGCTGGTGGTGTGTGCCCTGAAGGAATGTACAGATGACATAGAGACTGCCATGGATTACAGTGGTGCCAGCCTGGTGGTGTGTGCCCTGAAGGGTTTTATAGATGACATAGAGGCTGCCATGGATTAGAGTGGTGCCAGCCTGGTGGTGTGTGCTCTGAAGGAGTATATAGATGACATAGAGACTGCCATGGATTACAGTGGTGCCAGCCTGGTGGTGTGTGCCCTGAAGGAATGTATAGATGACATAGAGACTGCCATGGATTACAGTGGTGCCAGCCCTGGTGGTATGTGCCCTGAAGGAATGTATAGATAACATAGAGGCTGCCATGGATTAGAGTGGTGCCAGCCTGGTGGTGTGTGCCCTGAAGGAGTGTATAGATGACATAGAGACTGCCATGGATTACAGAGGTGCCAGCCCTGGTGGTATGTGCCCTGAAGGAATGTACAGATGACATAGAGACTGCCATGGATTACAGTGGTGCCAGCCTGGTGGTGTGTGCCCTGAAGGAATGTACAGATGACATAGAGACTGACATGGATTACAGTGGTGCCAGCCTGGTGGTGTGTGCCCTGAAGGAATGTATAGATGACCCAGAAGCTGCCATGGATTATGGTGGTGCCAGCCTGGTGGTGTGTGCTCTGAAGGAATGTACAGATGACCCAGAAGCTGCCATGGATTATGGTGGTGCCAGCCTGGTGGTGTGTGCTCTGAAGGAATGTACAGATGACATAGAGACTGACATGGATTACAGTGGTGCCAGCCCTGGTGGTGTGTGCCCTGAAGGAATGTACAGATGACATAGAGACTGACATGGATTACAGTGGTGCCAGCCTGGTGGTATGTGCCCTGAAGGAATGTATAGATGACATAGAGGCTGCCATGGATTATGGTGGTGCCAGCCTGCTGGTGTGTGCCCTGAAGGAATGTACAGATGACATAGAGACTGCCATGGATTATGGTGGTGCCAGCCTGGTGGTGTGTGCCCTGAAGGAGTGTATAGATGACATAGAGACTGCCATGGATTAGAGTGGTGCCAGCCTGGTGGTGTGTGCTCTGAAGGAATGTACAGATGACATAGAGACTGCCATGGATTATGGTGGTGCCAGCCTGGTGGTGTTTGCTCTGAAGGAGTGTATAGATGACATAGAGGCTGCCATGGATTATGGTGGTGCCAGCCTGGTGGTATGTGCCCTGAAGGAGTGTATAGATGACATAGAGGCTGCCATGGATTATGGTGGTGCCAGGCTGGTGGTATGTGCCCTAAAGGAATGTATAGATGACATAGAGGCTGCCATGGATTATGGTGGTGCCAGGCTGGTGGTATGTGCCCTGAAGGAATGTATAGATGACATAGAGACTGCCATGGATTATGGTCGTGCCAGGCTGGTGGTATGTGCCCTAAATGAATGTATAGATGACATAGAGGCTGCCATGGATTAGAGTGGTGCCAGCCTGATGGTGCGTGCCCTGAAGGAATGTACAGATAACCTAGAGACTGCCATGGATTACAGTGGTGCCAGCCTGTTGGTATGTGCTCTGAATGAGTGTATAGATGACCTAGAGACTGCCATGGATTATGGTGGTGCCAGGCTGGTGGTGTGTGCTCTGAATGAGTGTATAGATGACCTAGAGACTGCCATGGATTACAGTGGTGCCAGCCTGGTGGTATGTGCCTTGAAGGAATGTATAGATGACATAGAGACTGCCATGGATTATGGTGGTGCCAGGCTGGTGGTATGTGCCCTGAAGGAATGTACAGATGACCCAGAGGCTGCCATGGATTATGGTGGTGCCAGGCTGGTGGTGTGTGCCCTGAAGGAATGTACAGATGACATAGTGACTGCCATGGATTACAGTGGTGCCAGCCTGGTGGTGTGTGCCCTGAAGGAATGTATAGATGACATAGAGGCTGCCATGGATTACAGTGGTGCCAGCCCTGGTGGTATGTGCCCTGAAGGAATGTATAGATAACATAGAGGCTGCCATGGATTAGAGTGGTGCCAGCCTGGTGGTGTGTGCCCTGAAGGAGTGTATAGATGACATAGAGACTGCCATGGATTACAGAGGTGCCAGCCCTGGTGGTATGTGCCCTGAAGGAATGTACAGATGACATAGAGACTGCCATGGATTACAGTGGTGCCAGCCTGGTGGTATGTGCTCTGAAGGAGTGTACAGATGACATAGAGACTGCCATGGATTACAGTGGTGCCAGGCTGGTGGTATGTGCCCTGAAGGAATGTACAGATGACCTAGAGTGTGCCATGGATTATGGTGGTGCCAGCCTGGTGGTATGTGCCCTGAAGGAATGTACAGATGACATAGAGACTGCCATGGATTACAGTGGTGCCAGCCTGGTGGTATGTGCTCTGAAGGAGTGTACAGATGACATAGAGACTGCCATGGATTACAGTGGTGCCAGGCTGGTAGTATGTGCCCTGAAGGAATGTACAGATGACCTAGAGTGTGCCATGGATTATGGTGGTGCCAGCCTGGTGGTGTGTGCTCTGAAGGAATGTACAGATGACCCAGAAGCTGCCATGGATTATGGTGGTGCCAGCCTGGTGGTGTGTGCTCTGAAGGAATGTACAGATGACATAGAGACTGACATGGATTACAGTGGTGCCAGCCTGGTGGTGTGTGCCCTGAAGGAATGTATAGATGACATAGAGACTGCCATGGATTACAGTGGTGCCAGCCTGGTGGTATGTGCCTTGAAGGAATGTATAGATGACATAGAGACTGCCATGGATTATGGTGGTGCCAGGCTGGTGGTATGTGCCCTGAAGGAATGTACAGATGACCCAGAGGCTGCCATGGATTATGGTGGTGCCAGGCTGGTGGTGTGTGCTCTGATGGAATGTATAGATGACATAGAGGCTGCCATGGATTATGGTGGTGCCAGCCTGGTGGTATGTGCCTTGAAGGAATGTATAGATGACATAAAGGCTGCCATGGATTACAGTTGTGTCAGCCTGGTGGTATGTGCCCTGAAGGAATGTATAGATGACATAGAGGCTGCCATGGATTATGGTGGTGCCAGCCTGGTGGTATGTGCCCTGAAGGAATGTATAGATGACATAGAGGCTGCCATGGATTACAGTGGTGCCAGCCTGGTGGTGTGTGCCCTGAAGGAATGTATAGATGACATAGAGACTGCCATGGATTATTATGGTGCCAGCCTGGTGGTGTGTGCCCTGAAGGAATGTATAGATGACATAGAGACTGCCATGGATTACAGTGGTGCCAGCCTGGTGGTATGTGCCCTGAAGGAATGTACAGATGACATAGAGACTGCCATGGATTATGGTGGTGCCAGCCTGGTGGTGTGTGCCCTGAAGGAGTGTATAGATGACCTAGAGACTTCCATGGATTACAGTGGTGAACTTTGCATCTGCTATATACTCTTCTATATGTTCTATATATACTTTTGTATGTGCTATATACATGTGTGTGTTCTGTATGTGCTATATATACTTCTGTATGTTTCCATATACATGTGTGTGTTCTGTATTTGCTATATATACATCTGTATGTGCTATATATACTGATGTATGTGCTATACACACTATTGTATGTGCTATATATACTTCTGTATGTGCTATATACATGTGTGTGTTCTGTATGTGCTATATATACATCTGTAAGTGCTATATATACTTCTGTATGTGCTATATACATGTATGTGCTATATACACTATTGTATGTGCTATATATACTTCTGTATGTGCTATATACATGTGTGTGTGTGTTCTGTATGTGCTATATATACATCTGTAAGTGCTATATATACTTCTGTATGTGCTATATACATGTATGTGCTATATACACTATTGTATGTGTTATATATACTTCTGTATGTGCTGTATGTACTATATACATGTGTGTGTTCTGTATGTGCTATATATACATCTATATGTGCTATATATACTTCTGTATGTGCTATATACATGTGTGTGTGTGTTGTATGTGCTATATATACTTCTGTATGTGCTATATACATGTATGTGCTATATACACTATTGTATGTGCTATATATACTTCTGTATGTGCTATATGCACTATTGTATGTGTTATATATAATTCTGTATGTGCTATATATACTTCTGTATGTGCTATATACATGTATGTGCTATATATACGTCTGTATGTGCTATATACATGTATGTGCTATATATACTTCTGTATGTGCTATATACATGTGTGTGTTTTGTATGTGCTATATATACTTCTGTATGTGCTATATACATGTATGTGCTATATACACTATTGTATATGCTATATATACTTCTGTATGTGCTATTTACATGTGTGTGTTCTGTATGTGCTATATATACATCTGTATGTGCTATATATACTTCTGTATGTGCTATTTACATGTATGTGCTATATACTCTATTGTATGTGTTATATATACTTCTGTATGTGCTATATACATGTGTGTGTTCTGTATGTGCTATATATATTCTGTATGTGCTATATATACTTCTGTAGGTGTTATATATACTTCTGTATGTGCTATATACATGTATGTGTTCTGTATGTGCTATATACATGTATGTGCTATATATACTTCTGTATGTGCTATATACATGTATGTGCTATATATACTTCTGTATGTGCTATATGCATGTGTGTGTTCTGTATGTGCTATATATACTTCTGTATGTGCTATATATATTATGTATGTGCTATATATACTTCTGTAGGTGTTATATATACTTTTGTATGTGCTATATACATGTATGTGTTCTGTATGTGCTATATACATATATGTGCTATATATACTTCTGTATGTGCTATATATATTCTGTATGTGCTATATACACTTCTGTATGTGCTATATATATTCTGTATGTGCTATATACACTTCTGTATGTGCTATATATATTCTGTATGTGCTATATATACTTCTGTATGTGCTCTATATATTCTGTATGTGTTATATATACTTCTGTATGTGCTATATATATTCTGTATGTGTTATATATACTTCTGTATGTGCTATATATATTCTGTATGTGCTTTATATACTTCTGTATGTGCTATATACATGTATGTGCTATATATACTTGTTTATGTGTTATATATATACTTCTGTATGTGCTATATATACTTCTGCTATATACATATATGTGCTATATATATTCTGTATGTGCTATATATACTTGTGTATGTGTTATATATACTTCTGTATGTGCTATATATACTTGTGTATGTGTTATATATATTCTGTATGTGTTATATATACCTCTGTATGTGCTATATATACTTGTGTATGTGTTATATATATTCTGTATGTGCTATATATATTCTGTATGTGCTATATATACTTCTGTATGTGCTATATATACTTGTGTATGTGTTATATATATTCTGTATGTGTTATATATACTTCTGTATGTGCTATATATACTTCTGTATGTGCTATATATATTCTGTATGTGCTATATATACTTGTGTATGTGTTATATATATTCTGTATGTGTTATATATACTTCTGTATGTGCTATATGTATTCTGTATGTGCTATATACGTCTGTATGTGTTATATATACTTCTGTATGTGCTATGTATACTTCTGTATGTGCTATATATATTCTGTATGTGCTATATACATTCTGTATGTGTTATATATACTTCTGTATGTGCTATATATCCTTCTGTATGTGCTATATATACTTCTGTATGTGCTATATACATTCTGTATGTGTTATATATACTTCTGTATGTGCTATATATATTCTGTATGTGCTATATATACTTCTGTATGTGCTATATACATTCTGTATGTGTTATATATACTTCTGTATGTGCTATATATACTTCTGTATGTGCTATATACATATATGTGCTATATATACTTCTGTATGTGCTATATACATGTGTGTGTTCTGTATGTGCTATATATATTCTGTATGTGCTATATATACTTCTGTAGGTGTTATATATACTTCTGTATGTGCTATATACATGTATGTGTTCTGTATATGCTATATATATGTATGTGCTATATATACTTCTGTATGTGCTATATACACTTATGTATGTGCTATATACATGTATGTGTTATGCATGTGCTTTATACATGTATGTGCTATATATACTTCTGTATGTGCTATATATATTCTGTAGGTGTTATATATATTCTGTATGTGCTATATATACTTCTGTATGTGCTATATATATTCTGTAGGTGTTATATATATTCTGTATGTGCTATATATACTTCTGTATGTGCTATATATATATTCTGTAGAAGTTATATATACTTCTGTATGTGCTATATATACTTCTGTATGTGTTATATATACTTCTGTATGTGTTATATATACTTCTCTATGTACTATATATATTCTGTATGTGCTATATATATATTCTGTAGGTGTTATATATACTTCTGTATGTGCTATACAGTCTTCTGTATGTGCTATATATATTCTGTAGGTGTTATATATACTTCTGTATGAGCTATATATACTTCTGTATGTGCTATATATATTCTGTATGTGTTATATATATTCTGTAGGTGTTATATATATTCTGTATGTGCTATATATATTCTGTATGTGTTATATATACTTCTGTATGTGCTATATATATTCTGTATGTGCTATATATATATTCTGTATGTGCTATATATATTCTGTAGGTGTTATATATATTCTGTATGTGCTATATATATTCTGTATGTGTTATATATACTTCTGTATGTGCTATATATACTTCTTTATGTGTTATATATATTCTGTAGGTGTTATATATATTCTGTATGTGCTATATATATTCTGTATGTGTTATATATACTTCTGTATGTGCTATACAGTCTTCTGTATGTGCTATATATACTTCTGTATGTGCTATATATACTTCTGTATGTGCTATATATATTCTGTAGGTGTTATATATACTTCTGTATGTGCTATATATACTTCTGTATGTGCTACATATATTCTGTAGGTGTTATATATATTCTGTATGTGCTATATATATTCTGTATGTGTTATATATACTTCTGTATGTGCTATATATACTTCTGTATGTGTTATATATATTCTGTAGGTGTTATATATATTCTGTAGGTGTTATATATATTCTGTATGTGTTATATATACTTCTGTATGTGCTGTATATACTTCTGTATGTGCTATATATATTCTGTAGGTGTTATATATATTCTGTAGGTGTTATATATACTTCTGTATGTGCTATATATACTTCTGTATGTGCTATATATATTCTGTATGTGTTATATATACTTCTGTATGTGTTATATATATTCTGTATGTGCTATATATATTCTGTATGTGCTATATATATTCTGTAGGTGTTATATATACTTCTGTATGTGCTATATATACTTCTGTATGTGCTATATATATTCTGTAGGATTTATATATACTTCTGTATGTGCTATACAGTCTTCTGTATGTGCTATATATATTCTGTAGGTGTTATATATATTCTGTATGTGCTATATATATTCTGTAGGTGTTATATATACTTCTGTATGTGCTATATATACTTCTGTATGTGCTATATATATTCTGTAGGTGTTATATATACTTCTGTATGTGCTATATATACTTCTGTATGTGCTATATATATTCTGTATGTGTTATATATACTTCTGTATGTGCTGTATATACTTCTGTATGTGCTATATATATTCTGTAGGTGTTATATATATTCTGTATGTGCTATATATATTCTGTAGGTGTTATATATACTTCTGTATGTGCTATATATACTTCTGTATGTGCTATATATATTCTGTAGGATTTATATATACTTCTGTATGTGCTATATATATTCTGTATGTGCTATATATACTTTTGTATGTGCTATATACATGTTTGTGTTCTGTATGTGCTATATACATATATGTGCTATATATACTTCTGTATGTGCTATATAAACTTCTGTATGTGCTATATATACTTCTGTATGTGTTATATATACTTCTATATGTGCTATATATACTTCTGTATGTGCTATATATATTCTGTATGTGCTATATACACTATGCTATGTGCTATATATATTCTGTATGTGCTATATATACTTCTGTATGTGCTATATATACTTCTGTATGTGTTATATATACTTCTTTATGTGTTATATATATATATTCTGTATGTGCTATATATACTTGTGTATGTGTTATATATACTTCTGTATGTGCTATATATATTCTGTATGTGCTATATACACTATGCTATGTGCTATATATATTCTGTATGTGCTATATATACTTCTGTATGTGCTATATATACTTCTGTATGTGTTATATATACTTCTTTATGTGTTATATATATTCTGTATGTGCTATATATATTCTGTATGTGCTATATATTTTCTGTAGGTGTTATATATACTTCTGTATGTGCTATATATATTCTGTATGTGCTATATATATTCTGTAGGTGTTATATATACTTCTGTATGTGCTATATATACTTCTGTATGTGCTATATATACTTCTGTATGTGCTATATATACTTCTGTATGTGTTATATATATTCTGTATGTGCTATATATACTTCTGTATGTGCTATATATACTTCTGTATGTGCTATATACATGTATGTGTTATATATACTTCTGTATGTGCTATATATATTCTGTATGTGTTATATATATTCTGTATGTGCTATATATATTCTGTATGTGCTATATATATTCTGTATGTGCTATATATATTCTGTATGTGCTATATATACTTCTGTATGTGCTATATAAATTCTGTATGTGTTATATATACTTCTGTATGTGCTACATATATTCTGTAGGTGTTATATATATTCTGTATGTGCTATATATACTTCTGTATGTGTTATATATACTTCTGTATATGCTATATATATTCTGTATGTGCTATATATATTCTGTATGTGCTATATATACTTCTGTATGTGCTATATATATTCTGTATGTGTTATATACACTTCTGTATGTGTTATATATATTCTGTATGTGTTATATATACTTCTGTATGTGTTATATATACTTCTGTATGTGCTATATATATTCTGTATGTGCTATATATACTTCTGTATGTGTTATATATACTTCTGTATGTGTTATATATATTCTGTATGTGCTATATATATTCTGTATGTGCTATATATATTCTGTAGGTGTTATATATACTTCTGTATGTGCTATATATATTCTGTATGTGCTATATATATTCTGTAGGTGCTATATATACTTCTGTATGTGTTATATACACTATGCCATGTGCTATACAGTCTTCTGTATGTGCTATATACATGTGTGTGTTCTGCATGTGCTATATACATGTATGTGCTATATATATTCTGTATGTGCTATATACATGTATGTGTTATATATACTTCTGTATATGCTATATATATTCTGTATGTGCTATATATACTTCTGTATGTGCTATATATATTCTGTAGGTGCTATATATACTTCTGTATGTGTTATATACACTATGCCATGTGCTATACAGTCTTCTGTATGTGCTATATATATTCTGTATGTGTTATACAGTCTTCTGTTTGTGCTATATACATGTGTGTGTTCTGTATGTGCTATATACACTATGCTATGTGCTATATACACTTCTGTATGTGCTATATACACTATGCTATGTGCTATATACACTTCTGTATGTGCTATATATACATGTGTGTGTTCTGTATGTGCTATATATACTTCTGTATGTGCTATATATATTCTGTAGGTGCTATATATACTTCTGTATGTGTTATATACACTATGCCATGTGCTATACAGTCTTCTGTATGTGCTATATATATTCTGTATGTGTTATACAGTCTTCTGTTTGTGCTATATACATGTGTGTGTTCTGTATGTGCTATATACACTATGCTATGTGCTATATACACTTCTGTATGTGCTATATACACTATGCTATGTGCTATATACACTTCTGTATGTGCTATATATACATGTGTGTGTTCTGTATGTGCTATATACACTATGCTTTGTGCTATATACATGTATGTGCTATATACACTATATTATGTGCTATATACACTTCTGTATGTGCTATATATACATGTGTGTGTTCTGTATGTGCTATACAGTCTTCTGTATGTGCTATATACACTATGCTATGTGCTATATACACTTCTGTATGTGCTATATATACATGTGTGTGTTCTGTATGTGCTATATATACTTCTGTATGTGCTATATATACATGTGTGTGTTCTGTATGTGCTATATATACTTCTGCATGTGCTATATATACATGTGTGTGTTCTGTATGTGCTATACAGTCTTCTGTATGTGCTATATACACTATGCTATGTGCTATATACACTTCTGTATGTGCTATATACACTATGCTATGTGCTATATACACTTCTGTATGTGCTATATATACATGTGTGTGTTCTGTATGTGCTATATATACTTCTGTATGTGCTATATATACATGTGTGTGTTCTGTATGTGCTATATATACTTCTGCATGTGCTATATATACATGTGTGTGTTCTGTATGTGCTATATACATGTATGTGCTATACAGTCTTCTGTAGGTGTTATATACATTTTGTATATACTTTTTTGAATGTGAAAAATCCACTTACGTTGCAGCTGCCCCCATTTTTGCACGGGTTGCTGGCACACTCGTTGGTTTCGATTTCACAGTTGGTGCCAGTGTAGCCGGGACGACAGTTGCAGGAGTAACTGCCCTGCCCGGTGTTGGTACAGCTGGCTCCATTACGACACGGGCGATGGTTGGTGCAGTAATTGAGGTCTTGGTTACAGAAGAGACCTCCCCAACCTTCCTGGCAGGTACATTCAAATGGCTGAGAGCAGGAGCCGTGGAGACAGCCGGGGTAACGAGCGCACTCATCGCACGAGCGTCCTTGCCAGCCCATGCGGCACTTGCACTCCCCAGGCACCTCACAGAAGCCATGGGACTCGCTGCAGCCAGACAGACAGATAGCTGGAAAAGAGACCACAGGGTGTCACACAGGGGCAAGACACGCGCCCCATGATGGGGCAGATGGGTAAGATGATGGGGCAGATGGTTATAGGGTCGGGGTCTACAAATAGTGTGTTACTGGTTGGCATGTGTCCAGGGCCATGGGTGCCACACCACGCCATGAAGCGGTCTCTCATCTCATGGATGTCTCTTATTTACCTCCTCTATCCTGACTGTCTCTGTGTCCCTCTGGACTATCCTGACTGTCTCACTCCTCTATTGCTCTAGCGGTCTCTCGGGTCATGGATGTCTCTTCTTTACCTCCTTCTCTTTCCTGACTGTCTCACTCCTCTATTGTTCTAGCGGTCTCTCGGGTCATGGATGTCTCTTCTTTACCTCCTTCTCTATCCTGACTGTCTCACTCCTCTATTGCTCTAGGGGTCTCTCATCTCATGGATGACTCCTCTTTACCTCCTTCTCTATCCTGGCTGTCTCACTCCTCTATTGCTCTAGCTGTCTCTCATGCCATGGATGTCTCTTCTTTACCTCCTTCTCTACGCTGGCTGTCTCACTCCCCTCTTGCTCTAGCGGTCTCTCATGCCATGGATGTCTCTTCTTTACCTCCTTCTCTATCCTGGCTGTCTCACTCCTCTATTGCTCTAGCTGTCTCTCATGCCATGGGTGTCTCTTCTTTACCTCCTTCTCTATCCTGGCTGTCTCACTCCTCTCTTGCTCTAGCGGTCTCTCATGCCATGGATGTCTCTTCTTTACCTCCTTCTCTATTCTGACTGTCTCACTCCTCTATTGCTCTAGCGGTCTCTCATGCCATGGATGTCTCTTCTTTACCTCCTTCTCTATCCTGACTGTCTCACTCCTCTATTGCTCTAGCGGTCTCTCGAGTCATGCATGTCTCTTCTTTACTTCCTTCTCTATCCTGGCTGTCTCACTCCTCCATTGCTCTAGCGGTCTCTCATGTCATGGATGTCTCTTCTTTACCTCCTTCTCTATCCTGACTGTCTCACTCCTCTCTTGCTCTAGCGGTCTCTCATCTCATGGATGTCTCTTCTTTACCTCCTTCTCTATCCTGGCTGTCTCACTCCTCTATTGCACTAGCGGTCTCTCATGTCATGGATGTCTCTTCTTTAACTCCTTCTCTATCCTGACTGTCTCACTCCTCTATTGCTCTAGCGGTCTCTCATGCCATGGATGTCTCTTCTTTACCTCCTTCTCTATCCTGGCTGTCTCACTCCTCTATTGCTCTAGCGCTCTCTCGTGTCATGGATGTCTCTTCTTTACCTCCTTCTCTATCCTGGCTGTCTCACTCCTCTCTTGCTCTAGCGCTCTCTCATGCAATGGATGTCTCTTCTTTACCTCCTTCTCTATCCTGACTGTCTCACTCCTCTCTTGCTGTAGCGGTCTCTCATGCCATGGATGTCTCTTCTTTACCTTCTTCTCTATCCTGACTGTCCCACTCCTCTCTTGCTCTAGCGGTCTCTCGTGCCATGGATGTCTCTTCTTTACTTCCTTCTCTATCCTGACTGTCTCACTCCTCTAATGCTCTAGCGGTCTCTCGTGTCATGGATGTCTCTTCTTTACCTAATTCTCTATCCTGACTGTCTCTCTCCTCTTTTGCTCTAGCGGTCTCTCGTGTCATGGATGTCTCTTCTTTACCTCCTTCTCTATCCTGACTGTCTCACTCCTCTATTGCTCTAGCGATCTCTCATGCCATGGATGTCTCTTCTTTACCTCCTTCTCTATCCTGGCTGTCTCACTCCTCTATTGCTCTAGTGGTCTCTCGTGTCATGGATGTCTCTTCTTTACCTCCTTCTCTATCCTGACTGTCTCACTCCTCTATTGCTCTAGTGGTCTCTCATGCCATGGATGTCTCTTCTTTACCTCCTTCTCTATCCTGGCTGTCTCACTCCTCTCTTGCTCTAGTGGTCTCTTGTGCCATGGATGTCTCTTCTTTACCTCCTTTTCTATCGTGACTGTCTCACTCCTCTCTTGCTCTAGCGGTGTCTCATGTCATGGATGTCTCTTCTTTACCTACTTCTCTATCCTGGCTGTCTCACTCCTCTCTTGCTCTAGCGGTCTCTCATGCCATGGATGTCTCTTCTTTACCTCCTTCTCTATCCTGACTGTCTCACTCCTCTCTTGCTCTAGCGGTCTCTCATCTCATGGATGTCTCTTCTTTACCTCCTTCTCTATCCTGACGGTCTCACTCCTCTATTACTCTAGGGGTCTCTCATCTCATGGATGTCTCTTCTTTACCTCCTTCTCTATCCTGGCTGTCTCACTCCTCTATTGCTCTAGCGGTCTCTCATCTCATGGATGTCTCTTCTTTACCTCGTCTATCCAGGCTGTCTCACTCCTCTATTGCACTAGCGGTCTCTCGTGTCATGGATGTCTCTTCTTTACCTACTTCTCTATCCTGGCTGTCTCACTCCTCTATTGCACTAGCGGTCTCTCATGTCATGGATGTCTCTTCTTTACCTACTTCTCTATCCTGACTGTCTCACTCCTCTCTTGCTCTAGCGGTCTCTCGTGTCATGGATGTCTCTTCTTTACCTCCTCTATCCTGGCTGTCTCACTCCTCTTGCACTAGCGGTCTCTCGTGTCATGGATGACTCTTCTTTACCTACTTCTCTATCCTGACTGTCTCACTCCTCTCTTGCTCTAGCGGTCTCTCGTGTCATGGATGTCTCTTCTTTACCTCCTCTATCCTGGCTGTCTCACTCCTCTATTGCACTAGCGGTCTCTCGTGTCATGGATGTCTCTTCTTTACCTCTTTCTCTATCCTGGATGTCTCACTCCTCTATTGCTCTAGGGGTCTCTCATGTCATGGATGTCTCTTCTTTAACTCCTTCTCTATCCTGACTGTCTCACTCCTCTATTGGTCTAGCGGTCTCTTATCTCATGGATGTTTCTTCTTTACCTCCTTTTCTACCCTGACTGTCTCACTCCTCTCTTGCTCTAGCGGTCTCTCATGCCATGGATGTCTCTTCTTTACCTCCTTCTGTATCCTGACTGTCTCACTACTCTCTTGCTCTAGCGGTCTCTCGTGCCATGGATGTCTCTTCTTTACTTCCTTCTCTATCCTGACTGTCTCACTCCTCTATTGCTCTAACGGTCTCTCGTGTCATGGATGTCTCTTCTTTGACGCCTTCTCTATCCTGACTGTCTCACTCCTCTCTTGCTCTAGCGGTCTCTCATGCCATGGATGTCTCTTCTTTACCTCCTTCTCTATCCTGGCTGTCTCACTCCTCTTTTGCACTAGCGGTCTCTCATGTCATTGATGTCTCTTCTTTACCTCCCTCTCTATCCTGGCTGTCTCACTCCTCTATTGCTCTAGCTGTCTCTCATGCCATGGATGTCTCTTCTTTACTTCCTTCTCTATCCTGGCTGTCTCACTCCTCTCTTGCTCTAGCAGTCTCTCGTGTCATGGATGTCTCTTCTTTACCTCCTTCTCTATTCTGACTGTCTCACTCCTCTCTTGCTCTAGCGGTCTCTCGTGTCATGGATGTCTCCGCTTTACCTCCTTCTCTATCCTGGCTGTCTCACTCCTCTCTTGCTCTAGCGGTCTCTCATGCCATGGATATCTCTTCTTTACCTCCTTCTCTATCCTGACTGTCTCACTCCTCTATTTCTCTAGCGGTCTCTCATATCATGGATGTCTCTTCTTTACCTCCTTCTCTATCCTGGCTGTCTCACTCCTCTCTTGCTCTAGCGGTCTCTCATGCCATGGATGTCTCTTCTTTACATCCTTCTCTATCCTGGATGTCTCACTCCTCTCTTGCTCTAGCGGTCTCTCATCTCATGGATGTCTCTTCTTTACCTCCTTCTCTATCCTGGCTGTCTCACTCCTCTATTGCTCTAGCGGTCTCTCGTGTCATGGATGTCTCTTCTTTACCTACTTCTCTATCATGACTATCTCACTCCTCTATTGCACTAGCGGTCTCTCGTGTCATGGATGTCTCTTCTTTACCTACTTCTCTATCCTGGCTGTCTCACTCCTCTATTGCTCTAGCTGTCTCATGCCATGGATGTCTCTTCTTTACTTCCTTCTCTATCCTGGCTGTCTCACTCCTCTCTTGCTCAAGCAGTCTCTCGTGTCATGGATGTCTCTTCTTTACCTCCTTATCTATCCTGGCTGTCTCACTCCCCTCTTGCTCTAGCGGTCTCTCATCTCATGGATGTCTCTTCTTTACCTCCTTCTCTATCCTGACTGTCTCACTCCTGTCTTACTCTAGCGGTCTCTTGTGTCATGGATGTCTCTTCTTTACCTCCTTCTCTATCCTGACTGTCTCACTCCTCTATTGCTCTAGCGTTCTCTTATCTCATGGATGTCTCTTCTTTACCTCCTCTATCCTGACTGTCTCACTCCTCTATTACTCTAGCGGTCTCTCATTTCATGGATGTCTCTTCTTTACATCCTTCTCTATCCTGGCTGTCTAACTCCTCTCTTGCTCTAGCGGTCTCTCATCTCATGGATGTCTCTTCTTTACCTCCTTCTCTATCCTGGCTGTCTCACTCCTCTATTGCTCTAGCGGTCTCTCGTGTCATGGATGTCTCTTCTTTACCTACTTCTCTATCATGACTATCTCACTCCTCTATTGCACTAGCGGTCTCTCGTGTCATGGATGTCTCTTCTTTACCTACTTCTCTATCCTGGCTGTCTCACTCCTCTATTGCTCTAGCTGTCTCATGCCATGGATGTCTCTTCTTTACTTCCTTCTCTATCCTGGCTGTCTCACTCCTCTCTTGCTCAAGCAGTCTCTCGTGTCATGGATGTCTCTTCTTTACCTCCTTATCTATCCTGGCTGTCTCACTCCCCTCTTGCTCTAGCGGTCTCTCATCTCATGGATGTCTCTTCTTTACCTCCTTCTCTATCCTGACTGTCTCACTCCTGTCTTACTCTAGCGGTCTCTTGTGTCATGGATGTCTCTTCTTTACCTCCTTCTCTATCCTGACTGTCTCACTCCTCTATTGCTCTAGCGTTCTCTTATCTCATGGATGTCTCTTCTTTACCTCCTCTATCCTGACTGTCTCACTCCTCTATTACTCTAGCGGTCTCTCATTTCATGGATGTCTCTTCTTTACATCCTTCTCTATCCTGGCTGTCTAACTCCTCTATTGCTCTAGCGGTCTCTCATGCCATGGATGTCTTTTCTTTACTTCCTTCTCTATCCTGGCTGTCTCACTCCTCTCTTGCTCTAGCAGTCTCTCGTGTCATGGATGTCTCTTCTTTACCTCCTTCTCTATCCTGGCTGTCTCACTCCCCTCTTGCTCTAGCGGTCTCTCGTGTCATGGATGTCTCTTCTTTACCTCCTTCTCTATCCTGACTGTCTCACTCATGTCTTGCTCTAGCGGTCTCTCATGCCATGGATGTCTCTTCTTTACCTCCTTCTCTATCCTGGCTGTCTCACTCCTCTCTTGCTCTAGCGGTCTCTCATCTCATGGATGTCTCTTCTTTACCTCCTTCTCTATCCTGACTGTCTCACTCATGTCTTGCTCTAGCGGTCTCTCATGCCATGGATGTCTCTTCTTTACTTCCTACTCTATCCTGACTGGCTCACTCCTCTCTTGCTCTAGCGGTCTCTCGTGTCATGGATGTCTCTTCTTTACCTCCTTCTCTATCCTGGCTGTCTCACTCCTCTATTGCTCTAGCGTTCTCTTATCTCATGGATGTCTCTTCTTTACCTCCTCTATCCTGGCTGTCTCACTCCTCTATTGCACTAGCGGTCTCTCATATCATGGATCTCTCTTCTTTACCTTCTCTATCCTGGCTGTCTCACTCCTCTATTGCTCTAGCTGTCTTTCATGCCATGGATGTCTCTTCTTTACTTCCTTCTCTATCCTGGCTGTCTCACTCCTCTCTTGCTCTAGCAGTCTCTCGTGTCATGGATGTCTCTTCTTTACCTCCTTCTCTATCCTGGCTGTCTCACTCCCCTCTTGCTCTAGCGGTCTCTCGTGTCATGGATGTCTCTTCTTTACCTCCTTCTCTATCCTGACTGTCTCACTCCTGTTTTGCTCTAGCGGTCTCTTGTGTCATGGATGTCTCTTCTTTACCTCCTTCTCTATCCTGGCTGTCTCACTCCCCTCTTGCTCTAGCGGTCTCTCGTGTCATGGATGTCTCTTCTTTACCTCCTTCTCTATCCTGACTGTCTCACTCCTCTATTGCTCTAGTGGTCTCTTATCTCAGGGATGTCTCTTCTTTACCTCCTTCTCTATCCTGGCTGTCTCACTCCTCTCTTGCTCTAGCGGTTTCTCATGTCATGGATGTCTCTTCTTTACCTCCTCTATCCTGACTGTCTCACTCCTCTATTACTCTAGCGGTCTCTCATCTCATGGATGTCTCTTCTTTACCTCCTTCTCTATCCTGGCTGTCTCACTCCTCTATTGCTCTAGCGGTCTCTCATATCATGGATGTCTCTTCTTTACCTCCTTCTCTATCCTGGCTGTCTCACTCCTCTACTGCACTAGCGGTCTCTCGTGTCATGGATGTCTCTTCTTTACGTACTTCTCTATCCTGGCTGTCTCACTCCTCTCTTGCTCTAGCGGTCTCTCGTGCCATGGATGTCTCTTCTTTACCTCCTTCTCTATCCTGGCTGTCTCACTCCTCTATTGCACTAGCGGTCTCTCGTGTCATGGATGTCTCTTCTTTACCTCCTCTATCCTGGCTGTCTCACTCCTCTATAGCACTAGCGGTCTCTCATCTCATGGATGTCTCTTCTTTACCTCCTTCTCTATCCTGACTGTCTCACTCCTCTATTGCTCTCAGTCTCTCATGCCATGGATGTCTCTTCTTTACCTCCTTCTCTATCCTGACTGTCTCACTCCTCTATTGCTCTAGCGGTCTCTCGTGTCATGGATGTCTCTTCTTTACCTCCTCTATCCTGACTGTCTCACTCCTCTATTGCTCTAGCGGTCTCTCTTGCCATGGATGTCTCTTCTTTACCTCCTTCTCTATCCTGACTGTCTCACTCCTCTCTTGCTCTAGCGGTCTCTCATGCCATGGATGTCTCTTCTTTACCTCCTTCTCTATCCTGACTGTCTCACTCCTCTATTGCTCTAGCAGTCTCTCATACCATGGATGTCTCTTCTTTACCTCCTTCTCTATCCTGACTGTCTCACTCCTCTCTTGCTCTAGCAGTCTCTCATGCCATGGATGTCTCTTCTTTACCTCCTTCTCTATCCTGACTGTCTCACTCCTCTCTTGCTCTAGCGGGCTCTCGTGTCATGGATGTCTCTTCTTTACCTCCTTCTCTATCCTGGCTGTCTCACTCCTCTCTTGCTCTAGCAGTCTCTCATGCCATGGATGTCTCTTCTTTACCTCCTTCTCTATCCTGGCTGTCTCACTCCTCTATTGCTCTAGCAGTCTCTCATGCCATGGATGTCTCTTCTTTTCCTCCTTCTCTATCCTGGCTGTCTCACTCCTCTATTGCTCTAGCGGTCTCTCATCTCATGGATGTCTCTTCTTTACCTCCTTCTCTATCCTGGCTGTTTCACTCCTCTATTGCACTAGCGGTCTCTTGTGTCATGGATGTCTCTTCTTTACCTACTTCTCTATCCTGGCTGTCTCACTCCTCTCTTGCTCTAGCGGTCTCTCATCTCATGGATGTCTCTTCTTTACCTACTTCTCTATCCTGAATATCTCACTCCTCTATTGCACTAGCGGTCTCTCATGTCATGGATGTCTCTTCTTTACCTCCTCTATCCTGACTGTCTCACTCCTCTATTGCTCTAGCGGTCTCTCATGCCATGGATGTCTCTTCTTTACCTCATTCTTTATCCTGACTGTCTCACTCCTCCATTGCTCTAGGGGTCTCATCTCATGGATGTCTCTTCTTTACCTCCTTCTCTATCCTCGCTGTCTCACTCCTCTCTTGCTCTAGCGGTCTCTCATCTCATGGATGTCACTTCTTTACCTCCTTCTCTATCCTGACTGTCTCACTCCTCTATTGCTCTAGCGGTCTCTCGTGTCATGGATGTCTCTTCTTTACCTCCTTCTCTATCCTGACTGTCTCACTCCTCTCTTGCTCTAGCGGTCTCTCATCTCATGGATGTCACTTCTTTACCTCCTTCTCTATCCTGACTGTCTCACTCCTCTCTTGCTCTAGCGGTCTCTCATCTCATGGATGTCTCTTCTTTACCTCCTTCTCTATCCTGGCTGTCTCACTCCTCTATTGCTCTAGCGGTCTCTCGTGTCATGGATGTCTCTTCTTTACCTCCTTCTCTATCCTGACTGTCTCACTCCTCTCTTGCTCTAGCGGTCTCTCGTGTCATGGATGTCTCTTCTTTACCTCCTTCTCTATCCTGACTGTCTCACTCCTCTCTTGCTCTAGCGGTCTCTCATCTCATGGATGTCACTTCTTTACCTCCTTCTCTATCCTGACTGTCTCACTCCTCTCTTGCTCTAGCGGTCTCTCGTGTCATGGATGTCTCTTCTTTACCTCCTTCTCTATCCTGACTGTCTCACTCCTCTCTTGCTCTAGCGGTCTCTCATCTCATGGATGTCACTTCTTTACCTCCTTCTCTATCCTGACTGTCTCACTCCTCTATTGCTCTAGCGGTCTCTCGTGTCATGGATGTCTCTTCTTTACCTCCTTCTCTATCCTGACTGTCTCACTCCTCTCTTGCTCTAGCGGTCTCTCGTGTCATGGATGTCTCTTTGTTGTATAGTTCTCTCTCTACACGTGTAGAGTGACAGATGAGATATCAAAGCCGTCCCCCCCCTCCCCCTTCTGGATATCACACAGCACCTGCAGGGGGGGGGGGGGGACGCCTCTATTGTTGGAGGGACAATGGGGGGGTCTAGTAATCTGTCACATCCCCCCACCCCCCACTTATCGCTCTGGCCGGCTGGCGCGGGTAATGGACGTTCCCTAGAGAGGCGCTGCCGAGATAACCAGTCACCATATGTTACGTGTGGAGGGAGCGCCACCCCAGATCTGGGCCCTGGACATACGTGTAGTGGGATAAAGGTCCCATTATACCACTAGAGTGTAAGCTCCTAGGGCAGGGTCTGCATTATACCACTAGAGTGTAAGCTCCTAGGGCAGGGTCTGCATTATACCACTAGAGTGTAAGCTCCTAGGGCAAGGTCTGCATTATACCACTAGAGTGTAAGCTCCTAGGGCAGGGTCTGCATTATACCACTAGAGTGTAAGCTCCTAGGGCAGGGTCTGTATTATACCACTAGAGTGTAAGCTCCTAGGGCAGGGTCTGCATTATACCACTAGACTGTAAGCTCCTAGGGCAGGGTCTGCATTATACCACTAGACTGTAAGCTCCTAGGGCAAGGTCTGCATTATACCACTAGAGTGTAAGCTCCTAGGGCAGGGTCTGCATTATACCTCTAGAGTGTAAGCTCCTAGGGTAAGGTCTGCATTATACCTCTAGAGTGTAAGCTCCTAGGGCAAGGTCTGCATTATACCTATAGACTGTAAGCTCCTAGGGCAGGGTCTGTATTATACCACTAGAGTGTAAGCTCCTAGGGCAGGGTCTGTATTATACCACTAGAGTGTAAGCTCCTAGGGCAGGGTCTGCATTATACCTCTAGAGTGTAAGCTCCTAGGGTAAGGTCTGCATTATACCACTAGACTGTACGCTCCTAGGGCAAGGTCTGCATTATACCACTAGACTGTAAGCTCCTAGGGCAGGGTCTGCATTATACCACTAGACTGTAAGCTCCTAGGGCAGGGTCTGCATTATACCACTAGAGTGTAAGCTCCTAGGGCAGGGTCTGCATTATACCTCTAGACTGTAAGCTCCAAGGGCAGGGTCTGCATTATACCACTAGAGTGTAAGCTCCTAGGGCAGGGTTTGCATTATACAACTAGAGTGTAAGCTCCTAGGACAAGGTCTGCATTATACCACTAGAGTGTAAGCTCCTAGGGCAGGGTCTGCATTATACCACTAGAGTGTAAGCTCCTAGGGCAGGGTCTGCATTATACCACTAGACTGTAAGCTCTTGGGGCAGGTCTGCATTATACCACTAGAGTGTAAGCTCCTAGGGCAGGGTCTGCATTATACGACTAGAGTGTAAGCTCCTAGGGCAAGGTCTGCATTATACCTATAGACTGTAAGCTCCTAGGGCAGGGTCTGCATTATACCACTAGAGTGTAAGCTCCTAGGGCAGGGTCTACATTATACCACTAAACTGTAAGCTCTTGGGGCAGGGTCTGCATTATAGCACTAGACTGTAAGCTCTTGGGGCAGGGTCTGCATTATACCTATAGACTGTAAGCTCCTAGGGCAGGGTCTGCATTATACCACTAGACTGTAAGCTCCTAGGGCAGGGTCTGCATTATACCACTAGACTGTAAGCTCCAAGGGCAGGGTCTGCATTATACCACTAGAGTGTAAGCTCCTAGGGCAGGGTCTGCATTATACCACTAGACTGTAAGCTCCTAGGGCAGGGCCTGCATTATACCTCTAGACTGTAAGCTCCATGGGCAGGGTCTACATTATACCACTAGAGTGTAAGCTCCTAGGGCAGGGTCTGCATTATACCACTAGACTGTAAGCTCCAAGGGCAGGGTCTGCATTATACCACTAGACTGTAAGCTCCTAGGGTAAGGTCTGCATTATACCACTAGACTGTAAGCTCCTAGGGCAGGGTCTGCATTATACCACTAGAGTGTAAGCTCCTAGGGCAGGGTCTGCATTATACCACTAGAGTGTAAGCTCCTAGGGCAGGGTCTGCATTATACCACTAGAGTGTAAGCTCCAAGGGCAGGGTCTGCATTATACCTATAGACTGTAAGCTCCTAGGGCAGGGTTTGCATTATACCTCTAGAGTGTAAGCTCCTAGGGCAGGCCCTGCATTATACCACTAGACTGTAAGCTCCAAGGGCAGGGTTTGCATTATACCTCTAGAGTGTAAGCTCCTAGGGCAGGGTTTGCATTATACCTCTAGAGTGTAAGCTCCTAGGGCAGGGCCTGCATTATACCACTAGACTGTAAGCTCCTAGCGCAGGGTCTGCATTATACCTCTAGACTGTAAGCTCCTAGGGCAGGTTCTGCATTATACCCCTAGACTGTAAGCTCCTAGGACAGGGTCTGCATTATACCACTAGACTGTACGCTCCAAGGGCAGGGTCTGCATTATACCTCTAGACTGTAAGCTCCAAGGGCAGGGTCTGCATTGTACCTCTAGGCTGTAAGCTCCTAGGGCAGGGTCTGCACTGTACCACTAGACTGTAAGCTCCAAGGGCATGGTCTGCATTATACCACTAGACTGTAAGCTCCAAGGGGCAGGGTCTGCACTGTACCACTAGACTGTAAGCTCCTAGGGCAGGGTCTGCATTATACCTCTAGACTGTAAGCTCCTAGGGCAGGGTCTGCATTATACCACTAGACTGTAAGCTCCTAGGGCAGGTTCTGCATTATACCCCTAGACTGTAAGCTCCTAGGACAGGGTCTGCATTATACCACTAGACTGTAAGCTCCAAGGGCAGGGTCTGCATTATACCTCTAGACTGTAAGCTCCAAGGGCAGGGTCTGCATTGTACCTCTAGACTGTAAGCTCCTAGGGCAGGGTCTTCACTAACTTGGGCATTGTTTGGCCCAGGGTCATTCATTATACCACCATATTGTAAGCTCCATGGAGCATAGTCCTATAATATTCTACTGGATTGTAAGCTTTTTAGGAGAGTTTAGGGCAGAATAAGTCATTTGGATAGATGTGGTAAAAAGGGAGATGGAAAAGGTCAAGGAAAGATGGGCCAGTGTAAAAGCAATGTTGGTGCAATAGGGTCCAGTATACTCACGTTCCGCACAGTATTCCCCAGTCCAGCCAGGGAGACACAACCTCTTGCCCTCCTGGTCACATGCATAATGTCCAAAGGTGTCATCTCGAGGCCGGCAGTAATCTGAACAGCTGTCCCCATAGTAATGGTCATCACAGGTCACATGATAGGAATATCGTAGCTCACTCTGCTGCCCAAGGTGTATGTCCTGGGACCAGTCCTCCCCCACCGACAGACGACGACGTGTCGCCAAACGACTCAGCATGTTCTGAGGGTTATCTACAGAGAATGGACCAGAGCCATGGTGAATGGAGAGGATGAGACAACATGACAGGATATATAAGGAGGGGACAATATAACAAGAGACATGATGAATGGAGAGAGTGGACAAGAGGACATGGTGAGGAGACAATATAAGAAGACATATGATCAATGGAGAGATTAATTGGTAAGTCTTATCTACAGAGAGTGGATAAGAGACATGTTGATTGGAGAGGATAAATGGTGGAGAGATAATATGAAAGAGTGGCCAAGAGAGTGAGGGGACAGAAGACATAAAGATGAGACAAGACACTACGTGAGGGGACAGAAGACATAAAGATGAGACAAGACACTACGCGAGGGGACAGGAGACATAAAGATGAGACAAGACACTACGTGAGGGGACACGAGACATAAACATGAGACAAAACACTACGTGAGGGGACACGAGACGTAAAGATGAGACAAGACACTAGGCGAGGGGACAGGAGACGTAAACATGAGACAAGACACTATGTGAGGGGACACAAGACATAAAGATGAGACAAAACACTAGGTGAGGAGACACGAGACATAAAGATGAGACAAGACACTACGTGAGGGGACACGAGAGATAAAGATGAGACAAAACACTAGGTGAGGGGACACGAGACATAAATTGAGACAAAACACTAGGTGAGGGGACAGGAGACATAAAGATGAGACAAGACACTACGCGAGGGAACAGGAGACATAAAGATGAGACAAGACACTAAGCGAGGGGACAGGAGACATAAAGATGAGACAAGACACTACGCTAGGGGACAGGAGACATAAAGATGAGACAAGACACTACGTGAGGGGACAGGAGACATAAAGATGAGACGAGACACTATGCGAGGGGACAGGAGACATAAACATGAGACAAGACACTACGCGAGGGGACGGGAGACATAAATATGAGACAAAACACTAGGTGAGGGGACGGGATACATAAAGATGAGACAAGACACTACGTGAGGGGACAGGAGACATAAAGATGAGACAAGACACTACGTGAGGGGACACGAGAGATAAAGATGAGACAAAACACTAGGTGAGGGGACACGAGACATAAAGATGAGACAAAACACTAGGTGAGGGGACAGGAGACATAAAGATGAGACAAGACACTACGCGAGGGAACAGGAGACATAAAGATGAGACAAGACACTACGCTAGGGGACAGGAGACATAAAGATGAGACAAGACACTACGTGAGGGGACAGGAGACATAAAGATGAGACGAGACACTATGCGAGGGGACAGGAGACACGGGTATGTAGTGAACTGACATCGTGATTAGATATGAGATTGGGTAAGAGATGAGACATCATGGAGAGAACACAAGACCTTTTCATGAGACTGGAAGAGGTGGAAAATAAGTTACAATAAGGTAACAGGAGATACCCAGAGGGGGCACAAAATTCAGAAGGGGGATGGGAGCTCTAGAGGGCATAAGAGATGTAGAGAGAGCTTTAGATGTTCTGGCCCAGTGTAGGACCTCAGACTACTATATTGCTCTTTGATTAGTTCATTTTATCTTTATTTCACTTGTCCATAAAGCTGCTCAAATGTAAAGTACTTTTGAGGAGTCAATGAGGCTACTCAGAGCTGGAGTGTGAGAATTAGGGACTAGAGAAACACTTAATGAATATCTCTAAATATGTAAAGCATCTAGTAGATTTGCTTCTCTCCCCCACAATATATATATCCAGGGGTAAAAGAGGATCTGCCCATGAGGCGGTCCTAAATTATTTCAGACTTGATTAGGTTTCCCAGCAATAGCCACAGCAGGGACAGAGTCAAATAAACAAATACATACTCCAGTGAGGACAGTCCTCCTGGCCATTCCCTCTCCCTCAAGGATATGTGATAGAGATGGGTAGAACAGGAGGTTCGGATGAGAAGACAGATCATTATGAAAGGTGAGAGGACACGATCATCACCTGAGCAGTACATTTATTTCCTTGGAGGACTGAATCTTACCTGTAGACTTCTCAGAAGACGATGCACCCCAGCTTTCAATAATAAGGGAGAAAGTGCCCTGAAATAAACAGTATTCAGACATAAAGTAAAAGTCATTTACCTATTTAGATGGAAAATCAAGAACACAACCTGGTCTGACTAGAATAGAATGAGCATAAAGACAAAGATAATTCAATATATTGAAGAACAAATGTATATCCATGTTTCCACTCACTAGATAATACACTTCTGTATAAATAATCAGTTAAATGCATCGTATGTCTGAAGGTTGAAATATCCTGCAAGTGATGTCAGACTTACTGGTCTGTAGTTACATGATTCTTCATTACTTCTCCTTTTATATATATATTTTCTCATATTTAAAATATTCAAAATTATAAAAAGCCTATACAGTCAGATAATACACATATTAATATATATTATACATATATCTTTTAACACCATTTATTTTATTTATTCCCATATTTGATTATTTAGAAATAATTATAATATATTTTTCACCCAAAAAGTGCTATTTTATTTATTAAACTCTCTCTTTTGGATGTAAGATTCAAGTTCTAGTTTCTTCATTTTTCTTATAAATTCTAAATGGCAAATTTAAAAATAATTTACAATTCCTGTAAAGCCTAAGTTAAAATAATGGGAAAAATATCTGTCATTTGTTATCCATAAAGGAACCAGATAAGGTTGTCCTTTATCGCCTCTTATTTGCTCCATCCATGGAACCCTCAAATTCAACAAAATAAGGATATTTCAGTAATAGCTGATGGAAAATAGATTATAATGTTATTTATTTGCAGATGCTTTACTTTTATCTGTAACAAAACCACATATATTTCTTCCAAATGTAGCTAATAACTTATGAACCTAATGATAAGGAAGTATCTGTTATTGCTAATAGTAAGTAGTAACATGTTACTCTTAACATGGAAGCAGGTTATCTTGGTATCATTTAAGATGTTAACTAAAAATGTTTCAAATATTTTCATTGGTGAATTGAGTTTTTTAGTTAGCGAACTTCTATCCAGAAGCCAGGTCTTCACTAACTAAAAACGTCTGCAAAAAAGATATGCTCTGTGCTTATATAGAGCCCTATTCACAATTTAATAAGGCTGATAATGTCTGCAATCACATCATGTTTCTACTCTCTACTTCTCCTTACCGGCCACTTGAAGTGGAAGGGGACTCGGATTGGAAGGCTGGCTGCAATGGCTCCAGCTTCAGCTGGCAAGATGTCACTGAGAGCTGACCCAAAGGTGCAAGGTGGATCTGGAGACACCTGAGGCTGAGCATGTTTCAGACACACACGGAAGAAGAGGCGACAAGGCCGGCCAGAGAAACACACACTGCGAGGACTACTGAATGAATGGACCTTCAGTTCAAACACTCCAGCGGGATGGACCTGAGGACACAGGAATTAGGTCAAATATGGATGGCTCATGAAGAGACTGGTCATATACAGAGGAGTCCTATAGAGATGAGTCCTATAGAGATAAGTCCTATAGAGTTGGGAAAGATTATGTAGGCCATAATGATATGGGTCATGAAGAGGTTGGTCATATACAGATGAATCCTACAGAGTTGCATTCTACAGAGATGGGTCAAGAATATTTAGGTCCTATAGAGATAAGTCATATAGAGAGGGTAAAGAACAGATAGGTAATTTAGAAGAGGGGAAGCTTGTTGTATATAGGTTGGTCATATACAGATGAATCCTACAGAGTTGCATTCTACAGAGATGGGTCAAGAATATTTAGGTCCTATAGAGATAAGTCATATAGAGAGGGTAAAGAACAGATAGGTAATTTAGAAGAGGGGAAGCTTGTTGTATATAGGTGGGTCATGTACAGATTGGTCATAGAGAAATGGTTCTTAGAGATGAATCACAGTATCATGGGCTGGACATATAGAGATGGTTCATTAGAAGGTAGGTGATATATGAATGGGTGATATATCATATCAAGTCTGGTCATAGAGGAGTAGAAATATTTGGAGACAAGAACGAAGACATAGAAGGCTCTGAGTTATTGATGGCTTTGTAGAGTCAGTGGAGGATCCATGATGGGTTAGTTGGACAAGTCCAGTATCAGTCGTGGGACAATAGTTGGGTAATAGTTACATTTTGGAGCCGACTAAGAAGGTGACACGAAATTAATGGCCATTTGCTATTAAAGACTTACAATGTTTGTAGAAATAGGTGACCCGTTGCATTGGACAGGGGTTTGAGTAAGGGGAGGTGGTGAATGGATGGCATATGGAGATGCTATAGGTCCTAGCCTGAGAGGTAGATATTGTAGATCACATACTGAATAGTAGATACTATAGGTCATAGACTGAGGGATCACACAATAAATGGCTATACTGTAGGTCACATAGGGGTAAATGCTATAGGTCACATTCTGAGGGGTAGATACTGGAGATCACATGCGGAATTGGATATACTACAGGTCACATAGAGGTAAATACTATAGGTCACATACTGAATGGGGGATACTATAGGTCACATTCTGAGGGGTAGATACTGGAGATCACATGCGGAATTGGATATACTATAGGTCACATAGGGGTAAATACTACAGGTCACATACTGAATGGGGGATACTATAGGTCACATTCTGAGGGGTAGATACTAGAGATCACATGCGGAATTGGATATACTACAGGTCACATAGGGGTAAATACTGTAGGTCACATACTGAATGGGGGATACTATAGGTCATAGACGGAGTAATAGATACTGGAGATCACATGCGGAATTGGATATACTACAGGTCACATAGGGGTAAATACTATAGGTCACATACTGAATGGGGGATACTATAGGTCACATTCTGAGGGGTAGATACTGGAGATCACATGCGGAATTGGATATACTATAGGTCACATAGGGGTAAATACTATAGGTCACATACTGAATGGGGGATACTATAGGTCACATTCTGAGGGGTAGATACTGGAGATCACATGCGGAATTGGATATACTATAGGTCACATAGGGGTAAATACTATTGGTCACATACTGAATGGGGGATACTATAGGTCACATTCTGAGGGGTAGATACTGGAGATCACATGCGGAATTGGATATACTATAGGTCACATAGGGGTAAATACTATAGGTCACATACTGAATGGGGGATACTATAGGTCACATTCTGAGGGGTAGATACTGGAGATCACATGCGGAATTGGATATACTATAGGTCACATAGGGGTAAATACTATTGGTCACATACTGAATGGGGGATACTATAGGTCACATTCTGAGGGGTAGATACTGGAGATCACATGCGGAATTGGATATACTATAGGTCACATAGGGGTAAATACTATAGGTCACATACTGAATAGGGGATGCTATAGGTCATAGACTGAGTAATAGATACTGGAGATCACATACTGAATTGGATATACTAAAGGGGTAAATACTGTAGGTCACATACTAAGGGGTAGATACTGAAGGTGAGATCCTATAGGTCAGATACGAAGTCTGGGATACTACTGAAGGAAGATGCTAGAGGTCCCATAGTGAAGGGTAGATACTAAAGGTATCACAAGGGGTTAATACTTACTGTATCTGCACACAGCGCCATCACCAGGCCCAGGAGGAGGGTGACAGCCTTGGCCATGAGTCCAGGGGGGGAGAGCTGAAGATGTGGTGGCAGGACAGGGAGTATCAGATAAGGGGTTAGATTAGCCCTGGGGTATCTGGTACTGTCCAGTAGGGTCCTTGTGGACAGATGGAGTTAGATGAAGAATATGTCGCCTATATATCACATGCAGAGCTGGATTCAGGTCCAGGGTTTTGCAGCCACCTCTGGTGTAGATTCCTCTTGCAGAACCAGGGAAAGTCTTGCAGAGCCAGGGAAAATCTTACAGAAACAGGGAAAGTCTTACAGAGCCTGGGAAAGTCTTACAGAACCTGGGAAAGTCTTGCAGAGCCAGGGAAAGTCTTACAGAACCTGGGAAAGTCTTGCAGAGCTAGGGAACGTCTTGCAGAAACAGGAAACGTCTTGCAGAACCATGGGAATGTCTTGCAGAGCCAGGGAACGTCTTGTAGAGCCAGGGAACGTCTTGTAGAGCCAGGGAACGTCTTGCAGAAACAGTGAACGTCTTACAGAAACAGGGAACGTCTTGTAGAGCCAGGGAATGTCTTGCAGAAACAGGGAACGTCTTGCAGAGCTTTGTATAAATCCTGCATCCAGTCCCAGCAGTGTCTGTCCTGTATCAGCAGTGAGTGCTGTGTCTGGGTGGATATATAGCCCCCTCCAGCCCCCTCCTCCCACCCCTCTTCCTCCTCCCCCCCCCCCCCCCCTCCTCCTTTTCTCACCTCCACAGACCAGCAAATGACTGCCCCCCCCCCCCCCCCATACACCATATGGAGGGGTGTGTATATATATATAAGTGTATATTATATGTAGACACTGCCTGTATTCTGCTAGGTATACATATTTATATCATATAATGTATTATTACAGTACTAAACATATTATTATAGGAGCAATATGTATTATTATTACTAGTAGTATTATATTTATATATTATTTACACACTTCTGTTATTATTTATTTATTATTATATACATTGTATCTGTGGTCAGTACTCTTTATATATTTGTATATACATATACTACATATACTCTATATATACATATACTACATATACTCTCTATATATACATATAATACATATACACTCTATATATACACATATACTACATATACACTATATATACACATGTAATACATATACACTCTATATATACATATAATACATATACACTCTATATATACATATACTACATATACTCTCTATATATACATATAATACATATACACTCTATATATACACATATACTACATATACACTATATATACACATGTAATACATATACACTCTATATATACATATAATACATATACACTCTATATATACATGTAATACATATACACTCTATATATACATATAATAAATATACACTCTATATATACATGTAATACATATACACTCTATATATACATGTGATACATATACACTCTATATATATACACATATAATACATATACTCTCTATATATACATATAATACATATACACACCCGTTACAATGTCAGGTTTCTGTGCTGTAAAAAGATTAGACAAAGATAAATCATTTCAGAACTTTTTCCACCTTTAATGTGACCTATAAACTGTACAACTCAATTGAAAAACAAGCTGAAATCTTTTAGGTAGAGGGAAGAAAAAATATAAAACTAAAATAATATGGTTGCATAAGTCTGCACACCCTTAAACTAATACTTTGTTGAAGCCCCTTGTGATCAGTCTTTTTGGGTATGAGTCTATCAGCATGGCACATTTTGACTTGGCAAGATTTGCCCACTCTTCTTTGCAAAAACACTCCAAATCTATCAGATTGCGAGGGCATCTCCTGGGCACAGCCCTCTTCAGATCACCCCACAGATTTTCAATCGGATTCAGGTCTGGGCTCTGGCTGGGCCATTCCAAAACTTGAATCTTCTTCTGGTGAAGCCATTCCTTTGTTGATTTGGATGTATGCTTTGGGTCGTTGTCATGATGAAAGATGAAGTTCCTCTTCATGTTCAGCTTTCTAGAAGAAGCCTGAAGGTTTTGTGGCAATATTGACTGGTATTTGGAACTGTTCATAATTCCCTCTATCTTAACTAAGGCCCCAGTTCCAGGCCCAAAGCATGATGGTATGGTGTTCTTTTGGTGATGTGCAGTGTTGTTTTTGCGCCAAACATATCTTTTGGAATTATGGCCAAAAAGTTCAACCTTGGTTTCATCAGACCATAACACCTTTTCCCACATGCTTTTGGGAGACTTCAGATGTGTTTTTGCAAAATGTAGCCTGGCTTGGATGTTTTTCTTCGTAAGAAAAGGCTTTCGTCTTGCCACTATACCCCATAGCCCAGACATATGAAGAATACGGGAGATTGTTGTCACATGTACCACACAGCCAGTACTTGCCAGATATTCCTGCAGCTCCTTTAATGTTGCTGTAGGCCTCTTGGTAGCCTCCCAGACCAGTTTTCTTCTCGTCTTTTCATCAATTTTGGAGGGAGCTCCAGTTCTTGGTAATGTCACTGTTGTGCCATATTTTCTCCACTTGATGATGACTGTCTTCACTGTGTTCCATGGTATATCTAATGCCTTGGAAATTCTTTTGTATCCTTCACCTGACTGATACCTTTTAACAATGAGATCCCTCTGATGCTTTGGAAGCTCTCTGTGGACCATGGCTTTTGCTGTGGGATGCGACTAAGAAGATTTCAGGAAAGACCAACTAGAGCAGCTGAACTTTATTTGGGGTTAATCAGAGGCACTTTAAATGATGGCAGGTGTATGCTGACTCCTATTTAACACGATTTGGAATGTGATTGCTTAAATCTGAACACAGCTACATCCCCAGTTATAAGAGGGTGTGCAGACTTATGCAACCAACCACATTATTTTAATTTTATTTTTTTCTTCCCTCCACCTAAAAGATTTCAGTTTGTTTTTCAATTGAGTTGTACAGTTTATAGGTCACATTAAAGGTGTAAAAAGTTCTGAAATTATTTATCTTTGTCTAATTTTTTTACAGCACAGAAACCTGACATTTTAACAGGGGTGTGTAGACTTTTTATATCCACTGTACATATAATACATATACACTCTATATATACATGTGATACATATACACTCTATATATACATGTGATACATATACACTCTCTATATACACATGTAATACATATATACTCTATATATACATGTGATACATATACACTCTATATATACATGTGATACATATACACTCTATATATACATGTGATACATACAGTATACACTCTATATACACATGTAATACATATACACTCTATATATACATGTGATACATACAGTATACACTCTATATACACATGTAATACCTATACACTCTATATATACATGTGATACATATACACTCTCTACATACACATGTAATACATATACACTCTATATACACATGTAATACATATACACTCTATATATACATGTAATACATATACACTCTATATATACATGTGATACATATACACTCTCTACATACACATGTAATACATATACACTCTATATATACATGTAATACATATACACTCTATATATACACATGTAATACATATACACTCTCTATATATACATGTGATACATATACACTCTATATATATACATGTGATACATATATACTCTCTATATACACATGTAATACATATACACTACACTCTCTATATACACATGTAATACATATACACTATATATACATGTGATACATATACACTCTATATATACATATATTACATATACAATTTATATATACATATAATACATATACATTCTATATACATGTGATACATATACACTCTCTATATATACATGTGATACATATACACTCTATATATACATGTGATACATATACACTCTATATATACATATACTACATATATTATATTACCAGGGTACTTATTATCTATACATAGTGTGGCTCATTATATATATATATATATATATATATATATATACACTCTGTATACATTATATGTTATATGGGTACTTTATCCTGCCTTTTGCCCGCTTTATGTCAGTGTTTGTGCCCCCTCACACGAGGGTCCCCCGGGCACACTTCTGTCTTGTGTCTGGAGGGGGGGGGGTCTCTTTGTTATGGAGGGGGTTGTGGGGGGGGGTGTCATGTTATGGGTCTCATTCTCAGCTGTATGCTAATTGGAGGCACCTGCCCCCCCCCCCCCCAGCACACTTCTCTCTCTCTCCTAATTCACTTCCTCTCTCATTGTATTGTCAGATCCTTTGAGGGTCCTCCTGCTTCTCACTAACTGTCCTGTATAAGAGCCCCCTCCCCTCTATATAATCACATGAAGGGTCCCAGCAGATCTGTATCTGGGAGGGGTCCTGTGCCCCCTCTCTCTGTATCTGGGAGGGGTCCAATGCCCCCTCTCTCTATATCTGGGAGGGGTCCTCTGCCCCCTCTCTGTGGGTCACATTAGATCAATATATAGATGTGCCCCATAAACAGCCCCATCTGCCCTCACTTTCTCTGGACATAAGGTCTGTCCCTGAGTCCTATTGTGTTGGAAGGAGAGAGCCTGAGGGTGAGAGCTTAGAATGGACCCCTCCCCAATCATGAGAGCCCAATCAGTACCACTGCGCCACAAGTATGGACCCCTCCCCAATCATGAGAGCCCACTCAGTACCACTGTGCCCCTAGTATGGACCCCTCCCCAATCATGAGAGCCCACTCAGTACCACTGCGCCACTAGTATGGACCCCTCCCCAATCATGAGAGCTTACTCAGTACCACTGTGCCCCTAGTATGGACCCCTCCCCAATCATGAGAGCCCACTCAGTACCACTGTGCCACTAGTATGGACCCCTCCCCAATCATGAGAGCCCACTCAGTACCACTGCGCCACTAGTATGGACCCCTCCCCAATCATGAGAGCTTACTCAGTACCACTGTGCCCCTAGTATGGACCCCTCCCCAATCATGAGAGCCCAAGGAAAGCCCACTCGGTACCACTGCACCCCTAGTATGGACCCCTCCCCAATCATGAGACCCCCAAGGAGAGCCCACTCAGTACCACTGCACCCCTAGTATGGACCCCTCCCCAATCATGAGAGCCCACTCAGTACCACTGCGCCACTAGTATGGACCCCTCCCCAATCATGAGAGCCCACTCAGTACCACTGTGCCCCTAGTATGGACCCCTCCCCAATCATGAGAGCCCACTCAGTACCACTGCGCCACTAGTATGGACCCCTCCCCAATCATGAGAGCCCACTCAGTACCACTGTGCCCCTAGTATGGACCCCTCCCCAATCATGAGAGCCCACTCAGTACCACTGCGCCACTAGTATGGACCCCTCCCCAATCATGAGAGCCCACTCAGTACCACTGCGCCACTAGTATGGACCCCTCCCCAATCATGAGAGCCCACTCAGTACCACTGCACCCCTAGTATGGACCCCTCCCCAATCATGAGAGCGCAAGTAGATCCCACTCTGTTCCTCAGTAATCTGGGTAGGGGTCTGTGGAGACCCCAGGCCAGTGGATCAGTGCATGTAACAGGAGGTATTGGGGGATCTTGGGGTACATGGAGTAGATTGTGGTCAGGGTCCTTTGTCCCTGGGTCCCTGTGTAATATGAGTGGGGGTCTCTGCAGCCCCCAGACCAGTGGATCAGTGCATGTAACAGGAGGTATTGGGGGATCTTGGGGTACATGCAGTAGATTGTGGTCAGGGTCCTTCTTCCCTGGGTCCCTGTTTAATATGAGTGGGGGGCTCTGCAGCCCCCAGGCCAGTGGATCAGTGCATGTAACAGGAGGTATTGGGGGATCTTGGGGTACATGGAGAAGATTGTGGTCAGGGTCCTTTGTCCCTGGGTCCCTGTGTAATCTGAGTGGGGGTCTCTGCAGCCCCCAAACCAGTGGATCAGTGCATGTAACAGGAGGTATTGGGGGATCTTGGGGTACATGGTTTGTGGTCAGGGTCCTTTGTCCCTGGGTCTCTGTGTAATCTGAGTGGGGGTCTCTGCAGCCCCCAGACCAGTGGATCAGTGCATGTAACAGGAGGTATTGGGGGATCTTGGGATACATGGATTGTGGTCAGGGTCCTTTGTCCCTGGGTCCCTGTGTAATCTGAGTGGGGGTCTCTGCAGCCCCCAGGCCAGTGGATCAGTGCATGTAACAGGAGGTATTGGGGGATCTTGGGATACATGGATTGTGGTCAGGGTCCTTTGTCCCTGGGTCCCTGTGTAATCTGAGTGGGGGTCTCTGCAGCCCCCAGACCAGTGGATCAGTTCATGTAACAGGAGATATTGGGGGATCTTGGGGTACATGCAGTAGATTGTGGTCAGGGTCCTTTGTCCTATGTCCCTGTGTAATCTGGGTGGGGGGCTCTGCAGACCCCAGGCCAGTGGATCAGTGCATGTAACAGGAGGTATTGGGGGATCTGGGGGTACATGGAGTAGATTGTGGTCAGGGTCCTTTGTCCCTGGGTCCCTGTGTAATCTGGATGGGGGGCTCTGCAGCCCCCAGGCCAGTGGATCAGTGCATGTAACAGGAGGTATTGGGGGATCTTGGGATACATGGATTGTGGTCAGGGTCCTTTGTCCCTGGGTCCCTGTGTAATCTGAGTGGGGGTCTCTGCAGCCCCCAGGCCAGTGGATCAGTGCATGTAACAGGAGGTATTGGGGGATCTTGGGGTACATGGAGAAGATTGTGGTCAGGGTCCTTTGTCCCTGGGTCCCTGTGTAATCTGAGTGGGGGTCTCTGCAGCCCCCAAACCAGTGGATCAGTGCATGTAACAGGAGGTATTGGGGGATCTTGGGGTACATGGTTTGTGGTCAGGGTCCTTTGTCCCTGGGTCTCTGTGTAATCTGAGTGGGGGTCTCTGCAGCCCCCAGACCAGTGGATCAGTGCATGTAACAGGAGGTATTGGGGGATCTTGGGATACATGGATTGTGGTCAGGGTCCTTTGTCCCTGGGTCCCTGTGTAATCTGAGTGGGGGTCTCTGCAGCCCCCAGGCCAGTGGATCAGTGCATGTAACAGGAGGTATTGGGGGATCTGGGGGTACATGGAGTAGATTGTGGTCAGGGTCCTTTGTCCTATGTCCCTGTGTAATCTGGGTGGGGGGCTCTGCAGACCCCAGGCCAGTGGATCAGTGCATGTAACAGGAGGTATTGGGGGATCTGGGGGTACATGGAGTAGATTGTGGTCAGGGTCCTTTGTCCCTGGGTCCCTGTGTAATCTGGGTGGGGGGCTCTGCAGCCCCCAGACCACTGGATCAGTGCATGTAACAGGAGGTATTGGGGGATCTTGGGGTACATGCAGTAGATTGTGGTCAGGGTCCTTTGTCCTATGTCCCTGTGTAATCTGAGTGGGGGTCTCTGCAGCTCCCAGACCAGTGGATCAGTGCATGTAACAGGAGGTATTGGGGGATCTTGGGGTACATGCAGTAGATTGTGGTCAGGGTCCTTTGTCCCTGGGTCCCTGTGTAATCTGGGTGGGGGGCTCTGCAGCCCCCAGACCAGTGGATCAGTGCATGTAACAGGAGATATTGGGGGACCTTGGGGTACATGCAGTAGATTGTGGTCAGGGTCCTTTGTCCTATGTCCCTGTGTAATCTGGGTGGGGGGCTCTGCAGCCCCCAGACCAGTGGATCAGTGCATGTAACAGGAGATATTGGGGGATCTTGGGGTACATGCAGTAGATTGTGGTCAGGGTCCTTTGTCCCTGGGTCCCTGTGTAATCTGAGTGGGGGTCTCTGCAGCCCCCAGACCAGTGGATCAGTGCATGTAACAGGAGGTATTGGGGGATCTTGGGGTACATGGAGTAGATTGTGGTCAGGGACCTTTGTCCCTGGGTCCCTGTGTAATCTGAGTGGGGGTCTCTGCTGCCCCCAGACCAGTGGATCAGTGCATGTAACAGGAGGTATTGGGGGATCTTGGGGTACATGGAGTAGATTGTGGTCAGGGTCCTTTGTCCTATGTCCCTGTGTTATCTGGGTGGGGGGCTCTGCAGCCCCCAGACCAGTGGATCAGTGCATGTAACAGGAGGTATTGGGGGATCTTGGGTACATGCAGTAGATTGTGGTCAGGTTCCTTTGTCCCTGGGTCCCTGTGTAATCTGAGTGGGGGTCTCTGCAGCCCCCAGACCAGTGGGTCAGTGCATGTAACAGAAGGTATTGGGGGATCTTGGGGTACATGCAGTAGATTGTGGTCAGGGTCCTTTGTCCCTGGGTCCCTGTGTAATATGAGTGGGGGTCTCTGCAGCCCCCAGGCCAGTGGATCAGTGCATGTAACAGGAGGTATTGGGGGATCTTGGGGTACATGGAGTAGATTGTGGTCAGGGTCCTTTGTCCCTGGGTCCCTGTGTAATATGAGTGGGGGTCTCTGCAGCCCCCAGACCAGTGGATCAGTGCATGTAACAGGAGGTATTGGGGGATCTTGGGGTACATGCAGTAGATTGTGGTCAGGGTCCTTTGTCCCTGGGTCCCTGTGTAATCTGAGTGGGGGTCTCTGCAGCTCCCAGACCAGTGGATCAGTGCATATAACAGGAGGTATTGGGGGATCTTGGGGTACATGGAGTAGATTGTGGTCAGGGTCCTTTGTCCCTGGGTCCCTGTGTAATCTGAGTGGGGGTCTCTTCAGCCCCCAGACCAGTGGATCAGTGCATGTAACAGGAGGTATTGGGGGATCTTGGGGTACATGCAGTAGATTGTGGTCAGGGTCCTTTGTCCCTGGGTCCCTGTGTAATCTGAGTGGGGGTCTCTGCAGCTCCCAGACCAGTGGATCAGTGCATGTAAAAGGAGGTATTGGGGGATCTTTGGGTATATGGAGTAGATTGTGGTCAGGGTCCTTTGTCCTTGGGTCCCTGTGTAATATGAGTGGGGGTCTCTGCAGCCCCCAGACCAGTGGATCAGTGCATATAACAGGAGGTATTGGGGGATCTTGGGGTACATGGAGTAGATTGTGGTCAGGGTCCTTTGTCCCTGGGTCCCTGTTTAATCTGAGTGGGGGTCTCTGCAGCCCCCAGACCAGTGGATCAGTGCATGTAACAGGAGGTATTGGGGGATCTTGGGGTACATGCAGTCGATTGTGGTCAGGGTCCTTTGTCCCTGGGTCCCTGTGTAATCTGAGTGGGGGTCTCTGCAGCTCCCAGACCAGTGGATCAGTGCATATAACAGGAGGTATTGGGGGATCTTGGGGTACATGCAGTAGATTGTGGTCAGGGTCCTTTGTCCCTGGGTCCCTGTGTAATCTGAGTGGGGGTCTCTACAGCTCCCAGACCAGTGGATCAGTGCATATAACAGGAGGTATTGGGGGATCTTGGGGTACATGGAGTAGATTGTGCTCAGGGTCCTTTGTCCCTGGGTCCCTGTGTAATCTGAGTGGGGGTCTCTGCAGCCCCCAGACCAGTGGGTCAGTGCATGTAACAGGAGGTATTGGGGGATCTTGGGGTACAGGCAGTAGATTGCGGTCAGGGTCCTTTGTCCTATGTCCCTGTGTAATCTGAGTGGGGGGCTCTGCAGCTCCCAGACCAGTGGGTCAGTGCATGTAACAGGAGGTATTGGGGGATCTTGGGGTACATGGATTGTGGCCAGGGTCATTTGTCCTGGGTCCCTGTGTAATATGAGTGGGGGGCTCTGCAGCCCCCAGACCAGTGGATCAGTGCATGTAACAGAAGGTATTGGGGGATCTTGGGGTACATGCAGTAGATTGTGGTCAGGGTCCTTTGTCCCTTGGTCCCTGTGTAATATGAGTGGGGGTCTCTGCAGCCCCCAGACCAGTGGATCAGTGCATGTAACAGGAGGTATTGGGGGATCTTGGGGTACATGGAGTAGATTGTGGTCAGGGTCCTTTGTCCCTGGGTCCCTTTGTGATCTGAGTGGGGGTCTCTGCAGCTCTCAGACCAGTGGATCAGTGCATGTAACAGGAGGTATTGGGGGATCTTGGGGTACATGCAGTAGATTGTGGTCAGGGTTCTTTGTCCCTGGGTCCCTGTGTAATCTGAGTGGGGGTCTCTGCAGCCCCCAGACCAGTGGATCAGTGCATGTAACAGGAGGTATTGGGGGATCTTGGGGTATATGGAGTAGATTGTGGTCAGGGTCCTTTGTCCCTGGGACCCTGTGTAATCTGAGTAAGGGGCTTTGCAGCCCCCAGGCCAGTGGATCAGTGCATGTAACAGGAGGTGTTAGTGGGGTGGGGGCTGCTTGTTTAATTTCCTTTGTCTCCATTGAAGTTGTGAAGGCCACATGTCTGGGGCTGGGGGCTGACACATGGTGGGGAGGGGGACACATCTGCAGACTGTTACCGGCTCTTGTTCTCATTGTGATTGTAATGAAGGGGACGCGTGTCTCAGCTGGACCCACCACAACAAAGGCCAGCAGATCCACCACAGCAGGCTGGGCCCCTGACCCGGGGGCTGCTAGCTGCCCAACTGACCACTCTACAGCTGGGCAAGGGGAGAGGGAGAGAAACAGGGGAGAGGGGGAGAGGGAGAGAAACAGGGGAGAGGGAGAGAAACAGGAGAGAGATAGAGACTCAGGGGAGAGGGAGAGAAACAGGGGAGAGAGAGAGAAACGGGGAGAGGGAGAGAAACGGGGAGAGGGAGAAAAACGAGGGAGAGACACAGGGCAGAGGGAGAGACACAGGGGAGAGGGAGGGAAACTGGACAGGGAGAGAAAAAGTGGAGAGGGAGAGAAAAAGTGGAAAGGGAGAGACACAGGGGAGAGAGAGACACACAGGGGAGAGGGAGAGAAACAGGGGAAGAGGGAGAGACACACGGGAGAGGGAGAGAAACAGGAAAGAGGGAGAGACACACAGGGGAGAGGGAGAGAAACAGGGGGAGAGGGAGAGACACAGAGGGAGAGAAACAGGGGAGAGGGAGAGACACAGAGGGAGAGAAACGGGGAGAGGGAGAGAAACGAGGGAGAGGGAGAGACACAGGGGAGAGGGAGGGAAACGGGACAGGGAGAGAAAAAGTGTAGAGGGAGAGAAAAAGTGTAGAGGGAGAGACTCAGGGGAGAGGGAGAGACTCAGGGGAGAGGGAGAGACACAGGGGAGAGGGAGAGAAACAGAGGAGAGGGAGAGACACAGGGGAGAGGGAGAGACACGGGAGTGGGAGGGAAACGGGAGAGGAAGAGAAACGGGGAGAGGGAGAGAAAAAGTGGAGAGGGAGAGAAAAAGTGGAGAGGGAGAGACTCAGGGGAGAGGGAGAGACACAGGGGAGAGGGAGGGAAACTGGGCAGGGAGAGAAAAAGTGGAGAGGGAGAGAAAAAGTGGAAAGGGAGAGACTCAGGGGAGAGGGAGAGACACAGGGGAGAGAGAGACACACAGGGGAGAGGGAGAGAAACAGGGGAAGAGGGAGAGACACACGGGAGAGGGAGAGAAACAGGAAAGAGGGAGAGACACACGGGAGAGGGAGAGAAACAGGGGGAGAGGGAGAGAAACAGGAGGAGAGGGAGAGAAACAGGGGAGAGGGAGAGAAACAGGGGGAGAGGGAGAGAAACGAGGGAGAGACACAGGGGAGAGGGAGAGACACAGGGGAGAGGGAGGGAAACAGGGGACAGGGAGAGAAAAAGTGTAGAGGGAGAGAAAAAGTGTAGAGGGAGAGACTCAGGGGAGAGGGAGAGACTCAGAGGTGAGGGAGAGACTCGGGAGAGGGAGAGACACAGGGGAGAGGGAGAGACACGGGAGTGGGAGGGGCATAGGGGAGAGGGAGAGGCATAGGAGGAGAGGGAGAGAAACGGGAGAGGGAGAGACACAGGGGGAACGGGAGAGAAACAGGGGAGAGGGAATGAAATGGGAGAGAAACGGGGAGAGGGAGAGACACAGGGGAGAGGGCTAGAAACAGGGGGAGAGGGAGAGAAACAGGGAGAGGGAGAGAAACAGGGGAGAGGGAGAGACACAGGGGAGAGGGAGAGACACAGGGGGAGGGGGAGAGAAACGGGGAGAGGGAGAGACACAGGGGGAGAGGGAGAGAAACAGGAGGAGAGGGAGAGACACAGGGGGAGAGGGAGAGAAACGGGGAGAGGGAGAGAAACGGGGAGAGGGAGTGAAACGAGGGAGAGACACAGGGGAGAGGGAGAGACACAGGGGAGAGGGAGGGGGACAGGGAGAGAAAAAGTGGAGAGGGAGAGACTCAGGGGAGAGGGAGAAACTCAGGGGAGAAGGAGAGAAACAGGGGAGAGGGAGAGACTCAGGGGAGAGGGAGAGACTCAGGGGAGAGGGAGAAACTCAGGGGAGAGGCATAGGGGGGGAGGGAGAGAAACGGGGAGAGAGGGAGAGAAACGGGGAGAGGGAGAGAAACGGGGAGAGGGAGAGAAACGGGGAGAGGGAGATAAACGGGGAGAGGGAGTGAAACGAGGGAGAGACACAGGGGAGAGGGAGAGACACAGGGGAGAGGGAGGGGGACAGGGAGAGAAAAAGTGGAGAGGGAGAGACTCAGGGGAGAGGGAGAAACTCAGGGGAGAAGGAGAGAAACAGGGGAGAGGGAGTGAAACGAGGGAGAGACACAGGGGAGAGGGAGAGACACAGGGGAGAGGGAGGGGGACAGGGAGAGAAAAAGTGGAGAGGGAGAGACTCAGGGGAGAGGGAGAAACTCAGGGGAGAAGGAGAGAAACAGGGGAGAGGGAGAGACTCAGGGGAGAGGGAGAGACTCAGGGGAGAGGGAGAAACTCAGGGGAGAGGCATAGGGGGGGAGGGAGAGAAACGGGGAGAGAGGGAGAGAAACGGGGAGAGGGAGAGAAACGGGGAGAGGGAGAGAAACGGGGAGAGGGAGAGAAACGGGGAGAGGGAGTGAAACGAGGGAGAGACACAGGGGAGAGGGAGAGACACAGGGGAGAGGGAGGGGGACAGGGAGAGAAAAAGTGGAGAGGGAGAGACTCAGGGTAGAGGGAGAAACTCAGGGGAGAAGGAGAGAAACAGGGGAGAGGGAGAGACTCAGGGGAGAGGGAGAGACTCAGGGGAGAGGGAGAAACTCAGGGGAGAGGCATAGGGGGGGAGGGAGAGAAACGGGGAGAGGGAGAAACAAGGGAGAGGGAGAGACACGGGGAGAGGGGGACACACAGGGGAGAGGGAGAGAAACGGGAGAGGTAGAGACACAGGGGGAGAGGGAGACACACGGGAGAGGGAGAGAAACGGAGAGGGAGAGAAACGGGGAGAGGGAGAGAAACAGGGAGAGAGGGAAAGACACAGGGGGAGAGGGAGAGACACAGGGGAGAGGTAGAGACACGGGAGAGGGAGGGAAACAGGGGAGAGGGAGAGAAACAGGGTTGAGAGGGAGAGAACAAGTGGAACAGGGAGAGACTCAGGAAGAGGGAGAGACTCAGGAAGAGGGAGAGACTCAGGGGAGAGGGAGAGACTCAGGGGAGAGAGAGACACACAGGAGAGGGAGAGAAACCGGGGGAGAGGGAGAGACACAGGGGTAGAGGGAGACACACAGGGAGAAAGAGAGAAACAGGGGAGAGGGAGGAAAACAGGGGAGAGGGAGGGAAACAGGGTGAGAGGGAGAGAAAAAGTGGAAGAGGGAGAGACTCAGGAGAAAGGGTGAGACTCAGGGGAGAGGGAGACACTCAGGGGAGAGGGAGAGACACAGGGGAGAGGGAGAGAAACAGGGGAGAGGGAGAGACACAGGGGAGAGGGAGAGACACAGGGGAGAGGGAGAGACACGGGAGTGGGAGGGAAACGGGAGAGGAAGAGAAACGGGGAGAGGGAGAGAAAAAGTGGAGAGGGAGAGACTCAGGGGAGAGGGAGAGACTCAGGGGAGAGGGAGAGGCATAGGGGAGAGGGAGAGGCATAGGAGGAGAGAGAGAGAAACGGGGAGAGGGAGAGACACAGGGGGAACAGGAGAGACACAGGGGGAACGGGAGAGACACAGGGGAGAGGGCGAGAAACAGGAGAGGTAGAGACACAGGGGGAGAGTGCGAGAAACAGGGGGAGAGGGAGAGAAACGGGGAGAGGGAGAGAAACAGGGGAGAGGGAGAGACTCAGGGGAGAGGGAGAGACTCAGGGGAGAGTTAGAGACTCAGGGGGAGTTAGAGACTCAGGGGCGAGGGAGAGACATGGGAGAGGGAGAGAAACAGGGGAGAGGGAGAGAAACAGGGGAGAGGGAGAGACACAGGGGAGAGGGAGAGAAACAGGGGGAGAGGGAAACAGGGGAGAGGGAGACACACAGGGGGTGATGGAGAGAAACGGGGAGAGGGAGAGACACAGGGGTAGAGGGAGACACACAGGGAGAAAGAGAGAAACAGGGGAGAGGGAGGGAAACAGGGGAGAGGGAGGGAAACAGGGTGAGAGGGAGAGAAAAAGTGGAAGAGGGAGAGACTCAGGAGAAAGGGTGAGACTCAGGGGAGAGGGAGACACTCAGGGGAGAGAGCGAGAGACTCAGGGGAGAGGGAGAGACACAGGGGAGAGGGAGAGAAACAGGGGAGAGGGAGAGACTCAGGGGAGAGGGAGAGAAACAGGGGGAGAGGGAAACAGGGGAGAGGGAGACACACAGGGGGTGATGGAGAGAAACGGGGAGAGGGAGAGACACAGGGGTAGAGGGAGACACACAGGGAGAAAGAGAGAAACAGGGGAGAGGGAGGGAAACAGGGTGAGAGGGAGAGAAAAAGTGGAAGAGGGAGAGACTCAGGAGAAAGGGTGAGAATCAGGGGAGAGGGAGACACTCAGGGGAGAGTTAGAGACTCAGGGGAGAGGGAGTGACTCCGGGGAGAGGGAGAGACACAGGGGAGAGGGAGAGACACAGGGGAGAGGGAGAGAAACAGGGGAGAGGGAGAGACACAGGGGAGAGGGAGAGACACGGGAGTGGGAGGGAAACGGGAGAGGAAGAGAAACGGGGAGAGGGAGAGAAAAAGTGGAGAGGGAGAGACTCGGGAGAGGGAGAGACTCAGGGGAGAGGGAGAGACTCAGGGGAGAGGGAGAGACACAGGGGAGAGGGAGAGGCATAGGGGAGAGGGAGAGGCATAGGAGGAGAGGGAGAGAAACAGGGAGAGGGAGAGACACAGGGGGAACGGGAGAGACACAGGGGGAGTGGGGGACACACAGGCGAGAGGGAGAGAAACAGGAGAGGTAGAGACACAGGGGGAGAGTGCGAGAAACAGGGGGAGAGGGAGAGAAACGGGGAGAGGGAGAGAAACAGGGGAGAGGGAGAGACACAGGGGAGAGGTAGAGACACAGGGGGAGGGGGAGAGGGAGAGAAACAGGAGGAGAGGGAGAGACACAGGGGGAGAGGGAGAGAAACGGGGAGAGGGAGAAAAACGGGGAGAGGGAGTGAAACGAGGGAGAGACACAGGGGAGAGGGAGAGACACAGGGGAGAGGGAGGGGGACAGGGAGAGAAAAAGTGGAGAGGGAGAGACTCAGGGGAGAGGGAGAAACTCAGGGGAGAGACACAGGGGAGAAGGAGAGAAACAGGGGAGAGGGAGAGACACAGGGGAGAGTGAGAGACTCAGGGGAGAGGGAGAGACTCAGGGGAGAGGGAGAAACTCAGGGGAGAGGGAGAGAAAAAGGGAAAGAGGGAGAGACACAAGGGAGAGGGAGAGAAATAGGGGGAGAGGGAGAGACACAGGGGAGAGGGAGAGAAACAGGGGGAGAGGGAGAGAAACAGGGGAGTGGGAGACACACAGGGGGGAGATGGAGAGAAACAGGGGGAGAGGGAGAGACACAGGGGGAGAGTTAGAGACTCGGGAGAGGGAGAGACACAGGGGAGAGGGAGAGAAACGGGGAGGGAGAGAAACTGGGGAGAGGGAAACATACAGAGGGAGATGGAGAGAAACAGGGGAGAGAACAGGGGGAGAGGGAGAGACACAGGGGGGAGAGACACAGGGGGAGAGGGAGAGAAACAGGGGGAGAGGGAGAGACACAGGGGGAGAGGGAGAGACACAGGGGGAGAGGGAGAAAAACAGGGGGAGAGGGAGAGACACAGGGGGAGAGGGAGAGACACAGGGGAGAGTTAGAGACTCAGTGGGAGTTAGAGACTCAGGGGAGAGGGAGAGACATGGGAGAGGGAGAGAAACAGGGGAGAGGGAGAGAAACAGGGGGAGAGGGAGAGACACAGGGGAGAGGGAGAGACACAGGGGAGAGGGAGAGAAACAGGGGGAGAGACACGGGAGAGGGAGAGAAACAGGGGGAGAGGGAAACAGGGGAGAGGGAGACACACAGGGGGTGATGGAGAGAAACGGGGAGAGGGAGAGAAACAGGGGAGAGGGAGAGACACAGGGGGAGAGGGACACACACAGGGGGAGAGGGAGAGAAACAGGGGAGAGGGAGAGACTCAGGGGAGAGGGAGAGACTCAGGGGAGAGTTAGAGATTAAGGGGGGAGTTAGAGACTCAGGGGAGAGGGAGAGACATGGGAGAGGGAGAGAAACAGGGGAGAGGGAGAGAAACAGGGGAGAGGGAGAGACACAGGGGAGAGGGAGAGAAACAGGGGGAGAGGGAGAGACACAGGGGGAGAGGGGGACACACAGGGGAGAGGGAGAGAAACAGGGGAGAGGTAGAGACACAGGGGAGAGGGAGGGAAACAGGGGAGAGGGAGAGAAATGGGGGAGAGGGAGAGAAAAAGTGGAAGAGGGAGAGACTCAGGGGAGAGGGAGAGAAACAGGGGTTTAGGGAGAGAAACAGGGGGAGAGGGAGAGACACAGAGGGAGAGGGAGATACACAGGGGGAGAGGGAGACACACAGGGGAGAGGTAGAGAATCAGGGGAGAGGGAGAGAAAACGTGGAAGAGGGAGAGACTCAGGGGAGAGTTAGAGACTCAGGGGAGAGGGAGAGACACAGGGGAGGAGAGACACAGGAGAGAGGGAGAGAAACAAGGAGAGGGAGAGAAACAGGGGGAGAGGGAGAGAAAAAGGGGGAGAGGGAGAGACACAGGGGGAGAGGGAGAGACACAGGGGAGAGGTAGACACACAGGGGAGAGGTAGAGACACAGGGGAGATGGAGGGAAACGGGAGAGAGAGAGAAACGGGGAGAGGGAGAGAAAAAGTGGAAGAGGGAGAGACTCAGGGGAGAGGGAGAGACTCAGGGGAGAGGGAGAGACTCAGGGGAGAGGGAGAAACACAGGGGAGGAGAGACACAGGAGAGAGGGAGAGAAACAAGGGAGAGGGAGAGAAACAGGGGGAGAGGGAGAGAAAAAGGGGGAGAGGGAGAGACACAGGGGGAGAGGGAGAGACACAGGGGAGAGGGAGAAACACAGGAGAGAAGGAGAGACTCAGGGGAGAGGGAGAGACATAGGGGAGAGGGAGAGACACAGGGGAGAGGGAGAGACACAGGGGAGAGAGAGAGACAAAGCCGAGAGAGAGAGACACAGGGGAGAGGGAGGGAAACAGGGGGGAGAGAGAGAGAAATGGGGGAGAGAGAGAGAAACAGGGGAGAGGGATAGAAACAGGGGGGAGAGAGAGAGAAACAGGGGGGAGAGAGAAACAGGGGAGATGGAGAGAGAAACAGGGGGGAGGGAGAGAAACAGGGGGGAGGGAAAGAAAAAGGGGGAGGGAGAGAAATAGGGGGGCGAGAAACAGGGGAGTGAAACAGGTGAGAAACTGTGATTCCTCCCCCTCTCCTTCTTCTGCGTCTCTTCACCCCCTCTCCCTCCCCTGTGTCGTTCCCCCCTCTCCCTTCCCTGTGTCTTTCCCCCTCCCTCCCCTGTCTCTTCCTCCCCTCTCCCTTCCCAGTTTCTCCTTCCCCCTCCCCTGTGTCTCTTCCTCCCCTCTCCCTTCCCAGTTTCTCCTTCCCCCTCCCTCATGTCTTTTCCCCCTCTCCCTTCCCATGTCTCTTACTCACCTCTCCCACCCCCTCCTCTTTCCCCCCTCTCCCTCCCCTGTGTCTCCTCTCCCTCCCCTGTGTCTCCTTCCCCCTCTCTCCCTCCCCTGTGTCTCTTTCCCCCCTCTCCTGTCTTTCCCCCCTCTCCCTCCCCTGTGCCTCTTTCCCCCTTCTCCCTCCCTTGTGTCACCCCCTCTGTCTCCCCTGTGTCTCTCCCCCTCACCCTCCTCTGTCTCTTCACCCCTTCTCCCTCCCGTCTTTCCCCCCTCCCTCCCCTGTGTTTCTTCCTCTTCTCCCTCCCCTGTGTCTCTCCCGTGTCTCATTTCCCCCTCTCCCCTCCCTCGTGTCTCTCCCCCCTCTCCCTCCACATGTCTCTTACGCCCCTCTCCCACCCCTCCTCTTTCTGCCTCTCCCTACCCAGTGTCCCTTTCCCCATCTCCCCCTCCTCTTTCCCCCTCTCCATCCCATGTCTCATTTCCCCCTCCCTCGTGTCTCTTCCCCCTCTCCCTCCTTTTTCCCCCCTCTCCCTCCCCAGTGTTCCTTTCCCCATCTCCCCCCTCCTCTGTCCCCCTCTCCCTCCCCAGTGTCCCTTTCCGTCCTCCCCCTCCTCTTTCCCCCCACCCCAGTGTCTCTTTCCCCCCCTCTCTCCCCTGTGTCTTCTTCCCCCTCCCTCCTCTGTGTCTCTTCCCAGTGTCCCTTTCCCCCTAACTGTCCCGTCTCCTTCCCCCTCCCTCCCCCTCCCCTGTGTCTCCTTCCCCCCCCTATCCCTCCCCTGTGTCTTTCCACCCTCTCCTTCCCGTCTCTTACTCCCCTCGCCATTCCCTCCCCTTTGCCTCTTTCTCCCTCTCCTTCCCCTGTCTCTTTCTCCCCCCCTCCATCCCATGTCTTTTACTCCCCCCACCCCCTCCTCTTTCTTCCCTCTCCCTTCCCTGTGTCCTTTTCCCCACTCTCCCTCCCGTATGTATCTTACTCCCCTCTCCCTCCCCTGTGTCCCCCCCTCTCCCTCCCCTGTGTCTCTCCCCCCTCCCCTGTGTCTCTTCCCCCCTTTCCCTCCCCTGTGTCTCTCCCCCCTCCCCCTGTGTCTATTCCCCCCTCTCCCTCCCCTGTGTCTCTCCCCCTCTCTTCCCCCTCCCTTGTGTCTCTTCCCCCTCCCCATGTCGCTTACTTCCCTCCCCCTCCTCTTTCCCCCCTCCCCTTGTTCACTTTCCCCCCTCTCCCTCCCTTGTCCCTTTCCCCCCTCTCCCTCCCCTATGTATCTTTCTCCCCTCCCCCTCCCTTGTGTCTCTTCCCCCCTCTCCCTCCCTTGTCTCTCCCCCCTCTCCTTTGTGTCTCTTCCCCCTCCCTCGTGTTTCTTCCCCCTCTCCATGTCGCTTACTTCCCTCCCCCTCCTCTTTCCCCCCTCTCCCTCCCCTGTGTCCCTTTCCCCCTCTCCCTCCCCTGTGTCCCTTTCCCCCTCTCCCTGCCCTATATCTCTTACTTCACTCTCCCTCCCCTGTGTCTTCTTCCCCTCCTCCCCCTCCCATTTTGCCACGCAGACCCCCCCCACACACCATAGAATTGGTAACGGACTCATTCAAGAGGCGCGTACAGAGATATACAGAGAGGATCCATCTGATATATATATATATATATATATATATATATATATATATATATATATATATATATATATATAGATACCATTTATCAGCCTTATTACATTGCCATTCGGACAATTGAATAGGGCCCAATATAAGCAGATACAGCCTTATTAAACTACAATTCTGACAATTGAATAGGGCCCAATATAAGCGCTGAGCAGATTTTTATTACAGAGGCTTTTGGATAGAAATTCATTTTACTAAAAACCTCTGTAATAAAAATCTGCTCAGTGCTTATATTGGGCCCTATTCAATCGTCAGAATTGTAGTTTAATAAGGCTGTATCTGCTTATATTGGGCCCTATTCAATTGTCAAAATTGTAATTTAACAAGGCTGTATCTGCTTATATTGGGCCTTATTCAATTGTCAGAATTGTAGTTTAATAAGGCTGTATCTGCTTATATTGGGCCTTATTCAATTGTCAGAAGTGTAGTTTAATAAGGCTGTATCTGCTTATATTGGGCCCTATTCAATTGTCAGAATTGTAGTTTAATAAGGCTGTATCTGCTTATATTGGGCCCTATTCAATTGTCAAAATTGTAATTTAACAAGGCTGTATCTGCTTATATTGGGCCTTATTCAATTGTCAGAATTGTAGTTTAATAAGGCTGTATCTGCTTATATTGGGCCTTATTCAATTGTCAGAAGTGTAGTTTAATAAGGCTGTATCTGCTTATATTGGGCCCTATTCAATTGGCCAAATTGTAATTTAATAAGGCTGTATCTGCTTATATTGGGCCCTATTCAATTGGCCAAATTGTAATTTAATAAGGCTGTATCTGCTTATATTGGGCCCTATTCAATTGGCCAAATAGTAATTTAATAAGGCTGTACATATACACACAAATATAGTATTTTGTCTCTTAAGAATTATAACTGTTTTTTAGGTAAAACAAAGAGTTTTTAATAGTAACGATTGTCACCATGACAACAACTAAGTTATAAAGGAAAGCTCCATGTGGGCAGTGGTGAAACGTGCGTCGGGTCAGACGCTGTCTACATTGTACGCGGTTTGATGACGTCATCGCAAGGCATCTCAACCGCGATACACGAGGCTCTGCGACCCAGATTATACCAATAACAGCGCAAAAACTGAGATCTAGTAACAGGGGATTTGGCGGAGTGGAATTGGGCAGCCGGGTAGGCCATGGCGGCCATTATTATTTAATAGATTGAAAGCAACAATAGACGCCATTCCTAAAACCCAGCTACCCCTGGACCCGAGATGCAATAGGAGATAGTTTAGAGGTAGATTACACCAAACATTGTACATAGAGGGATAAGCCCAAATGGGAACCACATTAGCACTTTATTTATTACTCTGATATTCCTCACTTTATATTGAAAGCACTCGCCCTTTACCTTGTAAACTTCCTAATTACCCCCTAATTATTATTATTATTATTATTTGATATTACTATCCTCTAATCTTAAATATATTTTTTGTCTCTAATTTGAGTTCGGCTCTTAGGTCCCCAGTAGCGCCCTATATGTAAATATTCCTTAGACTGGACCTAGCGCCACCCATGTTTCCCTCTCTCTTTGTATCCGTGGGAATGGCCGTCCATCCCTGGGAACCTCTCTGTTCTTACACAGCCCCATTTGTCCTCAGTGTGTGGAGGTGCCAGGTCTCACACGTCTCCATACTGTGGCCAGGACACACTTCACACTTGGACACACAGGTCACACTTTGACACACATAGCTCACACTTTGACACACATAGCTCACACTTTGACACACATAGCTCACACTTGGACACACATAGCTCACACTTGGACACACATAGCTCACACTTGGACACACAGGTCACACTTTGACACACAGCTCACACTTGGACACACAGCTCACACTTGGACACACATAGGTCACACTTGGACACACTTCAAAGCAGAACAAACTGCATATTTGTCTGAGGAGTGTGTATGGAATCGGCGCGAGAACTAACCTGGACACTCAGGTCTGAGCGTCCATGTGTGGCACAATAATAATAATATTACTTCCATCACTGGACACAAGAGGTCCGGCCTCACGAGAGCTCCTGATATATGTCCTTGTTCATAAGGGAAAAACTGCAGCTCACGTCCCCAGGCACTGAATGTGACATCAACGCACCCTTTATTACATCTGTAGTGTGTGTGTATTGCGGGTGTAGTGCGCCTGCATAGCGTCTGTATTGTAACTGTATTGTGTCTATTGTAACTGTATTGCGTCTGTATTGCGTCGGTATTGTAACTGTAGTGTGTCGGTATTGTAACTGTATTGCGTCTGTATTGTAACTGTATTGTGTCTATTGTAACTGTATTGTAACTGTAGTGCGTCGGTATTGTAACTGTATTGCGTCTGTATTGTAACTGTAGTGTGTCTATTGTAACTGTATTGTGTCTGTATTGTAACTGTAGTGTGTCGGTATTGTAACTGTATTGTAACTGTATTGTGTCTGTATTGTAACTGTAGTGTGTCGGTATTGTAACTGTAGTGTGTCTATTGTAACTGTAGTGCGTCGGTATTGTAACTGTAGTGTGTCTGTATTGTAACTGTAGTGTGTCGGTATTGTAACTGTAGTGTGTCGGTATTGTAACTGTATTGTGTCTGTATTGTAACTGTAGTGTGTCGGTATTGTAACTGTATTGTGTCTATTGTAACTGTAGTGCGTCTGTATTGCGTCTGTATTGTAACTGTAGTGCGTTGGTATTGTAACTGTAGTGCGTCTGTATTGTAACTGTAGTGTGTCTGTATTGTAACTGTATTGTGTCTATTGTAACTGTATTGTGTCTGTATTGTAACTGTAGTGTGTCTATTGTAACTGTATTGTGTCTGTATTGTAACTGTATTGTGTCTATTGTAACTGTAGTGTGTCGGTATTGTAACTGTAGTGTCTCTGTATTGTAACTGTATTGCGTCTGTATTGTAACTGTAGTGCATCTGTATTGTAACTGTATTGTGTCTATTGTAACTGTAGTGTCTCTGTATTGTAACTGTAGTGTGTCTATTGTAACTGTAGTGTGTCTGTATTGTAACTGTATTGTGTCGGTATTGTAACTGTAGTGTGTCTATTGTAACTGTAGTGTCTCTGTATTGTAACTGTAGTGAGTCTTTATTGCGTCTGTATTGTAACTGTAGTGTGTCTATTGTAACTGTATTGCGTCGGTATTGTAACTGTAGTGTGTCTATTGTAACTGTAGTGCGTCGGTATTGTAACTGTAGTGTTTCTATTGTAACTGTAGTGCGTCGGTATTGTAACTGTAGTGTTTCTATTGTAACTGTAGTGCGTCTGTATTGTAACTGTAGTGCATCTGTATTGTAACTGTAGTGTCTCTGTATTGTAACTGTAGTGTGTCTATTGTAACTGTAGTGCGTTGGTATTGTAACTGTAGTGCGTCTGTATTGTAACTGTAGTGTGTCTATTGTTACTGTAGTGCGTCTGTATTGTAACTGTAGTGTGTCTATTGTAACTGTATTGTGTCTATTGTAACTGTAGTGTGTCTGTATTGTAACTGTATTGTGTCTATTGTAACTGTAGTGTGTCGGTATTGTAACTGTAGTGTCTCTGTATTGTAACTGTATTGCGTCTGTATTGTAACTGTAGTGCATCTGTATTGTAACTGTATTGTGTCTGTATTGTAACTGTATTGTCGGTATTGTAACTGTAGTGTGTCTATTGTAACTGTAGTGTCTCTGTATTGTAACTGTAGTGAGTCTTTATTGCGTCTGTATTGTAACTGTAGTGTGTCTATTGTAACTGTAGTGCGTCGGTATTGTAACTGTAGTGTGTCGGTATTGTAACTGTAGTGCATCTGTATTGTAACTGTATTGTGTCGGTATTGTAACTGTAGTGTGTCTGTATTGTAACTGTATTGTGTCTGTATTGTAACTGTAGTGCATCTGTATTGTAACTGTATTGTGTCTGTATTGTAACTGTAGTGTGTCTGTATTGTAACTGTATTGTGTCGGTATTGTAACTGTAGTGTCTCTGTATTGTAACTGTAGTGAGTCTTTATTGCGTCTGTATTGTAACTGTAGTGTGTCTGTATTGTAACTGTAGTGTGTCTATTGTAACTGTATTGCGTCGGTATTGTAACTGTAGTGCGTCGGTATTGTAACTGTAGTGTGTCTATTGTAACTGTAGTGCGTCGGTATTGTAACTGTAGTGTGTCTATTGTAACTGTAGTGCGTCGGTATTGTAACTGTAGTGTTTCTATTGTAACTGTAGTGCGTCTGTATTGTAACTGTAGTGTGTCTATTGTAACTGTAGTGTGTCTATTGTAACTGTAGTGTCTCTGTATTGTAACTGTAGTGCGTCTGTATTGTAACTGTAGTGTGTCTATTGTAACTGTAGTGCATCTGTATTGTAACTGTATTGTAACTGTAGTGTGTCTATTGTAACTGTAGTGTGTCTATTGTAACTGTATTGTGTCTGTATTGTGTCTATTGTAACTGTATTATGTCTGTATTGTAACTGTAGTGTGTCTGTATTGTAACTGTAGTGTGTCTATTGTAACTGTAGTGCGTCTGTAGTGCAACTGTAGTGTGTCTATTGTAACTGTAGTATCTCTGTATTGTAACTGTATTGTGTCTGTATTGTAACTGTAGTGCATCTGTATTGTAACTGTATTGTGTCTGTATTGTAACTGTAGTGTGTCGGTATTGTAACTGTAGTGCGTCGGTATTGTAACTGTAGTGTGTCTGTATTGTAACTGTGGTGCGTCTGTATTGTAACTGTATTGTGTATTTGCTTTGTGTCTGTATTGTGTGTATATTATATCTGTATTGTGTGTATATTATATCTGTATTGTGTATTTGCTTTGTGTCTGTATTGTGTGTATATTATGTCTGTATTGTGTGTATATATCTGTATTGTGTGTATATTATATCTGTATTGTGTGTATATTATATCTGTATTGTGTGTATATTATATCTGTATTGTGTATTTGCTTTGTGTCTGTATTGTGTGTATATTATATGTGTATTGTGTGTATATTATGTCTGTATTGTGTGTATATATCTGTATTGTGTATTTGCTTTGGGTCTTTTTATCCATATTGTATCTGCTTTGCATAAATTAACTCCACACGAGGGAGGAGATGGGGGGTTATTGTAGCCAATAGGGGGGTCATGGTACAACAGCAAGTCCTTCTAACCAACACAGACAGAACAACCACAAGTGTGACCGCTCAGGGAAGTGGGGGAGGTGGAATTAGTGGCAGTAAATGATTGGACTGACCATCTGGATGGTTATAACCTATTTAGGAAAGATAGGGGCAATGGTAGAGGAGGGGGAGGGGAAGGGATTTGTCTGTATGTTAAACCTGATTCAAAGCCTATAGTAGGAGAAGATATGGTGGATATGGTGGAACTAGCGATGCTGTTGAAGCCTTGTGGGTAGAGTTAAATAGTGAAATCCTAAACCAATGTTGATAGGAGTATACTATAAACCCCAAATGTGAGTGAGTAGCTGCAGTTATTGTTACAGATTGGAACGACAGATAAGCATGGCCATGTCCTACTAATGGGAGATTATAATTACCCTGATATTAACTGGATGAATGAGACCAGCAGGTCGGGGGAGCAGGTTCTTGAGTACACTCCAGGATCATTATCTGGCCCAGGTTATACAAGGACCTTCTATCATAATTATCCAGGATAACCTTAGATGCCCTTTTTCTTCAAAAATATATCCAATTCCTTTATAAAGTCATCTATTGAATCCGCTGTCACCACCTCCTTTGGTAGGGAATTCCGCCCTTACTGTGAAGAACCCTTTTCTTTCTTTAAGGTGGAATCTTGTTACTTCTATCCCCATAGGATGTCCTCTTATCAGTTGGGAACCTCCTGATAAATCTTTATACTGACCCTGGATGCATTTATATAAGGTAATCATATCCCCTCTTAGATAATAAGTGTAATTTGGTTAGTCTTTCGTCGTAACTTAGCCCCTCCATTCCCCTTATTAGTTTTGTTGCCCTCTGAGCTTTTTCCAGCTCTAAAATTTCCTTTTTATGAAGTGGTGCAAACAATTGTCCTCCATATTCCAAATGTGTACTAGCATGGGCGGAGCAACCACCATGGTAACCAGAGGACCTTCACTAGGGCCCTCACGGATCCTACTGTCCTCCCACTCTCCCTTCTGGACCCTCCCTGGCTCCTAGGGGTCCTCTCTGTGTTCCATTTACAACAACCCTTTGCTTCCTGTCTTAGAGCTCTCAATCCATGAGCAGATATTTACTGCACTTCCTGTATCCCTTAGTGTGCACAATAGTCTTCGATGTGGCACTGTATCAAAAGCCTTCACAATATCCCCCAAAAATACCGTCCACTGAGTTCCTGTGATCCAAGTTCCTACTAACCTCCTCATAGAAACTCACTACATTTGTTTGACATGACCGATCTAATAAAAATATTGTGTTGACTATTATTTTGTTTAAATGGACATGTTCCTGTATCTGAGGACTGATGAGAAGGTGGTGAATTTGGTGATGAGAGATTGTGAAGTAAAAAAAAAAACGCCTTGGAGTGTTTGCACAAGAGAGGCTCCACAAGATCTCTGCTGGGACGTTGGAGAGGTCCAGGTGGGAGCTGGAGTGAGAGGCAGAAGCAAAAGATGAATCCAATGCAGAGTGGCAGGTTCAAGTCAAAGCTAGATGGAAAGAGGAGAATGCCAAGTAAATAAAAGCTACTCCCAAGTTGAACTTCCCAGGGGTGAGGACCTTGGGGAAAGTGCTGTAAGAAATTGTGGTTATCTAAGAAGATTTCCAGTATTAAATAGACTACACTATACTCTAGTAAAATGGGCTGGTGTGAGCACAACAGTACCTAAAGGTGGCTTCCCAAGGGGCATACTTTTGAATCTACCTACTGGATCTTACCTTGATTAAAACACACCACCTGTGGACTCTCACCAAGGACTCTTATACATTGCATTTCTGGCAACACTATTATAAACTGCGCAATTTTTGGTAAAGGGGCTGTTTGTTTGTTTACAAGAGGTTTAGTAAAAAAAAGGAAATGTTGCTCGAGATGTGGGCAGGATGATGGTTCTTTACATTTTGGGTGGGGATGTCCTGTAACTAAAGGAATGAGGCAGAATATGTTTTGGGAAATTAAATCTATTATGGGAAGGAAAATTCCACGTGTTATTCAAGTAGCATTACATTTGGTTTCTGGGGAGGAGGATTCAAACATGTACTCTTTTTATTGGCTATTAAATTCAAAAATAGCAAAACATTGGAAATCTGGATATCTTCCTGATTGGAAGAAGTTTGTTATACCATGAATAGAATAGAACTGAAATATTCCACTTTCTTTCAGTAGTTATGCTAAGGACAATGAGAGGTGCACAGCAGAAGCCATTAATAAGCTATTTTTAAATTATGTTTTCTAGCTAAAGCTTTGATTTGCTGCTGTCTACACGTATTTTTAATGTTATGAACTAAGAAAATAGTTTTAACATGAAAAGCACTGGCCCTTTAACACAGGCTGCACTGTCCCATGGAGTCACCCACCTTCCCTGGTCCTAGTATGAATTTTATTTGTGTAGTCTCGCTGCTCCCATTTACTCAAGCACCCACTCCTATCTCTGTTATTGCCTCACAAGCATGGATGCCTGTGTGTGAATGTAGATGATTGCATGTTCAAGGTTGGCCAAGGTTTTAAGCTCCGACCCTGGGCGCATGTTCCAGGTTAGCCAAGGTTTTAAGCGCCGACCCTGGGCGCATGTTTCAGGTTGGCCAAGGTTTTAAGCGCCGACCCTGGGCGCATGCTCCAGGTTGGCCAAGGTTTTAAGCGCCGACCCTGGGCGCATGCTCCAGGTTGGCCAAGGTTTTAAGCGCCGACCCTGGGCGTATGTTCCAGGTTGGCCAAGGTTTTAAGCACCGACCCTTGGCGCATGTTCCAGGTTGGCCAAGGTTTTAAGCGCCGACCCTAGGCCAATGATCTCATTGGCCAAGGCTTTAAGCTCCATCTCTGGGCCCAGTTCTCCATATATTTGTGTATTTCGAGTAGTCCTATTTGACCAGTTACTCGAATACTTTCTGATGTAGCTTTTTATTATTTATGTTGACCATCGTTCATCCCACGTTTTTGACGGATTTCTCCTTTGCCATTTCCTGGCATTACACATACTGGTCCTGGCCCTCATTTATTAACAGATGAGTTCTGGTCCCCATTGCTACAAACACCCTCCAGGAGCTCATCTACTCATTTATTTTTCTATGTGCCTCAGTCCCATTTGCCTATTTATACACGCATAATATCTCTGTTGCCCAATAATTCCTTCACACCCTGTAGCCCTGATGACTGTTTATTAACGCAGCTTCGACTGGCGCCATTTTGAACATCAGAGATATCTCTATAAAATGTCTTTCTTAAAGTCCACACTTGGTCTGTCACCCAAGTCATCCATGGTGCCACCAACAGCAATCCATCTCCTCCTATATACACTTCTCACATCACCGGGGTCACTGCTGTTTGGAGCGGGGCCACAACCGGCTGGTGAGAGAGCCCAGGGATAACGTTTGTCTTTTACTGAGTTGAGATAAGTCTGCTAACCGCTGCTGCTCCTCCTGCAAAAGAAAAATAAACAGTAGTGGCTAAGACCACGTAGAGAAAATATTGCGCGCTCGGGTGAGTGAATAGTGGAAAGGTTGTTTGTGGTAACTTTACCCTGGGCCGTGTTACCTGCTCCAACTGTGTCTGGCGTCGTTTGAATGTTTCTAGTGGATCTTCTTCAAGAGAATAATTCTCGAGTACTGTGCGAACATCGGGTACTCCACTCACTGCGATTGCTGAAATTAAGAGAAAAGAGTGTGAGTGAAGAACATAGAGATCAAAGAGAAGGCATGCATGTCAGAAAGGAGAGTCAGTGAATGGACAGAGGGATAAATGGGAGAGACTACATGAGAGATAGGAACTAGGGGAGATGGCGATGACCTAAACGCTCATCCCAAATGTCATCTCCTTCACTCACTTTTTAAAAATGCCGTCAGGTCATATAATGTCCGGTCATCAGAGCTCCCGTCCCATTTCTTGATGGCAAGGCCATTATACGGTTGCAGTTGGAAAGCTTCTCGCTTGCAATCTACAATCACCACGCGGGAGGGGTCTCTATTCAGACACGAGATGTCCTAAAGACAGACAGCCCATTACAGTCCATACTCAATCACTGAGAGACATCAAACTTACCTTTACCGGTTACCATTTACCTTCACATGGTGACCATCTGTGTACCGTGTGGCATCTCGAAAGAGTCTGTATGACACAAAGCCGTGAGGATCCACACTATCAATGAGCGGGAAGGCTGTCTGGGGATAGAGACTGGTGTTATGTAGAGAAAGCACACCATAGAGGATGTGGACCTTGAGGTTAAGAACGGCCATCTACACAGGGCCTTACATACATCGGGAGAGGATCTAGATCAGGTGAAAGTATATGTCTAGAACAAGCTTTCGGGTCTGAGTGTACAGCGCAATGGAATATGTTGGCACGTTACAAATAAAAGTTAATAATAAAATAATAATACTACTACTATCTGATTGACTACAAGCGTTCTCCTTTGTCCTATGCACTCTGCTCCGGGGACTTGTAGTTGGCCAAGGCTGGAGATATTATAACGGAGGACTCACCATTCCTGTCTCTGAGGTGAATACAACGATCTCATAGAGTGGTGCCAGCTGTTGGAACATGTTATCGATCCCAGCTCTCTTCTTAAACCTCCAACCAGTTGCTAACTGAGAAGTTACACAAAGTTAGGAGTATTGTGACAAAGTGAGAACAGAGAGAGGAAAATACAGCAGAGTCCCACTGAGTGGGGGGAGTGGGGGTGCGAGGTGGTGAATTAAGAGAGAGAAAAAAAAGGTTGTAAGATAATGAGGTTGAGGCAAATGAGACAAACTGAGGGAGAGAATCAGGAAAAGAAGAGCAGTCACACAAGAGACGTAAGAGATGAGAATAAGATGCACAGGTACGTACCGACCACTCTGGGTGCAACAAAACATCTGTTAGCTCCAACACTAGCGTGTAAGGGGGTTGGTAATACGGTTCCTTCAGGGGATCTGGGAGAAGCTTGGGGCTAGTTGGCTCAATTATCATCTATGAGAAAGGAGAAACTGTGTGAGAAAGACAGAATGAACAGGCACTCTGCCAGGGCAGGCAATTCTGAAGGGTGAGACATTGAGAATGTGGGGCGGACACTTACCTGACGATAGTCTTTAAAGTATCTGTAGGTACGTTTTACTTGCTGAATCACAGGAGGGTCTACAAAAGAGAGATGGAAACTGTAATGGATGGAGAAAAGACCCATTGGTTGGGAAGAGAAGAGACCAACTGGGAAGAGGAAAGAAGATATGCAGTGATTGATGGGTCTCTTCGCCCCCTTCCCCCACCAACGAGGAGGGGGAAAAACACCAAGAGATACCAGGTGGTGGAGCATAGTAGATAGTGTGATGTGGAGAAGAGACCCATCGGGGTTAGAGGAAGAATAGAGTCAGTGATGGAATGGAGAGAAGAGACCAACTGGAGTAGGAGAAAGGGAGAAGACTGACAGAGCAGATCACGTGACGTGGAGAGAAAGGACCTGTTGGCATGGGAGAAAAGCTCCATTCATGTAGGTTAGTAGGAAGTGTGAGGAGGTGTGAGGAGGTGTGTAGGACCATATGAATTCTGAAGGAGAAGATGAAACCAGAGGGGCCATGAGAGGCCACTACTCACCATTGTCAAACTCATCTGGAATCTGTGGATAGAGAGAGAGAGAAACATTAATTATACCTGCTAAGCACCCAAATACCATAGGTGACAAGTCAGCCCTAAACACCCCAATCACAACACATATACCTACCCCTCTATATAGCCTACAAGAGTAAAATATATATACAGTGGATATAAAAAGTCTACACACCCGTTACAATGTCAGGTAGAAAAAAAAATGTTAGGTGCTTTTAAAAAATGACACAAAGAAAAAACATTTCAGAACTTTTACCACCTTTAATGTGACCTATAAACTGTACAACTCAATTGAAAAACAAACTGAAATCTTTTAGGTAGAGGGAAGAAAAAAATCTAAAAATAAAATAATATGGTTGCATAAGTATGCACACCCTTAAACTAATACTTTGTTGAAGCACCTTGTGATCAGTCTTTTTGGGTATGAGTCTATCAGCACGGCACATTTTGACTTGGCAAGATTTGCCCACTCTTTGCAAAAACACTCCAAATCTGTCAGATTGCGAGGGCATCTCCTGGGCACAGCCCTCTTCAGATCACCCCACAGATTTTCAATCTGATTCAGGTCTGGGCTCGGGCTGGGCCATTCCAAAACTTGAATTTTCTTCTGGTGAAGCCATTCCTTTGTTGATTTGGATGTATGCTTTGGGTCGTTGTCATGCTGAAAGATGAAGTTCCTCTTCATGTTCAGCTTTCTATCAGAAGCCTGAAGGTTTTGTGCCAATATTGACTGGTATTTGGAACTGGTCATAATTCCCTCTATCTTAACTAAGGCTCCAGTTCCAGCTGAAGAAAAACAGTCCCAAAGCATGATGCTGCCACCACCATGCTTCACTGTGGGTATGGTGCTCTTTTGGTGATGTGCAGTGTTGTTTTTGCGCCAAACATATCTTTTGGAATTATGGCCAAAAAGTCCAACCTTGGTTTCATCAGACCATAACACCTTTTCCCACATGCTTTTGGGAGACTTCAGATGTGTTTTTGCAAAATGTAGCCTGGCTTGGATGTTTTTCTTCGTAAGAAAAGGCTTTCGTCTTGCCACTCTACCCCATAGCCCAGACATATGAAGAATACGGGAGATTGTTGTCACATGTACCACACAGCCAGTACTTGCCAGATATTCCTGCAGCTCCTTTAATGTTGCTGTAGGCCTCTTGGTAGCCTTCCAGACCAGTTTTCTTCTTGTCTTTTCATCAATTTTGGAGGGAGCTCCAGTTCTTGGTAATGTCACTGTTGTGCCATATTTTCTCCACTTGATGATGACTGTCTTCACTGTGTTCCATGGTATATCTAATGCCTTGGAAATTCTTTTGTATCCTTCACCTGACTGATACCTTTTAACAATGAGATCCCTCTGATGCTTTGGAAGCTCTCTGTGGACCATGGCTTTTACTGTGGGATGCGACTAAGAAAATTTCAGGAAAGACCAACTAGAGCAGCTGAACTTTATTTGGGGTTAATCAGAGGCACTTTAAATGATGGCAGGTGTATGCTGACTCCTATTTAACACGATTTGGAATGTGATTGCCTAATTCTAAACACAGCTACACCCCCCAGTTATAAGAGGGTGTGCAGACTTATGCAACCAACCACATTATTTTTTTTATCCCTCCACCTAAAAGATTTCAGTTTGTTTTTCAATTGAGTTGTACAGTTTATAGGTCACATTAAAAGGTGGAAAAAGTTCTGAAATGATTTATCTTTGTCTCATTTTTTTACAGCACAGAAACCTGACACTTTAACAGGGGTGTGTAGACTCTTTTTATCCACTGTGTGTATATGTGTGTGTATGTGTGTGTATGTGTGTATATATATATATATATATATATATATATATATATATATATATATATATATATATATATATATATATATACATATACACACACACACACACACACATACATACATACATACATATATACATACACACATAGTGACTCATCTACTTATACCTAGGAGTGTGCCTATAATACAGACTCATTCCCTACCCTTAGATTGTAAGTTTGCGAGTTTTCAATCTTGTGTCAGGCCTTGGAAACAAGCTCTATGTACATTTGATTTTATGCTCAAAAACAGGGCCCTCCATTCTTTACAAGGTGTTTAATTTGTTTTCTGCTATGTACTCAACCCCTGTACAGCGCTACGGAATATGTTGGCGCGATATAAATAAAGATAATAATAATAATAATACTCACAGGTAGGTGCTACACTCTATAGACCCGGAGTGTGTCCATAATAATAGTTCCACATCAAGGAGTTCAGAGTTGTGTAATAATAGATCTAAAGAGATAGTCTTTCATCTTACACCTAGGAGTGTGCCTATAATACAGACTCATTCCCTACTCACAGGTAGGTGCGACACTCTATAGACCAGGAGTGTGTCCATAATAAAGGATTAGACCATACTCACAGGTAGGTGCTACACTCTATAGACCAGGAGTGTGTCCATAATAAAGGATTAGACCATACTCACAGGTAGGTGCTACACTCTATAGACCAGGAGTGTGTCCATAATAATAGTTCCACATCAAGGAGTTCAGAGTTGTGTAATAATAGATCTAAAGAGATAGTCTTTCATCTTACACCTAGGAGTGTGCCTATAATACAGACTCATTCCCTACTCACAGGTAGGTGCGACACTCTATAGACCAGGAGTGTGTCCATAATAATAGTTCCACATCAAGGAGTTCAGAGTTGAAGAGTGTGCCGTGTAATGAGGTGTGAGTCCCAGACACATCAAAACAAAAGAGGAGGAAGCCGAGGTGCCAACAGGGTCTCCCCCCCTCCCCCCGCTCCTCCTCCCCCCCCCTGCTCCCCCCTCCTCTTCCTGGGAACTTGGTCTGAATAGAGAGAGACTAATAATAACTTCACTCACCTAAAACTGCAGATTTACCTAAGAACAATTAGGTGTGTGTGTATATTTTATAGATAAGTACACATGGGGTAAATAACCTACACATGGCTAATGTTTTATATATAGGTACACACGGGGTAAATAACCTACACATGGCTAATGTTTTATAGATAGGTACACACGGGGTAAATAACCTACACATGGCTAATGTTTTATAGATAGGTACACACGGGGTAAATAACCTACACATGGCTAATGTTTTATAGATAAGTACAGACGTACACCCATTATTACTAGGCATTTACATACAGGCGTATCTAGGGCTGCGTACAGACGTACACCCATTATTACTAGGCATTTACATACAGGCGTATCTAGGGCTGCGTACAGACGTACACCCATTATTACTAGGCATTTACATACAGGCGTATCTGGGGCTGCGTACAGACGTACACCCATTATTACTAGGCATTTACATACAGGCGTATCTCGGGCTGCGTACAGACGTACACCCATTATTACTAGGCTTTTACATACAGGCGCATCTAGGGCTGCGTACAGACGTACACCCATTATTACTAGGCATTTACATACAGGCGTATCTAGGGCTGCGTACTGACGTACACCCATTATTACTAGGCATTTACATACAGGCGTATCTCGGGCTGCGTACAGAAGTACACCCATTATTACTAGGCATTTACATACAGGCGTATCTGGGGCTGCGTACAGACGTACACCCATTATTACTAGGCATTTATTATTACTAGGCATTTACATACAGGCGTATCTCGGGCTGCGTACAGACGTGCACCCATTATTACTAGGCATTTACATACAGGCGTATCTGGGGCTGCGTACAGACGTACACCCATTATTACTAGGCATTTACATACAGGCGTATCTAGGGCTGCGTACAGACGTACACCCATTATTACTAGGCTTTTACATACAGGCGCATCTAGGGCTGCGTACAGACGTACACCCATTATTACTAGGCTTTTACATACAGGCGCATCTAGGGCTGCGTACAGACGTACACCCATTATTACTAGGCATTTACATACAGGCGTATCTGGGGCTGCGTACAGACGTACACCCATTATTACTAGGCATTTACATACAGGCGTATCTAGGGCTGGGTACGGACGTACACCCATTATTACTAGGCATTTACATACAGTCGTATCTGGGGCTGCGTACAGACGTACACCCATTATCACTAGGCATTTACATACAGTCGTATCTGGGGCTGCGTACAGACGTACACCCATTATCACTAGGCATTTACATACAGTCGTATCTGGGGCTGCGTACAGACGTACACCCATTATCACTAGGCATTTACATACAGTCGTATCTGGGGCTGCGTACAGACGTACACCCATTATCACTAGGCATTTACATACAGGCGCATCTAGGGCTGCGTACGGACGTACACCCATTATCACTAGGCATTTACATACAGGCGTATCTAGGGCTGCGTACGGACGTACACCCATTATCACTAGGCATTTACATACAGGCGCATCTAGGGCTGCGTACGGACGTACACCCATTATTACTAGGCATTTACATACAGGCGTATCTAGGGCTGCGTACAGACGTACACCCATTATTACTAGGCATTTACATACAGGCGTATCTAGGGCTGCGTACAGACGTACACCCATTATTACTAGGCATTTACATACAGTCGTATCTGGGGCTGCGTACAGACGTACACCCATTATTACTAGGCATTTACATACAGGCGTATCTCGGGCTGCGTACAGACGTACACCCATTATTACTAGGCTTTTACATACAGGCGCATCTAGGGCTGCGTACAGACGTACACCCATTATTACTAGGCATTTACATACAGGCGTATCTAGGGCTGCGTACTGACGTACACCCATTATTACTAGGCATTTACATACAGGCGTATCTCGGGCTGCGTACAGAAGTACACCCATTATTACTAGGCATTTACATACAGGCGTATCTCGGGCTGCGTACAGACGTGCACACATTATTACTAGGCATTTACATACAGGCGTATCTGGGGCTGCGTACAGACGTACACCCATTATTACTAGGCATTTATTATTACTAGGCATTTACATACAGGCGTATCTCGGGCTGCGTACAGACGTGCACCCATTATTACTAGGCATTTACATACAGGCGTATCTGGGGCTGCGTACAGACGTACACCCATTATTACTAGGCATTTACATACAGGCGTATCTAGGGCTGCGTACAGACGTACACCCATTATTACTAGGCTTTTACATACAGGCGCATCTAGGGCTGCGTACAGACGTACACCCATTATTACTAGGCTTTTACATACAGGCGCATCTAGGGCTGCGTACAGACGTACACCCATTATTACTAGGCATTTACATACAGGCGTATCTAGGGCTGCCTACAGACGTACACCCATTATTACTAGGCATTTACATACAGGCGTATCTAGGGCTGCCTACAGACGTACACCCATTATTACTAGGCATTTACATACAGGCGTATCTGGGGCTGCGTACAGACGTACACCCATTATCACTAGGCATTTACATACAGTCGTATCTGGGGCTGCGTACAGACGTACACCCATTATCACTAGGCATTTACATACAGGCGTATCTGGGGCTGCGTACAGACGTACACCCATTATTACTAGGCATTTACATACAGGCGTATCTAGGGCTGGGTACGGACGTACACCCATTATTACTAGGCATTTACATACAGGCGTATCTAGGGCTGCGTACAGACGTACACCCATTATTACTAGGCATTTACATACAGGCGCATCTAGGGCTGCGTACAGACGTACACCCATTATTACTAGGCATTTACATACAGGAGTATCTAGGGCTGCGTACAGACGTACACCCATTATTACTAGGCATTTACATACAGGCGTATCTAGGGCTGGGTACGGACGTACACCCATTATTACTAGGCATTTACATACAGGCGTATCTCGGGCTGCGTACAGACGTACACCCATTATTACTAGGCATTTACATACAGGCGTATCTCGGGCTGCGTACAGACGTACACCCATTATCACTAGGCATTTACATACAGTCGTATCTGGGGCTGCGTACAGACGTACACCCATTATCACTAGGCATTTACATACAGGCGTATCTGGGGCTGCGTACAGACGTACACCCATTATTACTAGGCATTTACATACAGGCGTATCTAGGGCTGGGTACGGACGTACACCCATTATTACTAGGCATTTACATACAGGCGTATCTAGGGCTGCGTACAGACGTACACCCATTATTACTAGGCATTTACATACAGGCGTATCTAGGGCTGGGTACGGACGTACACCCATTATTACTAGGCATTTACATACAGGCGCATCTAGGGCTGCGTACAGACGTACACCCATTATTACTAGGCATTTACATACAGGAGTATCTAGGGCTGCGTACGGACGTACACCCATTATTACTAGGCATTTACATACAGGCGTATCTAGGGCTGCGTACAGACGTACACCCATTATTACTAGGCATTTACATACAGGCGTATCTCGGGCTGCGTACAGACGTACACCCATTATTACTAGGCATTTACATACAGGCGTATCTCGGGCTGCGTACAGACGTGCACCCATTATTACTAGGCATTTACATACAGGCGTATCTCGGGCTGCGGACAGACGTGCACCCATTATTACTAGGCATTTACATACAGGCGTATCTCGGGCTGCGGACAGACGTACACCCATTATTACTAGGCATTTACATACAGGCGTATCTCGGGCTGCGTACAGACGTGCACCCATTATTACTAGGCATTTACATACAGGCGTATCTCGGGCTGCGTACAGACGTACACCCATTATCACTAGGCATTTACATACAGGCGTATCTAGGGCTGCGTACAGACGTACACCCATTATCACTAGGCATTTACATACAGGCGTATCTCGGGCTGCGTACAGACGTACACCCATTATTACTAGGCATTTACATACAGTCGTTTCTGGGGCTGCGTACAGACGTACACCCATTATCACTAGGCATTTACATACAGGCGTATCTAGGGCTGCGTACAGACGTACACCCATTATTACTAGGCATTTACATACAGGCGTATCTAGGGCTGCGTACAGACGTACACCCATTATTACTAGGCATTTACATACAGGCGTATCTAGGGCTGCGTACAGACGTACACCCATTATTACTAGACATTTACATACAGGCGCATCTAGGGCTGCGTACAGACGTACACCCATTATTACTAGGCATTTACATAAAGGAGCATCTGGGGCTGCGTACAGACGTACACCCATTATTGCTAGGCTTTTACATACAGGCGCATCTAGGGCTGCGTACAGACGTACACCCATTATTACTAGGCTTTTACATACAGGCGCATCTAGGGCTGCGTACAGACGTACACCCATTATTACTAGGCTTTTACATACAGGCGCATCTAGGGCTGCGTACAGACGTACACCCATTATTACTAGGCATTTACATACAGGCGTATCTAGGGCTGTGTACAGACGTACACCCATTATTACTAGGCATTTACATACAGGCGTATCTAGGGCTGGGTACGGACGTACACCCATTATTACTAGGCATTTACATACAGGCGTATGCGTACAGACGTATACCCATTATTACTAGGCATTTACATACAGGCGCATCTAGGGCTGCGTACAGACGTACACCCATTATTACTAGGCATTTACATACAGGCGTATCTAGGGCTGCGTATCTAGGGCTGCGTACAGACGTACACCCATTATTACTAGGCATTTACATACAGGCGTATCTAGGGCTGCGTAAAGACGTACACCCATTATTACTAGGCATTTACACACAGGCGTATCTAGGGCTGCGTACAGACGTACACCCATTATTACTAGGCATTTACATACAGGCGTATCTAGGGCTGTGTACAGACGTACACCCATTATTACTAGGCATTTACATACAGGCGTATCTAGGGCTGGGTACGGACGTACACCCATTATTACTAGGCATTTACATACAGGCGTATGCGTACAGACGTATACCCATTATTACTAGGCATTTACATACAGGCGTATCTAGGGCTGGGTACGGACGTACACCCATTATTACTAGGCATTTACATACAGGCGTATGCGTACAGACGTATACCCATTATTACTAGGCATTTACATACAGGCGTATCTAGGGCTGGGTACGGACGTACACCCATTATTACTAGGCATTTACATACAGGCGTATGCGTACAGACGTATACCCATTATTACTAGGCATTTACATACAGGCGCATCTAGGGCTGCGTACAGACGTATACCCATTATTACTAGGCATTTACATACAGGCGTATCTAGGGCTGCGTATCTAGGGCTGCGTACAGACGTACACCCATTATTACTAGGCATTTACATACAGGCGTATCTAGGGCTGCGTAAAGACGTACACCCATTATTACTAGGCATTTACATACAGGCGTATCTAGGGCTGCGTACAGACGTACATTCATTATTACTAGGCATTTACATACAGGCGTATCTAGGGCTGCGTACAGACGTACACCCATTATTACTAGGCATTTACATACAGGCGTATCTAGGGCTGCGTACAGACGTACATTCATTATTACTAGGCATTTACATACAGGCGTATCTAGGGCTGGGTACGGACGTACACCCATTATTACTAGGCATTTACATACAGGCGTATGCGTACAGACGTATACCCATTATTACTAGGCATTTACATACAGGCGCATCTAGGGCTGCGTACAGACGTACACCCATTATTACTAGGCATTTACATACAGGCGTATCTAGGGCTGCGTACAGACGTACACCCATTATTACTAGGCATTTACATACAGGCGTATCTAGGGCTGCGTACAGACGTACACCCATTATTACTAGGCATTTACATACAGGCGTATGCGTACGCGTACAGACGTACACCCATTATTACTAGGCATTTACATACAGGCGCATCTAGGGCTGCGTACAGACGTACACCCATTATTACTAGGCATTTACATACAGGCGTATCTAGGGCTGCGTACAGACGTACACCCATTATTACTAGGCATTTACATACAGGCGTATCTAGGGCTGCGTACAGACGTACACCCATTATTACTAGGCATTTACATACAGGCGTATCTAGGGCTGCGTACAGACGTACACCCATTATTACTAGGCATTTACATACAGGCGTATCTAGGGCTGGGTACGGACGTACACCCATTATTACTAGGCATTTATATACAGGCGCATCTAGGGCTGCGTACAGACGTACACCCATTATTACTAGGCATTTTTACACTCTCTGTATATTATATACATATTCTTGAGCTGTCCGATCTCTTGTGCTCTCTCTCTATAAAGCTAGGACGGTGTATATATATATATATATATATATATATATATATATATATATATATATATATATATATTCTTGTCTTTGTTGCGCTCTCTCTCACGTCCCGGATGTCACACAGGACACACTTCTCACCCCCCCCATGTGCTGGTCTTTGAAGTGGGAGGACTGGACATAATAGGACAATAAAGCGGGTCTGGATGCAGGGTGTGATGTCTCATATCCACATGTGAGGTCTCTCAGATCGTCCTATTAACCCTTTGTCACTTGTGTGCCGTATAAAATCAGTAATTTGGTATCTAAACCTGTAATTGTCACCATCTCTCCTGCCTATTATCATTACACATCTATCAGTACTTATTGCATTATACACAGGGCCAGATATACTAAAGTGTGACGCTCTCACATCTCTCCTACTGTCATTACACGTGTATCAGTACCTATTGTATTATCTACCCCGCATTATTATATCACGGTGATCTACCCCGTATTATTACATCACAGCGATCTACCCCGTATTATTACATCACAGCGATCTACCCCGTATTATTACATCACAGCGATCTACCCCGTATTATTACATCACAGCGATCTACCCCGCATTATTACATCACAGCGATCTATCCCGCATTATTACATCACAGCGATCTATCCCGCATTATTACATCACGGCGATCTACCCCGCATTATTACATCACGGCGATCTACCCCGCATTATTACATCACGGCGATCTACCCCGTATTATTACATCACGGCGATCTACCCCGCATTATTACATCACGGCGATCTACCCCGCATTATTACATCACGGCGATCTACCCCGCATTATTACATCACGGCGATCTACCCCGCATTATTACATCACGGCGATCTACCCCGCATTATTACATCACGGCGATCTACCCCGCATTATTACATCACGGCGATCTACCCCGCATTATTACATCACGGCGATCTACCCCGCATTATTACATCACGGCGATCTACCCCGCATTATTACATCACGGCGATCTACCCCGCATTATTACATCACGGCGATCTACCCCGCATTATTACATCACGGCGATCTACCCCGCATTATTACATCACGGCGATCTACCCCGCATTATTACATCACGGCGATCTACCCCGCATTATTACATCACGGCGATCTACCCCGCATTATTACATCACGGCGATCTACCCCGCATTATTACATCACGGCGATGTACCCCGCATTATTACATCACGGCGATGTACCCCGCATTATTACATCACGGCGATGTACCCCGCATTATTACATCACGGCGATGTACCCCGCATTATTACATCACGGCGATGTACCCCGCATTATTACATCACGGCGATGTACCCCGCATTATTATATCACGGCGATGTACCCCGCATTATTACATCACGGCGATGTACCCCGCATTATTACATCACGGCGATCTACCCCGCATTATTATATCACGGCGATCTACCCCGCATTATTATATCACGGCGATCTACCCCGCATTATTATATCACGGTGATGTACCCCGCATTATTATATCACAGTGATCTACCCCGCATTATTATATCACAGTGATCTACCCCGCATTATTACATCACGGCGATGTACCCTGCATTATTATATCACAGTGATCTACCCCGCATTATTATATCACAGTGATCTGCCCCGCATTATTACATCACGGTGATCTACCCCGCATTATTATATCACAGTGATCTACCCCGCATTATTACATAACAGTGATCTACCCCGCATTATTACATCACGGTGATCTACCCCATATTATTACATCACGGTGATCTACCCCGCATTATTATATCACAGTGATCTACCCCGCATTATTATATAACAGTGATCTACCCCGCATTATTATATCACGGTGATCTACCCCACATTGTTATATCACAGTGATCTACCCCGCATTATTACATCACAGCGATCTACCCCGCATTATTATATCACGGTGATCTACCCCGCATTATTACATAACAGTGATCTACCCCGCATTATTATATCACGGTGATCTACCCCGCATTATTATATCACACTGATCTACCCCGCATTATTACATAACAGTGATCTACCCCGCATTATTATATCACGGTGATCTACCCCGCATTATTACATCACGGTGATCTACCCCACATTATTATATAACAGTGATCTACCCCGCATTATTATATAACAGTGATCTACCCCGCATTATTATATCACAGTGATCTACCCCGCATTATTATATAACAGTGATCTACCCCGCATTATTATATCACGGTGATCTACCCCACATTGTTATATCACAGTGATCTACCCCGCATTATTACATCACAGCGATCTACCCCGCATTATTATATCACGGTGATCTACCCCGCATTATTACATAACAGTGATCTACCCCGCATTATTATATCACGGTGATCTACCCCGCATTATTACATAACAGTGATCTACCCCACATTATTATATCACGGTGATCTACCCCGCATTATTATATCACACTGATCTACCCCGCATTATTACATAACAGTGATCTACCCCGCATTATTATATCACGGTGATCTACCCCGCATTATTACATCACGGTGATCTACCCCACATTATTATATAACAGTGATCTACCCCGCATTATTATATAACAGTGATCTACCCCGCATTATTATATCACGGTGATCTACCCCACATTATTATATCACGGTGATCTACCCCGCATTATTACATAACAGTGATCTACCCCGCATTATTACATCACGGTGATCTACCCCGAATTATTACATCACGGTGATCTACCCTGCATTATTATATCACGGTGATCTACCCCGCATTATTACATCACGGTGATCTACCCCGCATTATTATATCACGGTGATCTACCCTGCATTATTATATCACGGTGATCTACCCCGCATTATTATATCACAGTGATCTACCCCGCATTATTATATCACGGTGATCTACCCCGCATTATTATATCACGGTGATCTACCCCGCATTATAACATCACAGTGGATTGGATAGATCATATTAAGAATGGACTTAATGGGACACCTAATAAACATTACAATAATAGTTGTGTGAATAAATATAAGCACACTCTCATGGGGTAGGAAGTTGCCCCCAAAGGGGGTTGTAGAGATTTCTTGTGGCAACACTTTTTTATCGTTATATTTTAGCCGTCGTCGGGATCTAGATTCTTTTACAATAAAGTCACTTTTCCCATATTGAAGCCTTATGATAATAAAGTAACTTGGCTATATTACATTTTATTACGATTCATCCCTGAACATTTATGTTCTTATTCTTTTTATCCAACCAATATTTAATACTTTGCTAACTTTTTATCTGATGAGTTGTAATTTATCTAATAAAAGGGTAAATTCTTCATTTAAGCCATTTGGACTCTTGGTATCCTTACAAAGCAGCTTTGGGTCGGTGTTACCCCTACGTATAGAGGCTGGGATTGTTATGTTCACATGTATCCGTATTGATACGCTCTAATGCCCTCCGTTGGAGCCGAGCCCTTGTGTTACCTCTATACTTGTTGTACATGAACATACAATTTGATAGGTTTTATCACATATATAGTTGTCGGTTCAAGAAAGTTGCTCACGTTGCGGCCCTTATGGCTCGAAGTTGAGCCATGCTACTGTGAGGCCTGCAGGACTTTGGCTGCAATGAGCCCCAATGGCGCTCGGTGCAGGGTCCACAATGGGCGCCATAGATGCTCATCGCGAGCCCCATTGGACTTAGGACTGAAGCACGTAAAACGTTTTAGCAAGCCGCACCTTTCCTGCTTTGCAATGATCCCCTTCGATGCCCAATGTCACCCCCGCGATAAGCGCCTTTGGCGCTCATTGCGAGCCTCTCCCCCGGTGTACTTTATAAGCCTGTGTAATTTAGGGGCCTACCGCCTGGCGTTAAGTGTTACTGCTTAGGGCTCGTATTTACATCCTTCAGCTTTGGTTTCGTATTGTTGAATTTTTTTGCTTCAGAGATTTTCGATCATGAAAAAAAGGCAAAACATGCCTCAAATTCACTTGCAAGCTGACCCCCAGACCCCCTGACGCCTAGTGGTGAGTACAATATGTTATAATACTAATCATAATTATAATTGTGTCACACTGACACCTAGTGGTGAGTACAATATGTTATAATACTAATCATAATTATAATTGTGTCACACTGACACCTAGTGGTGAGTACAATATGTTATAATACTAATCATAATAATAATCATAATTATAATTGTGTCACACTGACACCTAGTGGTGAGTATGTTATATTATAATACTAATGATAATAATAATTGTGTCACACTGACACCTAGTGGTGAGTACAATATGTTATATTATAATACTAATGATAATAATAATTGTGTCACACTGACACCTAGTGGTGAGTATGTTATATTATAATACTAATCATAACAATAATTGTGTCACACTGACACCTAGTGGTGAGTACAATATGTTATATTATAATTCTAATCATAACAATAGTTGTGCCACACCGACACCTAGTGGTGAGTATGTTATATTATAATACTAATGATAATAATAATTGTGTCACACCGACACCTAGTGGTATGTTATATTATAATTCTAATCATAATAATTGTGCCACACTGACACCTAGTGCTGAGTACAATGTTATATTATAATACTAATGATAATAATAATTGTGTCACACCGACACCTAGTGGTGAGTATGTTATATTATAATTCTAATCATAATAATTGTGCCACACTGACACCTAGTGCTGAGTACAATGTTATATTATAATACTAATGATAATAATAATTGTGTCACACCGACACCTAGTGGTGAGTATGTTATATTATAATACTAATAATAATAATTGTGTCACACTGACACCTAGTGGTATGTTATATTATAATACTAATCATAACAATAATTGTGTCACACTGACACCTAGTGGGGAGTACAATATGTTATATTATAATACTAATCATAACAATAATTGTGCCACACCGACACCTAGTGGTGAGTATGTTATATTATAATACTAATGATAATAATAATTGTGTCACACTGACACCTAGTGGGGAGTACAATATGTTATATTATAATACTAATCATATTAATAATTGTGCCACACCGACACCTAGTGGGGAGTACAATATGTTATATTATAATACTAATCATAACAATAATTGTGCCACACCGACACCTAGTGGTGAGTATGTTATATTATAATACTAATGATAATAATAATTGTGTCACGCTGACACCTAGTGGTGAGTATGTTATATTATAATACTAATCATATTAATAATTGTGTCACACTGACACCTAGTGGTGAGTATGTTATATTATAATACTAATCATAACAATAATAATTGTGTCACACTGACATCTAGTGGTGAGTATGTTATATTATAATACTAATCATAACAATAATAATTGTGTCACACTGACACCTAGTACAGAGTACAATATGTTATATTATAATACTAATCATAACAATAATTGTGTCACACTGACATCTAGTGGTGAGTATGTTATATTATAATACTAATGATAACAATAATAATTGTGTCACACTGACACCTAGTGGGGAGTACAATATGTTATATTATAATACTAATCATATTAATAATTGTGTCACACTGACACCTAGTGGTGAGTATGTTATATTATAATACTAATGATAATAATAATTGTGTCACACTGACACCTAGTGGTGAGTACAATATGTTATATTATAATACTAATCATAACAATAATAATTGTGTCACACTGACACCTAGTGGTATGTTATATTATAATACTAATCATAACAATAATAATTGTGTCACACTGACACCTAGTGGGGAGTACAATATGTTATATTATAATACTAATCATAACAATAATAATTGTGTCACACTGACACCTAGTGGTATGTTATATTATAATACTAATCATAACAATAATAATTGTGTCACACTGACACCTAGTGGTATGTTATATTATAATACTAATCATAACAATAATGATTGTGCCACTGACACCTAGTGGTGAGTATGTTATATTATAATACTAATCATAACAATAATAATTGTGTCACACTGACACCTAGTGGGGAGTACAATATGTTATATTATAATACTAATGATAATAATTGTGTCACACTGACACCTAGTGGTATGTTATATTATAATACTAATCATAACAATAATAATTGTGTCACACTGATACCTAGTGGTATGTTATATTATAATACTAATCATAACAATAATGATTGTGCCACACTGACACCTAGTGGTGAGTATGTTATATTATAATACTAATCATAATAATAGTGTCACACGGACACCTAGTGGTGAGTACTATGACATATAGTTGTCAAACTGCGATTCGTCATCACGCTTGAGACAAATGGCAGTTTGACAACTACGATCGATCGTATCACCCCAGCGCCTGCAGCGGCTTCGGCATGCGCATGGCACAGCGGTAGCACAAGCGGGCGGCCGTGTGAACGCCAGGATGACAAGGGGGGACAGGGGGGAGAAGAGAGAACAGACACAGGGGAGGGGGGAGGGGAAGAGACATGGGGAGGGGAAGTCAAAGGCGCTCCTTGCTCTGGTGGAGATGAGCGCCACAGGCACTCATTCCTACGGCCCTGTACGACTTGCACATCATACCTACAACCCGTGGAACTACACTGTAACAGAAACCCATCACTGTTATTATACCAAGGACATTATACCAGGCCAGGGAAGGGTTAACTGGACTATATGAGGCCCAAGGGTTAATCTTGGCTTTCCATCCTCTTGTTTAGAAATGGGAGTCTGCAAGGGACAGGAAGAGCTAACCCAATTATCCATCTGCTTTGTTTGTAGCTCTATTGTGTATGGAACCAGTCGGCTCCCGTGATGATGTGATAAGATTATAATCCAGTTGTTAATTAAGTCTTTGTATGGCCAAAGGTTGGGGTATTCCATTGTCCTGGTGGAGACTCTCACCCCCTTCTGACTGTATATATATGTGTGTAAAAGAATTAAAAGTTATTCCTGTTCTGAAAATCCACAGTGTGTATCGTCCATTGTGGAGAGAGGGACTTGTGGGACCGGGCTGCGCTATACTTGGCTATCTTTGTTATTTATTAGATATTGACCTCTGATGTCACAGCTCCGTTACATTTGGTGGCAGTGACGGGATAGAAGCCACGCCTCACAACGAAGCAGCAGCGGTTCGCATGGAGACGAACTACGCAGCCCTAAAAAGAGCAACATTAAAAGAACGGCTGGAAGCCACGGGCCAAGTAGCCAGCAACAAGGTGAAAGACGTCCTAATTGCTGAGCTGATGGAGGGAGACCGAGCCAGCGTGATGTACCGAGACCGGAGATGGAGGAGAGCGCAGTCGCTAAAGAGCTAAGGGTAAGGTTGGCCTTTTACCAAAACTCCCCATCAGAAGAGACTATCACCAGAGTGATGGCAGAGGTACAGAACTAGGTTTTGGCCAACCAGCAACAGACCCTACAGCTGCAACTAGCGGGCCAGCGATCCAGAGAGGGGCAACCCGCAATGTCGGGACCCAGGCAAGACAAAGACAAGCTCCCATATAATGCCTTCAAAGCCATCACAGATACGGACGAGGATATAGATGGATACTTGCAGGACTTTGAAAGACTGTGCCATCTACATGGTGTTGAGCAAGCAGACTGGGTACCCCTGTTGGCAGGCAAATTGTCTGGCCGTGCCGCAGAGGCATACAGGGCTGTACCTGACGAGGACAGCTGAGACTACTACCGGGTGAAGCAAGCTATCCTCAACCGGTATGCAATCACACCAGAGGCCTACCGACGCCGATTTCGGGAGCTCCTCAAACAAGAGAAGGACTCCTATGCAGAGTGGGCTTGTCGCCTACCCCGAGCGGCCATGGGATGGGTTCAGGCGAACCAAGTAACCACCCTAGAGGAGCTGCTACAGTTGTTGTTGCTGGAGCAGTTCTTCAGCAGACTAACCACAGAAGTACAAGTTTGGGTAAGGGACCGTAACCCCTGTACCCTCCACGAAGCCGCTCGGCTGGCCGACAAGCACTTTGACGCACGCCGCCAGCCCCAAACACCACCTCCCGATCCACAGTGCTGGCCAACACCACTGTGACCGGAGCAACCTCAAGTCACGCCAGGGGAACCAACCCATCCGCTCCCAGGTACCCTCCTCGTCCCCCGATCCGGTGTTACCAATGCCAGCAGACGGGCCATATGCAGTGGGAATGCCCCCAGAACAGGACCCGTACCCCCGGGGTGCGTCCGGGTCCGCCACCGCCAAGCAGAGCCGCAGCCCATTGCTACCACATGGAGCCCAGTGACCACAATGCCAACCACTGCTCCTCAGAGGAACAGCTAGGGGTGTTACACGAAGTAAACCCCGTTCAGGCAGCCTCGGACAACCGACATCACCACCAACAACCAGTGTGGCTAGAGGGAAAGAATATTCAAGGATTACGGGACACCGAAGCCACACTAACCCTCGTTCAGACCCATTTGGTCCCAGACCAAGCCCGTACCGGTAGATCAGTGGCCGTAAGGGTAGCAGGGGGAGCAGTACTCCGCTTACCCACTAACAAAGTGCGTCTGAACTGGGGTGCGGGATCGGGAGTTGTAACAGTGGGGTTAATGCAAAAACTGCCCACGGATGTACTTCTGGGGAATGATTTGGGCCCGCTCACTTCTACCTTTTTGCCCCAACCCACCATCCAAGACGTTCACCCCGTAACCACACGGCAACAAGCTCGCAACTCGGATCAGCCCACACACTCTGAGGCCCAGGTAAGCAACTAGTACCCACCCCTAGAGAATCTGCCCTGGGATAGCCCCCTAGAATTTGGGAAGGAGGTAGCCATAGACCCCTCGTTACAAGTATATAAAGATCGGGTCATCTCCAGTCAGCCAGGGTTAGAGGGGGAGCAGTACTCATGGGACAAGGGATTACTGTCAAGGAATACAGAGAGGGTAGGGGCTGGGTCCATACCGATATTCACTAAGTATTTGTTAGTGCCCCAGAAATATAGTCAGGAATTGCTCCGGATTGCCCACGACATCCCTCTATCTGGACACTTAGGGGTTAGTCGGACTAAATACCGGCTAACCCAGAACTTTTTCTGGCCAGGGATATCCGGCAGTATTGTAGGACCTGTGACACATGCCAGAGGGTGGGTAAACGGGGAGACCGCCAGAAAGCCAAACTTCGCCCCCTGCCAATGGTAGAAGAACCATTTAGCCGGGTGGCCGTAGACTTAGTAGGGCCCCTAAATAGGCCAAGCCCGTCTGGCAAGAAATATATCTTGACCATCGTAGATTATGCCACTAGGTATCCAGAGGCGGTGGCACTGACCAATATCCACGCTGAGACGGTCGCGGATGCACTGATGCAAATTTTCTCTCGCATGGGATTTCCCTGTGAGATTATTTCGGATCAGGGAACCCAATTCACAGCTAAACAAATGTCCCCTCGCGCACGCAGCCTATTTACACTGCGCACATTGCTGACACTTACACCTCCGCTCACCAACAGTGCAAATGTACATTGTATGCTGCAGGAACATCAAAACAGATTGTCAGCTCTTCAGCACAACGCTTCCTGCATGTATTACTTCCAAACAGGTAAAGCATATTCATTTATAACTTTACAAATTAATTTTACAAAGGACATACACAGAAAAAAAACAGAATCACAACAAACACTAAAGGCACTCAGCGCGCGCCTTACAAGAAGCGCAAACAGTGTTTACAGGACAACTACACCGGCGGAGAGGCTCACAATGCGATCAGCGCAAACCTTGCAATGAGCGCCAAAGGAGCTCCCATAACCAAATATAGACCAAGAGGCTCGCAAGGAGCGCCGAAGGTACTCACACAACCAAAATACATACTTTGTGTAACAAACAGCATTACCTGCCTTACAATTCTATTGTCGTAATTTTTTGACAAGCAAGTGGCTAGTATAACAATTATCGTTATGATTAGTATTATATCAATAACTATGGCGCAATAATAAAACAACAATAAAGATGTATAGCACTATCACCAAACAACTCAGGAAATCCCTATGATCCTCCAAGGGGTACCTCCTGACTGGAAGGCTTAACTGAAATGTAAGCCCCAATTTCTAGCTGTTGTCGCCACAATATAGGAAACGAGGTCACATGAAATAAAAGGATTGCGCCAATGTAGTACAACAATGGGCTCTGTGCATGTACAACTGGAAGGGGTCAGTGCAGGGTCACTGCAAGGTCATTGAGAGGTCACTGCCACACACCTACCTTGTTACCCTGCTCGTCTACATTGCTGCTGCCTGAAAAAGAACAGATTAGGTATTAGGGTGGAGAGACAGGACTATGGGGCATAAGAGTGTCAGTTCTTTGGGGTAGAGAGGTGGAATGACAGATCTTTAATGATAATAATAATTCCTCACCAAATATATACACCAAGGCGCCACTGCCCAAGACTCCCATCACCCCGGCCACACGCAGGACCACCCGCTTGGCATTCGCTGTGTTCTCTTTCTGCTTCTTCTGCTGTTCTTCCGAATTAGGAGATCCAGTGGGGTCAGGATAAGGCTGGGGAGAAGAAAGATATAAAGGTGAGATGAGAGAAACATACAGGGTGTAAGAGCAACAACAATGAGGAGAAGAGGCTGGAGAAACAGAAACATGGGGTGGGAAGAAAGAGAGAAGAGAGAGACAACCATGAGGAGGAGAAGAGGCTGGAGAAACAGATACATTGGGTGGGAAGAGAGAGGGAAGAGAGAGACAACCATGAGGAGGAGAAGAGGCTGGAGAAACAGATACATGGGGTGGGAAGAATGAAGAGAGAGAAGAGAGAGACAACCATGAGGAGGCAAAGAGGCTGGAGAAACAGATACATGGGGTGGGAAGAGAGAGAGAAGAGAGAGACAACCATGAGGAGGAGAAGAGGCTGGAGAAACAGATACATGGGGTGCGAAGCAAGAGAGAGAAGAGAGAGACAACCATGAGGAGAAGAGGCTGGAGAAACAGATACATGGGGTGGGAAGAGAGAGAGAGAGGAGAGAGGCACAACCATGAGGAGGAGGAGGAGAGGCTGGAGAAACAGATACATGAGGTGGGAAGCAAGAGAGAAGAGAGAGAGAGACAACCATGAGGAGAAGAGGCTGGAGAAACAGATACATTGGGTGGGAAGAGAGAGAGAAGAGAGAGACAATCATGAGGAGAAGAAGAGGCTGGAGAAACAGATACACGAGGTGGGAAGAGAGAGAGAGAGAGAAGAGAGAGACAACCATGAGGAGAAGAAGAGGCTGGAGAAACAGAAACATGGGTGGGAAGAAAGAGGGAGAAGAGAGAGACAACCATGAGGAGAAGAATAGGCTGGAGAAACAGATACATGAGGTAGGAAGAAAAAGAGAGAAGAGAGAGACAACCATGAGGAGGAGGAGAGGCTGGAGAAACAGATACATGGGTGGGAAGAACGAGAGAGAAGAGAGAGACAAACATGAGGAGGAGAAGAGGCTGGAGAAACAGATACATGGGGTGGGAAGAAAGAGAGAAGAGAGAGACAACCATGAGGAGGAGAAGAGGCTGGAGAAACAGATACATTGGGTGGGAAGAGAGAAGAGAGAGACAACCATGAGGAGGCAAAGAGGCTGGAGAAACAGATACATGGGGTGGGAAGAGAGAGAGGAGAGAGAGAGAAGAGAGAGACAGCCATGAGGAGGAGAAGAGGCTGGAGAAACAGATACATTGGGTGGGAAGAGAGAGAGAAGAGAGACAACCATAAGGAAGCAAAGAGGCTGGAGAAACAGATACATTGGGTGGGAAGAGAGAAGAGAGAGACAACCACGAGGAGGAGAAGAGGCTGGAGAAACAGATACATTGGGTGGGAAGAGAGAGAGAAGAGAGACAACCATAAGGAAGCAAAGAGGCTGGAGAAACAGATACATTGGGTGGGAAGAGAGAGAGAAGAGAGAGAGAAGAGAGAGACAACCACGAGGAGGAGAAGAGGCTGGAGAAACAGATACATTGGGTGGGAAGAGAGAGAGACAACCATGAGGAGGAGAAGAGGCTGGAGAAACAGATACATTGGGTGGGAAGAAAGAAGAGAGAGAAGAGAGAGCCAACCATGAGGAGGAGAAGAGGCTGGAGAAACAGAAACATGGGGTGGGAAGCAAGAGAGAAGAGAGAGAGAGACAACCATGAGGAGGAGAAGAGGCTGGAGAAACAGATAAATTGGGTGGGAAGAAAGAAGAGAGAGAAGAGAGAGACAACCATGAGGAGGCAAAGAGGCTGGAGAAACAGATACATGGGGTGGGAAGAGAGAGAGAAGAGAGAGACAACCATAAGGAAGCAAAGAGGCTGGAGAAACAGATACATTGGGTGGGAAGAAAGAGAGAAGAGAGAGACAACCATGAGGAGAAGAGGCTGGAGAAACAGATACATTGGGTGGGAAGAAAGAGAGAAGAGAGAGACAACCATGAGGAGAAGAGGCTGGAGAAACAGATACATTGGGTGGGAAGAAAGAGAGAAGAGAGAGACAACCATGAGGAGAAGAGGCTGGAGAAACAGATACATTGGGTGGGAAGAAAGAGAGAAGAGAGAGACAACCATGAGGAGGAGAAGAGGCTGGAGAAACAGATACATTGGGTGGGAAGAGAGAGAGACAACCATGAGGAGGAGAAGAGGCTGGAGAAACAGATACATTGGGTGGGAAGAAAGAAGAGAGAGAAGAGAGAGCCAACCATGAGGCGGCGAAGAGGCTGGAGAAACAGAAACATGGGGTGGGAAGCAAGAGAGAGAAGAGAGAGACAACCATGAGGAGGCAAAGAGGCTGGAGAAACAGATACATGGGGTGGGAAGAGAGAGAGAAGAGAGAGACAACCATAAGGAAGCAAAGAGGCTGGAGAAACAGATACATGAGGTGGGAAGAGAGAGAGAAGAGAGAGACAACCATAAGGAAGCAAAGAGGCTGGAGAAACAGATACATGAGGTAGGAAGAGAGAGAGAGAGAAGAGAGAGACAACCATGAGGAGGCAAAGAGGCTGGAGAAACAGATACATGGGGTGCGAAGCAAGAGAGAGAAGAGAGAGACAACCATGAGGAGAAGAAGAGGCTGGAGAAACAGATACATGGGGTGCGAAGCAAGAGAGAGAAGAGAGAGACAACCATGAGGAGAAGAAGAGGCTGTAGAAACCGATACATGAGGTGGGAAAAAAGAGAGAGAGAAGAGAGACAACCATGAGGAGGAGAAGAGGCTGGAGAAACAGATACATTGGGTGGGAAGAGAGAGAGAAGAGAGAGACAACCACGAGGAGAAGAGGCTGGAGAAACAGATACATTGGGTGGGAAGAGAGAGAGAGAAGAGAGAGACAACCATGAGGAGGCAAAGAGGCTGGAGAAACAGATACATGGGGTGCGAAGCAAGAGAGAGAAGAGAGAGACAACCATGAGGAGAAGAAGAGGCTGGAGAAACCGATACATGAGGTGGGAAAAAAGAGAGAGAGAAGAGAGACAACCATGAGGAGGAGAAGAGGCTGGAGAAACAGATACATGAGGTGGGAAGAGAGAGACAACCATGAGGAGGAGAAGAGGCTGGAGAAACAGATACATGAGGTGGGAAGAAAGAGAGAGAAGAGAGACAAACAAACATGAGGAGGAGAATAGGCTGGAGAAACCGATACATGGGGTGGGAAGAAAGAGAAAGAAGAGAGAGACAAACATGAGGAGGAGGAGAGGCTGGAGAAAAAGATACATGGGGTTGGAAGAAAGAGAGAGAAGAGAGAGACAACCATGAGGAGGAGACGTGGCTGGAGAAACAGATACATGGGTGGGAAGAAAGAGAGAGAAGAGAGAGACAACCATGAGGAGGAGAAGAGGCTGGAGAAACAGATACATGAGGTGGGAAGAAAGAGAGAGAAGAGAGAGACAAACATGAGGAGGAGAAGAGGCTGGAGAAACCGATACATGGGGTGGGAAGAAAGAGAGAGAAGAGAGAGACAAACATGAGGAGGCAAAGAGGCTGGAGAAACCGATACATGGGTGGGAAGAAAGAGAGAGAAGAGAGAGACAACCATGAGGAGGAGAAGAGGCTGGAGAAACAGATACATGAGGTGGGAAGAAAGAGAGAGAAGAGAGAGACAAACATGAGGAGGAGAAGAGGCTGGAGAAACCGATACATGGGGTGGGAAGAAAGAGAGAGAAGAGAGAGACAAACATGAGGAGGCAAAGAGGCTGGAGAAACCGATACATGGGTGGGAAGAAAGAGAGAAGAGAGAGACAAACATGAGGAGGAGGAGAGGCTGGAGAAACCGATACATGGGTGGGAAGAAAGAGAGAGAAGAGAGAGACAACCATAAGGAGGAGAAGAGGCTGGAGAAACAGATACATGAGGTGGGAAGAAAGAGGGAGAAGAGAGAGACAACCATGAGGAGAAGAAGAGGCTGGAGAAACAGATACATGAGGTGGGAAGAAAGAGGGAGAAGAGAGAGACAACCATGAGGAGAAGAATAGGCTGGAGAAACAGATACATGAGGTGGGAAGAGAGAGAGAGAGAGAAGAGAGAGACAACTATGAGGAGAAGAAGAGGCTGGAGAAACAGAAACATGGGTGGGAAGAAAGAGAGAGAAGAGAGAGACAAACATGAGGAGGAGAAGAGGCTGGAGAAACAGATACATGGGGTGGGAAGAGAGAAGAGAGAGACAACCATGGGGAAGCAAAGAGGCTGTAGAAACAGATACATGAGGTAGGAAGAAAGAGAGAGAAGAGAGAGAGACAACCATGAGGAGGCAAAGAGGCTGAAGAAACAGATACATGGGGTGGGAAGAAAGAAGAGAGAGAAGAGAGAGACAACCATGAGGAGGCAAAGAGGATGGAGAAACAGATACATGGGGTGGGAAGAGAGAGAGAAGAGAAGAGACAGCCATGAGGAGGAGAAGAGGCTGGAGAAACAGATACATGGGGTGGGAAGAAAGAGAGAAGAGAGGCACAACCATGAAGAGGCAAAGAGGCTGGAGAAACAGTTACATTGGGTGGGAAGAGAGAGAGAAGAGAGAGACAACCATGAGGAGGCAAAGAGGCTGAAGAAACAGATACATGGGGTGGGAAGAAAGAAGAGAGAGAAGAGAGAGACAACCATGAGGAGGCAAAGAGGCTGGAGAAACAGATACATGGGGTGGGAAGAGAGAGAGAAGAGAGAGACAGCCATGAGGAGGCGAAGAGGCTGGAGAAACAGATACATGAGGTGGGAAGAAAGAGAGAAGAGAGGCACAACCATGAGGAGGAGGAGGAGAGGCTGGAGAAACAGATACATGAGGTGGGAAGCAAGAGAGAGAAGAGAGAGACAACCATGAGGAGAAGAGGCTGGAGAAACAGATACATTGGGTGGGAAGAGAGAGAGAAGAGAGAGACAACCACGAGTAGGAGAAGAGGCTGGAGAAACAGATACATTGGGTGGGAAGAGAGAGAGAAGAGAGAGACAACCATAAGGAAGCAAAGAGGCTGGAGAAACAGATACATTGGGTGGGAAGAGAGAGAGAAGAGAGAGACAACCACAAGGAGGAGAAGAGGCTGGAGAAACAGATACATGAGGTAGGAAGAAAGAGAGAGAAGAGAGAGACAATCATGAGGAGAAGAAGAGGCTGGAGAAACAGATACACGAGGTGGGAAGAGAGAGAGAGAGAGAAGAGAGAGACAACCATGAGGAGGAGAAGAGGCTGGAGAAACAGATACATTGGGTGGGAAGAGAGAAGAGAGAGACAACCACGAGGAGGCAAAGAGGCTGGAGAAACAGATACATGAGGTGGGAAGAGAGAGACAACCATGAGGAGGAGAAGAGGCTGGAGAAACAGATACATGAGATGGGAAGAAAGAGAGAGAAGAGAGAGACACAACCATGAGGAGAAGAAGAGGCTGGAGAAACAGATACATGGGGTGGGAAGAAAGAGAGAGGGAGAGAGAGAGGTGGGGAGAGAGAGAGAGAGAGAGGTGGGGAGAGAGAGAGAGAGAGAGGTGGGGAGAGAGAGAGAGAGGTGGGGAGAGAGAGAGAGAGAGAGGTGGGGAGAGAGAGAGAGAGAGAGGTGGGGAGAGAGAGAGAGGTGGGGAGAGAGAGAGAGAGAGAGGTGGGGAGAGAGAGAGAGAGAGAGAGAGAGAGAGAGAGAGGTGGGGAGAGAGAGAGAGAGAGAGAGAGAGAGAGAGAGAGAGAGAGAGAGAGAGGTGGGGAGAGAGAGAGAGAGAGAGAGGTGGGGAGAGAGAGAGAGAGAGAGAGAGAGAGAGAGAGAGAGAGGTGGGGAGAGAGAGAGAGAGAGAGAGAGAGAGGTGGGGAGAGAGAGAGAGAGAGAGAGGTGGGGAGAGAGAGAGAGAGAGAGAGAGAGAGGTGGGGAGAGAGAGAGAGAGAGAGAGAGAGAGAGAGAGAGGTGGGGAGAGAGAGAGAGAGAGAGAGAGAGAGAGAGAGAGAGAGGTGGGGAGAGAGAGAGAGAGAGAGAGAGAGAGAGAGAGAGAGAGAGAGAGAGAGAGAGAGAGAGAGAGAGAGGGAGAGAGAGGGAGAGGGAGAGAGAGAGGTGGGGAGAGAGAGAGGTGGGGAGAGAGGAGAGAGAGAGAGAGAGAGAGAGAGAGAGAGAGAGAGAGAGAGAGAGAGAGAGAGGTGGGGAGAGAGAGAGAGAGAGAGAGAGAGAGGTGGGGAGAGAGAGAGAGAGAGAGAGAGAGAGAGAGAGAGGTGGGGAGAGAGAGAGAGAGAGAGAGAGGTGGGGAGAGAGAGAGAGAGAGAGAGAGGTGGGGAGAGAGAGAGAGAGAGAGAGAGGTGGGGAGAGAGAGAGAGAGAGAGAGAGGTGGGGAGAGAGAGAGAGAGAGAGAGAGGTGGGGAGAGAGAGAGAGAGAGAGAGAGGTGGGGAGAGAGAGAGAGAGAGAGAGGTGGGGAGAGAGAGAGAGAGAGAGGTGGGGAGAGAGAGAGATGGGGGGAGAGAGAGAGAGAGAGAGAGGTGGGGGGAGAGAGAGAGAGAGGTGGGGGGAGAGAGAGAGAGAGAGAGAGAGAGAGAGAGAGAGAGAGAGAGAGAGAGAGAGAGAGAGAGAGAGAGAGAGAGAGAGAGAGAGAGAGAGAGAGAGAGAGAGAGAGAGAGAGAGAGAGAGAGAGGTGGGGAGAGAGAGAGGTGGGGAGAGAGAGAGGTGGGGAGAGAGAGAGGTGGGGAGAGAGAGAGGTGGGGAGAGAGAGAGGTGGGGAGAGAGAGAGGTGGGGAGAGAGAGAGGTGGGGAGAGAGAGAGGTGGGGAGAGAGAGAGGTGGGGAGAGAGAGAGAGAGAGACACACACACACAACCATGAGGAGGAGAGGCTGGAGAAACAGATACATGAGGTGGAAAGCACACAATATATATATAAATAAAATATATTGTAAAAAAAAAAAAAAGAGAGACCCGGGAAAAAAGGAAGGAAGAAGAGACAGATCCTCTGAGTGACAATGTCAGTGTTGGGTCCTGAGGTAACACTGGCCCTGTCACTAATATGTGTATAAAAACGTCAGGTCATGGTCTGTCATGTCCTCCTGTTCCAGGCCCCGCTATGCCCCCTAACCCCATGCCCTTCTTCCCCAGGCCCCACCATGCCCTCCTGCCCCAGCCATGTCCCCTAACCCCATGCCCTCCTGCCCCGCCATGCCCCCTAACACCATGCCCTCCTGCCCCGCCATGCCCTCTAACCCCATGCCCTTCTTCCCCAGGCCCCACCATGCCCTCCTGCCCCAGCCATGTCCCCTAACCCCATGCCCTCTTGCCCCGCCATGCCCCCTAACACCATGCCCTCCTGCCCCGCCATGCCCCCTAACACCATGCCCTCCTGCCCCGCCATGCCCCCTAACCCCATGCCCTTCTTTCCCAGGCCCCACCATGCCCTCCTGCCCCAGCCATGTCCCCTAACCCCATGCCCTCCTGCCCCGCCATGCCCCCTAACACCATGCCCTCCTGCCCTGCCATGCCCCCTATCCCCATGCCCTTCTTCCCCAGGCCCCACCATGCCCTCCTGCCCCGACATGCCCCCTAACACCATGCCCTCCTGCCACGCCATGCCCCCTATCCCCATGCCCTTCTTCCCCAGGCCCCACCATGCCCTCCTGCCCCAGCCATGTCCCCTAACCCCATGCCCTCCTGCCCCGCCATGCCCCCTAACACCATGCCCTCCTGCCCCACCATGCCCCCCTAACCCCATGCCCTTCTTCCACAGGCCCCACCATGCCCACTAACCCCATGCCCTCCTTCCCCAGGCACCACCATGCCCTCCTGCCCCAGCCATGTCCCCTAACCCCATGCCCTCCTGCCCCCTAACCCCATGCCCTCCTTCCCCAGGCCCCACCATGCCCTCTTGCCCCAGCCATGCCCCCTAACCCCATGTCCCCTAACCCCCATGCCCTCCTGCCCCAGCCGCGCCATGCCCTGTCATATTACATATATAATGTCAGTGTCAAGGACTCTCCTCCTTTCTCACCTCTGTCCTCTTCAGTCTCTCTGCGTCACTTCCCCAAGCCCTATCTCTCTCTATATATATACACACACACAATGTTAGTGACCTGCCATGGCCTCTCCTCCTTTCTCACCTCTGTTCTCTTCAGCCTCTCCTGTAACACGGCTCCCGCTATCCCACCTCCTGCCGTTCCATGCTCCGAGCTCCAGGCCCGACATCCCCGATCTATCCTGGCCCCTAACCCCCTCCAAAGCTGCACCGATCTCCCGCACACGGGCACCAATGAGGCCGCCATGTTCCTTTTCCAGTCAGCTAGCAACTCAACCAATCAACCGCGAGCCGGCCTGACCCGCAGCCAATCACCGCACAGCTAGGACACATGAAAAAGTGTCACCTTTGCGGCCGCCATATTGTGTGTGGCAGCTGTGATATAACCTTGTAGAAGAAACACGTGGTACAAGAAAGCGGAAATTGTAAAAACAGACTCATCCAACTAATTAAAGGCGGGAAAAATAATGCGTGAGACATACACGTGAGGTGATTCCAGCGCCATCTTAAAAATACTATTAGTGAAGGTCTGTTACTGATCATATATATAGTTGTGGACCAAGGATGTTGGTCACGTTTGTGAGGGGAGAGGCTCGTGATGAGTTCAAGTACATGAGGGGAGAGGCTCGCGATGAGTGCCGAACATGCTCAAAGGACCAAAAGCCTCACATTGTGTGGCAAACAGCATTGCCACCCTTACAATTTTTACTCGTCATTTTTGACGGGGCAGTTTCCTAGTCACGTATATTAGTTGTCATCACACCTGAGAGCCTTGCGCTTGCAAAAAATACAACATTAACGTCCGAACCAACAAACTGGAAAAGACGGCGAAAACCCACAAATATGCCTCAAACTCACTTACACACAGCACAGGGGAGAGCAAGGGAGCCCGTGAGTGAGGTTGCAAGTGAATTTGAGGCATATTTTGTCTTTTTTAAAGATCGAAAATCATCGAAGCGGGGAAAAAAATGGCGGTCGAAAAAACGTAAAAATTCTGAAACAAGATGAAAACGAGGCTCAGCAAGGCCAGGCACGCAGAACTTAGAAAATACACAACGCAAAAGACAGTGACACTTACACCAACAACGCCAGACACGCAGGACACAGACGAACAACACCAGGCACGCGGAACTTAGAAAATACACGACGCAAAAGACAGTGACACTTACACCAACAACGCCAGGCACGCAGGACACAGACGAACAACACCAGGCACACAGGACTTAGAAAATACACAACGCAAAAGATAGTAACACTTACACCAACAACGCCGGACACACGGGACACAGACGAACAACACCAGGCACGCGGGACTTAGAAAATACACGACGCAAAAGACCGTAACACTTACACCAACAACGCCGGACACACGGGACACAGACGAACAACACCAGGCACGCGGGACTTAGAAAATACACAACAGCAACTGTGACGAAGTGCCCTTCGCCACTTTTTCTTGGAGAGGACTGTTTGCCAGCCTCCTGCCCTGCGACTATGGCCCTGGGACATATTGCCCTTTAAACACAGTATTCGGCCATACCAGAGTGTATGTCACTCATTCTGGCCCTTTACATACAGGGGGGTCATTCTGTACTTGCCCTGTGGGAGCGGTGATACCACAGATAGCTATGCCTTGGAGCCCATTCATATAATGAAAGACTATGGGAAAGACTTTAGCTACATGGCAATTGAACTGTGTGAAGAGGATCTGAGAGCTATTCGGTAGTTTTGTGCGCTCAGATCCCAGCTATCTGGGGATATGGGAAATGTGAGTAAATGTGAATTGCAGTAATGCTGATGGGTTGTCAAACTAGAGAATTGACCAACAAATACTTTTGTCCGGACATCCCCAGGCCGATCCGTTGGGATCAGACCGTGTATGCCGGCTTATGGTCACGGGGGAGGTGTGTAACGGAACCCATCACTGTTTTACCCTGTTTTATGATTATTATGGTTAAAATATGATCCTACTATATGTATGCTGGTTTATGCTCTGCAGAATATTAGCCAGACTTTTGCAGACCTAGGCTAATAGATAATCCTATTACAGAGATTCAAGAGATAAGAAAGTTGTAAAGGATCCTTGCATTTTCCAAAGTGTTTTCATTCTCTGATAAGAACAAAGAAGGATGATCTAATTAATGTCTGATTGTATCCAAGTTGCCAGGGAGGTGTGACTCACCTATTGTCCTATATGTGTATTGTATGGGGGATATGTGCAATGTCTGTGTGTTATGTGTAAAAGATACTTTTACTAACTTTTGAACCCCTGGTCTGATTCATGCCATTTTTTTATATGTTGTTCCCCTGGGTGAGAGCTATTGAATGGTGCGGGACTTAAAGGTGTACCCCCTGTTTTTGGGGTACATCCAGAATGTGGTTAAAATTGTGTCTGTTTTAATTGTGTTACCTGTTATCTGAGGGGAGGAGACGTGGGGGTTGAACCATGTATATAATTGGCTGTGATAATTATGTGGGTGTAGCCCTTCAGAGGGCACCATTGCATAAAAGGAGATCCCCTGTCATTAAAGTTTTAGTTCTACTTGACCCTTCAAAACGTAGTCTCGTCTCGTTATTGGAGGGGATCGCTATCATACTGGGGATTGCTATGCTTTTGCATACTCCCTTGAGCTGTAACTACTGAACGCTTGTTCCTGATGTACTATCCTTGGAGTCTGTGGTGGTTTTGGTGTCCGGTGCAGTGCTTGTAGGCCTCGACGCAAACTAGGACGCGTCCATCAACGGAGGTACCCGGTCGGGGTGCCAGTAGATCTGTTACAGCAACGATATTAACACTTACACCAACAATGCCAGGCACGCGGGACACAGACGAACAACACCAGACACGCGGGACTTAGAAAATACACAACGGCAACGATAGTAACACTTACACCAACAACGCCAGGCACGCGGGACACAGACGAACAACACCATGCACGCGGGACTTAGAAAATACACGACGCAAAAGACAGTAACACTTACACCAACAATGCCAGGCACGCTAGACACAGACGAACAACACCAGGCACGCAGGACTTAGAAAATACACGACGCAAAAGACAGTAACACTTACACCAACAACGCGGGACACAGGCAAACAACACCAGGCACGCAGGACTTAGAAAATAAACAACGGCAACGATAGTAACACTTACACCAACAATGCCAGGCACGCGGACACAGACGAACAATGCCAGCCACGCAGGACTTAGAAAATACACAACGGCAACGATAGTAACACTTACACCAACAACAACAGGCACACGGGACACAGACGAACAACACCAGGCACGCAGGACTTAGAAAATACACAACGACAACGATAGTAACACTTACACCAACAACGCCAGGCACGCGGGACACAGACGAACAACACCAGGCACGCGGGACTTAGAAAATAAACAACGGCAACGATAGTAACACTTACACCAACAATGCCAGGCACGCGGACACAGACGAACAATGCCAGGCACGCGGGACTTAGAAAATACACAACGGCAACGATAGTAACACTTACACCAACAATGCCAGGCACGCGGACACAGACGAACAATGCCAGGCACGCGGGACTTAGAAAATACACGACGGCAAAGACAGTAACACACCAGGTGGAGATGGTGGAAAGAGACACATGGCATTCCCAAGCACAAAATTGCAAGTTGTCAAGGCCTGTAATGAGCGGTGAAGTAGATAGGAGGAGAGGATCGCAATGAGCACCAAAGGCGCTTACTTCGAGCAACGAAATGAGCGCCAAAGGCGCTCAGCGCAGGGTGTGCGATGACAGCATTGCCAGGCTTCAAATTTTATTGCCGTAATTAACTAGTTACAAGTCACTAGTTAGATATAATGTAGAGATAAAGAGACGGACCTATCCTATTATTGTGCACCCCCCCCCCCCCAGATCATTTCAGCGCCATCTAGTGTTCAAATTTAGGTAGTGCCATTATGTGATGCTAATTTACAGCCTTATTAAATTGCAATTGGGCAAATTCTAAAGGGCTCTATATAAGCACACAGCATATTTTTTTACAGAAGTTTTTAGTTTGTGAAGACCTGCCACGCCGTGCGCTTATATAGAGCCATTTAGAATTTGCCCAATTGCAATTTGTGGGATTCTTCTAATAAAAATTATTGCTTTAATTAAACTAATTGGTGTGTCTTTATTTTTGCACGTTGCTTTATTATAATTTATAAACTTTTTACATTTATAAAATACATGATTTTTATTCTTATAATAAATATAATACGCATTGCGCAGCAAAGTAGTGGAGGTGCATTGCGCTGCTCACGCCTCGTAATGCGCATTGTGCAGCAGGATAGCTCGTGTGTGGCGGAATAGCAAATGCGCAACTGGGGGGGGGGGGGGAGGAGACACAGGAGGGAAATAAGGAGAGAATACCACAGTGGGGGGGGGGGGGGAGAGGGAAACAGACACATAGAAGGGAGATGGGGGAAACAGAGAGTGGGAAGAGGCTCACAATGAGTGCCAAAAGCGCTCATTAAGGACCTCGCGATGAGTGCCAAAGGCCCAGGAATAGAGATGGCAGGATACAGAGAGACCAGGGATAGAGATGGCAGGATACAGAGAGACCAGGGGTAGAGATGGCAGGATACAGAGGGACCAGGGGTAGAGATGGCAGGATACAGAGGGACCAGGAATAGAGATGGCAGGATACAGAGAGACCAGGGGTAGAGATGGCAGGATACAGAGGGACCAGGGGTAGAGATGGCAGGATACAGAGAGACCAGGGATAGAGATTGCAGGATACAGAGGGACCAGGGATAGAGATGGCAGGATACAGAGAGACCAGGGGTAGAGATGGCAGGATACAGAGGGACCAGGGGTAGAGATGGCAGGATACAGAGGGACCAGGGATAGAGATGGCAGGATACAGAGAGACCAGGGATAGAGATGGCAGGATACAGAGAGACCAGGGGTAGAGATGGCAGGATACAGAGAGACCAGGGATAGAGATGGCAGGATACAGAGGGACCAGGGATAGAGATGGCAGGATACAGAGAGACCAGGGATAGAGATGGCAGGATACAGAGGGACCAGGGGTAGAGATGGCAGGATACAGAGAGACCAGGCGTAGAGATGGCAGGATACAGAGGGACCAGGGATAGAGATGGCAGGATACAGAGGGACCAGGGGTAGAGATGGCAGGATACAGAGGGACCAGGGATAGAGATGGCAGGATACAGAGGGACCAGGGATAGAGATGGCAGGATACAGAGAGACCAGGGGTAGAGATGGCAGGATACAGAGAGACCAGGGGTAGAGATGGCAGGATACAGAGGGACCAGGGATAGAGATGGCAGGATACAGAGAGACCAGGGATAGAGATGGCAGGATACAGAGAGACCAGGGGTAGAGATGGCAGGATACAGAGAGACCAGGGGTAGAGATGGCAGGATACAGAGAGACCAGGGACAGAGATGGCAGGATACAGAGGGACCAGGGATAGAGATGGCAGGATACAGAGAGACCAGGGATAGAGATGGCAGGATACAGAGGGACCAGGGATAGAGATGGCAGGATACAGAGAGACCAGGGATAGAGATGGCAGGATACAGAGAGACCAGGGGTAGAGATGGCAGGATACAGAGAGACCAGGGGTAGAGATGGCAGGATACAGAGGGACCAGGGATAGAGATGGCAGGATACAGAGAGACCAGGGGTAGAGATGGCAGGATACAGAGAGACCAGAGATAGAGATGGCAGGATACAGAGAGACCAGGGATAGAGATGGCAGGATACAGAGGGACCAGGGATAGAGATGGCAGGATACAGAGAGACCAGGGATAGAGATGGCAGGATACAGAGGGACCAGGGATAGAGATGGCAGGATACAGAGGGACCAGGGATAGAGATGGCAGGATACAGAGAGACCAGGGGTAGAGATGGCAGGATACAGAGGGACCAGGGATAGAGATGGCAGGATACAGAGAGACCAGGGGTAGAGATGGCAGGATACAGAGGGACCCAGGGATAGAGATGGCAGGATACAGAGAGACCAGGGGTAGAGATGGCAGGATACAGAGGGACCAGGGATAGAGATGGCAGGATACAGAGAGACCAGGGATAGAGATGGCAGGATACAGAGAGACCAGGGATAGAGATGGCAGGATACAGAGGGACCAGGGATAGAGATGGCAGGATACAGAGGGACCAGGGATAGAGATGGCAGGATACAGAGAGACCAGAGATAGAGATGGCAGGATACAGAGAGACCAGGGATAGAGATGGCAGGATACAGAGAGACCAGGGATAGAGATGGCAGGATACAGAGAGACCAGGGATAGAGATGGCAGGATACAGAGAGACCAGGGGTAGAGATGGCAGGATACAGAGGGACCAGGGATAGAGATGGCAGGATACAGAGGGACCAGGGGTAGAGATGGCAGGATACAGAGGGACCAGGGGTAGAGATGGCAGGATACAGAGGGACCAGTGATAGAGATGGCAGGATACAGAGGGACCAGGGATAGAGATGGCAGGATACAGAGAGACCAGAGATAGAGATGGCAGGATACAGAGAGACCAGGGATAGAGATGGCAGGATACAGAGGGACCAGGGATAGAGATGGCAGGATACAGAGGGACCAGGGGTAGAGATGGCAGGATACAGAGGGACCAGGGGTAGAGATGGCAGGATACAGAGAGACCAGGGATAGAGATGGCAGGATACAGAGGGACCAGGGATAGAGATGGCAGGATACAGAGAGGACCAGGGATAGAGATGGCAGGATACAGAGAGACCAGGGATAGAGATGGCAGGATACAGAGAGACCAGGGATAGAGATGGCAGGATACAGAGAGACCAGGGGTAGAGATGGCAGGATACAGAGGGATCAGGGATAGAGATGGCAGGATACAGAGGGACCAGGGGTAGAGATGGCAGGATACAGAGAGACCAGGGATAGAGATGGCAGGATACAGAGAGACCAGGGATAGAGATGGCAGGATACAGAGGGACCAGGGGTAGAGATGGCAGGATACAGAGAGACCAGGGGTAGAGATGGCAGGATACAGAGAGACCAGGGGTAGAGATGGCAGGATACAGAGAGACCAGGGATAGAGATGGCAGGATACAGAGAGACCAGGGGTAGAGATGGCAGGATACAGAGAGACCAGGGGTAGAGATGGCAGGATACAGAGAGACCAGGGGTAGAGATGGCAGGATACAGAGAGACCAGGGATAGAGATGGCAGGATACAGAGAGACCAGGGGTAGAGATGGCAGGATACAGAGAGACCAGGGGTAGAGATGGCAGGATACAGAGAGACCAGGGATAGAGATGGCAGGATACAGAGGGACCAGGGTAGAGATGGCAGGATACAGAGAGACCAGGGATAGAGATGGCAGGATACAGAGGGATCCAGGGATAGAGATGGCAGGATACAGAGGGACCAGGGATAGAGATGGCAGGATACAGAGAGACCAGGGATAGAGATGGCAGGATACAGAGAGACCAGGGGTAGAGATGGCAGGATACAGAGAGACCAGGGGTAGAGATGGCAGGATACAGAGAGACCAGGGATAGAGATGGCAGGATACAGAGGGACCAGGGTTAGAGATGGCAGGATACAGAGAGACCAGGGATAGAGATGGCAGGATACAGAGAGACCAGGGATAGAGATGGCAGGATACAGAGAGACCAGGGATAGAGATGGCAGGATACAGAGAGACCAGGGTAGAGATGGCAGGATACAGAGAGACCAGGGTTAGAGATGGCAGGATACAGAGAGACCAGGGGTAGAGATGGCAGGATACAGAGAGGACCAGGGATAGAGATGGCAGGATACAGAGAGACCAGGGGGATGAGGATGGCAGGATACAGAAGAGACCAGGGGTAGAGATGGCAGTATACAGAGGGGACCAGGGGTAGAGATGGCAGGATACAGAGAGACCAGGGATAGAGGATGGCAGGATACAGAGAGACCAGGGATAGAGATGGCAGGATACAGAGGAGACCCAGGGGATATAGATGGCAGGATACAGAGAGACCAGGGGTGAGATGGAGAGATGGCAGGATACAGAGAGACCAGGGGTAGATGATGGCAGGATACAGGAGGGACCATGGGATAGAGATGGCAGGATACAGAGAGACCCGGGTAGAGATGGCAGTGATACAGATGAGACCAGGGATTAGAGATGGCAGGTATACGAGATAGTGACCAGGGGATAGAGTATGGCAGGATACAGAGGAGGACCAGGGGTAGAGATGGGCAGGATACAAGAGTACCAGGGGTAGAGATGGCAGGATACAGAAGGGATACCAGGTGGTAGATGATGGCAGGATACAGAGGAGGGAACCAGGGGTAATAGATGGCAGGATACAGAGAGACCAGGGATAGAGATGGCAGGATACAGAGAGGACCAGGGTAGAGATGATGGCAGGAATACAGAGGGACCATGGAGTAGAGATGGCAGGATACAGAGGGACCAGGGATAGAGATGGCAGATACAGAGGGACCAAGGGATAGAGATGGCAGGATACAGAGAGACCAGGGGATAGAGATGGCAGATACAGAGAGACCAGGGATAGAGATGGCATGATACAGAGAGACCAGGGATAGAGATGGCAGGATACAGAGAGAACCAGGGGTAGAGATGGCAGGAAGACAGAGAGACCAGGGTAGAGAATGGCAGATACAGAGAGACCAGGGTAGAGATGGCAGGATACAGAGAGACCAGGGGTAGAGATGGCAGGATACAGAGAGACCAGGGGTAGAGATGGCAGGATACAGAGAGACCAGGGATAGAGATGGCAGGATACAGAGAGACCAGGGGTAGAGATAGCAGGATACAGAGGGACCAGGGGTAGAGATGGCAGGATACAGAGAGACCAGGGGTAGAGATGGCAGGATACAGAGGGACCAGGGGTAGAGATGGCAGGATACAGAGGGACCAGGGGTATAGATGGCAGGATACAGAGAGACCAGGGGTAGAGATGGCAGGATACAGAGAGACCAGGGGTAGAGATGGCAGGATACAGAGAGACCAGGGGTAGAGATGGCAGGATACAGAGAGACAGGGATAGAGATGGCAGGATACAGAGATTACCAGGGGTAGATGTGGCAGGATACAGAGAGACCAGGGGTAGAGATGGCAGGATACAGAGGACCAGGGGTAGAGATGGCAGGATACAGAGAGACCAGGGGTAGAGATGGCAGGATACAGAGAGACCAGGGGTAGAGATGGCAGGATACAGAGGGGTCAGGGGTAGAGATGGCAGGATACAGAGGGACCAGGGGTAGAGATGGCAGGATACAGAGAGACCAGGGGTAGAGATGGCAGGATACAGAGAGACCAGGGGTAGAGATGGCAGGATACAGAGAGACCAGGGATAGAGATGGCAGGATACAGAGATACCAGGGGTAGAGATGGCAGGATACAGAGAGACCAGGGGTAGAGATGGCAGGATACAGAGAGACCAGGGGTAGAGATGGCAAGATACAGAGGGACCAGGGATAGAGATGGCAGGATACAGAGGGACCAGGGATAGAGATGGCAGGATACAGAGAGACCAGGGATAGAGATGCAGGATACAGGGGACCAGGGATAGAGATGGCAGGATACAGAGAGACCAGGGATAGAGATGGCAGGATACAGAGAGACCAGGGGTAGAGATGGCAGGATACAGAGAGACCAGGGATAGAGATGGCAGGATACAGAGGACCAGGGTATAGATGGCAGGATACAGAGAGACCAGGG